>BSUD01000008.1:70729102-70852088 GCA_033239045.1 Fagopyrum esculentum
AAGTGGGGGGGGGGGGAGATTGTAACATCCCGTAACAATTGTCATCCCACATCATTTGAATGGGGATTTGTGATTGACTTATAAGCATGGGCTACTACCCAAGTCAACAAGAATTCTTCTTTTCCAGTGGTAGAGTGAGGACAAATAACTCTGGAGTTAAGCGTGCTCGTACGAGAGCAATTTCAAGATGGGTGACCTTCTGGGAAGTTTTCTGCGCGAGCATGGTTGGCATGGGGACAACGTCCCTAAGACCTCGGGTCTTACACAGGCGCCGCCCCTGTAGTGGCCGGAGGTCCTTGAGCCGCCCCTACGGTGGCATGGGTTTGCCCTTGCGGCAGTGCTCTGCCGCCCCGCAGTCGAACTACAAAAAGCGATTCTTCTTTGTCTTTAACTGTGATCTTGAGCTTCAATGGCCTCCTTCTCTTGGTGGGTCTTCTCCAAATATCAACCACAATATCCAAGCTCTCCTCCATGACCCAAACTTGTTAGGAACACATGCATGCAAAGAGGATCAAGAAGGGACCTTCTTCACAAGCTCCAGCCATGACAATGGAGGAAGAGAAAGAACAGGGAATGGAAGCAAGGAGAAGAAGGGAAGGAGGAAGGAGAGTCTTACCGAACTAGATCCAAAGTTCTTCCACTATTGGCCACACTCAAGGTGATCCAAAGATAAGAGAGAGAAGAGAGCTCAAAAGAAAGAAGAGGTGGAAAATGAGTAACTTGAATCAAGAGTGAGGAGAGAGTGAATCGAGGTTGCACAAGGAGGGAGGGAACAAGGGGTCAGCTGCCAACCTTGTCTCCTTTATTCTAGAAAACGAGGGGTCCAAAAGCAAAGGCGGGGAAACATAGGGTCGGAACGGGATTTGGGATAAAATCTCATCACTCAGCATCTCGTGCCTACGGAAAGATTGAGCCGGGCATGCGGTAAGGCCGTTAAACCGCTCACTAACCAGAGTAAAAAATTTCGGGCCTTACAATTTTTATGAATTTGTTGATAATTTGTTTCCCTCAAACTTTGTTAACCTTGCACCGTTATCCATAAGGAAGCGACTGAATTTACTTGTAAGACTGCAAGCTTGAAACGTCAAGAATAAGGAACAACACAAAGTATATGTCCTAGAGATGCCACGGGGGTATGGTAAAGGTAATACTACCATGATTCGGACTGAACCGCGACATAGGAAAACAAATTTTGCTCCAGGAAGGAAATCTCAGTCAAATACCATAAATCTCACCCGAGATTTGTCCTTATGACCGAGATTTGCCACTGTCAAAGACTGTTTTGATTCCAATCTGTAGAACCTCGCCCCAACTATTCAAGGTTTCTTTCTGATCTTAAGGAAGAGATATATAAGGAGTCTTCACCTATTGATGTTGATCTGAGATATATATTTCACCTTATGAGCATATCGAGATGCATTTTTCATGTTTTTATGTTGGCCATTGGAGTTTATAGTCTTTTCTTTGGGATACAATAGTGTGAGTTTTTTTGATGAATTAACTATATCTATGAAGGGGATAAATTACATCTTTGAGGTTGTTGTGTTGTCACCTATTAGTATTGCTTACTCTAGGAGATGCGATCCTTAACTAGCCTTGAACTATCATGATTTTGGGATTAAGTTATTTTCCTTACCTCTTTTTTGATCTTATACCATTGCCTTTAGTGGAGCGAGTAAATTGGATTGTAGGAAAACAGGAGGACAATGTCAAAAGGATACATGAGATATATTGAAAGGAGCTAGAGGAGAAATGGAAGCTAGTTGCTGCCAAGGTTCATTAAATTCGAAGGGAATTTCCATTCGAGCTAGGAGATCAAATTTGGTTGCACCTAGAAGAAGGAAAGCTCCTGTGATATATCCAGTTTTTATCATCAAAGACGAGATATACGCTTACAATGAAAATCTCGGCCACAACTAGGAAATCTCGCTTGAGATTTGCGTATCAAGACTGAGATTTACCACTGTTGCGTATTATGGTGAAAATTTTTAAAGCCAGAGTGTTGCAAAGTTCAAGAGACCTTCTAGGAGATTCAAGGAACTCAAAATTTTACCCACCCGGATTGAGTCCGTTTGTATCTAGTAATGCACATATTGATGTGCATATCGAGACGTGATGACATGAATTATGTTCTAGTTTAGACATGCATTTAGATAGTTTTTACCTTTCTTTTTGCATGCATTGACATGAATCAATTGCATTTCAGCTCATATTTGCATACTTTGCTAGAGTATATGTCTATACGGATTCTTGTCTCATTTGTAGGTAATTTGGCGGATTTTGGAGAAAAATGGAACATATAAGGACTAAGCCTTGATGAGGATCATATTGGAGCATGGTGGAGCATAAAAGGAGAGCTGGAACATTACAAAAAGAGAAAGCAAGGAGCTAATGAGAAGACATTATAGAACAAAAATCTCGACCCTCACAAGCCTAAGAAATCTGGGCCGAGATTTATACAAAGAAAGATCACGGTTTATCTTTAAGCTAGGGTTTATCTTGAAGATGTGGTTTATCTTTAATCTTGTCCAAGACTGAGATTTATCCTATTTTTTTTGGCCCAAGATTACGCATTTTCTTTACGGGACTCATGCTGGTCAAACCCTACATTTATCTCTATATATTTCTCATAACCTACAACATTGAGAGGGGTATTTTTTTACGAAGGGGATTAGAGGCCCCAACGTCGACGGCTGGATAGGACTTGACACGTTCTACCACGCCTAGATTCACGCCCCACGAAAGTTGGCTTTCTACGCCCCATTGACGGCTACAACACTATGAATTGAGAAAATTTTGAAGATTTCTTGGACAGAAAGACTAGTTCTAGATTTCTTTTTTTTTTGGATTATAGATTAGATATTTGTTATTGGTTTGCCTTTGCTTTTGGATATTGAAGACATCTTGCTAAAATATTTCTTACTCTTCTTTTAGTTTTATTGGTTTATGGTTTTCTTGAATCTTTCTTTTATTTTTCTTGATTTGAATATGTATTGTTGGCTAAAACCCTTGCGATTCTAGGGTGATTGGTTGATCATTGTGGTATAGATGATGATGGACTAGGCCTTTAAGTTTAGATTGGACCCTGAAAGTTGGTTTGACCTTCGCAGTTGACGAATCTCGGTCTGTTGTTGAGAATCTCGGCCAAGATTTCACCAACAACAGCTCGAGATTTCTTCTGTTGATCCGTTTTTGTTATATCCTTATGCTTAGGTTATAGATTGCCCAAATCCTAGCCATGTTGAGCCTTTCAAGCATACATCTAATCTTGGGAAGAGACTTACCCGGTGATTCCCTTTCTTGGTTACCAAAGATGACGAGTTCTAGGTAATAAAGTATTCAAAACCCTTTATTAGGTTTGAGTGTGTCTTCTTCTTGCCTGAGTGAGATTTAACTAAGACTTACCCGGTAAAGATTAGTTCTTGACCCTTAGGTTGAGTTGTTGGTTTGAGTTTATAGTTCGTTTTCTTAGATCCTTGAGACTTACCCGGTGATAGGAGATTTGGTTTGGGATAGTGGATAGTGAGACCTCCCCCGTGATCTTTCCCACCTTAGAAACATCTTTCCTTAGAAATCCCAGCTTTCTCCTATTTTTTAAAAGTCTTGAATTCAAAACCACAATTGGATACCTTGATCTCTAGAATCTGCATTGTCCGATATCATTATTGTTCATCCTTAGTGTTTTTTGTCTTTTCTCATTCTTAGTATTAGAGAGAGTTTGTTCTATTATTGATTTGTCACCTATTGCTTTCACCTTAGTCCCTGAGATGGATCTTGAAATATATACTTTAGCTACAATTGATCCGTACAATGCGGGTTCGCTTATTTGTTCAGGCTATTATTTTTTAAGTATAAATTTAAGAATATTTTGTTCATTATTCACACACGTCTAAGAGCAAACAAAGCTTTTGGCGCCATTACTGGGGATTTGTTTCGTGTCCTGAAAATAACGAAAATGTTTTTGGCACCGTTGCCAGGGACTAGGTCTAGATCAATTGGTGATTTTAAACATTGATAGAGTAGACCTTGCCTTTGCTTTTTGATCTCGCTTTGCTTTTTGTATTTGGCTTTTCGAGATAGCCAATGGATGTATGGAACCTCCAAGCTGAATTTGATGAAACTTTGAGGCAACTTAGGCTTAGGGAAGAAGCCTTGGAAGAAGAGAAATGGAGGGAAAGACAGTTAGCTAGGGAGGAGGAGTATGAAGATTTGTAGTACAAATATGTGATCTACGACTTCAGTGATCAAGGACAAGAAGAGGAAGTTATTGAGGATGAACTTGCATATTGGGATGAGTTTTATGTCCCTTACAAGGTTTGTGAAAAAGCTCATGAACCTTCAATGCCACAAATAAAACCTTCACCGCAACCTCTTGACAATCAATTTGAATCAAAGTTCGAGAAATTGATGAAAAGGTTGGACAACCTCGAAAGCACCTTGTCTTATTATAACAAAGCCAAGCCGGAATATGTGTGCAAGGAAGAACTACCAGTTTTAAGCATTCCTCTTGTCAACCCCACAGTTCCTCTTGAAGTTCGTAAAGAGGAAGATGCTGAACACCTCGGCCAAATTGTAGAACCGTTGGCCAAGATTGTGGTACATTCAGTTTAGTTGGGCGAGACTTCATGTACATATTTTCATCTTGCCAAAAATGAGGACTATCGATGTAGAACACCTTGATGATGAGCACCTCGTAAAAATGAGGACTATTGATCAATCAGATTTGGCAAGATACAAACACCAGGCTATGTGAATGGTACCGAGTTACTCATCATCAAGATCAACGTCCTCAAACCTATTTTTTCTAACATAACACACATTACTTTTCATCTTCAACTTCACAATGCCTTTCACTAGCATGCTTCCTAATTCACGGATAGGTAAAAGGAAGACATTTATACATAATATGAGGTGCTAAGCATGATCAAGATGAAGAATGAAAAGAAATTGAATTGCCTTAATCATTCCAAAAAGATCTGTAAAAACTTATCACACGGTTTCAACCTTCAACATGATTTAGAATGAAAGAAAATTTTCATTCATGTATAAAATTCCAACAAAGTATTAAAATCCCACATATGACATAAATCAATTAAAAAATATAAAAAGCATCATAGCTAATCCACAAGAAATTATCATCATAAAGATCATATCCATCCTAAAAGTACAAATTTTTTTTTTCAGTTTTTCAAAAATAAATTTTAAATTTTTTTCAAAAACCATATAAATGCAAGACATAAAAGAAACGTGTGAAAAATATCAAATGCAATGTAATGCAGTGCGATAGACATAAAAGAACAATGTATCATAGTATAGCAGTTGTTACAGACCATTCACCCATACTTGAAATACACATAGTCCCTAATATGCATAAAAAGAAAAAAGAGAAAAAAACTCCCAATGTCTCAAAAAAAAGGAAAAGTAAGAGTGAAATCGTAGAAGAAAATCGTGTAATCACATCTCCAGCAGTGGTGGTGGCGGTGGAAATGGAAAATAGGCACGATCAAATGCCCATTCGAACTATTGATGTTACATGTCCTCCATCATTCTACTTTGGCATCCTACATCCCTCTACAGGGTCGTAACGGATGTCTCCATGGTCTCCAATCTCCTAATCACCTCGGGGAGCTCATATGTGTCAGATATGTATCAGACCCGCGTTGAGAGCGATGAGTGGTCCACTATCTCGCCCTCCTCAACGGCATCTCCTGCCGTCCAGATGCCATGTCCGCATCCCTAGCGATAGGATCCTCCTCCTTAGTAGCTTCATCATCAACAACAAATCCACTAGGAACAACATCCGTTTTAGTGTCCATAGCAGCACCATCATCATAAACATCATCATCAAACTCAACTGGCTCATCATCAGCATGCATCTCCATAAAAGCATACTTCCAATGTTGTTGATCCCTAACGGTGTAGTCTCTACTCCAAGGAATTCCTCTAGCACCCTTCCCCTACCAAGGCATGGCAATGTAAGGAGCGCCACGACTTCGACGGATCAGAATACCTCGGGTCACAAACTGTTGTAATCCTAGAGGCATAGCCTCTACAACTAGCGTCCAAGCAAAAAAGTCAACATTCAGAGTCTCGGCGACGTGAGTCACCAAGACTCTTACAAAGATATCCCCTCTAGCCTTATTGGATATCTTTCCTAAGCAGTCAGCCAGCATCGTCGCACAGTCATGAGTAACACCGGTGACCATAAACTACATAATATATAACTCATTAGCCTTCATCTTTTGTTGTGTCTCGGTCCTATGGAACATAGTCTCGCTAAGGATCCTATGGGCAACTTGAAGGACAAGTTGTATATGTTTTTGTTCTTTGAATCCCCGGGAGCCCAATGGTTTAATTCACTTTCAACTAGGGAAAAACTCTCCCAAAAGTCTCTAGCAATAACGTTTCTAGGGAACGTCCCATTCATAGACTCCAAAAATCCAAAAATGCCACCAAACAACCTAATAGACATGTCATAGTTTCGGTTCATTAACCGGAATTTAACCTTCCTCTCCCTAGGGTCATGCTTGAATGAACCAAGGAATTTAAGCGTTATCTCCTCCAAGGCATTCTCACTAATGCCCACAAAAGCAATAATACCCACTCTCTCTATCATCCAATCCAGATCAACTCTCACATACATTCATTCCAATTCATCTAGAACTAAAAACCAAGGAGCAACAATATTACGAGGTTGAATTCGTTCATATCTCGTTTTGTGTCTTTCTTGGATGATTGGAAGTGTAGGAGGTGGTGGAGGTGTTGGAGCCTGCTGTAAGGAGGAAGAACCTCTCGTTGGAACAATTGTACGGGATGATCTTTGGGTTTCCTCCATTCCAATAGAAATCTCGGGTGGATCTTGGCTAACTCTCGGCCGAGATTTCTGGGTGCACCCGAGATTTTGGCTATGATGATCGAGTTTGAAAAATTTGTACAGATTTTGCCAAACCACTGCCTCCACTTGTTTCTTATGCCTTAGTCGAGCCTGTTTGAAGTGTTCTCTTGAACCAAACAACTCAGAATCTCTCAATTTGAAGAAAACAAGATATACCTAGGGTTTGGATGCAAGAGTCCAAATTTTGCCCGATTGGTGGAGTTGTGGTGTTGTTAAAGTGCAGAATCTTCAATGAGGTAGAGAGATCTTGAGGTTAGGAAGAAGAACGAAGCGAATCGGATAGAAAATGGGGAACTGGGAATTTTTTCCGGACGAGCTTTCTTTGAAGGATATGAAATAGGGTTTTTTTGTGGTGAAATGGTGAAGTGTCCGTTATATACCCTCTTTGAGTTTTGAAAAATCTCGGTTGAGATTTCACCCGAGATTCTAATTGGTCCGAGAAATTTTGCATGAAACCTAATTTCTGAAGAATCTCAGCCGATATTTTCTCTCTGCTAAAGATTTCACCCGAAACTGCTATCGATATGGTTATCCACGGGTGATGTAATTCTTTTAATTCCAAATCTCGACCTAGATTTTTCCGTGTTGGTCTAGATTTTTGGATTCCGTCCGTCTCTTCTACATTTAACAGTTTTAGCATTTCGTTTTCATCATAAATCTTAATCGTTCAACAGCTTGACCTTCATGATTTCTTCTTCTAGAGAAATACCTAGGTTTTGTCATCCAAAGACACTAGAAAACTAAAACATACCGATGAAAAAAAAATATAACTAAACTATCTAAGAGTAAGACAAATAATTACCTTGGGTTGCCTCCCAGGAAGCGCTCGGTTTAAGGTGTCTAGCTTGAACTATCTCCTTCATGATCACGTATGATGAAGAAGGGCGATTCTCTCAACTAGAACTTCCGGCGTATACTTCTTCAATATATGGTCATGGACTTTGAAGCTTACGCAATGTTCACCCCATACTTCAACTACACCATGGAGAAATACATGTTTTAGGAATGATGTGCTTGTCATGCCACCTCTTGGTATTTTCCTTGTAGATCTGTGCATTCTCATAGGCATCAAAGGGATCTCCTCTATCTCATTGATACCCAAGAGGCTCTTCTCTCCAGCTTCCTTCATGTCAAAGTTGAGTCATTTGATCGCCATTATGCTCTATGCTCTAACTCCACCGGAAGATGACAAGACTTATCATAGACAATATTATAAGGTGTAGCTCTTATGGGAGTCTTGAAGCTATTCTGTATGCCCATAGTGTGTTGATAGCATGAAATATGACCATATTTTGGGCACTGGTTTTGGTTGTTTTTCCCCTTTTATTGTGTACATGGATATGAGTTTGAAGCAATTATGTGCACATTCACCTATTTTGTCGATATAGAGATCTAGACAAGCTTTGTTGTGTTTTTGAGTGAATAAAGGCTTGGATTGAAGCATATATGGAGTGAGTAGGAGTATTTGATCATGCTAGGCATCAAGAAGATGCCTTGGTGGAGCTAAGGAAGGAGCATGATTAAAGAGGTTTACGAAACAAAGGCTTTTACAAAGGAATTGGAGTTTTCATGACCAAACATGGAGCACCACGACCGTGGTTTAGGCACTGAGGTCGTGGAAAACAAGGTCGAGAGCAACAGAAAGGTTCAACGGCTCATTCCACGGGCGTGGAAGTTTGTACTTGGCCTTGATTTCCATAACGGTCGCCACATGTCATATTTGCCACGTCAGCAGCGATTATTGGGCTTTCGTAACCCTATTTTTCCCTATAAGAAGGCTGGAGAAAGGAGAAAAACTAACGCCTTGCATCCAGGGCATTTCAAGAGCATTGCTTAGGAGATTACAGAAGATCTTATTGAGTAAAGGGAAGATTCGGAGAAGGACGTATTTTGAGATTGCGTATTTGGAGAAGATCTTAGGATTCCTTTTGAAGACGGATTGACATCCCGTTTTTCATTGTTCCTAGAGATTTTTTATGAGGTTTTCTGTTCTTTGATTCTACTTTCATTAGAACACAAAAATGCTTTGATTATCTTTGAGATTGATTGTTCGGATATTATTGAGTTTTTGAAGTTTTACCCTTTTTCTCTTTTAAACTTGATTATGATGATTGTTGGCTAAAACCCTTAAGCGATTCTAAGGTGAAGGGTTGATAGTTGTAGCATAGATGATGATAGATTGAACCAAAACAGATTGGACCCTGAGAGTTGCGAGAAACCCCGTCGTTGAGGCTTTCCACAGCCTGTTCTTGAGTTCCACGGCCGTGGTTCTTCAAGATCCGGCCGTGGTTTCCTCTGTCGTACGTGCTTTGCTTTTGCTTTGATCCAATGTTAAAGATTTGCTTTAACCTAGCCTTGGCTTACCTTTTCTAGGTAGTAGTGAGACTCAACATCCTCTACTTCAGTGTCGAGTGTCACATCCTTAACCGTTTTGGCTTATCTTTGATTCACTTGGATTTGAGCATGGGTATTTGAGAATAATTCTTATCCTTTGATCCTTTCTATACTACAGCCTCACAACCTTTATAGAGAGAGCTTTTGGGTGAGAAATACGGGTTTGGAACTTCACCTTACATTACCCTACCTTAGATATACCTTTGCAATCGCGACTTTGTCCTTATATCCTTAGAATATCTTGAATCGGTTGCCACAATTGGATACCTGAATCTTTAGAATCGTTGTTTTACTTATCATCTTTACTAAAGCTTTTACTTGCTTGACGATTTTTATAAACTGAATTTGTTCCCCCCAACTCCTTCAGTTCGATACTCTGAAATTCTTGCTTTACTACGCCGATCTGTACAATGCGGGTTCTTTTTGCTTTGATTTCAGTTTTATAAATTTAAAACTTATTTGCACCACACTTTTGAGCGAAAAAGTTTTTGGTGCCGTTGTCGGGTATTTGGTTTAGGCCAAATTCGGTTTTTTGTTGTCGGGCTTGGGAGCTTTTCTCTTGTGATTTGATCTATCTGCTTGAGTGATTTTTTGCAGAATTTTTAGGCATATGCGAAGGTCTAGATCCGCCAAAGACTTCGTTCCTTTTGATCCCGAATTAGAGAAGACTTTGAAGAGAAAGTTAAGAGAGAAAAAGATGGTTGAAAATAATGAGAAGAACATCCAAGAGGAGTTGGATGAAACTCGAGCTCAACTCAACTTTAAGCGAGAGGAAACGTATGGAAGAACAAGAGCGAAATCAGTTTCAAATGGATGAGCTCAGGGCGATGATTTTAGAGATGAAATTGGAGAGGAATGACGCCAAGAAAAAGAAAGCTAAAGCATCAAGAGCTGAATCATCTGATGATGATGATATGCCGGAGCTAGAGGAAATACTACCAATTAATCCTCGAGCTTATGTTGATCCTCATGTTCATGCTAGGGACGAGAGAGACACTAATTTCGTGGCTGAACCACGAACTCTTGGGCAACGAATGGACTCAATTCAGCAACCATACCGTTTAGGTGTGAACCTTGGAGAGCAAGATCATCATGACTTTGGACTTCGCCCACAAGTCATCACTATGCTCCGTCAAAATCAGTTTGGCAGAACGGAAGTTGAATCTCCGCATCAATATTTGATAAACTATGAGATTCTTGTGGAGAATTTGATGCCTCAAAGGACTATCAACAATAGCTAGAAGTTGAAACCGTTCTTCTTTTCTTTGAAGAACAAGGCATTGGCTTGGTATCAAGCTCTTCCACCTAGAAAAATCAGCACATGGGAGACTTTAACTTCGGAGTTTCTCACCAAGTTCTTCCCGCCATCCAAAACAACGGAATTGAGAGGTAAAATAAAAACTTTTTCTATGAAACCTAGCGAAAGTTTGTTTAAATATTGGGAAAGGTTTCAAGATCTTCTATTGGATTTCCCACACCATGGCATCTCAAAGCTGGAATTATTGGAGATTTACTACAAGGGACTAGATGCGACAACACAATTCAATCTTCAATCCCTTTCATGTGGAACTTTCATGGATATGAGAGAGGATGATGCTTGGGATTTCATTGAGAAGCAAGCTAAAGTGATTGAGAAGTATTTTCATAGGAAAGTTGATGACGGGAATCGAAACTCCGGAGAGCCGGGAGCAAAATTAAATCTAGCAGCTCAAGCTCAATTTTTCTCCCTCAACAGTGAAATCAAGGAGGTGAAGGAAGTCATAAAATCGAGTCTTCAAAAGATGAAGGAGAAATATGTTGACTACTTAGGAAGGGAGAACAACAATCAAGGAAATAGGAACAATTACCGAAATAATAATTGGAACAACAACAACAGGAACACCAACAACAATTGGAGATCCAACCAATATAGTTCCGGTAATCCATATTCACATGTTGAAATTCACTAACACCTCCTTCTTCTTCTACCCCTTTGAAAAGCCAGGGGCAAACATCAAATAGTTCAAGTAAATCGAAGAAGGATAGACCCGATCCTATGCTGGAAACGATCTTGGGTAAGCTTCAAAGATTGGAAAATTACATTACTTCGGTTGATAAAGCACAAAAAGCTTTAGAGAACCAAGTATTCAACAAGGATGGAGAAGTTCCAAGGGATCAAGGGAAACTTCCTGGAAAGACGGAAGATAATCCTAAAGGAAGGGTGATGGCAATTACAACAGGAAGTGGTGCAACAACCACCGACCCACAACCCAAATTCGTTGAAGTTCCCAAAGAGAAAGAGAAAGACAAGGGAAAGGAGAAGGAAGATGTCTATGTTCCTCCTCCAGCTTATAAACCTCCCTTACCATTCCCTCAATCTAGAGCAAGAGCGCGTCTAGACAAGCAATTCGGTAAGTTTGTTGATCTTATGAGCAAACTGCATATTAACATACCTTTTATTGATGCAAATTTAGGTATGCCCGCTTATGGGAAGTTCTTGAAAGAGATCCTCTCTAACAAGAGGAAGATGGAAGACTTTGGAGAAGTCAAGATGAGTTCAGAATCTTCGGAGCTCATCAAAACAATGACAAAAAAGATGTCCCCAAAGCTGAGAGATCCGGGGTCATTTTGAATACCAATAGGAATTGGAGAGGTCACATACGATGCACTTTGTGACTTGGGAGCAAGTGTGAGTATTATTCCACTTGCCTTGTGTAGGAAGGTCGGTTTAGGTGAACCTAAACCGGTAAAGATGACGTTGTATATGGCGGATCGATCCATTACTCGACCCGTAGGAATCATTGAAGACGTCCCGGTTAAGCTCGGTAGATTCTATATCCCTATAGACTTTGTTGTGCTTGATATTCCTGCAGATTGTCCGGTCCCGATCATACTCGGGAGACCTTTCTATGCAACTTCCGGTTGTATGGTTGATTGCAAGAACGCTAGTTAGCCTTCGATATTGGAGAAGAGAAGGTTGAGTTTGTCCTCTCGACTTTGACAAAAGAACCAGCACTAGGAGAGGACATGTTCAACATCTATGATGAAGAGGTATCTAGGGAGGAAGTAGGTTCGAACTTGTTCAAAGATCCGTTGCAAAAGGTCATAACCATGGGCATCATGGAAAGAGGAGAAGAAGAGGATTGTAATGCTGAGGTTGATGCTTTGGAAGAGCTAAAAGAAGTGCAACTTGAAGAATTCAAAAAATTGTACGATGGCTCCGAAAACGTCAAAAATCACGGCCAGTCGTGCTTTTCCACGGGTATGGTTTCACCTATTCCACCCGTGAAAAGTTATGTCGAGAGGGAAGATTTAATTCAACCCATTTTCCACGGCCCCTAAGACACTTTCCACGGCCGTGGAAGTAACAGTGATGCCGTGGTTCTGGAAAATGCTGAAGACGACTCCGTTCTTTCTACAAATATTCATGATTCTTCTTCAAAACTTCCACACCCTTGGAGACTTCTAAGGAAACATCGGACAACCCTCATGACACTCCAAAGG
This sequence comes from Fagopyrum esculentum, assembly GCA_033239045.1. Lineage (NCBI taxonomy): Eukaryota > Viridiplantae > Streptophyta > Magnoliopsida > Caryophyllales > Polygonaceae > Fagopyrum > Fagopyrum esculentum. The sequence goes on from BSUD01000008.1 coordinate 70,741,875, forward strand.
CATACACAACCTTGGAATTGAAGCCACTTCACACACATCTTACGCATGCATTTCTTGGAGCTAATTATACGTTTCCGTTATTGTTAGTTCCGATTTGAGTGAAGACGAACATGAAAAACTCATGATTGTTTTGAGGAAACATAAGAAAGCTTTAGGTTACACCATAGAAGATCTTGTAGGAATTAAACAATCTTTATGTATGCACAAGATCCTAATGGAAGAGGATTATAAGCCTTCACGCCAACCTCAAAGACGGTTAAATCCGTTCATGAAAGAGGTTTTGAAGAAGGAGATCCTTAAATTGCTTGATGTAGGTATCATTTACCCTATCTCCGATAGCAAGTGGGTGAGCCCCGTTCAAGTTGTCCCGAAGAAGGGAGGAATGACGGTTGTACCTAACTAAAACAACGAACTCATTCCAACAGGAACCGTTACAGGATGGAGGATGTGCATTGACTATCGCAAGCTCAACATTGTAACTAGGAAGGATCACTTCCCGCTGCCATTCATTTATCAAATGCTTGAAAGGTTAGCACGACACTCTTACTTTAGCTATCTTGACGGTTATAGTGGTTTCTTTCAGATTCCAATCCATCCGGACGATCAAGAGAAGACCACATTCACGTGCCCATGGGGTACGTTTGCTTATAGGAGGATTCCATTCGGACTTTGCAACGCTCCAACCACCTTTCAAAGGTGCATGATGGCCATCTTCTCAGAATACATTGAGGAAATCATGGAAGTTTTTATGGATAATTTTTCTGTTTACGGTTCCTCATTTGATAATTGTCTTGCTAACCTCGATCTTATTTTGCAAAAGTGTGAAGACACGAACCTAGTTCTAAACTGGGAAAAGTGTCACTTTATGGTTAAGGAAGGCATTGTCTTATGACACTTGATCTCTAATAGAGGGATTGAGGTTGATAAGGATAAGATTGAAACAATAGAGAAACTTCCTCCTCCATCTTGGGGGAAGGGAATTAGAAGTTTTCTAGGACATGCTGGATTCTAATGAAGATTCATAAAAGACTTTTCGAAAATCTCTAAACCGCTAACTAATCTATTGATGAAGGATGTTGTTTTCGAATTTTTGAAAGAATGTTTGGATGCTTTTTACAGGATTCGGGAAGCTCTAATCTCAGCCCCTATTATTCATCCTCCGGATTGGAATCTCCCCTTTGAGATCATGTGTGATGCAAGTGACGTAGCTGTAGGAGCGGTGCTTGGACAAAAGAAGGATGGACGCACTCATGCCATCTATTATGCTAGCAAGGCGCTAGATGAAGCACAACTCAATTATGCTACAACGGAAAAGGAATTTCTTGTTGTTGTTTATGCTTTTGAAAAGTTTTGTTCTTATCTTGTAGGAGTGAAGGTGATAGTATACACGGATCATTCAGCAATTCAGTATTTGCTTGCCAAGAAAGATGCAAATACAAGGCTGATTAGGTGGATTCTCCTCCTTCAAGAGTTCGATCTTGAGATCTGTGACAAGAAGGGATTTGAGAATTCTATTGCGGATCATTTGAGTCGTCTACCACATGCTACTAGTGACGACTTGCCTATTGATGACTCTTTCCTGGATGAACAATTGCATATAATGGAAGAGTGCATCGATCTTATTTCTAGAGGTAACGAACCTTGGTTTGCTGATTTTGTGAATTATTTGGTTTGTCAAGAAATACCTCCCGGACTATCCTACGCACGAAGAAAGAAGTTCTTTAGAATGTCCGCCAATACTATTGGAATGAACCTCTACTCTTTAAGAGAAGTCCTGATGGAATGATTATATGATATGTGCCAGAAGACGAAATGCAAAGTGTCATTCGTCGTTGCCATTCACTTCCTTGTGGAGGACATGCTAGTTCTCTTAAAACTAGCGCTAAGGTATTGCAATCTGGATTCTTTTGGCCTACTTTATTTAAGGATGTGCAAACCTTTGTTTCTTGTTGCGATGCTTGTCAAAGAACATGAAATATTTCTAAGAGAAATGAGATGCCTCTCAACAATATTCAAGAGATGGAGATCTTTGACGTTTGGGGAGTTGACTTAATGGGACCATTCCCATCATCTTGTGGAAACCAATACATACTTCTAGCTGTAGACTATGTTTGAAGATGGGTCGAAGTTGTTGCCTCTCCAACTAACGATGGGATGGTGGTTGTCAAGTTCTTTAATAAAACTATTTTCCTAAGGTTTGGGACACCACGAACCATCATTAGTGATGGAGGTTCACACTTCATCGCCCGACGATTTGAAGCTCTACTAGCTAAGTATGGGGTGACTCACAAGCTCGCTACACCCTACCATCCGCAAACAAGGGCACAAGTGGAGATTTCAAATAGGGAAATTAAAGGAATCCTTGAGAAGACGGTGTCAAAGAATAGGAAAGATTGGTCATTGAAGTTGGATGATGCTTTATGGGCGTATAGAACGGCATGCAAGACTCCCATCGGCGCAACACCATACAAACTTGTGTATGGGAAGTCTTGTCATCTTCCGGTGGAACTGGAACATAAGGCGTATTGGGCTGTAAAGTGGTTGAACTTCAGCATGAAGGAAGCGGGGAGAAGCGTCTCTTGGATCTTAATGAGCTAGAGGAACTCCGCTTGAAAGCCTATGAGAACGCCAAGATCTACAAAGAACTAGCGAAGCTTTGGCATGATAAGCACATCATTCCAAAGGATCTCAAAGAAGGAGACCTTGTTCTTCTCTTCAATTCTAGACTTCGACTCTTTCCCGATAAGCTTAAATCTCGTAGGACAGGACCTTATGTAATTAAACACGTTTTTCCCATGGTGCAGTTGAAGTATGGGGTGAGAAGTGCGGAAGTTTCAAGGTGAATGGTCAATGACTCAAGAAGTACTCACCGGAACTCCAAAATGAGGAAATTGCTCCGATTGTCCTCACCTATACACTAAGGAACGGTCTAGCTACGGACCTAAAACAAAGCGCTTCTTGGGAGGCAGCCCAAGGTATTGCATTCTTGTTATTTGTTTTTGTTCTTCTTAGATTAGAGTAGTTGTTTGTGTTTGCTTTTCGTCGATACCTTCCGGTATGTTTGTGTCTTTGGATGTCAGGGTTAAGGAACGAGCAAAAGAAGTGAAGAAAGCCGAAAGAACAACGAAACTTGGATTTTTGGCGAGAACAGAGGATTCCACGGCCAAAGAGGCAAAACCACGGACGTGGTTTGCTAAATTGGACCATGGAAAAGCATGTCGTAGCTAAATAAAATAAAAGAGCCAGAAACCACGGGTGCCCGTAAAAAACCACGGCCGTGGAACACCTCGATAGGCCGTGGTTTTCAAGATTTTTATGGCCCCATATAAGTTCTTCTTCTTCACAAACCTCTCACAAAATCCACTCCATCCACGCCCAAAACCACGCCGGAACACCTCTCACTCCCGTGCTTCTTCATTCGGTAACCGTTTTGAGCGATTCTTCTGCCTATTTTGAAACAAATCAGATTCTACAAAGGAAGCAACAAACTGCACGAACAATCAGCGATCGGAAGTGAATTTGGATTTTCTCAAATCCAAACCCTAGGTTTTCTCTCTATCTTCTCCTTGGTTGATTTCACTCGTGTTTCTTAATGATTTTTAGGAGAACTGAACGAAATTGAACTTAGAAGTAGTATAGGACTGTTGTTATTGAGTTTGTTGTTGATTTGCTGAGTTTTTGAGTGAATTTGAGCAATTCCACGGCCTGCCGTACCATTCCACGGCCGTGGAATATGAAGAACAAGCCGTGGTTTTTGCAATTTTGTGAGAAATGTTCGGAATTAGAAAATCAAATAGGAACAAGAAGTAGAAGGCTGCTGGATCCTCTTCCTAACCCCCTCCTATAGTCCCACCAACCCCTAGAGTCCCTACAATCCATGGGGATATATATTGGAACTATAGAAAAAATCCATAAACGCAAGGTGATAGCTCCTAGGTACATTGTTATGGAGGAACTCTAGGAGCTGAATGTTGTTGAGGATTTGACAATTTTGCTGGATAAGGATGGTTTGATTTTTTTTTCTAGCATTAGGGAAGACGCTTACGAGGGAATTCATTCCTTCCTTCGAGCATAGCGCCGTTAACTGAACGGTGTCTTTCCGGTTGATGGAGCGCAATTATAACTTCTCTATTTCTCAGTTTGGAGTGTTGTTTGGGTTTGCTGAAACGTTCAATGGAACGTTCCCTAGAGGTGTCAAAGTTAAGGAGTTTTAGGGGAAGATTGCTATGATTGCAGGTCATGAGGACCATTGGCAACCGGCCGACTCAAAGGCAAAGCTCATCTACCACCTTGCCCTTAAGATAGCCCATAGGATTCTCTCCGAATGCCTATTTCCGAGGACCGAGACTCCCTAGAAGCTCAAGGCTGATGAGCTTTTTATTTTGTATTGTATGATTGCCGGCCACTCTACGGATTGTGCTACCATGCTCACCTCCACTCTTAGTAAGGTAAAGAACAAATCAGCAGGAAACATTGGCTATGGAGGGATGGTAACGCACATTGCAAAACAGCTAGGGATTGATTATTCAGCTTGTGAGAGGGCAACTACTGCGAGGCCTTTAGGGCTTCATGGACTAATGACTAGGGGACTCATGATTCCCCGCCACCAAGGTCCACCTACCGCATCTATGCCTTGGGAAGACAAAGGTGGTAGAGGCATTCCATGGATCGCCGACTATTCTCTTATATACTTAGCCGGCAGAACTGGAAGGCTACTTTTGTTCCTATGCATGCAATCAGGTTAAAAGTGTAACACCCCAAATCCACGGGACTCGGAGTGCTACATTGGGCTAGGATCTCACAATGGATCCTAACCCTATCCTGACAACATGTTCATTGGATCTTACAACAATGCATATATACATTTAAACCAAATACATAACAGGTGTATAAGATACATCAAAAGTGTTTACAAACACAAAGACGAGTACAAAGCATCAAACATAAACATCATATACAAAAGGTCCCAACCCACGCATCCTAATGTACAGAAGTCCTCGGCTGGTCACACCATCTGGCTCACTCTGCAGTCTACTTAACCTGCAGATCAACTACAACACGGTATACACCGTTAGCTACATCAATGAATAAGCATGAAGGTAATAGCACAAACACACATCAACATCTCATACATGCAATGCCACACACATTCATTTATTATCTTTCAATTATGTTATTCCATTATTAATTCAACATATTTTGTGACACGACGAACCTAAAGAACCTCGTCCCTTCCCCCGTTAACACAGGGGTTTTGCATGGGGGTGATCATCACTCGTCCCCCTGTGCTACTAGCTTCCAGGCACCCCCTCCTACCCTCGGGCGGAGGCATATGTGGTCACGACCCGTTATAATACACTTGGGCCATTTAATGTCATAAAAGGTCGTCCTAGTCCAGTTTAAGTTGTAAATGCACAATCATATGAACACACACAACCATCACAATCACATAAATCCATAACTGAACGCTAAGTAAGTCCTATGGACTTTCCTATAACACTCGTATCCAATACCACGTCACAACTTCCAATGGGGAAGTAATCAATGCCTGCAATAGCAAGGCACACATCATCATATACTACAAGGGTCAGAAGACTCGTCTCCATAACCATAACCAACCTACAACCTCAAACTAAACCTCAAGACCAACACAAGCTTACAAATTCCTAAGGCATATCCTCAACATAACCACAAATGCCAAAGGCACAACTCTATCATGCTACTTATCAAACTCATCCTAACCAAGCTAGCCTAGCTCTACAACTAAAGTCAAGGCCAAAGGAAAGGAAGAAGGAATCATACCAACAAGGCATGCCTTGGACGCACCAACGGAAACAAAGGACGCAAGGGCGCTGAACCAGTCAGGCGCAGGGGCTGATGGCTCAGGGCGCAGGGGCGGATGGCTCAGGGCGCAGAGGCGGGTCACACACCAGGCGCAGGTGCGGCTCAGGACAGGCGCAAGGGCGGTTGTCTATGCAGAAAGTTGGCCCCAACTTCTCTTCGATCCCTTTCTCGATTCTCTTCACTTCTCTATCACCCAACAACATACACATACATATATACACATGTATGAACATCAAAAGCGTCATGGAAGGATCCAACACAAGTCTAAACTTGTGAGTCCTAAGCTAAAGAGAAAGATAAGAAGCAAAGAAGAGAGGATGAAGAGGAAGAGGAAAGACTTACCACAAAACCTAAGCAGAAGAGAAGATCACCACAACCTCACCACAACTGGCTATCAACAGCACAACAACAACATCTACCATCATCAACATCCAAAGCCAAGCTCAACACTCTCACAAACTCACACAAGATCACAAGGGATCAAAGAAGATCAAGAAAGATGAGAGAAGAAGATGAACGTAAGGAGGAAGACAGAAGCTGGAAAGATGAAGAAACCCTTCCTCACAGGTATGGGGAAGCTTATAAAGGAAGCTAACCAAAAGCAAGGTCAAGAGGTCAACAAAGGTGACTACAGCCGCACAAACCCGCAAGGGCGGATCAGGCAAGGCCAAGGGGCGGCCCTCCTAAGGCACAGGGGCGGCTAACAGGGTACACAAGGGCGCCTTAACACAACTCAGCTAGGCTCCAAGGCTCCTAAGACTAAGGCTCTTATATCACCCCCCCCCTAAAAACAAGTTTCGTCCCGAAACTTGCGAGATCCAAAATCCTCTCGGACCCATAAGCCGAGGTATACTCTCCCCTCAAGGAAATCAGGTCATAACCTATATCATTCTATATCCTCGAACACAGCATGGAGAAATCACCACTCCAACATAACAACTCTACACAAGGCCTAGAGGAAGGTCATTTCTAGTCAAACACTAACCACATCACACTAGCATGGAGGAAAGCCATCTCCAGCCACAACATACACATATCAAAACCTAAGACAAAGGCTAAACTTCCGATGTAAGGAATCTTCAATCTCCAACAATCCGGCGTTTCCGCAACTCTCGGCGCCTTCCAATCAACCCTAAGCAAGAGTGCTAAACAGGGGGTAAGCGGCCGTCCTCGAAACTCTCTTTTCCAACCTTTTTATAAGACGAGAAAGGGTTACCGTCAAGGCCCAATACGTAAATGACGTGGAAAATAATGACACGTTAAAAGATTGCCTAAATCACGGTCTCACTGCCTTCCACGACCGTGGTTTAGAGCGTGGAAACAGATGACGGTGCCTTGTGACTTCCACGACCGTAATTTATACCGTGTAACTTACTGGAGTGCTCCAAACTCAAGTACACGCTCATGATGCAAAGTCCACGGCCGTGGTTTAGAGCGTGGACTTCAAATCATCTTCTCCACGGCCGTAATTCAGGGCGTGGAAGTGTATATTGCTTGTTGTTGCTTTTGTTTCGTGTCATTCTTCATCCTAGCTCCTTCCTTAGCTTCTTTGATGTATCTCTTAATCCCCGAACATGATCGATTACTCCCTTTTCTCTCTCAAATGCTCCGATTCCAGCTCCTATTCACCTATAATCAACACAAAGCTAGTGTAGACTTCCATATTGACAAAATAGATGAACAAGCTAACATTTGCTTCAAAACCTTATCCATGTACACAATAATAAGGGAAAAACAACCAAAATAAGTGCCTAGAGTATCTCCATATTTCATGCTAATAAAATACCCCATACTTGTCACTTGCTTGTCCCCAAGCAAGGTTTTCAAAAGCTTAGAACACAAGTTAGAATGAAATATGCATGCAAATTCAAACCAAGCCATCCTTTAGGCAAATGTGCTTCTAGTCAATAGATCCTCCTCAAACCTTGCTTCATTCATCCTTGAAAACGCTCATATACATAAACCAAAGAATGTAAAGTAAAGAAACATCATAAATTGCTTAAACTTCAAGACAAACATCATAACCTTCAAGTATTGTAAAAATCAAGCTTGTGAAACTTCAATTTAGATCACCAAGTCAAATAACACTCTTTTGATCATAAGGACTTTCAAGTAAGGTCTAGAATGCGGAAAGGAGGGAAACTTGTAAGGGATGCGGTGCTTGAATCCGAGAAAAGGGATAACCCAACTCTTTTTCTTTTTGAATTGCAACACCATCAACTTAGAGCTTTGCTCTTTTATTTTTCACATTATTTTTCGACTTTACTTATTTTTTTTGAAATATGGATAGAGGTGCACAAAAACCGAAGCCTAGGAGATCGGCGTTTCTCAATTTCGAGATGCCTCAAACCCTTGATGCACATACCATAATTCGTTAGGAATATCGCTCAATCCGACTTTGGCAAGACACAAACACCCGGCTATGTGAATGGTGCCGAGTTACTCATCGTCATGATTGACTTCCCCAAACCTATTATTTCTATTCTTTGAATGCAAAATTTTTCTTTCATGGCCCTCCCACATCAAACATGCCAAATATCAACTCCTCCAAATTCCAGGATAGGTAAGGGAGGCAATTACTTTTATTGAGGGGCTAAATGATCAAAGAAAGAAGTAAGAAAATCGAATTGCCTTAATCATTTCATAAAGAGATGTAAGAACTCATGATATGATTTCATCCTTAATTTCTCAATATGATTTAGATAAAACTCTCACATTATGAAACTTGCAAGAAAGGATAAACAACCCATTCAATTTCTTTTCAATTAATAATTCCGTTTAAGCATACAATTGTCATCAAAAACTCATTCCACAAGTGAGAACTATCATAGAAGTCATCTCTAATCTTAGAAGCACAAGAACGTTTTCAAAAATTTTCAAAATTTTTCAAATTTTTATGGGTTTTTCAAAGCCTTTTTCATGCAATGCAAAAACGAAACGTGAGACTATGGAATGAAACATGCAAAGTGTCATGGATAGAAGCAAGCAAATGTAGTAGAGTTATTACACACATTAGTCACACCCCACCCCATACTTAAAACATACATTGTCCTCAATGTTCAAAAAGAAATAAAGAAAAGAAAGAAAAGCAAAATGAACTCACTAGATGGTGGTGGGGCGGCTGAAACTGGCGATCATCAAACTCGTCACTGCGGAGGAGGCGGTGGTGGAAATGGACGGAAGTCATGGCTATAGTACCGCCCGAACTACTAGAGGTAAATGTCACTCATCATCTCATCATGCTCCCAGCTCCGTGTCTCCTGGGTCTCCCGGTGGATCTCCAAGTCTCCAACTCTCCTAGAAAGGTCGGTGGCCCACGCCGGTAGCTGCTCGTACCATGATGGCGGCTGGCCGTACCATCCCGGTGCGTCTTGTGGAGTCGGTGCTGCTGGTGCTGCGGGTGCCTGATCATACCACGGAGGTGGAGCTCCCATCCATGAAGGTTGCAACCCATACCAAGCGGGAGGAGCGTCCATCCAAGTCGGCCTCTCACTCACGCTAGCACGGCGAGAGGAAGAGGCTCCGGAAGGTCCGGAAGGTCATGGGGAATGTCTAGGAGGGTCGGGGAAGTGTGCCGGCTAATTTTGTAACGCCCAAATTTTAGGCATGTTCTCGATAAGTATCTGCCGTATATTTTTTAATATTTTACTTGCCTAAATATATTTTCCGAGTATTTTTACGTTGTTCTCAACCATTTTCTTTTCCTTCAACTTTCTTCTCAAAGTCTTCTCCAATTCAGGATCGAAAGGAACTAGATCTTTAGTGGATCTAGTCTTTCGCATATACCTAAAGAACCTGCAAAGATCACTCAAGTAGACAAATCAAATCACAAGCGCAAGAGCTCTCAAGCTAGACAACCGAAAACCGAATTTGGTCTAGACCAAATCCCCGGCAACGGCGCCAAAAATTTGTTCACTCAAAAAGTGTGCGTCAAAGTCTTAATATTTATATCTAGAACTCAAAGCAAAGCGAACCCGCAGTGTACGGATCGGCTGTAGTGAGGTAAGAATTCCAGAGTCGAACTCAGGGATTTGGTGAGAGTAAATTCAATTTCAATTACCTAGCGAAAAATGCGAAAAGCTTTTGTGATCAAATAAGGGTAAAATGATTCCAAAGGATTCAAGTATCCGATTTCGGCTTTCGATTCAAGACACTTCTATAGATATAGGACAGAGTTTATATTGCCAAAATTAAATGTTCTAAGGTAGATATCGTACGGTGAAGTTCCGAAACCTATATAACTAATCTAAAGGTTCTCTCTATAAGGGTTGTTGAGGCTGTAATATAGAAAGATCTAAAGATAAGAATTATGTTCAAACTAACTATCTAAAACTCCAGGATATGACTCTCCAAAGTAAAGATTAGAAAGCACACTTAGAATCTTAATAAAGGATGTTGAGTCTCTTTATTACCCAAATCTTATAATCTTAATCTATTAAATATAGAATCAGGTTTGAAGTGTCTACATACATTCAATTAGAGGTTAAAAAGATTAATCAATGTTGGGATTTAGGCAAGGATTAGTTTTGGTTAAAGATTAATTCAATTACAGTTCGTCAGAAGAATAAATCGTGATATTCATAAGAAAATCGGCCGATTTACTTCAAGAACAGTCCGATTTTCCTGTTATCGCAAAACAAAAATCTAAACTCTCAGGGTTCTAATGTTTGAATGAGTTCAGTCTATCATCATCTAAGCCTCAATCATCAACTATTCTCCCCAGAATCACAAGGGTTTTATCCAACCATTTTCAAAATCGAATCAAATTAAAGATTGAGTGAAATATCGCAAAGAAAACCGAATCTTGAATAAAAATTCAATAACCTTCAAATCTGTAAACGATCGTCAAAACTGATCAATGTATCTCTTAAGTAACTCATTTACGTGTTCAAAAAGCACAATTGCTTCAATGGATAAAGAAACCTCACAAATAAGAATCAAGATTGGCTTCCTGGCAAAAAGTCCTTCAATCCTTCTCCAAGAATCTCCAATCTCTCTCAAACGTGTAAAGATTTCCCGCTGCCGCCTCCTCGTTTTCGTTCCTAGGGTTCTCACCTATAGTTTCTTGCAAATGGGCCGTTTGGCAAAACTCTCCTCTAGCCCACAAGAATTGGGCTTTGTGTCGTCTTTTCATTTGGCCGAAAAACAAAGGAAATCGACCCAGTCGATTTATACATAAAACCGTTCGATTTCTAGGGAGGGAAATCGTCCGATTTATGTGCATATTGGCACAATTTTCTTCAACAGAAAGTGCTCTTCTTTTGGCTCGTCTTCTATGCTTCTCCTTTGCAATTCCTTAGCTCTTTGTGATCCCTCTAAGACTCCTTTAGCTTCCTTAACATCCTTAGATGCTCCTTGCTCCGCTTTTGCTTTCAATTCCACTCCATTTACCTATAATTCATCAAAAACTCGTGTAGACCTCTATTTCCGACAAATGATTGAATAGAACATAAAAGGCACACAAAATCTCTCTAAATGCAAGGAAAACTGAGACAATCTTCTACAATATGCATGAATATGATGGTACATAATTCATGTCATCAGCAACCTAAGGCTTTCCCATGTTTCCTTAGAACAATGTTCATCTTTACTTAAATCGGAACTAACAATTACCGGAAAAGTAGAATTAGTTCCTAGAAATGCGTACCTAAGATGTGTGGGAAGTGGCTTCAACTCCACCACCATTGGAGTCTCTAATGGCTCTTGAGGAGTGTCCAATGCTTCCTTAGAAGTCTCTAAGGGTGTAGGACTTGTTGAAGAAGACTCAAAAGCATTGGTGGAAAGAACGTAATTATTCTCGGAATTTCCCAAAATCAAGGCACCACTGTTACTTCCACGGCCGTGGTTTAGGGCGTGGAAGTCAATTACGGCAGCACTGGTAGTTCCACGGCCGTGGTTTTGGTCGTGTAACTTACTGGAGTCCTATGAATAGGTGATTACGGTCATGTTGGTGGAAACCACGGCCGTGGAATAGCACGACTGACTGTGATTCCTCATATTCTCTGACCCATCGTAAAGTTTTTCAAACTCTTCTTCATGCACTTCCTTTAGCTCCTCCAAGGCTTCAATTTCCTCATTGCAATCCTCTTCTTCTCCTTTCTCTATGATGCTCATGGTGATAACCTTTTGCAATGGATCCTTGAATAGAATCGAGCTTACTTCCTCTCTAGATGCCTCCTCGTCATAGATATTGAACATATCTTCTCTAAGAGCTGACTCTTTCACCAAGGTGGAAAGAACAAACTCTACCTTCTCTTCTCCTATGTCGAAGGCAAGTCTAGCATTCTTGCAATCCACCATACAACCGGATATTGCAAGAAACGATCTTCCGAGTATGATCGGGACCGGACTATCTGCAGGAATGTCAAGCACAACAAAATCTATTGGAACATAGAACTTACCAAGCTTGACCGGGACGTCTTCAATGATACCGACGGGACAAGTTATGGATCGATCCGCCATGTATAACGTCATCTTCACCGGTTTAGGTTCACCTAAACCGATCTTCCTGCATAAGGCAAGCAGGATGATGCTAACGCTTGCTCACAAGTCACATAATGCATCATAAGTGACTTCTCCCACTCCAATTGGAATACAAAATAACCCCGGATCCTTCAGCTTTGGGGGCATCTTTTCCTTCATCGTTTTGATGAGTTCCGATGATTCCGAACTCATTTTAACTTCTCCAAAATCTTCTAGCTTCCTCTTGTTAGAGAGGATCGACTTTAAGAACTTCCCATAAGCGGGCATACCTACAATTGCATCAATGAAAGGTATGTTAATGTGCAGTTTGCTCATGAGTTCAATGAACTTACCAAACGGTTTGTCTAAGCGTGCTCTCGCTCTAGATTGTGGAAATGGTAATGGGGGTTTGTAAGCTGGAGGAGGAATGTAGATGTCTTCCTTCTCCTTTTTGACGGGAACTTCAACAAACTTAGGTTGCGGGTTGGTAGTTGTTGCTCCGCTCCTAGTTGTGATAGCCATCACTCTTCCCTTTGGGTAGTCCTCCGTCTTTCCGGGAAGCTTTCCTTAGTCTCTAGGAACTTCCTCGGCATTGCTGAACATTTCGTTTTCTAAAACCTTTTGAGCTTTATCAACCTTAGTAATGTGGTTCTCCAGTCCTTGAAGCTTTCCCAAGATCGTTTCCAGCATGGGATCGGGCTTCTCCTTTCCCGAAGTGCTTGAGCTATTAGATCCTTGCCCATGGCTTTTCAAAGGAATGGAAGAAGAAGATGGTGGTGTTAGTGAATTTCCTGAATTGGGATAAGAATTACCGGAATTTTGTTGTTGGTTGGAACGTCAATTGTTGTTTGAATTCCGATTGTTGTTCCAATTATCGTTCCGGTTGTTGTTGTTCCAATTGTTCCGGTTGTTGCGGTTGGTGTTCTCATTCCCTTGATGGTTGTTGTTGTTTCCTAAGTATCCAACATCTTGCTCCTTAGGCTTTTGAAAGCCAGCTCTAATGACTTCCTTCAATTCCTTAATTTTGGTGTTGAGGGAAAAGATTTGAGTTTACGCAGCTTGTGTTAGCTTCGCTCCTTGCTCTATTCGGTTAGATTCCGCCTTCCGGTGGAAATACTTCTCAATTACTCGGGCTTGCTTCTCAATGAAGTCCCAAGTATCATCTTCCCTCATGTCCATGAATGTGCCACATGAAAGGGATTGGAGCTTGAATTGTGTTTCCACATCCAGCCCCTTGTAATATATCTCCAACAACTCTATGGAAATGCCATGGTGTAGGCAATCCAATAATAGATCTTGAAACCTTTTCAAAGATTGAAACAAACTTTCGTTAGATTTCATTGAAAAAGCATTGATTTTACCTCTCAATTTCGCTGTCTTAGATGACAGAAAGAATTTGGTTAGGAACTCCGAAGATAGATCCTCCCATGTGTTGAGTCTTCCATTTGGAAGAGCTTGATACCAAGATAGAGCCTTCCCTTTCAAAGAGAAAAAGAATGGTTTGATCTTGTAGTTGTTGGTGGTTGCATTCTTCGGTTTCATTGTCTCCATTAGAATATCAAAGTTCTGTAAATGTTGGTGTGGAGATTCAGCACTCGTTCCTCCAAATTAGCTTTGGCGAATGATGGTAATTACTTGTGGATTAAAGCTAAACCCTTGAATATCTTCAGCTTTAAAGTTCACGCCTAGACGGCGCGGTTGTTGAATCGGATCCATCCTTTGTCCAAGAATTCTTGGCTCTTCATCTACACGAGCGGCTCTCGTACCCCCAGCTGGGATACAAGGATTGGCAGCCGGTCTTGGATCATTCCGGACTGAATTGATCGTTGGATCAATTTCCTCTAGTAGTGGCATATCATCATCATCCTCCTCATCGGATGATTCCACTCTAATGGACTTAGTTGACTTAGCTTTCTTCTTTTTCTTGGAGTCAATCATCTCCAACATCCTGTCCATCATCATAGCTTTGAGCTCATCAATTTGGAATTGATGACGTTCTGCTTCTTCCTTACGAGTTTTCTCACTCAACCAAAGTTGAGCTTGAGACTCCTCTAACTCTTCTTGGAGATCCCTCTCTCTATTTTCAGCCATCTTTCTCTCCTTAAGTTTCTTTCTCAAAGTCTTCTCAAGTTCCTGATCAAAAGGTACGAGGTCTTTGTTGGATCTAGAACTGCGCATATACCTAAGAGAACCTGCAAATAGCACTCAAAAGAGATATCAATTAACAAGAGCAAAGCTCCCAAGCTCGACAACCGAGAACCGAAGTTTGGTCTAGACCAAATCCCCGACAACGGCGCCAAAAACTTGTTGGCCCGAAAACGTGCGTGCAAATAAGCTTTATATTTATAAAACTAGAATAAAAACAAACTTTGGTATATGGTGAAACAAAATCCAATTTCAATTGTCAAGCAAATAAAAGATGTAAAGCTTTGCAAATATTGGGGAAAACAACAACCCTAAAGATCCAGGTGTCTAATTGTGGCGATCGATTCAAGATATACTAAAGAATTAAGGACAGAGTCAAGTGTTGCGAAGGTATACTAAAGTAAAGTAATGTACGGTGAAGTTCCAAAACCTTATATGACTTACCCAAAGACACTCTCGATAAAGGTTGTTGAGACTGCAGTATAGAAAGGATCTAAGGACAAGAATTAATCTCAAATAGCCAAACTCATAACCCAAGGATCAAGATAAACTTAAACGGTTAAGGTTGTGACACTCGAAACCGAAATAGAGGATGTTGAGCCTTACTACTAACTAGGAAAGGCAAGTCAAGGCTAGGGAAACCTAAGAACAGGCCGTGATTTAGGGTGTCGACGATATTTCTCTAACTCTCAAGATCCAATCAAATTACGATCGATCTGTCATCATCTAAGCCACAACTATCAACCCTTCACCTTAGAATTGCTAAAGGGTTTTAGCCAATAACCATTGTCATAATATCAATATTCAATTTAAGAAGAATGAAAGATGAAATCCTCGAATACTCAATAAAACTCTAAAACCAAATCTCAAATTCGAAACACAAGAAGTAATGTTAATGGATTCAGAATATATAACATAAAACCTCACAATGATATAAGGCAAGTATGAAGAACGGGAGTCAATCCGTCTTCAATATCAAAACCTAAGAAAAAGGCTAAACTCCCGCTGTAAGCAATCTTCAATCTCCAACAATCCAGCGTTTCCGCAACTCTCGGCGACTTCCAATCAACCCTAAGCAAGAGTGTTAAACAGGGGATAAGCGGCCGTCCTCGAAACTCTCTTTTCCAGCCTTTTTATAAGACGAGAAAGGCTTACCGTCAAGGCCGAATACGTAAATGATGTGGCAAATAATGAAACGTCAAAAGATTGCCTAAATCACGGTCTCACTGCCTTCCACGACTGTGGTTTAGAGCGTGGAAACAGATTATGGTGCCTTGTGACTTCCGCGACCGTAATTTATACCGTGTAACTTACTGGAGTGCTCCAAACTCAAGTCCACGTTCATGATGCCAAGTCCACGGCCGTGGTTTAGAGCCTGGACTTCAAATCATCTTCTCCACGGCCGTAATTCAGGGCGTGGAAGTGTATATTGCTTGTTGTTGCTTTTGTTTCGTGTCATTCTTCATCCTAGCTCCTTCCTTAGCTTCTTTGATGTATCTCTTAATCCTCGAACATGATCGATTACTCCCTTTTCTCTCTCAAGTGCTCCGATTCCAGCTCCTATTCACCTATAATCAACACAAAGCTAGTGTAGAATTCCATATCGACAAAATAGATGAACAAGCTAACATTTGCTTCAAAACCTTATCCATGTACACAATAATAAGGGAACAACAACCAAAATAAGTGCCTAGAATATCGCCATATTTCATGCTAACAATAGCATACAGGCCTCCATCTCTCAGATTCTGCAAAACCGTCCTCAAATGACCGGTACGTCCCTCTCAGTTGTGAGAGTACACCAGAACGTCATCAATGAAGTACACCACCAACTGATCAAGGAAGTCGATGAAGATACTGTTCATCAACTCCTATAAAGACTACTAGGGCATTCTTCAACTTAGATGACATCATTACAACTCGTAGTGTCCATAACAATTATGGGATGCTATCCTATGCCCATGCTCCTCTCTCATACTCAACTGGTGATATCTTGAGCGCAAGGAAATCTTGAAAACGCAATTGCTTCTATAAACTGTCCCAACAAGTCGTCAATACATAGCAAGGAATATCTTAGGGCGAATGAAGCCCATCTCAACCAGCTCTTCAAGTTGCTTCTTCGGCTTCTAATATCTCAACAGGCGATATACCATATGGCCTTCCCAACCAGTCTCATACCATACTTCAACGTAATATCAAAGTCCCCACTCCACTGAGGCGGCAGATTAGACGGTTCAGTAACACGTCTATAAGCCCATAAACCACTGGGATATTCTCCAACGCGGAACTATCTCTTCCCTTCATGGCATAACATGAGAAAGCATAACCTCCTTGTGTTGTTAACCTCGCTGCACATACGGCACTAATGGCAAACTCGCCTCTTCAAAGTTCATAACCTTTGAAGACCTCTATCTAATCGAACTCGGTAGAGACTATAACAGTCTTTCTACTGATATCAAAAACAACATGATATCTATTCATCGAAACCACACACATAATGACCTTCTCATACACGTAAGACATGTCAAAGAAGTCTACAAGTCATACACAAGTCCGTCAATAAAGGGGACAACCACATATCTCGCGGGTACTTCAGACCCTTAATTGGTAATCTTGTAAAGGAACGGCTATCTTCAATTGTTTCTACAATTAACTATTAACGCATGCATCGAAAAACAAGAAGTGCATAGCACTCAGAACAAGCAAACTCCGCTAGGTCAACCATTAATGAGAATGGTACCTGTAACAACTGACGCCAAAAGCTCCACGGTTTAACATCACTCAACCTCAGACTTATGCTCCTCAGGTATTAATGAGGTCATCGCCATAACCTCCACTTCTACTCTTTCTGCACCGGAAAGAGGAAAGTCTTATTGAGAAGAAACACTACCTTGCTGATAGAAAGGGGCTAGATGGCCTAGTTTGCCACAAGTGAAGCAAGCTATCAGTGCCAAGGGGCACTCAGAGCATAAATGATTTGGATAGGCACAATTGAGACATAAACGTATCATCTCTGCAACTAGTACGGGGGACTTCTCTGCACTGCTCAGCTCAAAGGCTCTACCCTGAGCTCTTCTGGTATCTATGGCACTCCTACCACGACCCCTATCTCTACTCGGTCTAGGAGCGGATCCCTGAGTAGACTGACGATCTGGAACTCTTGGTTGTCCTTGTGTCTGCTGCTGAATTATCCTCTGACCATCTCCTGTCATACTGGCAGAAGAGGAACCTGGTCATGATGTAACTCTAACTTGCCTACAGAAGGTAGCTCAATGACCTTGTCTACCACAGGTAAAACAAGTCACTAGCGATCTTGGACATTGTGGCCGTATATGTCCAGACTTTCCACAATTATAACAAGTTTTCATCTCACCAGAAGTTCGTGTAGAGCGGAAACTACTCAAAGGTCCACAAGCCGGACTCTGTTTACCACGTGGAAGCCCTACTTCATCTTTTACTGATTCAACCCATTGTTTCTTCTTTGATTTGGAAACTTAAGTTGATCCCACAGATGTTGGTAGATCCGGTGTTGGTCAACCCGCTATTACAGCCTCGTATACTTGGCGCATATATTCTTGAAACTCGGATCTACTCATGGAGACATGGTCAGCCTCTTCAAACTCGTCCTCTGCCATAGGTGGAACAACAGCGGAAACTGGTCCCTAACTTAGCGCTACTGGAGGAAGAGGGGGTGTACCCCTACCTCGTCCCAGTAGAGATACTGATCTAGTCTGAGCCATCTGTAGAATATACGCACCTAAACTTATAAGGCTATATATATGCCATATGTATCGATATATATGTATATATATATATATATATATATATATATATATATATATAATACTTAATATTACATGCATACAAATCAACATAAAAGGTATCTATATATATATATCTATACTGTCGAGATCCTCAGATGGGTGACGGATTTTGAACATACTATCCCAAAATATTTGTACTCGCTTTAAAACCAAAAACCATTTGAAAGTCAGACCCCATGTGGGTTCTGTTTATTTATCCACTCTACCTTTATTGCAGATAGCAAGTGTCATTGTTGTCAACCTAAGGCTTTGATACCAATTCTATAACACCCCAAATCCACGGGACTCGGAGTGCTACATTGGGTTAGGATCTCACAATGGATCCTGACCCTAGCCTGACAACAAGTTCACTGGATCTTATAACAAGGCACATATAGATTAAAACCAAATACATAAAAGTTGTATAAGATACATCAAAAGTGTTTACAAACACAAAGCCGATTACAAAGCATCAAACATAAACATCAGATACAAAAGATCCCAACCCACGCATCCTAATGTACAGAAGTCCTCGGCTGGTCACACCATCTGGCTCACTCTGCATTCTTCCTAACCTGCAGATCAACTACAACACGGTATACACCGTTAGCTACAGCAATGAATAAGCATGAAGGTAATAGCACAAACACATATCAACATCTTATACAAGCAATGCCACATACATTCATTTATTATCTTTCAATTATGTTATTCCATTACTAATTCAACTTATTTTGTGACACGAGGAACCTAAAGAACCTCGTCCCTTCCCCCGTTAACACAGGGGTTTTGCATGGGGTGATTATCACTCATCCCCCCCTGTGTTACTAGCTTCCAAGCACCCCCTCCTACCCTCAAGCGGAGGCATATGTGGTCATGACCCGTTATAATACACTTGGGCCATTTAATGTCATAAAAGGTCGTCCTAGTCCAGTTTAAGTTGTAAATGCACAATCATATGAACACATACAACCATCACAATCACATAAATCCATAACTGAACGCTAAGTAAGTCCTATGGACTTACCTGTAACACTCGTATCCAATACCACGTCACAACTTCCCCTTGGGGAAGTAATCAATGCCTACAATAGCAAGGCACACATCATCATATACTACAAGGGTCAGAAGACTCGTCTCCATAACCATAACCAACCTACAACCTCAAACTAAACCTCAAGATCAACACAAGCTTACAAATCCCTAAGGCATATCCTTAACATAACCCCAAGTGCCTAAGGCACAACTCTATCATGCTACTCATCAAACTCATCCTACCCAAGCTAGCCTAGCTCTACAACTAAAGCCAAGGCCAAACGAAAGGAAGAAGGAACCATACCAATAAGGCATGCCCTAGACGCACCAGTGGAAACAAAGGACGCAAAGGGCGCTGAACCAGTCAGGCGTAGGGGCGGATGGCTAAAGGTGCAGGGGCGGCTCACACACCAGGCGCAGGTGCGGCTCAGGAAAGGCGCAGGGGCGGCTGTCTATGCAAAAAGTTAGTCCCGACTTCTCTTCGATCCCTTTCTCGACTCTCTTCATTTCTCCATCACCGAACAACATACACATACATATATACACATGTATGAACATCAAAAACGTCCAGGAAGGATCCAACACAAGTCTAAACTTGTGAGTCCTAAGCTAAAGAGAAAGATAAGAAGCAAAGAAGAGAGGATGAAGAGGAAGAGGAAAGACTCACCACAAAACCTAAGAAGAAGAGAAGATCACCATAACCTCACCATAACTGGCTATCAACAGCACAATAACAATATCCACCATCATCAACATCCAAATCCAAGCTCAACACTCTCACAAACTCACACAAGATCATAAGAGATCAAAGAAGATATAGGAAGAGGAGAGAAGAAGATGAACGTGAGGAGGAAGAGAGAAGCTGGCAAGATGAAGAAACCCTTCCTCACAGGTTTGGGGAAGCCTATAAAGGAAGCTAACCAAAAGCAAGGTCAAGAGATCAACAAAGGTGGCTGCAGCCGCACAAACCCGCAGAGGCGGCCCTCCTGAGGCGCAGGGGCGGCTAACAAGGTCCGCAGGGGCGGCTCAGTACAACTCAGCTAGGCTCCAAGGCTCCTAAGACTAAGGCTCTTACAAGAAGCTCCACCTTACGTTCTTGATGAGGTACCCGCTGCAGCTGATGATGATGGTGACGAGAAGATGAGTGGAGATGAGTTTCCAGATGTTGGAGGTGGTGAGCAGGACTTTTGAGCATTCCCAAAGCAGCCAGCAGACTTTCAGGAGCCATCTAGGAGGTCCACATATAATCAACGGCCTTCCGCTTCTTCCTCCTCACGCCGTGCTAGTGTGAGTGAGCATCCTTCATGGATGGATGGCCCACAGGACTGGATGGGTGCTCCTCTTACTTGGATTGGTGCTCCCCTAGCTTGGACACAACAGCCGCCGGAGTGGATGTAACAACGTCCTGCTTGGATGGACCAGCAGCGAGGATGGGTGACCGATCTTACTAGAAGGATGGACAACCTATACACTCGCTTCAATGAACAAGATGAAGAGCGCAAGGAGAATGCTAGGATCCTCCATGATATCTACTGCCAGCAGATTGGGCGTCCATTCGTCCCTAACTTCTACCCTTACCCACCACCGCCTCCTATGTGATTGATGAGATGACCGCTTTGCTCGAGCTACTCCACCGCCTTAGTGAGTTTCCTTTTTCTTTTTCTTTTATTTAATTTTCTAACATTGAGGACAATGTATATGTTAAGTATGGGGTGGGGTGTGACTCTCGTTTGATGTAATAACTTGATACACTTGCTTTGCTTTATTCCATGAACACTTGCATCTTTCTTTTGTTGTCACACGTTTCTTTATTGCATTGCATTAAAAAGCTTTGAAAAACCCATAAAAATTTGAAAATTTTTGAAGATTATTGTGCTTCTAGGATTGGAGATGAACTTTATGATGAATCTACTAATGGATTGAATTTTTTATGACTCTTTTGTGCTTAAATTGAATTGTGAATTGTGAAGAAATTGAATATGTTGTTTGATCTTTCTTTCAAGTTTCATAATGTGAGTTTTATGTTTAAATTGTGTTGAGGAATGAAGGTTGAAATCACAATATAAGTTCTTACACTTCTTTTTAAAATGATTAAGGCACCTCTATTTTTCTTGCTTCTTCTTTGTTCATCTAGCCCCTCAATGAAAATGTTGCCTCCTTTTGCTATCCGGGAATTAGGAAGAGTGAATTTTGGCATGTTTGATGTGGGAGGGCCATGAAAGAAAATTTGTGCATTCAAAGTATAGAAAAATAGGTTTCGGGAAGTCAATCATGATGATGAGTAACTCGGCACCATTCACATAACCGAGTGTTTGTGTCTTGTCAAAGTCGGATTGAGCAATATTCCTAACGGATTATGGTATGTGCATCAAGGGTTACAGGCATCTCGAAATTGAGAAACACCAATCTTCTAGGCTTTGGTTTTTGTGCACCGTTGTCCATACTTCCAAAAAGTAAAGTCGAAAAAGAATTTTGTGCTAAAAAGGTAGAGCAAAGCTCTCAAATGGTGGTTGGTTCGATAAGTGAAAGAAAAGAGTTTGTGTTGTTCCTTTTTCCCGGATTTTTGCACCACATTCCCTTATATGTTTCCCACCTATTCACGTTTCTTGACCTTTGCATGAAATTCCTTAAGATCTATGGAATGTTGTTTGACTTGGTGATCTAAATTGGATTTTCGCATGATTAATTTTGACAATGCTTAAGGTTATGATGTTTGTATTGAAGTTTATGCAATATATGATGTTTCCTTTGCTTGACATGATTTGAGTTATGTACATGGAAGTCCTCAAGGAGACATTAAGCAAGATTTGAGGGTGATCTATTATTAGAAGCACAATACCAAAAAGATTGTTTTTACCTTTTTTTGCATTCATATTTCATTCTACTTTATGTTCTAAGCTTTTGAAAACCTTGCTTGGGGACAAGCAAGAGACAAGTATGGGGTATTTTGATAGCATGAAATATGACCATATTTTAGGCACTTGTTTTGGTTGTTTTTCCCCTTTTATTGTGTACATGGATATGAGTTTGAAGCATTTATGAGCACATTCCCCTATTTTGTCGATATAGAGATCTGCACAAGCTTTGTTGTGTTTTTAGGTGAATAAAGGCTTGGATTGAAGCATATATGGAGTGAATAGGAGTATTTGATCATGCTAGGCATCAAGAAGATGCATTGGAGGAGCTAAGGAAGGAGCATGATTTGAGAGTTTTACTAAAGAAAGGCTTTTACAAAGGAATTGGAGTTTCCACGGCCAAACAAGAAGAACCACGACCGTGGTTTAGGCACAAAGGTCGTGGAAAACAAGGTCGAGAGCAACAGAAAGGTTCCACGGCTCATTCCACAGGCGTGGAAGTTTGTACTTGGTCGTGATTTCTATAACGGTCGCCACGTGTCATATTTGCCATGTCAGCAACGGTTATTGGGCTTTCATAACCCTATTTTTCCCTATAAGAAGGCTGAAGAAAGGAGAAAAACTGACGTCTTGCATCCAGGGCATTTCGAGAGCATTGGGTAGGAGATTTCGGAAGATCTTATTGCGTACAGGGAAGATTCGGAGAAGGACGCATTTTCATATTACGTATTTGGAGAAGATCTTAGGATTCCTTTTGAAGACGGATTGACATCCCGTTCTTCATTGTTCCTAGAGATTTTTTGTGAGGTATTTTGTTCTTTGATATTACTTTCATTAGAACACAAACACGCTTTGATTATCTTCGAGATTGATTGTTCGGATATTATTGAGTTTTTGAAGTTTTACCCTTTTTCTCTTTTAAACTTGATTATGATGATTGTTGGCTAAAACCCTTAAGCGATTCTAAGGTGAAGGGTTGATAGATGTGGCATAGACGATGATAGATTGAACCAAAACAGATTGGACCTTGAGAGTTACGAAAAATCTCGTCGTCGAGGCTTTCCACGGCCTGTTCTTGAGTTCCACGGCCGTGGTTCTTCAAGATCCGGCCGTGGTTTCCTCTGTCGTACGTGCTTTGTTTTTGCTTTGATCCAAAGTTAAAGATTTGCTTTAACCTAGCCTTGGCTTACCTTTTCTAGGTAGTAATGAGACTCAACATCCTCTACTTCAGTTTCGAATGTCACAACCTTAACTGTTTTGGCTTATCTTTGATTCCCTTGGGTTTGGGCATGGGTATTTAAGAGTAATTCTTATCCTTTGATCCTTTCTATATTGCAGCCTCAACAACCTTTATAGAGAGAGCCTTTGGGTGAGACATACGGGTTTGGAACTTCACCGTACATTACCCTACCTTAGATATTCCTTTGCAATCCCGACTTTGTCGTTATATCCTTAGAATATCTTGAATCGGTTGCCATAATTTTTATAAACTGAATTTGTTCCTCCCAAGTCCCTGAGTTCGATAATGTGGAAGTTTTGCTTTACTAAGCCGATCCGTACACTGCGGATTCGCTTTGTTTTGATTTCAGTTTTATAATTTTAAAGCTTATTGGCACGCACACTTTTGAGCGAACATGTGTCATCCAGCTTCATCGACCAATCCTACCTTGTTCTAGAGACAATTTTCTCTAGAATGCCTTTGATCTCTCGATTGGAGTGTGTTCCTCCATACTTCGATAGAAGTGCTTCAAACTTTTGGGCGGTTAAGTGTGTTCCTCCATCACTATTGATGATTCGGGGCGTCCCAAAGCTTAGGAAAATCGTTCTGTTGAAGAATTTCACTACCATCGTGGCGTCAATAGTAGGATAAGCAATGGCTTCCACTCATCTAGAAAAGTAATCTACCGCTAAGAGTATGTACATATTTCCACAAGATGATGGGAATGGTTCCATAAAATCCACTCCCCATACGTCAAAATTTTCTACTTCTTGGATGTTGTTTAGAGGCATCTCATTCCTCCTAGATATATTTGTTGTTCTTTGACAAGCATCACAAGAAACAACAAACTTTTGCACATCTCTAAAAAGGTTTGGCTAAAAGAAACCGGATTGAAGTACCTTAGCACATGTATTGTGGGAACTAGTATGTCCACCACAAGGCAATGAATGGCTATGTCTTATAACACATTTAACTTCATCTTCCGATATGCATATTCTTATCATCCCATCCAGACCTCTCTTGGAGAGAAGAAGTTCATTCCAGTAGTAATGTTCCACATCCTTAAAGAACTTCTTCTTCTGTGCGTAGAACAATCCTGAAGGTATTTCCTAACAAACCAAATAGTTGACAATATCAATAAACCATGGTTCATTACCTTTTGAGATTTGGTGTAGGCAATATTCGCTCTCATGCAGTTGCTCGTCCGGGAAGGAGTCATCTATCGGCAAATCATCTTTCTCTCTTGCAATAGGAGGTAGTCAGCTGAGATGGTCTGCCACCGAGTTCTAGGATCCTTTCTTATCCCGGATCTCTAAGTCAAACTCTTGTAGAAAGAGGATCCATCTAATGAGTTGTGGTTTTGCATCTTTCTTGGTGAGCAAATACCGGATCGTTGCGTTGTCGATGTAGACGATAACTTTCGCTCCCACAAGGTAGGAACGAAACTTCTCAAAAAGAATAGGCCACTGCTAATAAATCCTTTTCCGTTGTAGCGTAGTTCAGTTCAACTTCATCTAGCGTCTAGACGGCATAATAGATGGCATGAGTGTGTCCATCCTTCTTTTGTCCAAGTAAAATTCCTACGTCTACATCACTTGCATCGCACATGATCTCAAAAGGAAGATTTCAATCCGGAGGTTGAATGATAGGAGTTGTTATCAGAGCTTCCTTTATTTTGTAAAATGTATCTAGACAATCCTTCGAAAACTCAAAAACCACATCTTTCATTAATAGGTTAGTCAATGGTTTACCAATCTTTGGAAAGTCTTTAATAAATCTCCTACAGAAACCTGCATTTCCTACAAAGCTTCTTGCCCTCTTTACCGAAGAAGGTGGAGGTAGCTCCTCAGTAGTTTCAATCTTCTCTCTATCTACCTCAATCATAAGGTTTAAAATTAAGTGACCTAAAACAATTCCTTCGGTGACCATAAAGTGACACTTCTCCTAATTTAAGACAAGATTAGTGTCTTCGCATCTTTGTAAAACTAGATAAAGGTTAGCTAAGAAATCAACAAAAGAAGAACCATAGACAGAAAAATCATCCATAAGAACCTCCATAATGTTGTCAATGTATTCGAATAATATGGCCATCGCACCACTGGAAAGTAGCCAGTGCGTTGCAAAGTCCGAAAGACATTCTCCTATAAGCATACCTGCCCTAAGGACGCATAAAAGTAGTCTTCTCTTGATCATCAGGATGAATGGAGATTTGGAAGAATCCACTATACCCATCCAAGTACCAAAATTGTGAGTGTTGTGTTAGTCTCTCAAGCATTTGATCGATGAAAGGAAAAGGGAAGTGATCCTTCCTCGTTACAACGTTCAGCTTTATGTAATCAATGCAGATCCTCCATCCCATAACTGTCCTAGTAGGAATCAACTCGTTATTTTTGTTGGTGACAACGGTCATCCCTTCATTCTTCGAAACCACATGAACGGGACTCACCCAATTGCTATCAGAAATCCGAAAGATAACACCTGCATCAAGTAGCTTAAGAATTTCCTTCTTCACAACCTCTTTCATGATCGGACTTAACCATCGTTGAGGTTCTCGTGAAGGCCTATGATTGTCTTCCATCAAAATCTTATGCATGTTGTTTGCTCTCAAACGTGTGTGTATGGTGAACGATATAGCTTTAAATTTATAACCAAAAATATAAGCCTAAAACAATTGCTTGTTGTCAATTAAAAACAAGCAACAAAGCAAAGATATAAAAGATGATGTAATAACCAAGTAAAGAAAATGCGGATTCTAGAGATTAAAGCATCCAGTTGTGGTTCCAACTCAAGATCTCAAAGGATAACGTGGACAAAGCTGAGGTTTGCAAAAGGAAGGTGTTTCTAAGGTGGGAATAGATCACCGGGTAAGTCTCACTACTCACTATCTCAAACCAAAGATCCTCTCACCGGGTAAGTTTCAAGGTAGTAAGGAAAAGAACTATAATCTCAAACCAACACACCACCCAAGAGGATAGAATCAACCTTTACCGGGTAAGTCTCAGGCTAACTCTCAAAGATGGAATGAAGGCACACTCAAACCCCAATAAAGGATAAACCTTTATTACCTATCACTCATGATCTTGGGTATACAAATAAGGGAATCACCGGGTAAGTCTCATTCTAGGCTTGCGTTGAACCAGAAAAGGTATAACAAGGATAGGATTTGGCAAACTGAAACCTCAACTCATATAAGGATCAGGAAAGGTCTCGTCTCGCTCAGTTCATATTCCATCTTGGTCGAGATGTTCTATGACTGATAGAGGTGTTCGTTGGTTAAGGTAAAGTCTCGAGCTTTCAGGGTCAACTAGGGTAAAGGCTCATTCTTTCATCTTCTTTCCCACAACCTTCAGCCAATCACCCTAGAATCGCATAAAGAACTTAGCCAACAATCATCATGATAACAATAATCAAATATATAAGAAAAAAATCAATAATCAAACAAGAAAACCTTAACACAAATGTCTCAATAACTCAATCAAACAATCAAACAAACAAACAAACAAACAAACAAACTACGTTCCTCAATCACAATCAGAAAGACAACAAATCAATCCAAGCTAAGAAAATCTTACAACTTGCTTCAAAGTCTTCAACCTTTCTTCAAAACTAACTTCCTTTGATTCTTCAACCTTCCAAACTTCCTTCAACTTTCTGATCTGGAGATTTGCAGCTCCGAGAAGAAAGGAGGAAAACGGACGTCTTGCATCCAGCGATATTTCGCAGCATTGCTAGAGAGATTTCGAGAAGATTTTATTGCGTAGAAGGAAGATTTGGAGAAGGAAGCACATGAAGATTGCGTACTCGGAGAAGATCTTAGGGTTTCATCTTGAAGGAGGATTGACATCCCGTTCTTCTTTGTTCCTTGAGACTTGTGAGGGATTCTTATTCTATTCTACATCCATTGAACACAAGTACGGATTTTGAGTTTGATTGAGATTGGTTTTGTGTTTGCTATTTAGATTTCAAGGTTTTGTATTTTCCTTCTTTTAGTCTTGATTATTGATTTCATTATGATGATTCTTGGCTAAAACCCTTAAGCGATTCTAAGGTGAAGGGTTGATAGTTGTGGCATAGATGATGATAGATTGAACTAAAACAGATTGGACCCTGAGAGTTGCGAGAAACCTCGTCGTCGAGGGTTTCCATGGCCTGTTCTTGAGTTCCACGGCCGTGGTTCTTCAAGATCTGACCGTGGTTTTCCTCTGTCGTACGTTCTTTGCTTTTGCTCTGATCCAAAGTTAAAGAATTTCATTAACCTACCTTGGCTTACCTTTTCTAGGTGAAAGTGAGACTCAACATCCTCTACTTTGGTTTCGAGTGTCATAACCTTAACCGCTTTGGCTTATCTTTGATTCCCTTGGGTTTGGGCATGGGTATTTTAGAGTTTAAATCTTATCCTTAGATCCTTTCTATATTGCAGCCTCAACAACCTTTATAGAGAGAGCCTTCGAGTGAGACTTATAGGTTTTGGAACTTCACCGTACAATTCCCTACCTTAGATATACCTTTGCAATCCCGACTCTGTCCTTATATCCTAAGAACATCTTGAATCGATTGCCACAATTGGATACCTAAATCTTTAGAATCGTTGTTTTCCCAATTATCTTTATAAAAGCTTTTTTATTTGCCTGACAATTTGTGAACTGAATTTATCCCCCAAAATCCCTGAGTTAGATACTCTGGAATTCTTGTTTTACTATGCCGATCCGTACACTGATGGTTCTCTTTGCTTAATTTCAGTTTTTATAAATTTCAGACTTTGACGCACACTTTCGAGCAAACAATGATCAAGAAGAAGAAGAAGAGAATGAAGTGTCTTAGTCATCCCAGGAAGAATGTAAGAGAACTCATAATGTGATGTCAACCTTCAAACCCAACATAATTTTGATAAAAACAAAGTATTAAACATGCTAGTATTTCAAACAAAGCATTTAGCAACTTAAATACATCATAAAACCTTTCGAGCTTATAAAGACTTTAAAACCAATGTGCAAACAAATATCTTGATCGAGGTCATATCCAGAATAGGAGCACAAACGTTTCGAAAATCTTTCAGTTAAAAACCCATCTCGGTCGAGGTGTTCTGACGGTATCCTAGGTGTTCAACCGGGATGTGCCTTGGTTTTCACGACCTCATTTGGTTAAGAACGTCTTGGTCAAGCTAAAAAAAAATTCAAACTGGTTTTTGACGTTTTTTCTCAAACAGGAACCTGTATGCATGCATGTAATGACAGATAAGCACATTCCAAATAAACGATAATAACCAAGAGTCATACAAACCATAGTCAAACAAGTCTAATAATATATCAAATACCCCATACTTGAGACACATTGTCCCAATGGGTCAAATATAAGTAATAAGAAATAAGTACTCACCGGACATAGCTGAACTGCATAAAGAAATAAGAAACAACTCCCAGATAAGACCATCTCGGTTGGCGAAGAACATCTCGGTCGAGGCGTTCTGACAGCATCCGAGATGTATCTCAGTCAAGCTCCGTTTTCTCAACTTCTCGAACATCAATCCTTCCATGTAGCTCCTGAGTTGTAATTTCTTCTTAGAGAGTACCTGATTCCTGTCTAGGAGGACGCACAAAACACGAAGCAAACTATCTAAACTAAACTAGAAAAAGGGAAAAGAAAGAAATACCTTGGGTTGCCTCTCAAAAAGCGCTTGGTTTAAGGTCGCTAGTTGGACCGTACATCATCCTCAAATAAAGTGTAAGGTGTCCTCACCCCATACTTCAACTTTACCTTGGGGAAAAACAAAGGATTCCATCCAATACTCCATAAAGTGCAAGTGGTCATCGGGAAATGAGTCATCAATGGGTAGGTCATCCTTTTCGAACAAGAGGGGTGGTAGCCGGCTGAGGTGATCCGCCACGTAATTCTCGGATCCCTTCTTATTGTGAATATCTAGGTCAAACTATTGAAGCAAGAGAATCCAACGATTAAGGCGCGGCTTTGCATCTTTCTTGGCTAACAAGTATCGAATAGTTGCATGGTTAGTGTAAACAATAACCTTCACACCCACTAAGTAAGAGCGAAATTTCTCGAATGCATAAACAACTGCCAATAGTTCCTTCTTGGTGGTGGCGTAGTTTAGTTGAGCTTCATCTAGTATCTTGCTAGCATAGTAAATGGCGTTGGTCTGACCATGCTTCTTTTGTCCAAGTACATCTCCTACGGCAACATCACTAGCGTCACACATAATCTCAAAGGGGAAGGTCAAAACTGGAGGTTGAATGATAGGAGTGGTAATCAAGCTTCCATTATCCTGTAAAAAGCATCAAGGAATTCCTGCGAAAACTCAAAAACAACATCTTTATTCAAAATATTAGTGAGCGGTTTAGAGGTTTTAGAGAAATCCTTGATGAACCTCCTGTAGACACTTACATGCCCGAGAAAACTCCGTACACCCTTAACAGAACAAGGGGGAGGAAGTTTCTCAATAGTCTCGATCTTAGCTCGATCGACCTCGATACCTCGGTTGGAAACGAGGTATCCTAGAACAATTCCTTTGCTAACCATGAAGTGACACTTCTCCCAATTCAAAACAAGATTCGTGTCTTCATAACGTTGTAAGACTAGAGAAAGGTTAGCCAAACAGTTATCAAAAGAGGAACCATATACCGAAAAATCATCCATAAATACATCCATGATCTCCTCAATATACTCGGAAAAGATAGCCATCATAAACGTTGAAAAGTAGCAGGTGTGTTACACAATCCGAATGGCATCCTCCGATAAGCAAATGTCCCCCATGGACAAGTGAAAGTGGTCTTCTCTTGATCATCCGGATGGATAGGACCCTAAAAGAAGCCACTATAACCATCTAAATAGCAAAAATGGGAGTGTTATGCTAACCGTTTGAGCATTTGGTCGATAAATGGAAGGGGAAATGGTCTTTCCGGGTAGCCAAATTAAGCTTCATATAGTCAATGCACATCCTTCAGCCCGTAACGGTCCTAGTAAGAATCAACTCGTTGTTCTTCTTTGTCACAACGGTCATCCCTCCTTTCTTTGGAACTACATGCACCGGACTCACCCATTTGTTGTCCGATATGGAAAATATGATGCCTGCATCCAACAACTTAAGATTCTCCTTCTTCACAACCTCTTTCATGATCGGATTTAACCGTCTTTGAGGTTCCCGTGAAGTCTTTTGATCATCTTCCATTAGTATCTTATGTATACAAAGAGAAGGCTTAATACCAACAAGATCATCAATAGTGTAACCCAAAGCCTTTCTATGTTTCTTCAGCACATGCATCAACTTAGACAACTCATTTTCAGAAAGAGAAGCACTAACAATGACGGGATAGGTAGAATCCGGACCAAGGAAAGCATACCTCAAGTGAGTCGGGAGTGGTTTCAGTTCTAAGACAGGGGGTGCTTTCAGAGGTGGATATGTACCTTCTTTCTCCAGTGAAGAGGACTTAGATCGAAGTACTGGACTAATGGAAGTCTCAATTGACATCATCTCCCTTGCTATCTCGGTCGTGGTCCGAGTTGGGTGACCGAGGTGTTCTTCAGATAAGTTGACCTCGCTTGCTCCGGAAACTGTCTCGTTCGAGTTATTGGAACTGGGACCGAAACGTAATGTGCTTTTCTTCTCCTGAATTAGTTTATCAAATCTAGGTCCTGGATCTGCTTCCAATTTTTCCAAGCTTCACACATCTGCATCACATAAGACATCTATACCTTCCTCCATCATACTAAAACTCAAAACTTTTTCAAGAGGAACTATAATAAGGATAGAGCTCACCAATTCTCGTGAATCTTCTTCATCATAGATGTTGAAGATATCATCTTCCAAAGGCTCTCCCTTCATTGCAGCCAATAGTGCAAACTCATGATCGCCACCAATGTTGAACTTCAACTTGGCGTTCTTACAATCAACGTTGCAACCCAATGTTGCTAGAAATGGTCTTCCGAGAATGATAGGGATGAGATAATCTGCGGGAATGTCCAGCACAACAAAGTCTATAGGAATGTAGAAGATACCTAACTTGATGGGAACGTCCTCCAAGATACCAAAGGGACGGGTAATAGAGCGATCCGCCATGTATAACGTCATCTTCACGGGCTTGGGCTCTCCAAGACCGACCTTCTCACAAAGTGCTAGAAGAATGATGCTCACACTAGCTCCTAGATCACAAAGTGCATCATAAGTTACATCCCCAACTTGGATGGGAATGCAAAACAAACCGGGATCTCTCAACATAGGTGGCATCTTCTCCTTAATAATTTGAATGAGCTCCGAAGATCTAGAGGTCATCCGTACTTCTCCATAGTCTTCCAGCTTTCTCTTTATTGACAAGATCTCTTTCATAAACTTCTCATAGGTGGGCCTTCCTAGGATAGCATCAATGAAAGGAATGTTAATATGTAGCTTATTCATAAGGTCGAGAAACTTACCAAAGTGCTTGTCTAGATGTGCCCGCACCCTAGACTGAGGGAACGGGAGTGGTGGTTTAGAAGCTGGAGGTGGAACATAAACTCCAGCTTTTTCTTTCGCTTTTTGGGGCTCCATCTCGGTTGGCACCTCGACCGAGGTGTTCCTCGTCTGATCGTGGTCCGACCGAGGTACTGGATCTGCAGTCTTTAATCTACTGTGTGTTGTGATCGCCATGACTTTCCATTTTGGGTTGTTCTCTATCCTTCCTGGAAGTTTTCCAGGATCTCTTGGTGCTTTATTAGCCTTGTTAAAAAATTGTTGTTCTAAGGCTTTTTGTGCCTTCGAAAACGAGTTCATAGATGTCTTCATAGCGTTGAGCTTGATCAATATAGCCTCCAGCACAACGTCCGGTTTCTTGGGTGGCTGGGACGAGCTTGATGACGGCTCCTGGCTTCTCAATGGAGTAGAAGAAGAAGAAGAAGAAGGGGAGTTAAGAGCATTTTCAGCATGAGAATAAGTGTTACCGGGATTTTGTTGATTTGATCTCTAATTGTTTTTGAAATTCCTGTAGTTGTTGTTGTTGTTGTTGTTGTAATTATTGTTGTTCCGCGACCCTTGATAATTTCCTCTTCCTACAAACCCAGCATCTTGCTCCTTTTTAGTTTGAGCTACTAAAAGCTCCTTCAATGCCTTGAGTTCATTGTTAAGCGTGGTGAGTTGAGCAGCATTTGAGTTTGTATTTGGAAAGCTAACTCGCCTTGCTCCATCTTCAACCCTTTGATGGGAATATTTCTCCATGTGTAAGGCTTGCTTTCCTATGAATTCCCAAGCTTCGTCTACCGGCATATCCATAAAAGTGCCGGCAGAAAGTAATTTGAGTTTGAATTGAGTGTCCCCATCCAAACCCTTGAAGTAGACCTCTAACAACTCGATCTTTGGAATCCCATTTGAGGGCAATCCAACAAAAGGTCCTTGATTATTTCCCATGACTTGGACAAACTTTCTTTCTTTCTCTTTCATGTTAAAAGCGCCTTGTCTTTCAATGAGAAGTAGAAAGGCCTCAACTTGTAATTGTTATTCTCCACTCTTGATGATCTCAAAGTCTCCATCAGAATCTCATAATTTTGTAAATGTTGATGTGGAGATTATCTTTCCAAACCTCCAAACTGACATTGTCGAATCATGGTTAGAACTTGAGGTCGAAATTCATAATCATGCTCAGCTGGATCACCTAGATTGACTCTTGGATGCCGTACTTGCTTATTCGGGTCCATCCTTTGACATAGGGTTTGCGGAACTCTAGCAAAAAGATCGCCTCCGTCTACCATGGCCGGTATCCGAGGTGGTGGGTGTATTTCGGCCAGTGCAAATGGGGTTGGATCCTGCCTCGGTCGAGCATCTGGGATCGGTCGAGTTAAGAACTGAGCTCGTAGAGCGGCCATATCAGCTTGAATCCCTGCAGTTCTTGCACGAATCTCGTCTTTCTCTCGCTGCAATTCTTCTTTACTGAGGTGAAGTTGTTCCAATGCCTCCTTCAATTC
The DNA here is from genome assembly GCA_033239045.1 of Fagopyrum esculentum. Lineage (NCBI taxonomy): Eukaryota > Viridiplantae > Streptophyta > Magnoliopsida > Caryophyllales > Polygonaceae > Fagopyrum > Fagopyrum esculentum. The sequence goes on from BSUD01000008.1 coordinate 70,775,180, forward strand.
GGCTTCAAGATTGCAATTATCTTGATCGGACATCTTAGCTTCTTTCAATCTCCGTTTATATGTCTTTTCTGGTTCGGGATCGTAAGGAACGATTTCCTTTCCAGCACGAGTTCTTTGCAAAAACCTAAGGAAAGATCCTGCGAAATCACTCACGTAAAGTAATCAATAGCAACAAGGGCAACAGCCCCAAAAGACAACCAAAACCGAACTTGGTCATGACCAAGTCCCCGGCAACGGCGCCAAAAACTTGTTCGCTCTCACACATATGTGTATGGTGAACGATATAACTTTAAATTTATAACCTAAAATATAAGACTGGAACAATATGTGAACCCGCAGTGTACAGATCAATTGTAATAATGGCAAATACTCCAGGGTCGAATAGAGGGACTATGGTGAATCAAAGATCGGTAATTCTGGCTTTCAATTAAAAATAAGCAACAAAGTAAAGATATGAAAGATGATGTAATAACTAGGTAAAGAAAATGCGAATTCTAGAGATTAAAGCATCCAGTTGTGATTCCGACTCAAGATCTCAAAGGATAACGTGGACAAAGCTGAGGTGCTTCTAAGGTGGGAATAGATCACCGGGTAAGTCTCACTACTCACTATCGCAAACCAAAAATCCTCTCACCGGGTAAGTCTCAAGGTACTAAGGAAAAGAACTATAATCTCAAACAACACACCACCCAAGGGGATAGAATCAACCTTTACCGGGTAAGTCTCATGCTAACTCTCAAAGATGGAATGAAGGCACACAAACCCCCAATAAAGGATAAACCTTTTTTTACCTATCACTCATGATCTGGGGTATACAAACAAAGGAATCACCGGGTAAGTCTCATTTTAGGCTTGCGTTGAACCAGGAAAGGTATAACAAGGATAGGATTTGGGAAACTGAAACCTCAACTCAGATAAGGATCATGAAAGGTCTCACCTCGCTTTGTTCATGTTCCATCTCGGTCGAGATGTTCTATGACTGACCGAGGTGTTCGTCGGTTAAGGTAAAGGCTCGAGCTTTTAGGGTCCACTGGGGTAAAGGCTCATTCTTTCATCGTCTTTCCCACAACCTTAAACCAATCACCCTAAAATTGCATAAAGAACTTAGCCAACAATCATCATGATAACAATAATGAAATACATAAGAAAAGAATCAATATTCAAACAAGAAAACCTTAACACAAAGGTCACAATAACTCAATCAAACAATAAAACAAACAAACAAACAACGTTCCTCAATCACAATCCGAAAGACAACAAATCAATCCAAACTAAGAAAATCTTACAACTTCCTTCAAATTCTTCAACCTTCCTTCAAAACTAACTTCCATGTATTCTTCAACCTTCCAAATTTCCTTCAACTTCCTTCAACTTTCTGATATGTGGATCTGCAACTCCGAGATAATTAATCTCTAGAAAATCCATCTCTTTATATAGGAGAATTACCTTCCTAAGATAAAGTATCCTTAAAAGGCAATTTCCTTCCTTAGAATTTCTTCCAATCTTCCAAATAAATCAGCCAAAAAGATATGCTTCCTTCCAGAAAATCATCCTAGTATATAGGAAATTCACTTTCCAAAAATAGAAGATCTCAGCCAAAAATAAAGATCTTATGGCCGTTAGATTGTTCGCCTCGGTCCAGCCTGTCCTGAAGATCACCTCGGTCGAGGTGACACTGTAGCCAACCGAGGTGAATCTCAGTTAAGCGTCAATCTCTCTGATCTGGTCCAAAATCAATCTTCCATCTCATTTCCATAATACCTGAGCCTTTCTTGTAGCTCCTCAATGCTCCATAATGTAGCTCCAATGACTCCTTAGCTCCTTTAGCTCCATTTTGTTCCAAAACGCGCTATTTTCCTTACAATCACAATGAAACTAGGTGTAGACCTCGATTCTTGCGAAGGTAGACAATACAACATACTGATCAAAGAATATACATCCATACATGCAGATTTATGAAAATAAAACGTCCCAACAATTCCCAAAACATAGACTATGATACATGTTATCACATGCATAAAGAAGGCTTAATGCCAACAAGATCATCTATAGTGTAACCTAATGCTTTGTTATGAAGTCTTAAGTCATGCATCAGCTTGATGAGTTGATTCTCATTCAAATTAGCGCTAAAAATGACCGGATACGTACAGTTAGGTCCTAGAAACGCATATCTTAAGTGTGAAGGAAGAGGCTTCAACTCCAATGTAGGAGGATCTTTAGATGAAGAGACGTGACTTTCCAAAGCTTCTCGGGATGCCTCCATAGCTGCAGAAGGAGCGTGAAAACGTCCTGAAACACTTCTAAGCAACTTCGGAAAGGATTCCGGAGTTTCAGAAATCTCGACCTCCCTATAGAAATCTCGGTCGAGATTTTGATCCAAGTTTCTCTCGAAATGGAAAATATCGGGCGTATTAAATAAAATCTTGGCCGAGATTTATTGTACTTGACCGAGATTTTTGGCATCTTTCGTGCCATCCTTTAACTCTTCAAATCCAGCCCTGGGATCTTCCTTCAACTCTTCTAAAGCTCGGACTTCAATATTGTAGTCCTTTGTATTCCTTCTTCAAAAATGCTCATACTTATCACCTTTTCAAGCATATCCTTGAGCAAAATAGAACTTACTACTTCCCTTTATTCCTCTTAATCATAGATGATAACTCCACCATGATTATATATTTGTATATGTGGATGATGGAAGACTTAACATTATTAGTGGTTTATAAACTAACAAATATCTATTGTATTTATAGATTGCATGATTTGGTTTTGTGTTTGTTAAACATGTGCAGGCTTTGAAAAGCATTTCAAAGGACGAACGCATGCCTTGAAACACGTTACAAGGGACAAGCGCAGAGATATTGTAAATCAATTCAAGGTTTCAACACGGAGACCTTGAATAACATTTCAAGGGATAAAAGTCGAGGCCTTGAAAAGCGATACAAGGAAAACATCTACTGGAAGCTTTTCAAAATCAAGATTCAATCTCAACAAACAAATCTACCAAGGATCAAGAAAAGATCTTCAAACAAGATATCAAGAGAAGATCTCGGCCGGCTCAACAAAGAAGATCTCCAACGGATCTTAAAGAGAAGATATCGCCCCAACAAAACGATCTTGTAAAGATCTTAACCGACGCAAGATTGGAAGATCTCCTCCAACGGATCTATAACAAAGATCTCATATCCAAGGAAGATCTCCAACGGTCATCAAAGAGACATATCTTCAAACAAATATTCTCAACAACTTAGAAGATCTCAGAGCTTGAAACAAGGACTTCAACGACAAGATCTTCAACGGCTCTTTCAAGAGAAGATCTTGAAATTCAAGATTCTCAAACGTGCGCGAAGGAGATGAAGAAGATAGAAGATCTTACAATGGCTACTTCATCTCAACCTAACACCATTTTCCATGGAGAAAGAAGAACCTCACAACAGTCCTTTTTACAAACGGCTAGAAGACTTCTCCATCGAAGACTATAAATAAGATGGTGATTGAAGAGAAAAAAAAAACAAGCTTACACGGAAACATCTAAGTCTTCAAGCGATCAAAGCATCTTCATTTCATTCCAAAAGTTTTTATTTCTCTTAGTTTACAAAAGCTTACATTCCTAGAGAGAGAAAAACACGAGAACTTATCTAGAGAGTGTTATACTCGAGTGTGTGTTACTCTGCGAAGTAACTATGCTATTATTGCTAGGTTAAGAGTTGGAACTAGATAGTGGCAATGTCTACAGTGAGAGAAAAAGGGGATTTCTTCTAGGTTGTATCTAGGACTCTTTGAAGCAGATAATAGATGATTAGATCTTACGGGCAAAGAAACCCTAGGACGGAGACGTAGGCTATTAGAGCTGAACTTTGTAAACATATTACCGTGTCGATCTTTTAATTCCGCATCATTTCTTGCTTAATTGTGACTAACTTTGTTTTGCAGGTTTTCGGAGTCAAGTCTTTGAAATCACTTTCAAAGCCCTTGATAACCAGTTGTGTCACAAAGAGCACAGATCGACATCAAGGCCTTAAAATCAATGTCAAAGCCTTGAGATTGATTTTTGTGAAAAGTTCTCATACTCTATTCAACCCCCCTTCTAGAGTATTTATATCCTTTATATTCACCTATATGGTTCTTCAATTGGTATCAGAGCTAGACTAACTTATATTGATTTAACCATCAGTGAGACTAATCATGAACTTTGTAGGTGATGGAGGATTCGCTCAAGGAAGATCCACATCTCGACCACCACTCTTTTGTGGCAACAACTTTGCCCATTGGAGTGCACTAATACAAATGTTTGTAATTGATCCGGACGTGGAACTATGGAGCATCATTCGAAATGGCCCTTAAATCTCAAGCACCACGGTTGAAGAAGTCAAAGTCGCTAAGAAGGAAGCCGACTTCACACAAACCGACTTGGATAGTGTTTCAAAGAACTACAAGACCATGCACTTGCTCTATTGTGGATCAGATGCAAATGAATTCAACCGTGTCTCATCATGCAAAAGTGCAAAAGAAATATGGGGCAAACTAGTTGTCACATACGAAGGAACAAGTCAAGTTAAGGAAACGAAGATCAGCATCTTCCTCAGACAATATGAGCTATTCAAGATGAACTCAAACGAATTAGTCAAAGAAATGATAACACGATTCACCGTGATTGTGAACAACCTCGACTCACTTGGAAAGGTCTTCACAAATAAAGATAAAGTAAGGAAGGTTCTAAGGAGCTTACCTAAAGCCAAGTGGGGACCAAAGGTGACTGCATTCGAAGAGGATCAAAATCTCACAACACTTCCTCTGGATGACCTTCTTAGAAAGCTGATCACCCAAGAAATGGTTCTTGGTGAAGCAGATGGAGAGCTCCCATCAAACACATAGAACCTAGATCTAAGATCCAAGAAAGATGATATGCCATCAGAGGAGGAAAACAGTGATGATGAAGATGAGGAAGATCCGTTCGCCTTAATCTCAAGGGGTCTTGCAAAAATTATCAAATGAAGAAGCAGTTCGCAAACAATGAAGACTATCCGCAAACACCAAGACCCCGAGGTAAGTTTTCTAACCCTAATAAGAAAACTAAGGTACTTACTTGCTTTGAATATGGTGAAGTAGATCATCTCGTAAAGGATTGTCCACAAAAGAAGAGGAACAACTTCAGGAAGAATGATCGAAAGAAGAAAGCTATGATAGCTTCATGGAGTGACTCAGATTCTACCAATAAATCAAAAGACGAGAAAGAATAAGCAAACTTGTGTCTAATGGCCAATCATGAAGAAGACTCAAACCACTATTTTGATGTTATGGTAAGTAAGATTATGTCTCAATCTGAAATTGATCTCACGCAATCCTTTAAAGACATAATCATATGTGATAAAGAACATAGGGTAAGGATAAGTTTCTTAAGAGAAAAGCTTCTCAAACAAGAGAAACGACTAAGTGAAATGTCTTTGGAGATTGAAAATCTTAACATTGAAAAGTTAGACCTTGATATCAATATCAAGGCCTTGGAATCAGAAAATGCAATTCTCAAGGGCAATCTCTCTTCTCTCCATCGAGAATATATCGACCTAGATAAAGAAAAGGTTGATCTAACTGTGACGTGTCAAGACTAGAAGGCTGCACTTTTTCAATTCACTCGTTTGAAAGCTAATCTCGAAAGCATGATGGGTGAGAAACAATCTTCTCTTAACAAGAATGGTATAAGCTATCACATAATTTTCCCTAGAGAAACGACTACCACTTTTGTTAAAGCTAAAGGAAGTATTCATATGCCCATATGTTTCTATTGTTGCAAAAAGGGTTACATAAAATCAACATATCCGTGTAGAAGAAATGACATTTACATCATTAGGAACACTTATCCTCTATGTTTAAGAAATTAAGTTAAGCAAATATGGGTTCCTAAAGGTACTAGACCACCAAACATGATTGAGCCTGAATATGGATCAAAATATGTCATTTGGTCAACCCGGAAAGGTTGATGTTTGCTGTTTCGCAGGATATCACCAAGGTTAAGGAGCATAAATGGATATTAGAGAGTGGTTGCTCAAGACATATGAGTGGAAAAAGCTCATTGTTCTCAGATCTAAAGAAGCAATCATCTGTAAGCACTACACTTGGTAATAAAGGAAAGTGTAACATCATTGGCATTGGTAAAATTGGTTATAATTCATCTAACTTTATTGATGATGTCTATCGTGTTGACGGTTTAAAGTATAACTTGCTTAGTATCTCTCAAATTTTTGATAAAGGCAACAAGGTGATTTTTGATTCGGAAAAATGTGAAGTTCAAGATAATATATCGGGTGATGTTGTGTTTACTGCTTCTAGGTGCAACAATGGTTATTCAATGAGCATTAACCAAGTTTCAGGAACTAAGCTGAGGTGTCTCAAGGGCTTGACTGACGATCCAAGGCTTTGACATAGACGACTTGGTCACGTAAGCATGCATACAATGAAGAAACTACTTTCAAAGGATTTGGTACGTGGTTTGCCAAACCTAAACTTCAAGGTAGATGAACTATGTAAAGTGTAATATCTGGAATTTTTATTCCGTTTAATTCGGAATCAAACCGGACTTGGAGCCGTTGACGGTTTCCCATTCTATCTAGTATTTCTTTCTTCACAAATTTTATCATTTTATATAGAATTAATTCACATAAAATGATAGAATTATACCAAACCCTAATTCTTATAATTATTTATCATTTTATGTAGAATTTAATTCACATAAAATGATAGAATTATATCAAACCCTAATTCTTATAATTAATTCTTAACAACGATTTAGACAAGGTCATGACGAAGCCCGACAACTTTGTGACAAGGTCATGCATGGGCTTGACGAAGCCATGACGAGTTTTGACAAGTTCTGGACAAACTTTCAGCCCACTTGTTTTTGTCTTGTTTAAGCCCACTCTCCCTTGCATCTCCTTGCTCCAGCCCACGTACCAGCTGCTACTCGGCCCAACTGTGAGAGACGCCTTGCCCTAGCGCCTTGTGAACAGCTGCACGCCAAGGATCACGACGTCTCTTCACGTCTCTCCCCATCACGTATACCTGCGCTTCCCTTCACGCCAAGCCAGCAACCGCATCCCCTGCTTCTCTTGCCTTGCTGCATCTCACCCTAATTGACGCAACACGTTGCAACCTACACCACAGCGCCACACTGGATCTATCCTCATCGTCGGCACACAGCACCACACCTTCGTCTATCTTGCACACGAAGGCCATTACCGGCGAGTTATGTGGTCTTCTCCGCCTTCATCCACCAAGCTGCAACCGGTGGTTTCATCTCCCTTGCACAGTGGGTCGGACATCCCTCCTCGAGCCAGGAACACAACTAGGTTGCCACGCCTCTTCGGGCCCAACCAAACTCAGCGGACCTCCTTCTGTTTGACCTACAGAACAACAACGCAGATTCACAATCCCTGGAGCCACATCCGAGTCTCACTCTCCCTTCGACTGCATTAGGTCGACAACAGTAGCAGAAGCTCCCCGACGCCTCCTCCAGTGACAGTAAGTAGCAACAGAATTCGTGCCATCTTCATGCCTTTGAGTCTCGGAATCGGGTAAGGCTTGTACCCCTTGCTACACTAAACTTCAGTCTACTTCTTTCCTTGCCTAACATGGACCAGTTTCGTCTTTAAACCTACTCAGAACAACTATAGAAGAGCTGTACAGATTCATGCGTTTTTCTGAGTTTTCGGAATTGGAAAACAGTCAACTTCGGGTCAAGATTTGAGTAATTTATACTCCTCATTTGTTGCTGAATTTTATATATGTTGTATTCAGTAGTATATAGTAGATCATACTAAAATTTGGGAAGAATCGGAGTTACGGTTTGAGAGTTATGATGTTGCAAAGTGGACTCCTCATGCAGTTTTTATATATGTGCTGAGTGTTGGGGAAAACAGCAAGTGATGCTGTTTTGTGAGATGGTTTTGAATAAGCTTTTGATCTCCGTTGGGCTTGAATTTTGGATATGATATAGTTGACATATTTTTGTAGAACATATTAAAATTTGAGAGGCATCCAGCGAGTGGTTTGGAATTTATGATTTTTCCAAGATTGAGTCGTAAGCAGTTTTTCTGTTGTGCTGAAATTCGGTTTTGTGAGATAGTTTTAAATAGGATTTTGATCTCTTTTGCGGCTGAATTTTGGATATATTAGAGATAAGAATTTATAGTAGAACATATCAAAATTTGGGATAAATCCAGCGAGTAGTTTAGGAGTTATGATTTTTCAAAGTTAAAACAGTGTGCTGCTTGTTAAGTGTTGTAACCAACTTTAGAAATTTTTGTAGAAGCGATGCTTTAACAGTTTTAAGAAATTCTTTCTCCTATGATTAGATGGGGTATCATAGATGATCTAGGGAATTATTTCGGAATTTTTATAAGATTATTCGAATTTTATATTTGAAGCTGTAGTTGGACTTTAGTGACTTTTCGGGAAATAGAAAATGGGTGGTTTTTCTAGTTGTTACCTAAAATCATCCTAGGGAGTAGAATATGGTTAGTTAGTCTCAAATAAAAGTTTAAACATAAATTATGAAATTTTTAGAAGTTTCGGGACCAAGGGTAAAATAGTCATTTTACCATAAATTAATATTGTAATCAATTCCGTTCTATTAAGACCTAATATCTTAGAAGTCTTAGACTTCTAATTACCTAGAAAGTGTGCTAACACACTTGCTTCCTTTGACAGGCTACTGAATTCCTACAGTTACCGATGAGTGGTGATTAAGAGAGTCGAGATTTGATTCATGTAAGTCCACGGACTTACTTAGATGGCTTCTTGCATGTGTGTGATGTGTATGAGTGGTGTTTGTTAGTTAAGATAAATAACGAAACCGGAATAGGCCGACTTTAGTATATTGTGTAATTGACCCAAGTGTATGATAACGGGTCGTGACATCATCTGCCTAGCTCTTGCGAGAGTCTAGGAGGTTCCCTGCGACCAGCCCAGTCGGGTAGACGGTCAAATGCATCAGTACTATTCCGCGTTGGTAAACGGGGACAGGGGCGAGGTTTGGGAATCCCTCGTGTCACAAAATAAGTATCATTAGTAATGACCTATCACCTAATTAAAGATAATAAAAGGATTGAGTGTTGCATGTTGATTGTGTATGTTGTGTGATTGTGCTTTTACCTTTATACTTATGCATAGAATGTTAGCTAACGGTTTTATACCGCTTATAGATGCCTTGCAGGTTAAGACAGTTGTAGAGAGATCCGGAGGAAATGGTCAGCCGGGTCCACATAATCTTTTTGTTGGGGGCGAGGTTGTCTTATGTTCTTTATATGCGTCGTTTTAGTACTGTTGCTTTGTAAGGCTGATACATATTCTTCATGTATATATTGTTTAAAGTTTTCAAATGTTTTAATACCTTTGTGCCTTGTTGTAAGATCCAAGTAAAATTGTTGTCAAACTAAGGTCGGGACCCATTGTGAGGTCCTAACCAGTAGCTCCTTGAGTTCTTAGAATTTGGGGTGTTACAATATGGTATCAGAGCCAGGTTGGCAACATTGGCACTTGAAATCTTCTGAAAGACCAAATGTATAAAATAACTAGAACCCGAAACGGGTCTAAAATTTTCAAAACGGATTTATGTTTTTACACACACGCATAATCGGGTTGCTGGGTTAGTAGTACGTCGGACCACCATCGCTCTCTGTGGATCTCTGCAACTTGGATCGATAGGAGTTAGCTTATAGACTTTTTATGATGTTATTATTATATGTTACATACATGTATATGCTTAGTATGTTAGTATCCTAAAGGATATATTATATCCTTTAGTTGTGATATCTTGAAGCGATTATCGCCTCATGATAAATCGGTAGCAGACTTGAAGAGTTTTCAACACGAGACAAAGGACTCGGACCTTAAATCAAGTATTATACTCGGGTGGGCGTCCTAGTAACCCTTGTTAACCATCCAAAGAACTAATAGGCGAAGAAGTAAAGATGTGGAGATAATTTTGACCATAAGTACAATCAAATGAAGAAGAATTTCTGAGTCAACTCAGATTAAGAAAATATAAGTTTATACAAGGGACTTGGTTGTAGGAAGCCGAGAGATGAATTATAAGAACCATGCAAGAGACTACAAGAGTGCGGAGTAGAGATAACAATATTGGAACGAGACATGTAGAATTGAGTACAACCAAGATTGCGGAATCAATGACATTACCATCGAGGCGGATGCCCCATAGACCATTATGGGCATTAGAAACCAGAAGAGGCAGAGTGTCAATCTGGGTGTGATAATCTAAGGTGCATGGAATGAAGACCTACAATTGATTGTAAAAGCGAAAAGGCAGACCCCACAAATGTGGAGAGGTTTTGACCTCCTCGAAGATATAAGAAGTGGATATTACCACCAATACCCGTGAAGAAAGGGGTATGGGAGAACGTCCTTGCTGGACTCTAGAATCCAAGGTAACCCGAGTTATCACGGGACCTAAGACATCAACACAGATGGTCCATGCAAGATAAACCGTAATTGGATGAAAGTTAAGGTCATGAGAGTTGTGTAGACTTGCTTACAAGCTATAGTGGAAACCCTAGAAAGGACCATTGATGTCAGATGGACGACACAATCGGACTAAAAAAATGGAGCTATCCCATAAGAAGCGGAAGGATGGAAGGAAGAACGAACTAAAGAAGTATAAAAGGATTGTTGTGAGCAACTGTTTACCTACTGACGAAGAAAATTTTGACATATCACAATTAACACGGAATGGAGACTTACAACTTAATGTAAGAGCTAAAAGGTAGACGCCACAAGCCTGGAGACGTTTTGTCTTTTTTTTAAAGATAAGAATTCTAAGAGGAATCACAATGCCAGTATCGAAAGGATCGAAACCCTATAACATAGTTGATAACACGATTTATAGCATAGTTTTAGGTGAACATTTAGGTAGGATTCTCGCTCAATCATGCATTGTCTAGCACTAGTCCAATACGTTTTGCACTTAAAACATGTATTTTGTCGAGATAGACGTCTACGCGGACTTTTGGGCGTTTTGTAGGTATTTCGGGAAGTTTCGAGCCGAAACGACGCGTTTGAGGGTCGCTCATTCAGAGGACGCGTTTCCAACTCATTAGAGCACAAAGAATGACTCAAGGAACCTTGCAAACAAAGACCATGCACCAAACCACAGCCTATTGAGCGTAAACAAAGTTTCTGTTAGAAATCACGGGTTCCTGGAGAATCACGACCGTGGAAATGGCCGTGGTTTTTGCCAGATTCTCGTGACAGCTGTGCCACGACTCTCATGGCCAGCTCATGAAGAAATTGGTTATAAAAGTGGTCCTTGAATGTTGTTAGAGGCAGCTGGGATTTTGGGGTAGTTTTGGGGAGCAGCTCACACATTCTCCATTGCTCTTGAACAAAATATATCCCAAGGATAAGAAGGATTTTCTAGGTAGGAAAGTGCAAGAAGAAGAAGAAGAAAGGAGCCATTGCCATTGAAGAGGAGAGGAGAAGACACACCTAACTCTGTATTTCGGATTTATTTCTTGAAGTTTTTGAACCCTTGAACCTTCCTTTGGAAGGGTTGTAAGTCATCCTAAATTCGATCTTCAGATTTGGATTCTATTTGGAGTTATTTGTTCATCTTCCTTCTCTTGTTATTCTTGCTATGGAGACCATGAATCTATGCTTGTTTGTTTTGAATTCCAATATGAATGTTGTAGGCTAGATTGATGTGATTCTAGGGTTAGGAAAGGAAGGTTATGGCTAGATCTATGATAGGACGAACTTAAATTTGCCTTTGGATGATTTTTGTTTATGGACGTGGCTACTGTTAGGAATCACGGGTAGTTCATGAAGAACCACGGCCGTGGTTTCTGTAGAACGAACCGTGATTTTCCTGGTTCGAAGGATCTCACCCTAGGTTCATAAGATTGTTGAAACCCTAAGTTTTTGCTGAGTTTAACCTACCCTAGGATGTCCTAGTGTAGAGACTAAGTGTTAGGAGAGACTTACCCGGTAATCCTTACCCTTAGAATCCAAAATAGTAAAGCCTTAGGTAATGGTGAGCCTAATAAGCCTCCATTGGATTTAGTGTGCTAGGATAGTTGCTTAGAACTTCCCTTTCCGAGACTTACCCGGTAAGGATAGGTTAGACCTCTAGGTAATGATCCGGTTTGTGTTAAAATCCTATCCTTAGGTTCTTAGAAACTTAACCGGTAATAAGACCTTAGGTGTGGACTAGTTGATCATGAGACTTACCCGGTACTTGATCCCATTTTAGAAACACTAAATCCCAACATAATATAATCAATCCAAAGAATGAATAGATAACTAGAGATCATGCCATAACCGGACTTTCCAACCCCTAGAATCCGTTTTCCTTCTCCCTTGATCACATCTCGTTCGATTTGTTTATTTGTGCCAACCTTTCCGATTGAGTTGATTTGGTTATTTGCATGAGTAGTGATCTTTGAATTGGTCAACTAAAACCAACAAAAACAAATTGCGATTTTCTCCTTTCCTAGTTTAGATTTGATCTTGCTAAATTCAATCACAACTTAGTTCGATTTCACCTTAGTCTTTGCGTTCGACCTTGGAGTACTTATCTTTCTACATTCGTCCCGTACACTGCGGGTGCGCTAAGAATTAGGATAATTATGACAAGTATAAATTTAAGACTTATTGCGTACACACTTTCTAGCGTGACAAGTTTTTGGCGCCGTTGCCGGGGACTAGGTCTAGATTGAGTCTATTTTGTGATTGATTCTAGTGTAGATCTTTCTTGTTTCTTTTGATTTCTTTTTGGTTTGTGTCTTTGCTTTTCAGGACATCTACTTCTCTTTAGGTGTATGCGAAGATCTCGTGGCAAGGATCTAGCTCCATTCGATCCCGAACCGGAGAAAACCCTTCGATCTAGATCTAAGAACATTCGAAAAGAGAGAGAGATGGCCGGTAGAAATCTTCAAGCTGAATTGGATGAAGCCTTAGAGCAAATAAGGCTAAGAGATGAGCTCTTAGAGGAAGAGAGGAGACTTGCCAATGAGAGGCAAGAGGAAACAAGAAGGGAGATTGAAGAGATTAGGCAAGCCCTTGTTCAAGGAGAGCTTAATCGCCGACAACCTCCACCACCTCCACCACAACCGCAACCGGCGGCTAATGTTAGGGTTGTTCCCATTGCTATTGAGGAGCCACAAACCCTAGGGAGACGTATGGATCCGGCACAAAGAGCACACCGACCGGGTGTGAATCTAGGAGATCCCGCAACCCACAACTATGAGCTCCGCCCTCAAGTTCTACAAATGATCCGGCACAATCAATTTGGAGGGATGGAAGGAGAGTCCCCTCATCAACACTTGATGAATTATGAGATCTTGATGGAGACTCTTAGGCCACCAAGATTGGAGAGCAACAACCATAAGCTAAGGGCCTTCTCTTTCTCTCTTAAGGACAAGGCCTTAGCTTGGTATCAATCTATTCCACAAGGAAGAGTTGGAACATGGGAAGAGATGACAACCGAGTTCTTGACCAAGTTCTTCCCACCTTCCAAGACCACCGAGTTAAGAGGGAAGATCAATGCCTTTGTGATGAGGGATAGAGAAAGCTTGTTCAAGTCTTGGGAGAGATTCAAAGACCTTCTTCTAGATTGTCCACACCATGGCATACCAAAGATTGAGCTATTGGAAATCTACTTCAAGGGGCTTGATGAAGATAGCCAATTCAAACTTCAATCACTCTCCGGTGGGACATTTATGGAGAAACATGTGGATGATGCTTGGGAGTTTGTGGAGAAGCAAGCTCTAGTGATTGAGAAGTACTCGCATAGGAAGAGTGAAGGGAGAAAGGCGGGAGCATATGAGGTGAGTGAAGTCACCATGAGCAATTTCAAGCTTGACGCCATCAACAACGAGTTGAAATCCTTAAGAGAGTTATGCACTACAACCTTGAAGAGCCAAACAACTCCTCAAGCACCTCCACAAGCAAACTTGTCTTCCAAGGAGGTAGATGTCAACTACATGGGAAGAGGCAACTTCAACAATTACCAAAGCCCAAGGAACTTCAACAACAACCGGCAATTCAACAATTACCGGCCAAACCACAACCATCCCGGATTTTCTTACTCTAATCCGGATGGAGCCTTGAACCCTCCCGCCTCCACAAGTGCAACTCCACCACAAAGAGCTTCACAAGAACCTCCACCCGGTTTTACTCAACCTTCAAAGGATAGAACCGAAATCATGTTTGAGCAATTGCTAGGAAGGTTGAGTGGACTTGAGAGCACCGTCACTTCAATTTCTAAAGCTCAAAAGGTCTTGGAAGCACAAGTCTTCCAAAAGGCGGGTGAGGCACATAGAGATCCGGGAAAGCTTCCCGGAAGAACCGAAGACAACCCAAGAGGCCAAGTTTCGGCCATCACAACAAGGAGTGGGTTGAGTATGAAGGATCCTTTGCCCAAGGACCAAGCTAAAGGAAAGCAAGTAGTGGTAGAAGAGGGAAGAAGGCAAGAAGATGGAGAGAAGGGCAAGGATGTAGAGCCAACTTATGTGGCACCGCCTCCATACAAGCCACCACTACCGTTCCCGCAATCAAGAGCAAGAGCTCGTTTGGACAATCACTTTGGTAAGTTCCTTGAACTAATGTCCAAGTTACATATTAACATTCCGTTCATGGATGCCATCTTAGGAATGCCGGCATACGGAAAGTTCTTGAAGGAAATACTCTCCAACAAAAGGAAGTTGGAGGAGTATGGGGAGATTAGGATGACCAAGAGATCCTCGGAGTTGATCCAAACAATGAAGGAGGAGATGCCTCCCAAGCTAAGGGATCCGGGCTCTTTTTGTGTTCCAATTGGAGTAGGAGATGTGAAGTACGAAGCCCTTTGTGATCTTGGGGCGAGTGTAAGCATCATACCGCTTGCACTTAGTAACAAGGTCGGGCTAGGAGAGCCGAAACCGGTCAAGATGACCCTCTATATGGCGGACCGATCCATCACTCACCCGGTTGGGATTCTTGAAGACATTCCGGTGCAATTGGGAGGATTCTATGTACCTATCGACTTTGTAGTGTTGGACATTCCGGCGGATTACCCGGTTCCCATCATCCTAGGAAGACCTTTCCTAGCCACATCCGGATGCTTAGTGGATTGCAAGAACGGGACTCTCTCCTTCAACATTGGAGAGGAGAACATCAAGTTCAAGCTGTCCACTATGATGAAAGGGCCAACACTTGACGAAGACATCTTCAACATAGTCGAGCAAGAAGAATCTAGAGAAATGGTGAGCTCGATTTTGATCAAGGATCCCTTGGAAAAGGTCCTCACCTTGAGTATGATGGAGGAAGACATTGAGGAGGATTGCAATGAAGAAATCAAAGCCTTGGAGGCATTGGAGGAGGAGCCAAGAATTGGGTTTGGGAGCCATGAAGAAATTGTGAACAGCTGTAAGTTCCACGGTCGAGATTTAGGAACCACGGCCGTCAAACTCTCTGGACAGCTCCGAAAAACAAGTTTGGAAGGAACCACGGTCGTGGAAGTTGAACCAACCGTGATTCCAACCGTGGTTTCCCCTGAATCAGCTCTTAATGACGATCAAGCTTCTAGGAGCCAAGGGGAGTCTTCATTTGCTTTGGATTCATCTCACCCAATCTTATTTGGATCATCTTCAACCGCAAAAGGTCCTCCCTCACTTGAACTCAAACCCCTTCCCTCTCATTTAAAATATGCATTCCTTGGTGATAATTCTACATATCCGGTGATTGTTAATGCATGCTTGAGTGATGATGAACTTGCTAAATTGCTGCATGAATTGAGATTGCATAGGAAAGCCATTGGTTATACTATTGATGATTTGGTTGGCATTAAACCATCTTTGTGCATGCATAAGATAATGATGGAAGATAACCACAAACCCTCTATAGAACATCAAAGGAGATTAAATCTTATAATGAAAGAGGTGGTCAAAAAGGAAATCATTAAGTTGCTAGATGCGGGAATTATCTACCCTATCTCGGATAGTAAGTGGGTTAGCCCCGTTCATGTAGTACCTAAGAAGGGTGGAATGACGGTAGTAACTAATGAGAACAATGAACTAATACCTACTAGGACGGTCACGGGATGGAGAATGTGTATAGATTATAGGAAATTGAACATGGCCTCTAGGAAAGATCACTTTCCCCTCCCCTTCATTGACCAAATGCTAGAAAGATTAGCTCAACACTCTCATTTTTGCTATCTAGATGGGTATAGTGGATTCTTCCAAATCCCTATCCACCCCGATGACCAAGAGAAAACAACTTTTACATGTCCATGGGGTACATTTGCGTATAGGAGAATGCCATTTGGGTTGTGTAATGCACCCGCCACCTTTCAAAGGTGTATGATGGCTATCTTTTCGGAATACATAGAAAATATCATGGAAGTGTTCGTGGATGATTTCTCTGTTTATGGTTCTTCTTTTGATGATTGCTTGGCTAACTTGTCATTAGTATTACAAAGATGTGAGGATACAAACCTTGTCTTGAATTGGGAGAAATGCCACTTCATGGTAAGTGAAGGTATTGTGTTAGGACACTTGGTGTCTAACCGTGGCATTGAGGTTGATAGGGCCAAGATTGAAACGATAGAGAAGTTGCCACCACCTACCTCGGTGAAGGGGGTAAGGAGTTTCTTAGGGCATGCCGGTTTTTACCGGAGGTTTATTCAAGATTTCTCTAAAATCTCTAAGCCTCTCACTAACCTACTAATGAAAGATGTTGATTTTGTTTTCTCCAAAGATTGTCTTGAAGCATTTTGTAGGTTGAAGAACGCCTTGATCTCCGCACCTATCATGCAACCTCCGGATTGGAGTTTACCATTTGAGATCATGTGCGATGCCAGTGATGTGGCCGTAGGGGCTGTTTTGGGGCAAAAGAAAGAAGGGCGCACTCATGCTATTTACTATGCTAGCAAGACGCTAGATGATGCCCAACTCAATTATGCTACCACCGAAAAGGAGTTGTTAGCGGTAGTGTATGCATTTGAGAAGTTCCGCTCGTACCTTGTTGGAGCGAAGGTCATAGTTTACACGGATCATGCGGCGATCCGTTATCTACTTACGAAGAAGGATGCCAAGCCAAGGTTGATTCGGTGGATCCTTCTTCTTCAAGAGTTTGATTTGGAGATAAGAGATAAAAAGGGATCCGAGAATTCGGTAGCGGATCACCTTAGTAGACTCCCACCATTGGAGCTTGGGAAAGACAACATCCCGATAGATGATTCATTCCGGGATGAACAATTGCAATTGGTGGAAGAATGCTTATCCCAAGTGGCTAGAGGAAGTGAACCGTGGTATGCCGACATTGTGAACTACTTGGTGTGTGAGGAAGTGCCACCCGGACTAACGTATGCACAAAGGAAGAAGTTCTTCAACGATGTAAGGCATTACTATTGGAGCGAGCCACTTCTATTCAAGAGAGGCCCGGATGGGGTGCTTAGGAGATGCATACCCGAAGATGAAATGGAGAGTGTGATCCGGCATTGTCACTCCTTACCATGTGGAGGCCATGCTAGCTCACACAAAACGTGTGCCAAGGTATTGCAATCCGGTTTTTATTGGCCTAACTTGTTTAGAGATGTGCAAGGTTTTGTAGCGGCGTGTGATGCTTGCCAAAGAACGGGGAACATCTCAAGGAGGAATGAAATGCCCTTGAACAACATCCAAGAAGTTGAGATTTTTGATGTGTGGGGTGTAGACTTCATGGGGCCATTCCGTTCTTCATGTGGCAATCTATTCATCCTATTGGCGGTGGACTATGTGTCAAGATGGGTAGAGGCAATCTCCTCTCCTACGAATGATGCCAAGGTGGTGGTGCGGTTCTTCAACCGAGTGATCTTCCCTAGGTTTGGAACACCAAGGGTGATCATTAGTGATGGAGGGAAGCACTTCACCAATAGGAACTTTGGAGCACTTTTGGCTAAGTATGGGGTGACTCATAAGGTGGCAACACCTTACCATCCCCAAACAAGTGGCCAAGTGGAGATCTCCAACCGGGAGATCAAGGCCATTCTCGAGAAGACGGTGTCTAGGACAAGGAAGGATTGGGCCATGAAGCTCAATGACGCACTATGGGCATATAGAACCGCCTTCAAGACACCTATTGGCACCACTCCCTACAAATTGGTCTATGGCAAGTCTTGCCATCTTCCGGTGGAAATGGAGCATAGAGCTTATTGGGCCATTAAGTGGCTAAACTTTGACCTCAAAGAGGCGGGAGAAAAGAGATTGCTTGATATCAATGCACTTGAGGAACTCCGGTTGGAGGCTTATGAGAATGCCCGGATCTACAAGGAGAGAACCAAAAGGTGGCATGACAAGAGGATCATTCCAAAGGAGTTGAGTGAAGGAGATCTTGTCCTTCTCTTCAACTCAAGGCTAAGACTCTTTCCCGGAAAGCTCAAATCAAGATGGACCGAGCCATATGTGGTGAAGAAGATCTTTCCCCATGGAGCAATTGAAATAGGAGGGGAGCATTGTGGAAATTTCAAAGTGAATGGACATCGCTTGAAGAAATACATTCCGGGAGCACCGGTAGACATGATTGCCCCACTTCACCTTGCATAAACACTCCCGAGTTTGGTCAAGCTAATGACCTTAAAGAAGCGCTTGGTGGGAGGCAACCCATCGGTAACATTTTTTCTTCATTTTTAGTTTAGATTTTTCTGTTTTTGTGTGCTTTGTGTGTTTTGTCTATTTTGTGTGTGCTAGAACATTGGTGGCATTGGAAACCTTTCTTGGAAATGATGATGATGAAACCCTCACCAATTATGGGTGGAGCGGACGCGGAACTTGGACGGCTAGTGGCGCCTAGCGCGGGTTTCAAAGCTTGAAGGATGCTTAGAGCCCCCTACCATGATTGAAAGGATCATCCAACATCAATCCTCTTGAGAATTCCCAAAATACCAAAGAAACCCATTTTACATTGTGAGAACCTTCTTTCACTCTCTTTACTTGTATACCACATTGGGGACAATGTGTTTCTAAGTATGGGGTGGGGTTTGCATGATCCTTTGCATGATGAGCATCTAGGATAGTTTAATATTTGCACATGTCTCGCATTGTACATACTTAAATCGAAAATCCCATAAAAATCAGAAAATTTTAAAATTTTTGTGCTTTCTAGGCTTGGATATGATCCTAATGATGAAAACTTGTCTTGTGATTGGCTATGAATGGCCTTATGTGTTAAATTGATAAATGCATATGTGGACTTGAACTACTTTTCTTGAATTCCATGAATGACTTGAGAGCATGATGATTGCCTAGAATGGATTGAGTATTGAAAATCGAAATTACATAATAGTTCTTGCATAGCATCTAGGAATGAATAAGGCATTTCATCTTTCTCTACTTCTCATCTTGATCATGATTGCTTGAGCACCTCAATTGATATAAATTTGACCTCCTTTTAAACCCATCCGGGAATAGGAGCATGCTAGTGTGTTTGAATGTGTGAAAAGCAAGTGCGGGGTGAAGATGTAATTGAAAGAATGTCGTGAATAGAATGTTGAAATTATTGTGGAAGTGTAGCCAAAATAGGTTTGGGGGCGTTGGTTTAAATGACAAGTAACTCGGTACACTTCACATAATCGGGTGTTGGTGCCTTGCCAAAGTCAAATGAGCCAATAGCCCTAACGAGCTTTGGTATGTGTGCCCGGTGTGGAGGCACCTCGAAAAAGAGAAAAAGCCCGAGGATAGCTAATCACCAAGGTTTCGGCTATTGTACACCAATGCCATTGTCTCAAAAATGAATCAAAGAAAAGAAAAAGAAAGCAAGATAGGGAAAAATATGCACTTAGGGGAAGTTGATCGAGGACAAGGAGTGAAGTTAGTTCCATTCCCGGATTAGCATCACATACCTAGAAAATTCCCCTCCCCAAATTACAACGTTTCTTGGCCTTTTATGTCACAAGCCCTTATGACCTACTTGCATGTTTGTAAGACTTAGTAGTTTAGATTGGATAGACTCTTGATCTTCTTGACATCTCCGTCCTCCCAACTCATGCATGTTTTTGAGTTAAGTACAATTGTCTTTCCATGACTTTATTGTTCGATACATAATTGCTTATTCGATGGCCATTGATCATGACTATGAAGGTGATCCAATAGTAGAAGCACAAAACCAAAAAGATTTTGCCGTTTCTCTGCATACATAAATCATGTCATCTCGTAGTCTATAGTTGGGAATTTGCTCGGGGACGAGCAAACCTTAAGTATGGGGTATTTTGATAACACGATTTATAGCATAGTTTTAGGTGAACATTTAGGTAGGATTCTCGCTCAATCATGCATTGTCTAGCACTAGTCCAATACGTTTTGCACTTAAAACATGTATTTTGTCGAGATAGACGTCTACGCGGACTTTTGGGCGTTTTGTAGGTATTTCGGGAAGTTTCGAGCCGAAACGACGCGTTTGAGGGTCGCTCATTCAGAGGACGCGTTTCCAACTCATTAGAGCACAAAGAATGACTCAAGGAACCTTGCAAACAAAGACCATGCACCAAACCACAGCCTATTGAGCGTAAACAAAGTTTCTGTTAGAAATCACGGGTTCCTGGAGAATCACGACCGTGGAAATGGCCGTGGTTTTTGCCAGATTCTCGTGACAGCTGTGCCACGACTCTCATGGCCAGCTCATGAAGAAATTGGTTATAAAAGTGGTCCTTGAATGTTGTTAGAGGCAGCTGGGATTTTGGGGTAGTTTTGGGGAGCAGCTCACACATTCTCCATTGCTCTTGAACAAAATATATCCCAAGGATAAGAAGGATTTTCTAGGTAGGAAAGTGCAAGAAGAAGAAGAAGAAAGGAGCCATTGCCATTGAAGAGGAGAGGAGAAGACACACCTAACTCTGTATTTCGGATTTATTTCTTGAAGTTTTTGAACCCTTGAACCTTCCTTTGGAAGGGTTGTAAGTCATCCTAAATTCGATCTTCAGATTTGGATTCTATTTGGAGTTATTTGTTCATCTTCCTTCTCTTGTTATTCTTGCTATGGAGACCATGAATCTATGCTTGTTTGTTTTGAATTCCAATATGAATGTTGTAGGCTAGATTGATGTGATTCTAGGGTTAGGAAAGGAAGGTTATGGCTAGATCTATGATAGGACGAACTTAAATTTTCCTTTGGATGATTTTTGTTTATGGACGTGGCTACTGTTAGGAATCACGGGTAGTTCTTGAAGAACCACAGCCGTGGTTTCTGTAGAACGAACCGTGATTTTCCTGGTTCGAAGGATCTCACCCTAGGTTCATAAGATTGTTGAAACCCTAAGTTTTTGCTGAGTTTAACCTACCCTAGGATGTCCTAGTGTAGAGACTAAGTGTTAGGAAAGACTTACCCGGTAATCCTTACCCTTAGAATCCAAAATAGTAAAGCCTTAGGTAATGGTGAGCCTAATAAGCCTCCATTGGATTTAGTGTGCTAGGATAGTTGCTTAGAACTTCCCTTTCCGAGACTTACCCGGTAAGGATAGGTTAGACCTCTAGGTAATGATCCGGTTTGTGTTAAAATCCTATCCTTAGGTTCTTAGAAACTTAACCGGTAATAAGACCTTAGGTGTGGACTAGTTGATCATGAGACTTACCCGGTACTTGATCCCATTTTAGAAACACTAAATCCCAACATAATATAATCAATCCAAAGAATGAATAGATAACTAGAGATCATGCCATAACCGGACTTTCCAACCCCTAGAATCCGTTTTCCTTCTCCCTTGATCACATCTCGTTCGATTTGTTTATTTGTGCCAACCTTTCCGATTGAGTTGATTTGGTTATTTGCATGAGTAGTGATCTTTGAATTGGTCAACTAAAACCAACAAAAACAAATTGCGATTTTCTCCTTTCCTAGTTTAGATTTGATCTTGCTAAATTCAATCACAACTTAGTTCGATTTCACCTTAGTCTTTGCGTTCGACCTTGGAGTACTTATCTTTCTACATTCGTCCCGTACACTGCGGGTGCGCTAAGAATTAGGATAATTATGACAAGTATAAATTTAAGACTTATTGCGTACACACTTTCTAGCGTGACAAGTTTTTGGCGCCGTTGCCGGGGACTAGGTCTAGATTGAGTCTATTTTGTGATTGATTCTAGTGTAGATCTTTCTTGTTTCTTTTGATTTCTTTTTGGTTTGTGTCTTTGCTTTTCAGGACATCTACTTCTCTTTAGGTGTATGCGAAGATCTCGTGGCAAGGATCTAGCTCCATTCGATCCCGAACCGGAGAAAACCCTTCGATCTAGATCTAAGAACATTCGAAAAGAGAGAGAGATGGCCGGTAGAAATCTTCAAGCTGAATTGGATGAAGCCTTAGAGCAAATAAGGCTAAGAGATGAGCTCTTAGAGGAAGAGAGGAGACTTGCCAATGAGAGGCAAGAGGAAACAAGAAGGGAGATTGAAGAGATTAGGCAAGCCCTTGTTCAAGGAGAGCTTAATCGCCGACAACCTCCACCACCTCCACCACAACCGCAACCGGCGGCTAATGTTAGGGTTGTTCCCATTGCTATTGAGGAGCCACAAACCCTAGGGAGACGTATGGATCCGGCACAAAGAGCACACCGACCGGGTGTGAATCTAGGAGATCCCGCAACCCACAACTATGAGCTCCGCCCTCAAGTTCTACAAATGATCCGGCACAATCAATTTGGAGGGATGGAAGGAGAGTCCCCTCATCAACACTTGATGAATTATGAGATCTTGATGGAGACTCTTAGGCCACCAAGATTGGAGAGCAACAACCATAAGCTAAGGGCCTTCTCTTTCTCTCTTAAGGACAAGGCCTTAGCTTGGTATCAATCTATTCCACAAGGAAGAGTTGGAACATGGGAAGAGATGACAACCGAGTTCTTGACCAAGTTCTTCCCACCTTCCAAGACCACCGAGTTAAGAGGGAAGATCAATGCCTTTGTGATGAGGGATAGAGAAAGCTTGTTCAAGTCTTGGGAGAGATTCAAAGACCTTCTTCTAGATTGTCCACACCATGGCATACCAAAGATTGAGCTATTGGAAATCTACTTCAAGGGGCTTGATGAAGATAGCCAATTCAAACTTCAATCACTCTCCGGTGGGACATTTATGGAGAAACATGTGGATGATGCTTGGGAGTTTGTGGAGAAGCAAGCTCTAGTGATTGAGAAGTACTCGCATAGGAAGAGTGAAGGGAGAAAGGCGGGAGCATATGAGGTGAGTGAAGTCACCATGAGCAATTTCAAGCTTGACGCCATCAACAACGAGTTGAAATCCTTAAGAGAGTTATGCACTACAACCTTGAAGAGCCAAACAACTCCTCAAGCACCTCCACAAGCAAACTTGTCTTCCAAGGAGGTAGATGTCAACTACATGGGAAGAGGCAACTTCAACAATTACCAAAGCCCAAGGAACTTCAACAACAACCGGCAATTCAAAAATTACCGGCCAAACCACAACCATCCCGGATTTTCTTACTCTAATCCGGATGGAGCCTTGAACCCTCCCGCCTCCACAAGTGCAACTCCACCACAAAGAGCTTCACAAGAACCTCCACCCGGTTTTACTCAACCTTCAAAGGATAGAACCGAAATCATGTTTGAGCAATTGCTAGGAAGGTTGAGTGGACTTGAGAGCACCGTCACTTCAATTTCTAAAGCTCAAAAGGTCTTGGAAGCACAAGTCTTCCAAAAGGCGGGTGAGGCACATAGAGATCCGGGAAAGCTTCCCGGAAGAACCGAAGACAACCCAAGAGGCCAAGTTTCGGCCATCACAACAAGGAGTGGGTTGAGTATGAAGGATCCTTTGCCCAAGGACCAAGCTAAAGGAAAGCAAGTAGTGGTAGAAGAGGGAAGAAGGCAAGAAGATGGAGAGAAGGGCAAGGATGTAGAGCCAACTTATGTGGCACCGCCTCCATACAAGCCACCACTACCGTTCCCGCAATCAAGAGCAAGAGCTCGTTTGGACAATCACTTTGGTAAGTTCCTTGAACTAATGTCCAAGTTACATATTAACATTCCGTTCATGGATGCCATCTTAGGAATGCCGGCATACGGAAAGTTCTTGAAGGAAATACTCTCCAACAAAAGGAAGTTGGAGGAGTATGGGGAGATTAGGATGACCAAGAGATCCTCGGAGTTGATCCAAACAATGAAGGAGGAGATGCCTCCCAAGCTAAGGGATCCGGGCTCTTTTTGTGTTCCAATTGGAGTAGGAGATGTGAAGTACGAAGCCCTTTGTGATCTTGGGGCGAGTGTAAGCATCATACCGCTTGCGCTTAGTAACAAGGTCGGGCTAGGAGAGCCAAAACCGGTCAAGATGACCCTCTATATGGCGGACCGATCCATCACTCACCCGGTTGGGATTCTTGAAGACATTCCGGTGCAATTGGGAGGATTCTATGTGCCTATCGACTTTGTAGTGTTGGACATTCCGGCGGATTACCCGGTTCCCATCATCCTAGGAAGACCTTTCCTAGCCACATCCGGATGCTTAGTGGATTGCAAGAACGGGACTCTCTCCTTCAACATTGGAGAGGAGAACATCAAGTTCAAGCTGTCCACTATGATGAAAGGGCCAACCCTTGATGAAGACATCTTCAACATAGTCGAGCAAGAAGAATCTAGAGAAATGGTGAGCTCGATTTTGATCAAGGATCCCTTGGAAAAGGTTCTCACCTTGAGTATGATGGAGGAAGACATTGAGGAGGATTGCAATGAAGAGATCAAAGCCTTGGAGGCATTGGAAGAGGAGCCAAGAGTTGGATTTGGGAGCCATGAAGAAATTGTGAACAGCTGCAAGTTCCACGGTCGAGATTTGAGAACCACGGCCGTCAAACTCTCTGGACAACTCCGAGAAACAAGCCTGGAAGGAACCACGGTCGTGGAAGTTGAACCAACCGTGATTCCAACCGTGGTTTCCCCTGAATCAGCTCTTAATGATGATCAAGCTTCTAGAAGCCAAGGGGAGTCTTCGTTTGCTTTGGATTCATCTCATCCGATCTTATTTGGATCGTCTTCAACCGAAAAAGGTCCTCCCTCACTTGAACTCAAACCCCTCCCCTCTCATTTAAAGTATGCATTCCTTGGTGATAATTCTACATATCCGGTGATTGTTAATGCATGCTTGAGTGATGATGAACTTGCTAAATTGCTACATGAATTGAGATTGCATAGGAAAGCCATTGGTTATACTATTGATGATTTGGTTGGCATTAAGCCATCTTTGTGCATGCATAAGATAATGATGGAAGATAACCACAAACCCTCTATAGAGCATCAAAGGAGATTGAACCCTATAATGAAAGAGGTGGTCAAAAAGGAAATCATTAAGTTGCTAGATGCGGGAATTATCTACCCTATCTCGGATAGTAAGTGGGTTAGTCCCGTTCATGTAGTACCTAAGAAAGGTGGAATGACGGTAGTAACTAATGAGAACAATGAACTAATACCTACTAGGACGGTCACGGGATGGAGAATGTGTATAGATTATAGGAAATTGAACATGGCCTCTAGGAAAGATCACTTTCCCCTCCCCTTTATTGACCAAATGCTAGAAAGATTAGCTCAACATTCTCATTTTTGCTATCTAGATGGGTATAGTGGATTCTTCCAAATCCCTATCCACCCCGATGACCAAGAGAAAACAACTTTCACATGTCCATGGGGTACATTTGCATATAGGAGAATGCCATTTGGGTTGTGTAATGCACCCGCCACCTTTCAAAGGTGTATGATGGCTATCTTTTCGGAATACATAGAAAATATCATGGAAGTGTTCATGGATGATTTCTCTGTTTATGGTTCTTCTTTTGATGATTGCTTGGCTAACTTGTCATTAGTATTACAAAGATGTGAGGAGACAAATCTTGTCTTAAATTGGGAGAAATGCCACTTCATGGTAAGTGAAGGTATTGTGTTAGGACACTTGGTGTCTAACCGTGGCATTGAGGT
The DNA here is from genome assembly GCA_033239045.1 of Fagopyrum esculentum. Classification (NCBI taxonomy): domain Eukaryota; kingdom Viridiplantae; phylum Streptophyta; class Magnoliopsida; order Caryophyllales; family Polygonaceae; genus Fagopyrum; species Fagopyrum esculentum. The sequence continues at coordinate 70,801,102 of BSUD01000008.1, forward strand.
TGATAGGGCCAAGATTGAAACGATAGAGAAGTTGCCACCACCTACCTCGGTGAAGGGGGTAAGGAGTTTCTTAGGGCATGCCGGTTTTTACCGGAGGTTTATTCAAGATTTCTCTAAAATCTCTAAGCCTCTCACTAACCTACTAATGAAAGATGTTGATTTTGTTTTCTCCAAAGATTGTCTTGAAGCATTTTGTAGGTTGAAGAACGCCTTGATCTCCGCACCCATCATGCAACCTCCGGATTGGAGTTTACCATTTGAGATCATGTGCGATGCAAGTGATGTGGCCGTTGGGGCCGTTTTGGGGCAAAGGAAGGAAGGGCGCACTCATGCTATTTACTATGCTAGCAAGACGCTAGATGAAGCCCAACTCAATTATGCTACTACCGAGAAGGAGTTGTTAGCGGTAGTGTATGCATTTGAGAAGTTCCGTTCATACCTTGTTGGAGCGAAGGTCATAGTTTACACGGATCATGCGGCGATCCGTTATCTACTTACGAAGAAGGATGCCAAGCCAAGGTTGATTCGGTGGATCCTTCTTCTTCAAGAGTTTGATTTGGAGATAAGAGATAAAAAGGGATCCGAGAACTCGGTAGCGGATCACCTTAGTAGACTCCCACCATTGGAGCTTGGGAAAGACAACATCCCGATAGATGATTCCTTCCGGGATGAACAATTGCAATTGGTGGAAGAATGCTTATTCCAAGTGGCTAGAGGAAGTGAACCGTGGTATGCCGACATTGTGAATTACTTAGTGTGTGAGGAGGTGCCTCCCGGACTAACGTATGCACAAAGGAAGAAGTTCTTCAACGATGTAAGGCATTACTATTGGAGCGAGCCACTTCTATTCAAGAGAGGCCCGGATGGGGTGCTTAGGAGATGCATACCCGAAGATGAAATGGAGAGTGTGATCCGGCATTGTCACTCCTTACCATGTGGAGGCCATGCTAGCTCACACAAAACGTGTGCAAAGGTATTGCAATCCGGTTTTTATTGGCCTAACTTGTTTAGAGATGTGCAAGGTTATGTAGCGGCATGTGATGCTTGCCAAAGAACGGGGAACATCTCAAGGAGGAATGAAATGCCCTTGAACAACATCCAAGAAGTTGAGATTTTTGATGTGTGGGGTGTAGACTTCATGGGACCATTCCCTTCTTCATGTGGCAATCTATTCATCCTATTGGCGGTGGACTATGTGTCAAGATGGGTAGAGGCAATCGCCTCTCCTACGAATGATGCCAAGGTGGTGGTGCGGTTCTTCAACCGAGTGATCTTCCCTAGGTTTGGAACACCAAGGGTGATCATTAGTGATGGAGGGAAGCACTTCACAAATAGGAACTTTGGGGCACTTTTGGCCAAGTATGGGGTGACTCATAAGGTGGCAACACCTTACCATCCCCAAACAAGTGGCCAAGTGGAGATCTCCAACCGGGAGATCAAGGCCATCCTCGAGAAGACGGTGTCTAGGACAAGGAAGGATTGGGCCATGAAGCTCAATGACGCACTATGGGCATATAGAACCGCCTTCAAGACACCTATTGGCACCACTCCCTACAAGTTGGTCTATGGCAAGTCTTGCCATCTTCCGGTGGAAATGGAGCATAGAGCTTATTGGGCCATTAAGTGGCTAAACTTTGACCTCAAGGAGGCGGGAGAAAAGAGATTGCTTGATATCAATGCACTTGAGGAACTCCGGTTGGAAGCTTATGAGAATGCCCGGATCTACAAAGAGAGAACCAAAAGGTGGCATGACAAGAGGATCATTCCAAAGGAGTTGAGTGAAGGAGATCTTGTCCTTCTCTTCAACTCAAGGCTAAGACTCTTTCCCGGAAAGCTCAAATCAAGATGGACCGGGCCATATGTGGTGAAGAAGATCTTTCCCCATGGAGCAATTGAAATAGGAGGGGAGCATTGTGGAAATTTCAAAGTGAATGGACATCGCTTGAAGAAATACATTCCGGGAGCACCGGTAGACATGATTGCCCCACTTCACCTTGCATAAACACTCCCGAGTTTGGTCAAGCTAATGACCTTAAAGAAGCGCTTGGTGGGAGGCAACCCATCGGTAACATTTTTTCTTCATTTTTAGTTTAGATTTTTCTGTTTTTGTGTGCTTTGTGTGTTTTGTCTATTTTGTGTGTGCTAGAACATTGGTGGCATTGGAAACCTTTCTTGGAAATGATGATGATGAAACCCTCACCAATTATGGGTGGAGCGGACGCGGAACTTGGACGGCTAGTGGCGCCTAGCGCGGGTTTCAAAGCTTGAAGGATGCTTAGAGCCCCCTACCATGATTGAAAGGATCATCCAACATCAATCCTCTTGAGAATTCCCAAAATACCAAAGAAACCCATTTTACATTGTGAGAACCTTCTTTCACTCTCTTTACTTGTATACCACATTGGGGACAATGTGTTTCTAAGTATGGGGTGGGGTTTGCATGATCCTTTGCATGATGAGCATCTAGGATAGTTTAATATTTGCACATGTCTCGCATTGTACATACTTAAATCGAAAATCCCATAAAAATCAGAAAATTTTAAAATTTTTGTGCTTTCTAGGCTTGGATATGATCCTAATGATGAAAACTTGTCTTGTGATTGGCTATGAATGGTCTTATGTGTTAAATTGATAAATGCATATGTGGACTTGAACTACTTTTCTTGAATTCCATGAATGACTTGAGAGCATGATGATTGCCTAGAATGGATTGAGTATTGAAAATCGAAATTACATAATAGTTCTTGCATACCATCTAGGAATGAATAAGGCATTTCATCTTTCTCTACTTCTCATCTTGATCATGATTGCTTGAGCACCTCAATTGATATAAATTTGACCTCCTTTTAAACCCATCCGGGAATAGGAGCATGCTAGTGTGTTTGAATGTGTGAAAAGCAAGTGCGGGGTGAAGATGTAATGAAAAGAATGTCGTGAATAGAATGTTGAAATTATTGTGGAAGTGTAGCCAAAATAGGTTTGGGGGCGTTGGTTTAAATGACAAGTAACTCGGTACACTTCACATAATCGGGTGTTGGTGCCTTGCCAAAGTCAAATGAGCCAATAGCCCTAACGAGCTTTGGTATGTGTGCCCGGTGTGGATGCACCTCGAAAAAGAGAAAAAGCCCGAGGATAGCTAATCACCAAGGTTTCGGCTATTGTACACCAATGCCATTGTCTCAAAAATGAATCAAAGAAAAGAAAAAGAAAGCAAGATAGGGAAAAATATGCACTTAGGGGAAGTTGATCGAGGACAAGGAGTGAAGTTAGTTCCATTCCCGGATTAGCATCACATACCTAGAAAATTCCCCTCCCCAAATTACAACGTTTCTTGGCCTTTTATGTCACAAGCCCTTATGACCTACTTGCATGTTTGTAAGACTTAGTAGTCTAGATTGGATAGACTCTTGATCTTCTTGACATCTCCGTCCTCCCAACTCATGCATGTTTTTGAGTTAAGTACAATTGTCTTTCCATGACTTTATTGTTCGATACATAATTGCTTATTCAATGGCCATTGATCATGACTATGAAGGTGATCCAATAGTAGAAGCACAAAACCAAAAAGATTTTGCCATTTTTCTGCATACATAAATCATGTCATCTCGTAGTCTATAGTTGGGAATTTGCTCGGGGACGAGCAAACCTTAAGTATGGGGTATTTTGATAACACGATTTATAGCATAGTTTTAGATGCACATTTAGGTAAGATTCTCGCTCAATCATGCATTGTCTAGCACTAGTCCAATACGTTTTGCACTTAAAACATGTGTTTTGTCGAGATAGACGTCTACGCGGACTTTTGGGCGTTTTGTAGGTATTTCGGGAAGTTTCGAGCCAAAACGACGCGTTTGAAGGTCGCTCATTCAGAGGACGCGTTTCCAACTCATTAGAGCACAAAGAATGACTCAAGGAACCTTGCCAACACAGGCCATACACCAAACCACAGCCTATTGAGCGTAAACAAAGTTTCTGTTAGAAATCACGGGTTCCTGGAGAATCACGGCCGTGGAAATGGCCGTGGTTTTTGCCAGATTCTCGTGACAGCTGTGCCACGACTCTCATGGCCAGCTCATGAAGAAATTGGTTATAAAAGTGGTCCTTGAATGTTGTTAGAGGCAGCTGGGATTTGGGGTAGTTTTGGGGAGCAGCTCACACATTCTCTATTGCTCTTGAACAAAATATATTCCAAGGATAAGAAGGATTTTTTAGGTAGGAAAGTGCAAGAAGAAGAAGAAGAAAGGAGCTATTGCCATTGAAGAGGAGAGGAGAAGACACACCTAACTCTTGTATTTCGGATTTATTTCTTGAAGTTTTTGAACCCTTGAACCTTCCTTTGGAAGGGTTGTAAGTCATCCTAAATTCGATCTTCAGATTTGGATTCTATTTGGAGTTATTTGTTCATCTTCCTTCTCTTGTTATTCTTGCTATGGAGACCATGAATCTATGCTTGTTTGTTTTGAATTCCAATATGAATGTTGTAGGCTAGATTGATGTGATTCTAGGGTTAGGAAAGGAAGGTTATGGCTAGATCTATGATAGGACGAACTTAAATTTGCCTTTGGATGATTTTTGTTTATGGACGTAGCTACTGTTAGGAATCACGGGTAGTTCTTGAAGAACCACGGCCGTGGTTTCTGTAGAACGAACCGTGATTTTCCTAGTTCGAAGGATCTCACCCTAGGTTCATAAGATTGTTGAAACCCTAAGTTTTTGCTGAGTTTAACCTACCCTAGGATGTCCTAGTGTAGAGACTAAGTGTTAGGAGAGACTTACCCGGTAATCCTTACCCTTAGAATCCAAAATAGTAAAGCCTTAGGTAATGGTGAGCCTAATAAGCCTCCATTGGATTTAGTGTGCTAGGATAGTTGCTTAGAACTTCCCTTTCCGAGACTTACCCGGTAAGGATAGGTTAGACCTCTAGGTAATGATCCGGTTTGTGTTAAAATCCTATCCTTAGGTTCTTAGAAACTTAACCGGTAATAAGACCTTAGGTGTGGACTAGTTGATCATGAGACTTACCCGGTACTTGATCCCATTTTAGAAACACTAAATCCCAACATAATATAATCAATCCAAAGAATGAATAGATAACTAGAGATCATGCCATAACCGGACTTTCCAACCCCTAGAATCCGTTTTCCTTCTCCCTTGATCACATCTCGTTCGATTTGTTTATTTGTGCCAACCTTTCCGATTGAGTTGATTTGGTTATTTGCATGAGTAGTGATCTTTGAATTGGTCAACTAAAACCAACAAAAACAAATTGCGATTTTCTCCTTTCCTAGTTTAGATTTGATCTTGCTAAATTCAATCACAACTTAGTTCGATTTCACCTTAGTCTTTGCGTTCGACCTTGGAGTACTTATCTTTCTACATTCGTCCCGTACACTGCGGGTGCGCTAAGAATTAGGATAATTATGACAAGTATAAATTTAAGACTTATTGCGTACACACTTTCTAGCGTGACAAGTTTTTGGCGCCGTTGCCGGGGACTAGGTCTAGATTGAGTCTATTTTGTGATTGATTCTAGTGTAGATCTTTCTTGTTTCTTTTGATTTCTTTTTGGTTTGTGTCTTTGCTTTTCAGGACATCTACTTCTCTTTAGGTGTATGCGAAGATCTCGTGGCAAGGATCTAGCTCCATTCGATCCCGAACCGGAGAAAACCCTTCGATCTAGATCTAAGAACATTCGAAAAGAGAGAGAGATGGCCGGTAGAAATCTTCAAGCTGAATTGGATGAAGCCTTAGAGCAAATAAGGCTAAGAGATGAGCTCTTAGAGGAAGAGAGGAGACTTGCCAATGAGAGGCAAGAGGAAACAAGAAGGGAGATTGAAGAGATTAGGCAAGCCCTTGTTCAAGGAGAGCTTAATCGCCGACAACCTCCACCACCTCCACCACAACCGCAACCGGCGGCTAATGTTAGGGTTGTTCCCATTGCTATTGAGGAGCCACAAACCCTAGGGAGACGTATGGATCCGGCACAAAGAGCACACCGACCGGGTGTGAATCTAGGAGATCCCGCAACCCACAACTATGAGCTCCGCCCTCAAGTTCTACAAATGATCCGGCACAATCAATTTGGAGGGATGGAAGGAGAGTCCCCTCATCAACACTTGATGAATTATGAGATCTTGATGGAGACTCTTAGGCCACCAAGATTGGAGAGCAACAACCATAAGCTAAGGGCCTTCTCTTTCTCTCTTAAGGACAAGGCCTTAGCTTGGTATCAATCTATTCCACAAGGAAGAGTTGGAACATGGGAAGAGATGACAACCGAGTTCTTGACCAAGTTCTTCCCACCTTCCAAGACCACCGAGTTAAGAGGGAAGATCAATGCCTTTGTGATGAGGGATAGAGAAAGCTTGTTCAAGTCTTGGGAGAGATTCAAAGACCTTCTTCTAGATTGTCCACACCATGGCATACCAAAGATTGAGCTATTGGAAATCTACTTCAAGGGGCTTGATGAAGATAGCCAATTCAAACTTCAATCACTCTCCGGTGGGACATTTATGGAGAAACATGTGGATGATGCTTGGGAGTTTGTGGAGAAGCAAGCTCTAGTGATTGAGAAGTACTCGCATAGGAAGAGTGAAGGGAGAAAGGCGGGAGCATATGAGGTGAGTGAAGTCACCATGAGCAATTTCAAGCTTGACGCCATCAACAACGAGTTGAAATCCTTAAGAGAGTTATGCACTACAACCTTGAAGAGCCAAACAACTCCTCAAGCACCTCCACAAGCAAACTTGTCTTCCAAGGAGGTAGATGTCAACTACATGGGAAGAGGCAACTTCAACAATTACCAAAGCCCAAGGAACTTCAACAACAACCGGCAATTCAACAATTACCGGCCAAACCACAACCATCCCGGATTTTCTTACTCTAATCCGGATGGAGCCTTGAACCCTCCCGCCTCCACAAGTGCAACTCCACCACAAAGAGCTTCACAAGAACCTCCACCCGGTTTTACTCAACCTTCAAAGGATAGAACCGAAATCATGTTTGAGCAATTGCTAGGAAGGTTGAGTGGACTTGAGAGCACCGTCACTTCAATTTCTAAAGCTCAAAAGGTCTTGGAAGCACAAGTCTTCCAAAAGGCGGGTGAGGCACATAGAGATCCGGGAAAGCTTCCCGGAAGAACCGAAGACAACCCAAGAGGCCAAGTTTCGGCCATCACAACAAGGAGTGGGTTGAGTATGAAGGATCCTTTGCCCAAGGACCAAGCTAAAGGAAAGCAAGTAGTGGTAGAAGAGGGAAGAAGGCAAGAAGATGGAGAGAAGGGCAAGGATGTAGAGCCAACTTATGTGGCACCGCCTCCATACAAGCCACCACTACCGTTCCCGCAATCAAGAGCAAGAGCTCGTTTGGACAATCACTTTGGTAAGTTCCTTGAACTAATGTCCAAGTTACATATTAACATTCCGTTCATGGATGCCATCTTAGGAATGCCGGCATACGGAAAGTTCTTGAAGGAAATACTCTCCAACAAAAGGAAGTTGGAGGAGTATGGGGAGATTAGGATGACCAAGAGATCCTCGGAGTTGATCCAAACAATGAAGGAGGAGATGCCTCCCAAGCTAAGGGATCCGGGCTCTTTTTGTGTTCCAATTGGAGTAGGAGATGTGAAGTACGAAGCCCTTTGTGATCTTGGGGCGAGTGTAAGCATCATACCGCTTGCACTTAGTAACAAGGTCGGGCTAGGAGAGCCGAAACCGGTCAAGATGACCCTCTATATGGCGGACCGATCCATCACTCACCCGGTTGGGATTCTTGAAGACATTCCGGTGCAATTGGGAGGATTCTATGTACCTATCAACTTTGTAGTGTTGGACATTCCGGCGGATTACCCGGTTCCCATCATCCTAGGAAGACCTTTCCTAGCCACATCCGGATGCTTAGTGGATTGCAAGAACGGGACTCTCTCCTTCAACATTGGAGAGGAGAACATCAAGTTCAAGCTGTCCACTATGATGAAAGGGCCAACACTTGACGAAGACATCTTCAACATAGTCGAGCAAGAAGAATCTAGAGAAATGGTGAGCTCGATTTTGATCAAGGATCCCTTGGAAAAGGTCCTCACCTTGAGTATGATGGAGGAAGACATTGAGGAGGATTGCAATGAAGAAATCAAAGCCTTGGAGGCATTGGAGGAGGAGCCAAGAATTGGGTTTGGGAGCCATGAAGAAATTGTGAACAGCTGTAAGTTCCACGGTCGAGATTTAGGAACCACGGCCGTCAAACTCTCTGGACAGCTCCGAAAAACAAGTTTGGAAGGAACCACGGTCGTGGAAGTTGAACCAACCGTGATTCCAACCGTGGTTTCCCCTGAATCAGCTCTTAATGACGATCAAGCTTCTAGGAGCCAAGGGGAGTCTTCATTTGCTTTGGATTCATCTCACCCAATCTTATTTGGATCATCTTCAACCGCAAAAGGTCCTCCCTCACTTGAACTCAAACCCCTTCCCTCTCATTTAAAATATGCATTCCTTGGTGATAATTCTACATATCCGGTGATTGTTAATGCATGCTTGAGTGATGATGAACTTGCTAAATTGCTGCATGAATTGAGATTGCATAGGAAAGCCATTGGTTATACTATTGATGATTTGGTTGGCATTAAACCATCTTTGTGCATGCATAAGATAATGATGGAAGATAACCACAAACCCTCTATAGAACATCAAAGGAGATTAAATCTTATAATGAAAGAGGTGGTCAAAAAGGAAATCATTAAGTTGCTAGATGCGGGAATTATCTACCCTATCTCGGATAGTAAGTGGGTTAGCCCCGTTCATGTAGTACCTAAGAAGGGTGGAATGACGGTAGTAACTAATGAGAACAATGAACTAATACCTACTAGGACGGTCACGGGATGGAGAATGTGTATAGATTATAGGAAATTGAACATGGCCTCTAGGAAAGATCACTTTCCCCTCCCCTTCATTGACCAAATGCTAGAAAGATTAGCTCAACACTCTCATTTTTGCTATCTAGATGGGTATAGTGGATTCTTCCAAATCCCTATCCACCCCGATGACCAAGAGAAAACAACTTTTACATGTCCATGGGGTACATTTGCGTATAGGAGAATGCCATTTGGGTTGTGTAATGCACCCGCCACCTTTCAAAGGTGTATGATGGCTATCTTTTCGGAATACATAGAAAATATCATGGAAGTGTTCGTGGATGATTTCTCTGTTTATGGTTCTTCTTTTGATGATTGCTTGGCTAACTTGTCATTAGTATTACAAAGATGTGAGGATACAAACCTTGTCTTGAATTGGGAGAAATGCCACTTCATGGTAAGTGAAGGTATTGTGTTAGGACACTTGGTGTCTAACCGTGGCATTGAGGTTGATAGGGCCAAGATTGAAACGATAGAGAAGTTGCCACCACCTACCTCGGTGAAGGGGGTAAGGAGTTTCTTAGGGCATGCCGGTTTTTACCGGAGGTTTATTCAAGATTTCTCTAAAATCTCTAAGCCTCTCACTAACCTACTAATGAAAGATGTTGATTTTGTTTTCTCCAAAGATTGTCTTGAAGCATTTTGTAGGTTGAAGAACGCCTTGATCTCCGCACCTATCATGCAACCTCCGGATTGGAGTTTACCATTTGAGATCATGTGCGATGCAAGTGATGTGGCCGTAGGGGCTGTTTTGGGGCAAAAGAAAGAAGGGCGCACTCATGCTATTTACTATGCTAGCAAGACGCTAGATGATGCCCAACTCAATTATGCTACCACCGAAAAGGAGTTGTTAGCGGTAGTGTATGCATTTGAGAAGTTCCGCTCGTACCTTGTTGGAGCGAAGGTCATAGTTTACACGGATCATGCGGCGATCCGTTATCTACTTACGAAGAAGGATGCCAAGCCAAGGTTGATTCGGTGGATCCTTCTTCTTCAAGAGTTTGATTTGGAGATAAGAGATAAAAAGGGATCCGAGAATTCGGTAGCGGATCACCTTAGTAGACTCCCACCATTGGAGCTTGGGAAAGACAACATCCCGATAGATGATTCATTCCGGGATGAACAATTGCAATTGGTGGAAGAATGCTTATCCCAAGTGGCTAGAGGAAGTGAACCGTGGTATGCCGACATTGTGAACTACTTGGTGTGTGAGGAAGTGCCACCCGGACTAACGTATGCACAAAGGAAGAAGTTCTTCAACGATGTAAGGCATTACTATTGGAGCGAGCCACTTCTATTCAAGAGAGGCCCGGATGGGGTGCTTAGGAGATGCATACCCGAAGATGAAATGGAGAGTGTGATCCGGCATTGTCACTCCTTACCATGTGGAGGCCATGCTAGCTCACACAAAACGTGTGCCAAGGTATTGCAATCCGGTTTTTATTGGCCTAACTTGTTTAGAGATGTGCAAGGTTTTGTAGCGGCGTGTGATGCTTGCCAAAGAACGGGGAACATCTCAAGGAGGAATGAAATGCCCTTGAACAACATCCAAGAAGTTGAGATTTTTGATGTGTGGGGTGTAGACTTCATGGGGCCATTCCCTTCTTCATGTGGCAATCTATTCATCCTATTGGCGGTGGACTATGTGTCAAGATGGGTAGAGGCAATCTCCTCTCCTACGAATGATGCCAAGGTGGTGGTGCGGTTCTTCAACCGAGTGATCTTCCCTAGGTTTGGAACACCAAGGGTGATCATTAGTGATGGAGGGAAGCACTTCACCAATAGGAACTTTGGAGCACTTTTGGCTAAGTATGGGGTGACTCATAAGGTGGCAACACCTTACCATCCCCAAACAAGTGGCCAAGTGGAGATCTCCAACCGGGAGATCAAGGCCATTCTCGAGAAGACGGTGTCTAGGACAAGGAAGGATTGGGCCATGAAGCTCAATGACGCACTATGGGCATATAGAACCGCCTTCAAGACACCTATTGGCACCACTCCCTACAAATTGGTCTATGGCAAGTCTTGCCATCTTCCGGTGGAAATGGAGCATAGAGCTTATTGGGCCATTAAGTGGCTAAACTTTGACCTCAAAGAGGCGGGAGAAAAGAGATTGCTTGATATCAATGCACTTGAGGAACTCCGGTTGGAGGCTTATGAGAATGCCCGGATCTACAAGGAGAGAACCAAAAGGTGGCATGACAAGAGGATCATTCCAAAGGAGTTGAGTGAAGGAGATCTTGTCCTTCTCTTCAACTCAAGGCTAAGACTCTTTCCCGGAAAGCTCAAATCAAGATGGACCGGGCCATATGTGGTGAAGAAGATCTTTCCCCATGGAGCAATTGAAATAGGAGGGGAGCATTGTGGAAATTTCAAAGTGAATGGACATCGCTTGAAGAAATACATTCCGGGAGCACCGGTAGACATGATTGCCCCACTTCACCTTGCATAAACACTCCCGAGTTTGGTCAAGCTAATGACCTTAAAGAAGCGCTTGGTGGGAGGCAACCCATCGGTAACATTTTTTCTTCATTTTTAGTTTAGATTTTTCTGTTTTTGTGTGCTTTGTGTGTTTTGTCTATTTTGTGTGTGCTAGAACATTGGTGGCATTGGAAACCTTTCTTGGAAATGATGATGATGAAACCCTCACCAATTATGGGTGGAGCGGACGCGGAACTTGGACGGCTAGTGGCGCCTAGCGCGGGTTTCAAAGCTTGAAGGATGCTTAGAGCCCCCTACCATGATTGAAAGGATCATCCAACATCAATCCTCTTGAGAATTCCCAAAATACCAAAGAAACCCATTTTACATTGTGAGAACCTTCTTTCACTCTCTTTACTTGTATACCACATTGGGGACAATGTGTTTCTAAGTATGGGGTGGGGTTTGCATGATCCTTTGCATGATGAGCATCTAGGATAGTTTAATATTTGCACATGTCTCGCATTGTACATACTTAAATCGAAAATCCCATAAAAATCAGAAAATTTTAAAATTTTTGTGCTTTCTAGGCTTGGATATGATCCTAATGATGAAAACTTGTCTTGTGATTGGCTATGAATGGTCTTATGTGTTAAATTGATAAATGCATATGTGGACTTGAACTACTTTTCTTGAATTCCATGAATGACTTGAGAGCATGATGATTGCCTAGAATGGATTGAGTATTGAAAATCGAAATTACATAATAGTTCTTGCATACCATCTAGGAATGAATAAGGCATTTCATCTTTCTCTACTTCTCATCTTGATCATGATTGCTTGAGCACCTCAATTGATATAAATTTGACCTCCTTTTAAACCCATCCGGGAATAGGAGCATGCTAGTGTGTTTGAATGTGTGAAAAGCAAGTGCGGGGTGAAGATGTAATTGAAAGAATGTCGTGAATAGAATGTTGAAATTATTGTGGAAGTGTAGCCAAAATAGGTTTGGGGGCGTTGGTTTAAATGACAAGTAACTCGGTACACTTCACATAATCGGGTGTTGGTGCCTTGCCAAAGTCAAATGAGCCAATAGCCCTAACGAGCTTTGGTATGTGTGCCCGGTGTGGAGGCACCTCGAAAAAGAGAAAAAGCCCGAGGATAGCTAATCACCAAGGTTTCGGCTATTGTACACCAATGCCATTGTCTCAAAAATGAATCAAAGAAAAGAAAAAGAAAGCAAGATAGGGAAAAATATGCACTTAGGGGAAGTTGATCGAGGACAAGGAGTGAAGTTAGTTCCATTCCCGGATTAGCATCACATACCTAGAAAATTCCCCTCCCCAAATTACAACGTTTCTTGGCCTTTTATGTCACAAGCCCTTATGACCTACTTGCATGTTTGTAAGACTTAGTAGTTTAGATTGGATAGACTCTTGATCTTCTTGACATCTCCGTCCTCCCAACTCATGCATGTTTTTGAGTTAAGTACAATTGTCTTTCCATGACTTTATTGTTCGATACATAATTGCTTATTCGATGGCCATTGATCATGACTATGAAGGTGATCCAATAGTAGAAGCACAAAACCAAAAAGATTTTGCCGTTTCTCTGCATACATAAATCATGTCATCTCGTAGTCTATAGTTGGGAATTTGCTCGGGGACGAGCAAACCTTAAGTATGGGGTATTTTGATAACACGATTTATAGCATAGTTTTAGGTGAACATTTAGGTAGGATTCTCGCTCAATCATGCATTGTCTAGCACTAGTCCAATACGTTTTGCACTTAAAACATGTATTTTGTCGAGATAGACGTCTACGCGGACTTTTGGGCGTTTTGTAGGTATTTCGGGAAGTTTCGAGCCGAAACGACGCGTTTGAGGGTCGCTCATTCAGAGGACGCATTTCCAACTCATTAGAGCACAAAGAATGACTCAAGGAACCTTGCAAACAAAGACCATGCACCAAACCACAGCCTATTGAGCGTAAACAAAGTTTCTGTTAGAAATCACGGGTTCCTGGAGAATCACGACCGTGGAAATGGCCGTGGTTTTTGCCAGATTCTCGTGACAGCTGTGCCACGACTCTCATGGCCAGCTCATGAAGAAATTGGTTATAAAAGTGGTCCTTGAATGTTGTTAGAGGCAGCTGGGATTTTGGGGTAGTTTTGGGGAGCAGCTCACACATTCTCCATTGCTCTTGAACAAAATATATCCCAAGGATAAGAAGGATTTTCTAGGTAGGAAAGTGCAAGAAGAAGAAGAAGAAAGGAGCCATTGCCATTGAAGAGGAGAGGAGAAGACACACCTAACTCTGTATTTCGGATTTATTTCTTGAAGTTTTTGAACCCTTGAACCTTCCTTTGGAAGGGTTGTAAGTCATCCTAAATTCGATCTTCAGATTTGGATTCTATTTGGAGTTATTTGTTCATCTTCCTTCTCTTGTTATTCTTGCTATGGAGACCATGAATCTATGCTTGTTTGTTTTGAATTCCAATATGAATGTTGTAGGCTAGATTGATGTGATTCTAGGGTTAGGAAAGGAAGGTTATGGCTAGATCTATGATAGGACGAACTTAAATTTGCCTTTGGATGATTTTTGTTTATGGACGTGGCTACTGTTAGGAATCACGGGTAGTTCTTGAAGAACCACGGCCGTGGTTTCTGTAGAACGAACCGTGATTTTCCTGGTTCGAAGGATCTCACCCTAGGTTCATAAGATTGTTGAAACCCTAAGTTTTTGCTGAGTTTAACCTACCCTAGGATGTCCTAGTGTAGAGACTAAGTGTTAGGAGAGACTTACCCGGTAATCCTTACCCTTAGAATCCAAAATAGTAAAGCCTTAGGTAATGGTGAGCCTAATAAGCCTCCATTGGATTTAGTGTGCTAGGATAGTTGCTTAGAACTTCCCTTTCCGAGACTTACCCGGTAAGGATAGGTTAGACCTCTAGGTAATGATCCGGTTTGTGTTAAAATCCTATCCTTAGGTTCTTAGAAACTTAACCGGTAATAAGACCTTAGGTGTGGACTAGTTGATCATGAGACTTACCCGGTACTTGATCCCATTTTAGAAACACTAAATCCCAACATAATATAATCAATCCAAAGAATGAATAGATAACTAGAGATCATGCCATAACCGGACTTTCCAACCCCTAGAATCCGTTTTCCTTCTCCCTTGATCACATCTCGTTCGATTTGTTTATTTGTGCCAACCTTTCCGATTGAGTTGATTTGGTTATTTGCATGAGTAGTGATCTTTGAATTGGTCAACTAAAACCAACAAAAACAAATTGCGATTTTCTCCTTTCCTAGTTTAGATTTGATCTTGCTAAATTCAATCACAACTTAGTTCGATTTCACCTTAGTCTTTGCGTTCGACCTTGGAGTACTTATCTTTCTACATTCGTCCCGTACACTGCGGGTGCGCTAAGAATTAGGATAATTATGACAAGTATAAATTTAAGACTTATTGCGTACACACTTTCTAGCGTGACAATAGTCAACAAAGATTGGGAAGGAAATATTACAAACAACGCCGATTAAGGAACCCGTGCTTGTGAGAATCGTGTGGTGGACTCAAGAGTCCAAGGTAACCCCCCATTTATAACAGAACATAGGTCATCAACATAGACGGTCCTTGTAAAGGGACTACAATTGGGAGGTAATTAAAAGTCATCGGAACTACAAGACGCTTACCATCTATCGTGGAGTGTTAGGAACGGCTTTTAACGTCAGGCGAATGGCGCGGTGAGACTTGAGAAAGAGAGTTGTCCCAAAGGAAGCAGAAGAGTGAAAGATAAGACGAACTAAAGAAGGATAAAAGAATTAATCTAGTAGTTGATGTGCACCAAAAGTTTAATACTAGTAGGTGATGTGCACCGAAAGATAAGATGAACTAAAGAAGGATAAAGAGAAATGTTTTAAGGGTTACTTCTTGGGTGGTTAAGATAAAACTCCGGTCGAGTCTGATAGTTTGGATCCGTGTTAATAGAATTAAGAAAGTAAACGGAAGAAGTTGTTCTCCAATCGTTATTTTGTTTCATTAAGGCAATTAAGGAGGGTACTTGGTACTTCATCCGGTTAGGACTTATGGTACAATTGGAAGAAAGAGTTTGAGGTTAATCACTTGGGACTCACAGAAAATGTCCTTATGATTAATGAGTGACAACAGGATAAGCAGAGTAGCGCAGCGGAAGCGTGGTGGGTCCTAACCCACAAAGCAAGAAGCTCAAGGGTATTGATGGATGTCGTGTCGAGTTTAAGATGGTGAAATGCATTCTAGTTGGAAAAACGTGAGATAGGCTATGTGAGTGACTGGAAATGTTATACGGAAACTTATGTGCATGTAGAGGTAATAGAAGGAGACTGGTACCCTATTATGGATCCGAGTGAAGAGTGATGGCTTTGTTACAGGTTGCCAGACAAGTAGTTTTTGAATTCTATACTAATGGAATACTCTAGAGTGAGTTTTCCGGATGGATTAGGAAAGAAATAATGATGTAATAAAAGTATTGTGCATGGTCTGCACTAGAAAGTTCAAAGTGAGTAACTACCGTCCTCACTCGGAGATACATAAGAAAGAAAGGTGACAGGATCATACTTGCAACCTAGTAATCCTGCTTAAAGAAAGCATAATCTCGGAGTAGATTCTATGTGTAATGTTATGTCGAAACAGAGCCTAGTTGCGTTTTGAGTTAGAGGGATATTACTCGTCCGATAAAAGTGGAGGATACAAGAGCTCAATGTTGAAGGTGTGTTAGCATTTATCGAGTATTTATGATCAAATAACTGTGATATAAGATCACTTTGTGTCTAATACCGTCATTCCGGACATATTCTATGTCACTTAAGATCTTCGGAAATGTTGGGAAGTCTAGGTTAGAGCTAACGATATATTAGAGATCTATAAATAATATAACAATGCCAAGTAAAAAAAAAAAAAAAAAAAAAGATGACCACTAGATTGGATTTTAGTTGTCTCGAGTGTTAGACCGGAAAAGGGTAAAGGTGACGTTTCCTTATATGAGGAATAAGATGAATGAGTAATATTAAAAGACAAGACCAAGTGGGTCGTGATACGAAGAGCATTGAGCACTTGGTAAGTGTTGGTGGATGTCCAAGACCTTCGACCTGATTGTGTAGTCAGAAGCTTTTCAGAAGGCCGGAAGCAAGTGGTCATGACAAAGGGAAAAAATTGAATAGATCATTTTCCGTAGGGTCCTTAAAGGAACTAGAAGTGAGTTGTGTAAGGCAACCATTAGAAGTTTTAAAGCGGTTTTCCGTAGGTCCCTATTGGAGAGTGTAGCTTCAGTTTTCCTCAGAGACTAAGTTTGGGAACTGAGTTTGAGATTTTCAGTTAGAGAAATACCTATCAGACATGAGTTAGGTGATCAGATTAGAGGAGCAGACAGTTGAGCCGGATGATACCGGTGAGATATCCGGTAACCACTCTAGAACGTGGTGGCAGACGCTTGTGATGTAAGTACCTGAAAAGATTTAAGATTAAGTGGTTTTAGGAAAAGCTGATAAGGGTACCTAAGATATCGGGATAGTAAATGACGTAACCTTTCAAAGACCTATGTAGCGATAGTTGAAACCTCGGGAGTAACGAGTTAGGGTTTGACCTTGTATGTGTGATATTGTTTGACTACTTGTTCATTTCATGATTGAGTGCTTAGTCCGTGATGTGTGCTTTTGGTAACCTTGATGTGCGGGATACTTAGATGTGGAAACGATGAGACTTTTGAGTAGTGATCAGATATACCCGTTTAGTGCCTTAAAGGCCGATCAGGATTGTCTTACCCTAAGTTTCGGGACGAAACTTATTGTTAAGGGGGAATTGATGTAATACCCGGAAATTTTCTTCCGACTAGTCCCGAAACAATAAGAACTTGACCGATTATGACGTTTCGGCGCTTTAGTTCTTTAGTATGGATTCCGACATTATGTTGTCTTCTTTTAAGTTTCGGGACGAAACTTATTTTAAGGGGGTACTGATGTAATATCCGTAATTTTTATTCCGTTTAATTCTGAATCAAATCGGACTTCGAGCCGTTGACGGTTTCCCATTCTATCTAGTATTTCTTTCTTCACAAATTTTATCATTTTATGTAGAATTAATTCACATAAAATGATAGAATTATACCAAACCCTAATTCTTATAATTATTTATCATTTTATGTAGAATTTAATTCACATAAAATGATAGAATTATATCAAACCCTAATTCTTATAATTAATTCTTAACAACGATTTAGACGAGGTCATGACGAAGCCCGACAACTTTGTGACAAGGTCATGCATGGGCTTGACAAAGCCATGACGAGTTTTGACAAGTTCTGGACAAACTTTCAGCCCACTTGTTTTTGTCTTGTTTAAGCCCACTCTCCCTTGCATCTCCTTGCTCCAGCCCACGTACCAGCTGCTACTCGGCCCAACTGTGAGAGACGCCTTGCCCTAGCGCCTTGTGAACAGCTGCACGCCAAGGATCACGACATCTCTTCACGTCTCTCCCCATCACGTATACCTGCGCTTCCCTTCACGCCAAGCCAGCAACCGCCTCCCCTGCTTCTCCTGCCTTGCTGCATCTCGCCCTAATTGACGCCACACGTTGCAACCTACACCACAGCGCCACCCTGGATCTATCCTCGTCGTCGGCACACAGCACCACACCTTCGTCTATCTTGCACACGAAGGCCATTACCGGCGAGTTTTGTGGTCTTCTCCGCCTTCATCCACCAAGCTGCAACCGGTGGTTTCATCCACCAAGCTGCAACTAGGTTGCAACGCCTCTTCGGGCCCAACCAAACTCAGCGGACCTCCTTCTGTTTGACCTATAGAACAACAACGCAGATTCATAGTCCCTGGAGCCACATCCGACTCTCACTCTCCCTTCGACTGCATTGGGTCGACAACAGTAGCAGAAGCTCCCCGGCGCCTCCTCCAGTGACAGCAAGTAGCAGCAGAATTCGTGCCATCTTCATGCCTTCGAGTCTCGGAATCGGGTAAGGCTTGTACCCCTTGCTACACTACACTTCAGTCTACTTCTTTCCTTGCCTAACATGGACCAGTTTCGTCTTTAAACCTACTCAGAACAACTATAAAAGAGCTGTACAGATTCATGCGTTTTTCTGAGTTTTCGGAATTGGAAAACAGTCAACTTCGGATCAATATTTGAGTACGTTATACTCCTCATTTGTTTCTGAATTTTGGATATGTTGTAGTCAGTAGTATATAGTAGATCATACTAAAATTTGGGAAGAATCGGAGTTACGGTTTGAGAGTTATGATGTTGCAAAGTGGACTCCTCATGCAGTTTTTATATATGTGCTGAGTGTTGGGGAAAACAGCAAGTGATGCTGTTTTGTGAGATGGTTTTGAATAAGCTCTTGATCTCCGTTGGGCTTGAATTTTGGATATGATATAGTTGAAATATTTGTTGTAGAACATATTAAAATTTGAGAGGCATCCAGCGAGTGGTTTGGGATTTATGATTTTTCCAAGATTGAGTCGTAAGCAGTTTTTCTGTTGTGCTGAAATTAGGTTTTGTGAGATAGTTTTAAATAGGATTTTGATCTCTTTTGCGGCTGAATTTTGGATATATTAGAGATAAGATTTTATAGTAGAACATATCAAAATTTGGGATAAATCCAGCGAGTAGTTTAGCAGTTATGATTTTTCAAAGTTAAGACAGTGTGCTGCTTGTTAAGTTTTGTAACCAACTTTAGAAATTTTGTAGAAGCGATGCTTTAACAGTTTTAAGAAATTCTTTCTCCTATGAGTACATGGGATATCATAGATGATCTAGGGAATTATTTCGGAATTTTTATAAGATTATTCGAATTTTATATTTGAAGCTGTAGTTGGACTTTAGTGACTTTTCGGGAAATAGAAAATGGGTGGTTTTTCTAGTTGTTACCTAAAATCATCCTAGGGAGTAGAATATGGTTAGTTAGTCTCAAATAAGAGTTTAAACATAAATTATGAAATTTTTAGAAGTTTCGGGACCAAGGGTAAAATAGTCATTTTACCATAAATTAATATTGTAATCAATTCCGTTCTATTAAGACCTAATATCTTAGAAGTCTTAGACTTCTAATTACCTAGAAAGTGTGCTGGCACACTTGCTTCCTTTGACAGGCTACTGAATTCCTACAGTTACCGATGAGTGGTGATTAAGAGAGTCGAGATTTGATTCTGGTAAGTCCACGGACTTACTTAGATGGCTTCTTGCATGTGTGTGATGTGTATGAGTGGTTTTTGTTAGTTAAGATAAATAACGAAACCGGAATAGGCCGACTTTAGTATATTGTGTAATTGACCCAAGTGTATGATAACGGGTCGTGACATCATCTGCCTAGCTCTTGCGAGAGTCTAGGAGGTTCCCTGCGACCAGCCCAGTCGGGTAGACGGTCAAATGCATTAGTACTATTCCGCGTTGGTAAACGGGGACAGGGGCGAGGTTTGGGAATCCCTCGTGTCACAAAATAAGTATCATTAGTAATGACCTATCACCTAATTAAAGATAATAAAAGGATTGAGTGTTGCATGTTGATTGTGTATGATGTGTGATTGTGCTTTTACCTTTATACTTATGCATAGAATGTTAGCTAACGGTTTTATACCGCTTATAGATGCCTTACAGGTTAAGACAGTTGTAGAGAGATCCGGAGAAAATGGTCAGCCGGGTCCACATAATCTTTTTGTTGGGGGCGAGGTTGTCTTATGTTCTTTATATGCGTCGTTTTAGTACCGTTGCTTTGTAAGGCTGATACATATTCTTCATGTATATATTGTTTAAAGTTTTCAAATGTTTTAATACCTTTGTGCCTTGTTGTAAGATCCAAGTAAAATTGCTGTCAAACTAAGGTCGGGACCCATTGTGAGGTCCTAACCAGTAGCTCCCCGAGTTCTTAGAATTTGGGGTGTTACATAAAGCTTGTACACAAGGTAAACAAACAAGAGGTTCATTCAAACCAAAGAAGGTTGTAAGTTCTTCTCGACCCATTGAACTTTTACATATGGATTTATATGGTCCTATGCATGTCAAATCTCCCAAGGGTAAATAGTACATCCTTGTCATTGTGGATGATTTTTCTCGTTTTACATGGATCTCATTTTTACGGGAAATATATGAAGCTTTGTTTGAGTTTTTAAAATTGTGTAAGGAGTTGCAAACTTTGAAAAAACTACCTATTGTTTCAATAAGAAGCGATCATGGTAGATAATTTGATCAACTAAAGTTTGATTTATTTTGTGCAAGATATGGTACTTCACACAACTTTTCAACTCCTATAAATCCTCAACAAAACGGGGTTGTGAAACGTAAGAACCGTACCCTAGAGTACATGTATAGGACTATGCTTTTGGAAAATAGTTTGCCAAAAAGTTTTTGGGCTGAAGTTTTTAACACGGCTAACTACATCTTGAATAGATGTTTAATCCGCCCTATTTTGAAAAAGAATCCTTATGAACTCTTTAAGGAAAGAAAAACTAATATTTCCTATTTTAAACCATTTGGATGTACGTGCTTTGTCCATAATAATGGCAAAGACAACCTTGATAAATTTGATTCACGTAGTATGAAGCTATCTTTATTGGATATGCTTCAAATAGCTAAGCTTATCGTGTTTATAATAAACGTACCAAAATCGTTGAGGAAAGCATTCATGCTATATTTGATGAAAGTAATGATGGTACTTTGAGTGAATGTTTTGTAGATCTTAATCTGAATCAATATGAAGATCAAAATTCTGATGGGGTAGAAGATCCTAAAGCTCGGGAAATGAACATGCAAGAAAAGATTCAAGATACCAAAGAACAATCTCAAGACCTTGAAACGCATCTTCAAAACCTTGAAACGGAAAACTACGATGTCAGAAGTCAGTTTCAAGGCCTTGAAACTCAACTTCAAGGCCTTTATATAGGATCCAAAGGCAATACTCCAGCGGTACCTGAATCTAGTCGAGCAAATGAGCCCCAATCTTCAAGATCTGCTCCATCTTACAAAAGAAGAAAGTTTCAACATTCTTCATACCATCCACCAAAGAATGTGATCTCAGATCCAAACGTAGGAGTTCAAACCCGATCTAAGGTTAACAACTTATGTGCTTTCTCGGTGTTCGTGTCTTTTATTGAGCCCAAGAACTTCAAGCTCTTCAAGAACCAGATTGGATCATGACCATGAAAAATGAACTAAATGAGTTCGAGAAAAACAAAGTTTGGACCCTCACGTCTAGACCTAATCAACAATCCGTTGTTGGCACAAAATGGGTATTTCAAAAGAAGTTGGATGAAAATGGGAATGTTATTCGAAACAAAGCACGATTCGTAGCTCAAGGCTATAACCAAGAAGAAAGTATTGATTATGAGGAGACTTTTGCTCCGGTTTCCAAGTTAGAAGTCATGCGTATGCTACTTCCTTTTGCATCCTTCATGAACATATAGCTTTTTGAAATGGATGTTAAATGTTCTTTTCTATATGGCTTCTTAGAAGAAGAAGTCTACGTTGCTCAACCTCTTGGTTTTGAAAATGATGAATTTCCGGATCATGTTTTTAAATTGGACAATGATCTTTATGGTCTTAAGCAAGCTCCTCGAGCTTGGTATGAAAGATTGTCCAAGTATCTCCTTGAAAATGATTTCAAAAGAGGTTTGATTGACAAAACTCTATTTATCAAAACCAGATGCAACGACATTTTAGTAGTGCAAATCTATGTTGATGATATAATATTTGGTGCTACTAAAGATTCACTATGCAAGGAATTTTCAAATATTATGTGTAGGGAATTCGAGATGATCTTAATGGGACAGTTAAATTTTTTTGTTGGACTTCAAGTCACACAAGCAAAGAACGGAATTTTTCTTAATCAAAGCAAGTATACCAAGGAATTGCTTAAGAAGTATAAAATGGATCAATCCAAGGTAGCAAAAACTCCTATGAGTTCCACGCTTTAACTTGATCAAGACAAGGACGGTAAAAGTGTTATTCAAAAGGAGTATCGAGGTATGATCGGTTCTTTGTTATATCCAACCGCTAGTCGACATGACATTATGTTTAGTGTGTGCATGTGTGCAAGATTTCAAGCTGATCCTAAAGAGTCACACTTGATAGTTGTGAAAAGGATATTTCGGTATCTCAATGGCACTAAAGATTTAGGGTTATGGTATCCACGTCAAATCTTGTTTTACCTCGTTGGCTATTCCGATCCTGACTTTGCAGGCTATAATGTCGATAGAAAGAGTACTTCTGGATGTTTCCAATTCTTAGGGTCTTCCCTAATCAGTTAGCACTCCAATAAGCAAAACTCCGTCACCCTGTCCACAACTGAGGCAGAATATATAGCTATGGGAGCCTATTGTACACAAATTTTATGGATAGCTCAACAATATAGCACATCGATGTAACGCATCACTTCATATGTGATCATGTTGAGAAAGGTGATGTTTCGATTTCTTTTATACCGACTAACTTGCAACTTGCAAATATATTTACTAAGCCTCTACCCGAATATCGATTCAAACTTATAAGATTAGATTTTGGTATAGAATTCATTTAGGGGGAGTAAATCATTTTATTTTCTCCTTATAATGCAGCCCACTTTTCCATCTCAAGGCCTTGAAATGCAATTCAAGGGCTTTGAAACGGAATTCAAGGGCTACATTGAAAAACATGGATCTAAAGTGATTTATATCTTTTTAGATATTTGATCATTAAATTATTTTAAAGAAGGATTTTTTAAATGATTTCAAAAGATTTTGTTTTCAAATTCAAAGATTTTTTTGAAAAGTGGTTGAGATTTAATAGGAAAGCATGCAAACCAATTTAGGTTTTCAAGGCCTTAATTCTCTCAAGATCTTGTCAAGCCATAAATTGATTTGACTTGCCCCCTTTAAATCCCTTTCTCTCTCCTCCTTTATCTCTTTCCTTCTTCAACGTTTTTACAGCACTCACATGCTTAATTCATCTTCTTCCAAAAACCTTTCGGTTTCTCTCACAAACACATCTATGACTCCCAAGAGAAACACAAAGAGGAACACAAACCTTATTGCTTCGACTCATAGAGCATCCACTTCCCATATATCTCCGATTTCAGAGGAATAACAGTTGCCAGAGGATGTTGAGATTTCACCGCACACCGGCCTTCCAACCTCCTAGTTCATCAACTTCAAGCCCACGGGAACATGGCTAGATGGCTTTCATAATCGCTCTCTGTGCATGTGTGATCTGGTGGACATCGAATTTTTGGAAACGCTTCAGCTCCCTTGTGTCTCCATGCTCAAAAAAAGGGAAAAGGGAATCCTCACCCTTGAAACATTAATTAAAGGTACTCAAATTTCTCTCACTCCCACTGTTTTGTGTGAGATTTTAGGGCTTCCTACAAATCTTTCCCTCAAACACGCATCTTGGTCTAAAAGTGTTCGTCTCACCAAGGAGCAATTTCTGGTTCCTAACTCCACATCCCGCCAGCTTACTCATACCTATCTAACCCAAAATGCCAAAATCATTTTTATTGTTCTAGTTAGATGTGTTATTCCTCGAGCAAACTCAAGAGAACAGTTGACGGATCAGACTCTAGAGCTGATCTATCTAATTATGTCTTGATTGGATGTAAAGCTACCTAACCTGATCCTAAATCACATGGTCCACACCATAAACTCCACCTGAGCCATTCCATTACCCTACGGGAACCTTCTCCCTAAGTGTAAGAGCCTTAGTTTGTAGAGTGTTGTGAGCTGCCCGAACAGTCCCTGCGGCCAGGACTAGGCACCCCTACGGCAACCATGATCCGCCCCTGCGCCTCTATGAGCCGCCCCTGCGGTTTGTGGTGTGTTGTAGTCGGCTTTGTTGACCTTGACCCGTGCTTTGGGATGGCTTCCTATATAAGCCACCCCATTGCTTCAGGATGAGGGTTTCTCATCTCTTCCAGCTACATCTTCTCTCCTACGCTCTTCCCCTCTCCATCTCTTCCCTTGGATCTTCTTCTTTATTTCTTCTTGTTTTGAAAAGATTTTTGTCTGGCTTTAAATAAGAATGATGATTGATGTTCTTATTGTGCTTGTATTGAGCCCGCTTTGAGGTTGTGGTGTGTGTTCTTCCTCTATTAGGGTTCAGCTGGTAAGCTCTTCTTTCCTTTCTTCCTTTCTTTCTTCTTTCTTTCCTCTTTTCTTCTCTTTGTCTTTCTAGCTTAGGATTCCACAAGCTTTGATCTTGTGGCAGCCTTCCTAGGCTTTGTTTGATGTATATATGTACGTATGGGATTGTTGGTTGAAGAAGGTGTGAAGAGGTTCGAGTGAAGAAGCGAAAGAGGAGCTAAAGTGTGCATTTTGCACACCTGCCGCCCCAGCGCCCAGCCAGGCCGCCCCAACGCCTAGCCAGGCCGCCCCAACGCCCAGCCAAGCCGCCCCAGCGCCGTCCATATGCCACCCCTGCGCCGCCCAAGGCCGCCCCTATGGTTCCCTACACCAGCCTTGCTTTGTTCTTTGTCATGCAAGTGTGTCTTGCTTCTAGGCTTACCTAAGGATGGCATTGCCCCTTCCTTTCCTAGTGTGAGTGGGTAATATCATGCTAGGTATTGATGAGAGTGCGATGATGATATTATGATCATGTTGTGCCTTGTAAGGCTTTGAGGATTAGTAGGTTGTGAGTCTTAGGTTGATGATGATCCTATGGATCCCTTGGCTCTAGGTGTGACCCCTTTTATTGATAGGAGATTGATATATCTCTATGCCTTGTTTTTTGGCAGTCCCTATCAGGATTAGAGGTTGATCGTGGTTGAGATTGTACGAGGTTGAGGTAAGTCCGTAGGACTTACTTAGCTACCATCGTTATATTGGGTGTTTGCATGAGTGGTGTGTGTGTTATATGCTTGATATCATAGCATGCGATGTCGATTATTACCGACCTATGTTGTATTGATAGCCCCATTGCATGTCAATGATAACCTTTCTCTTTCATCCTGTAAGGAGTCTGGGAGGTTCTCTAACGTCAGGCCAGACTAGTTTAAAGGAAGGGCGCAACACCAATCCAATAGGGTACACGGGTTGTGTGACCGATACTGCTACACCTGGCTAGCAGGCCAAGAGGTGGGGATGATACGGTCCTCGTGTCACATAGTTTCATACACCTATATACATATATATATATATATATATATATATATATATATATATATATATATATATATATATATATATATATGTATATATATATATATACACGATTTGAGTGAATGACTATTATACAAAGATAACTAAAATGGATAAATGTGTGACAGCATGATTATGTGTTTATCTTTCATGACTTGTGTTTGTGCTTATGCATTACCTTATATATGTATTGTCTGTGTTGTAGATGTTGTGCAGGATAGGAGAGTTGCAGAGTGATCCGGCAGGGTGACATGCCGAGGACTCTCGTACATTAGGTGGTTATGGTTTTGGAGATGTTATATATATATATATATATATATATATATATATATATATATATATATATATATATATATATATATATATATATATATATATACCTCCTGCATGAGGATGATGTTTTGTATACCTCCTATGTGAGGATAATGTTTTATACTCGGCTATGATTTTGTATACCTTTTGATGTACAGTTTTATACCGTTTTATGTATTTGTTTTTATATTTGTCAGTGCCATGTTGTAAGGTCCAGTGAACTTGTTGTCAGGCTAGGGTCAGGATCCACTGTGAGATCCTAGCCCAATGTGGCATCCCGAGTCCCACGGAATCGGGGTGTTACAATAAGTTTTTGCTCACTTTTCAATTGCCACATCCATTGAGGATCAACAATTGTCAACTGGAAAGATTGATGAGTGGTGCTTGGAACGTTTAGGGGTAGAAAAGACTCTTTCTTGAATTTGGACTTTGAAAGGAAAGGTTGTTGCACTGACTCCCTCCTCCATAGTTCCCTTAGTTTCCTCTCTCTCGGAAACTATGCTAGATGGATTTGAGTTGGAATTAAGTTCTCTCAATCAATAAATGTCCGACTTCCAACTAGACACAATGCCACGAATGGATGCTAATCATGAGGTCATGTCTATCATGCAAAGATCAATCAAATGTATCTCATGAATGTTCTCACCCTCTCCACCACTGGTAAATTTTTACCCCTGACTGAAGACGCCGCCCAACACACCTAGGAGAAAGTGGAAAATGTGCTCATGAATTGCAAGCGCATTTCACATAAAAAGTTTATTCTCTATCTTACGCATGTTGAGCCGATTGTTCTCACGACTGAGGAATATGGCGTCATCAAAGCGCGTCGTCTTGCAAAGAGGAAACTAAGATTAGAAGCGGAAATCAATGACAGGAGCAACAAAAATGCTCAATCTAGATGGCGGAGGCAATATTATGAGGATTATCACGAGTGATTTTCAAAGTCTTGAAAGTAATTTCAAGGCGTTGAAATGGATGTCAAGGCCTTGACAAGGATTTCAAAGCCTCCTTGGTTTTGATTTTAAGCCCTTGAAAACCGTTTGTAGGACTTTGCTTTTTAAACTATTTTTGCTTTTGGAAATACTTTATGTGGGTTTGTAATAACTTTTTAAACTCCCGTACTTCAACTATTTTCCTCTCTTGTTGAAAGAAAAAGGGGGGAATTATATGCGTGTGATCCGATATTTCTTCATTTTGTATTTCATTTTTCGATATGATTGCATATGTATCACTAACATTGAATGCAGGTACGATATTTGTTTTATCTTCCATCAAGGGGGAGATTGATAATCCACCTTGATTATATATTTGTATATGAGGATGATGGAAGACTTAACATTATGAGCGGTTTATAAACTAACAAATATTGATTGTATTTCTAGATTACATGGTTTGGTTTTGTGTTTGTAAAATGTGTGTAGGCCTTGAAAAGCATTTCAAAGGACGAACGAAGGCCTTGAAACGTGTTACAAGGGAAAATTGTAAAAATATTGAAAAGTAGTTAAGGTTTCGACACGGATGCCTCGAATAACATTTCAAGGGATAAAAGCCGAAGCTTTGAAAAGCGATACAACGGAAACATCGGCTGGAAGCTTTTCAAAATCAAGATTCAATCTCAATAACCAAATCTACCAAGGATCAAGAGATGATCTTGAAACAAGATGTCAAAAGAAGATATCGGTTAGCTCAACAAAGAAGATCTCCAACGTAGCTTGAAGAGAAGATATCGGCCCAACAAAAAGATCTTGTAAAGATCTTAACCGCCGCAAGATTGGAAGATCTCCTCCAACGGATCTCACACAAAGATCTCATATCCAAGGAAGATCTCCAACGGTCATCAAAGAGGGATATCTTCAAACTAAGATTCTCAACAACTTAGAAGATCTCAGAGCTTGAAACAAGGATTTCAACGACAAGATCTTCAACGCTCTTTCAAGAGAAGATCTCGAAATTGAAGATTCTCAAACGTGCATCAAGAAGATGAAGAAGATAGAAGATCTTACTACGGCTACTTCATCTCAACCTAACACCGTTTTCCATGAAGAAAGAAGAACCTCACAACGGTCCTTTTTACAAGCGGCTAGAAGACTTCTCCATCGAAGACTATAAATGAAGATGGTGATTGAAGAGAAAAACAACAAGCTTACACGGAAACATCTAAGTCTTCGAGCGATCAAAGCATCTTCATTTCATTCCAAAAGTGCTTCTTCCTCTTAGTTTACAAAAGCTTACATTCCTAGAGAGAGAGAAACACGAGAGATTCATTGGAATATCTAGAGAGTGTTATACTCGAGTGTGTGTTACTCTGCGAAGTAACTAGGCTATTATTGCAAGGTTAAGAGTTGGAACTAGATCGTAGCATTGGCTACAGTGAGAGAAGAAGGGGATTTTTTCTAGGTTTTATCTAGGACTCTTTGAAGCAGATAATAGATAGTTAGATCCTACGGGCACAAAAACCCTAGGACGGAGACGTAGGCTATTAGAGTTGAACTTCGTAAACATATCACCGTGTTAATTCCGCATCATTTCTTGCTTAATTGTGACTAATGTTGTTTTGCAGGTTTTCAGAGTCAAGGCCTTAAAATCACTTTCAAAGCCCTTGAAAATCAGTTGTGTCACAAAGAGCACATATCAACATCAAGGCCTTGAAATTAGTTTGAAAGCCTTAAGATAGGTTTTTACGAAAAGTTCTCATACTCTATTCAACCCCCATCTAGAGTACTTATATCCTTTATATTAACATATACGGTTTTTCAATAGATATTGAAAATATCGTCTCCAAGGGTTGGCCCTTTAACCGTAGCAACCAGTTGGAACTCAATATTCTCCTCACCAATGTTGTAGCAGAGTGTGGTGTTCTTGCAATCCACCATACATCCGGAAGTTGAAAGGAATGGTCTTCCAAGGATGATTGGAACTAGATGATCTACAAGAATGTCTAACACCATATAAATCAATAGGAATGTAGAACTTACCTAGCTGTACGAGAATGTCTTCAAGAATTCCCACCGGATGCGTTCTTGATCTATCAGGCATGTTGAGTGTCATCTTGACGGGTTTTGGCGTTCCAAGTCCAACCTTCTCACACAGCGAAAGTTGTATGATGCTCACACTTGCTCCAACATCGCACAAAGCTTCATAGGTCACTAGAGGTGTCAAACGGAGCCAACGGGTCGTGTTCGGGTCGGGTCACAACAAGCTCGGGTTGAAACGGGTCGGGTCAAAAAAAAGCTTGGTTAATAACCGAATCGTTTTGGGTCGGGTCGGGTTTCGGTTATTCGGGTTATAACAGGTTATCGGGTAGCCTCGGTCCTCGGGTCATAAGGGGTTGGTTTAGCTCGTTTGTTGATAGCGGTGTCAAACGGGGTCAAAAAACGGGTCAGTTCGGGTCGGTTACAACAAGCTCGGGTTCAAATGGGTCGGGTCAATACAATCTCTCTCTTTTTAGCGGTTTTTTTGGGTCGGGTCGGTTTGGATCAGGTATCAATTGTTCGGGTTCGAATGGGCCGGGTCAAAACAATCTTTCTTTTTAACGCTTTTTTTTATCAAGTCGGTTTAGATCGGATATCAATTTAGGTTAATACCGGTTTGAATCGTGTATCAAATAATTTGATTATGATCAATAATCGGCATATCGTTAATATAATAATATATTAATCAACTATTAATTTCTTAAACTAGTGGGAAACACAATATATATTATTTGATACTTCATTTAAAAGTAACATTTTATTCATATGTAACTATTTATCACTTTTCACCGAATCGGATAATAATCTCTGGATATTTGGTTGATATGTTTGATCCAAATTATAAAATATTGTATTTGAAAATGATTCTAGTCAGATCGGATAATTACCCGCAAATACTTGGGTGATTTGTTTGATCGGAATGATTTTAGTGTGATCCGTTTGATTGAAAATGACTTTAATTGGATCCGGATATCCGGATGATCTATTTTATCCATATATCTAATGTGACTTATCCATTTGATCCATATACCTAATGTGACTTATCCATTTGATCCATATATATTTTTTTCCTTGTTTTGTTTGTTATAAAGTGTACAATAAAATATATCATAGTCAATTAGTCACATAACTTAACTCAAATGAAAGTGAAAACCGTATAATTGATATAATTTTTTTTAAAGAAACTTTTTTTTAACACTTTAAGACATTTTTATCCAACAAAGTAAAAAAGTTAATACTTCAAAAATATCATCATATATACTTATACAAATTATACTATGTATTATGTAATATATATGTTTTAATACTTGTATAGGAAATCGAAAAGTTAAAGTTGGAAAATATTTCTAATAAGTAATTAGTAAACTATAAGTTAAAATCAAAATTTATTTTAATGAGTTAAAAACATTGTTACCTTACATGTATCCTGTCGGAGTTGTAGAATGTCATTATAGACTTATAGTTATAGTATGGAATGTGTAATATGTAAAATGTATTTATGTATACATAGATAATATAATAAATAAATAAAATATCTTTAAAATTCCGATTCTTAAAAATTATAGTAAGATTATGTATTTATGTAAAAAACAATTTTTGTCGGTTTGAATAATTATCTGTAAATATTTGGGTGATTTGTTGATCGAAATGATCTTTAACCAAATTTGGATATCCAACTTATAGAACGGAATATGTAATATGTATTTAATATGTCATTATAGACTTATAATATAAACTTATAGTATGGATTATGCCAGTATAGACTTATTGGGTTACTTCGGGTCGGGTTACTTCGGGTCAGGTTACTTCGGGCCGGGTTACTTGTTCGCCACTTAGCGTGCGTGCAAATAAGCTTTAATTATAAAACTAGAAATCAAGCAAGCGAACCCGCAGTGTACGGATCGATATAGTTAAGCAAGAATTCCAGAGTATCGAACACAGGGATTTGGGTGGGAACAAATTCAATTGCAGATTATCAAGCGAGTAAATGTAAGAAGCTTTGCAAGTATTGGGAAAACAACAATCCTAAAGATCCAGGAATCCAGCTGTGGCAATCGATTCAAGATATACTAATGATATAAGGACAGAGTTGAGATATGCAAAGGTATGCTAATGTAAGGTAATCGTACGGTGAAGTTCCAAAAACCTTATGTGACTCACCTACAAGGCACTCTCTATAAAGGTTGTTGAGGCTTCAATATAGAAAGGTCCTAAAGATAAGAATTAATGTCAAATACCCAAACTTGTAATACAAGGATCAAGACTAACTAAACCGATTAAGGTTGTGACACTCACAATCGAGGTAGAGGTTGTTGAGGCTTCACTACCACCTAGAAAAGGCAAGCCAAGACTAAGTTAAAGCAAATCTTTAACTTTGGATTAAAGTAAAAGCAGGTTCGTAAACTTAAGGGAAATCACGGTTAGTTCTTGAGGTTCCACGGTCGTGGACTCAAGAACAGGCCGTAATTTAGGGTTCGTCGGCGATTCTTTCTAACTCTCAGGGTCCAATCTGTTTACGATCGATCTATCATCATCTAAGCCACAACTATCAACCCTTCACCTTAGAATTGTTAAGGGTTTTTAGCCAACAATAGTCATAATGATATCAAATTCAAGGTTTAAAAGATTGAAAGATGAAAACTTCCGAAAACCTTCAATAACTTCCAAATCAGTCTCAAAATCACAATCAAGAACAATAATCGTCACTAGATTCGGAATAGAATAAACAATCACAATCTTAGATAAGAAGGAAGAACGGGATGTCAATCCGTCTTCTAAATCAAACCTAAGTAAGAAGCGAAATCTTCTTACGAACAATCTTCCGAATCTTCGATCTTCCGTCAATCCGGAAATCACAACAGTGATGCGCCAAAATCTCTCAACACCACTTCCGCCAAATGCGAATTTGGGCAATTCCAAGCGCAAGCGTAAGATGCGTCTATGCGTAAGCGAAGGTCTAAAGCGAGGTCTAAAGCTAGGTGACGGAATCTCTCTTCGTCCGTCCTTTTATAGTGTAAGATAAACTTTCGGCCCGGCCCAATCTTCTAAAAGATCGTGGCTTAAAGTGTGGCAAAAAAGATCGCCAAGATCACGGTCGTGGAAGGGTTCCACGACCGTAATTTAGAGCGTGGAAATCAACACGGTTTGAACCATGTCTTCCACGGCCGTAGAAGTTACTGGAATGAACCACGTTTCCTAACCATGGTTCCACGGCCGTGGACTTGAACGTGGAATGTAGTACGGCCGTATTTTAGAGCGTGGTTTAGGGCAAGAACGTGATTCTTCCTTAGCCTCGTGCATTCTTCAAGTTGGCACTCCTTTGGCTCCTATGAATGTCCTCAATCCATGGACATGCTCAAACGACTCTATCCTTGCTCAATTCCGTTCGGAAATAGCTCTCAATTACCTATAATCAACATAAAGCTTGTGTAGATCTCTATATCGACATTATAGATAAACTAGCTCACAAATGCATCAATGCTCAATCAATGACTATCAATATGAATCAAATACACTTAGAAAATGTGCCTAAAATATCACAATATTTCATGCTAACAGTTACTTCTGGATATTGGGTTACTTTGGGCTATCGGGTCACTTCGGGTCGGGTTACTTTGGGTCGGGTTATTTCGGGCTATGGGGTCACTTTGGTCGGGCCACTTCGGGTTGTCGGGTTACTTTGGGTTGGGTTATTCGGGCAATCGGGTCATTCGGGCCGGGTTACTTCGGGTCATTTAATACTTCGGGTTAAATCGGTTTCAAGTGGTTCGGTTCCGGGCATTCTTTTTATCAAAATTTTTGGGGCCAGGTCTGGTTCGGATTCAGGTTCATCGGGTCGGTTTTACGGGTCGGGTCAACTTTTGACAACTCTATAGGTCACCATTCTCATGCCTATAGGAACGCAAAAGGATCCGGGATCCCTTAGCTTTGGTGACATCTCTTCTCTCATGGTTTGGATTAGTTCGGATAACATCTTGGCTATCCTCACTTTCCCCAACATCTTCTAATTTCCTCTTGTTGGAGAGGATTTCCTTCAAAAACTTCCCATATGCAGACATAGCTACAATGACATCCATGAACGGAATATTAATATATAGTTTACTCATGAGTTCAAGGAACTTACCAAAGTGTTTGTCAAGGCACGCTCTAGCACGAGATTGTGGGAATGGAAGTTGTGGTTTGTATGTTGGAGGAGGTACGTAAACTGGTTCTTTTTCCTTCTCCTTCTCAATTGGCTTTGAATCTTCCTCAACCATAACTTACTTTCCCTTATCAAAATTCTTGGGCAATGACTCATTAATTTTCAATCCGCTTCTAGTGGTAATATCCCTAAATTTCCCCTTGTGTAGCACCCCGAATTCGATGGATATCGGAATGCTACAGGCAAGACCTCACAATGGGTCCCGACCCTTAGCCTGACAACAATCTCACCGGACCTTTCCAACATGGCACCAATAAAGGCGTAAAACTAAAAACGTTTGTAATGTATGTGAGAAGTGAAAAGTAAAGATACAAGGTGGAAACTCAGCCGAGTCCTCAAAACGACACAAACTCCGATAAATAAATCCGAAAACCGTACATCAAACCACAATCCAAACATAACAGCAATATAATCCAAAAATGCCCCCGTCTTATAATGTACGGCGACCCTCGGTTGTCCCCTCCTCCACCTCACTCGGCGGCGTCCCTAACCTGCGAGGCATCTACATAAGCGGTTTAAAACTGTTAGCTCAATTCAAAGCATTAGAAATATGGTGAAGGCACATACGCACTCATACATCATAACATCCCATAAGCATGCTCAACAAACAAGTCTGGTTTATTATCTTTATTTATTAGGTCATATCCCGTCTAATTCAACTTCTTTTGTGACACGAGAATCTCCCGAAACGCGCCTCGGTCCCCACTTACCGGCATGGAATGGCACTAATGCATCCGAACGTCTACCAGCACGGGCTAGTGGCCAAGAACCCCCTAGCTCTACGCAAGAGCTAGGCAAGTTGTCATCGTCCGTTATCATACACTTGGGCCAAAATAATATAAGCTCGGTGATCCTAATTCCGGTTTTAATTGTTATAATGAAAGCAATAAAATACACACCACCAAACACGCAACGGATCTAATACATAGAATACGAGCTAAGCAAGTCCGGAGACTTACCTCCTCACCATACTCAACTCACACACTCTTGCTTTCTTAAAGAGGAAGTCCACAACCTGCTCACAAGGGAATATACGATCATCAACACACGCTCAAGCTCAACGAAGTCTAAGACTTCACTCAAGGATCTACGCAAGATCACCTAGCTCTAAACCTAGGAACACATCCTAGAACTCACAATCCTCACAACACTCTCAGCACAAGGAAACCTCTCACAACAGCCTATACATCACATGGTCATGAACAACAGCCTAGGAGAGCCATTCTAGCCTAGAAAGATCCAACATGCTCAAACAACTCAAGATCAACAATCACATCAAGCCATAAGGTCTCCAAAGATCACAACTACTAGATAGCATTCTCATGAGTCTTAGGTCCACCCTAAGTATGCTTCTAACTAGGTATAACCATAAGGCTAGGAAAGTAACGAACAGAAAAGAAGGAGGAAGCCTAATGATGAAGAAAATGCAGCCGCGGAAGCAAGCTGGCGCCCCCTCTGTGGAGCTGTCACCGCCCCTGCGGAAGTCTAGGGCCGCCCCTACGCCTGGGAGCCGCCCCTGCAGTGGCTCTGACCGCCCCTGCGGTGGCCCTAGTCCGCCCCCGCGCCTTTGATGATCCGCCCCCGTCATTTGAGAAGCAGAACGTTGTCTTCTTTGTTTGTGACTTTGGATCCTTGGCTCCAATGTACTCCTCTTCTGGTTGGGTCTTCTCCAAACACCAACCTATGAACTTAGGATCCTCTCCATGACCTAATCGATCCAAGAACATGCACATGCAACGGATCTAAGGAAAAGCTTCCTCAAGAGCTTCATCCATGGAAATTGATGAAGGGGAAGGAAAGAATGGATAATCAGCAAGGAATGAGAAGGGGAAAAGAGGAAGAAGTTACCAACTAGCTGTGATTCTTCTCCACTGCAGCTCACACACAAGCAAATCTCCAAGAAAAGAGAGGAACAAGCACAAGAGAGAATAGAGGAGAAGTGGTCTAAAGTGAATGAGAAGTGAAAGAGGAGAGAGGGAATCAATCAAAGCTGAAAAGGTGGGAGGGAAACAAGGGGTCAGTTGGCCCCTTGTCACCTCAGTTGGAAACGAGAGGTCAAAAGCGGGGGAACGAAGGGTTGGCACAAGATTTTTGGGAATAAATCCCGGTACTCAGCACACGTGCCTGGGGGAAAAACTAAGCCATTGACACGAAAAGCTCGAAAGCTTTCCTAGATCGCTAGGAACTTCTCATGCTTTGTTGAACACCTGATTTTCTAAGGCCTTTTGGGGCTTAGATAGAGAAGCAATGTTGTTCTTCATCTCCTTCATCTTCCCCATCATTTGTTCCATCATC
The DNA here is from genome assembly GCA_033239045.1 of Fagopyrum esculentum. Taxonomy (NCBI): domain Eukaryota; kingdom Viridiplantae; phylum Streptophyta; class Magnoliopsida; order Caryophyllales; family Polygonaceae; genus Fagopyrum; species Fagopyrum esculentum. The sequence goes on from BSUD01000008.1 coordinate 70,836,361, forward strand.
ATCTCCATCTGATGCTTAGGAGGTTGATTAAATCCTAGTGGAGGCTCTTGAGTCTTTGGTGGTGGAGCTTGACTAGAGGAAGTTGGAGGGTTCAATGCACCATCCGGATTTGAATATAAAAATCCAGGATGATTATGATTAGCCCTATATTTTTTTCCTCCATTGTAATTCTTCTTGTTATTGTTGTAATTATTACAACGTCCTTGATAATTTCCTCTACCCGTATAGCTCATGGCTTGCTCTTTTGGCGACAATTAAGCTTGTGCCGGTGCTTGCGCTTGCGGTTGAGTTCTCACTTGATCCTTCAATTGATTATGTTTATTGTGATGAATATCGAATTGAGCATTAATAGTGGTAGTGGGACTTACCTCATAGACTCCGGGTTGCCGGAGTCTCTCATCAACCTTCCTATGGGAGTACTTCTCAATTATCAAGGCTTGCTTCTCAACAAACTCTCATGCATCATCTACGTTCTTCTCCATGAAGGTGCCTTTGGAAAGGGATTGCAACCAAAATTGTGCATCCTCATCCAAACCTGTAAGAGCCTAGTTGTTGAGTTCTTGAGTGTGTGAGTTGAGGACCCAAATTAGGCCTAGACCGCCCTTGCGTGACCAAGTGGCCGCCCCTGCGGTTTGCCTGGGCCGCACCTGCGGCTCACAGAGTCCGCCCCTGCGGCTCTGTGTGGCTGCAGCCGTCTTCTTTGACCCTATGACCCGTGCTTTACCCTTTTCACCCCTTTATAAGCTTCTTCTTCTTCCTTCTGATGAGGGTTATCTCTCTCCACAACTTCATCTCTCTCCCTATGTTCATCTTCTCCTCTCTTCTTCCTTTTAATCTTTTCTTGAGCTTGGTTGAGTTTTGTGTGAGTTTGGAAGATTTTATGCTTGGCTTGTTGTTGATTGTTGATGATGATGTTGTTGTGCCTTGTTGAGCCAGCTTGGAGATCTTGGTGAGGGTTTTTGCTTCTGCATAGGTTCAGCTGGTGAGCTCTCTTCCATCTCAACCTATCTTTCTTCTTTCTGTCATCTTTTCCTATCTTTCCTTAGGCTAGCTTAGATTCCTTAGGTTTGGATCTTGCTTCAGCCATGATTGGCTCATGTTGATGTATATATATGTATGTTTATGTATGTATGATGTTGGAGTGAAGAAAGAGAATAGGAATCGAAGGAAGAAGTGAAGAAAGGGCTGAAGTGGTGTCTTCTGCTGACCAGCCTCCCCTACGCCACCTTGCACCCGCCCCAGCGCCGGCCAAAGCCGCCCCTGCGCCACCTAGGATCCGCCCCAGCGGCCACCTGCATCAGCTAGGTTCTACACTTGGTTCTGTAGGTGTGTGTTGATTCTAGGCTTGCTTTAGGATGTCTTTGTTCCCTCCCTTCCTAGTGTGAGTGTATAGGATCATGCTAGATGTGTGAGGATATGTGAGGATGAAGTTATGATCGATATATACCTTGTATGGCCTTTGAGGTTTATTAGGTTGTGAGGTTAGGTTGAGGATGATCCTATGGATCCCTTAGGTCTAGGTGTGACCCTTTTGATGAATAGAGGTTGATATCTTTCTATGCCTTGTTATTAGGCAGTGCCCTTCTCCCAGGAGTGGAGGTTGATTTTGTTTGAGCTGTATACGAGGTTGAGGTAAGTTTGTAGGACTTACTTAGCTACCATCCTTATATTGGGTGTTTGCATGAGTGGTGTGTGTGGTATATGTTTGCTATGATAGCATGAGATATTGTTTATACCGATCTATGTTTTATTGACTGCCCCGTTGCGTGGCTGTGATAACCTTTCCCTTTCATCCCGCCGTGGAGTCTGGGAGGTTCTTTGATGTCAGGCGAGAGTGGTTTACAGGAAGGGCGCAATCCACTCCCATAGGGTACACGGACTATGTGACCGATACTCGTACAGTTGGCTATCAGGCTCAGAGGCGAGGATGTATCGGTCCTTGTGTCACATACTTTCATTTATCTATATATATACGATTGAGTGAAGGACTATTATATAAAGATGATAAAATGGGTAAATGTGTGATATCATGCTGATGTGTTTATCTTTCTACGATTGTGTATTTGCTTATGCATTACTCTATATATGTATGGTTAGCTAATGGTTTATTACCATGTTGTAGATGCCCCATAGGATAGGCGTGCTGCTGGGTGATCTAGCAGAGTGGCAGACCGAGGACCTCTCGTACATAGGATGGTTGTGGTCTTTTGGGGTGTTTACTTTTCCCTCCTGCGTGAGGATGATATTTTGTTACCTCTTGTGTGAGGGTGTTGTGGTTTATACTCGGCTATGATGTTTTACCTTTTGGTTGTACAGTTTATACAGTTTTATGCATTTGTTATATATCTGTCAGTGTCATATTGTAAGGTCCAGTGAACTTATTGTTAGTCTAGGGTCATGATCCATGGTAAGATCCTAGCCTAATGTGACACTCCGAGTTCCGCAGATTCGGGGTGTTATAGAGTTGGTATCAGAGCCTTAGGTTGACAACAATGGAACTTGCTACCTGCAACGAGGTTTGATAGGTAAAATAAACAAAAACCGAAAGGGGTCTGACGTTTTCAAAAGATTTTTGGTTTTAAGTATGGTTTTGGGTTAGAACGTACGAGAAGTCGCCACCTCTGTTATGGATCTCTGCAATATAGATATGTATATATATGTATTGTGGATTATGTTTGTATATGTGTTAAGTATATATATATATATATATCCATACATATGGCCTATATAGAGCCTTATAAGTTAGGTGTGCATACCCCGCAAATGGCTCGGACTAGAGATATTGCTGCTGTAGGCCGAGGTAGACCACCTCTTCCTCCGGGCGTGATAGGAGAGGGAACAGTTCCCGCTGTTGATCCACCAGTGGTGGAGGAGGTACATGATGAGGTTGCCGAGAGTGTCGTCCCAAAGACGAGGAGTGGTGGATCGAGGAGACATCATTCACATCGAGTTCAGTCTGATAACTCGGATCGTGTCTCCATGAGGGGGCCAGAGTTAAAAGAGTACATCCGACGTGTTGAGGAGGCTGCTAGAACTGGAAGACGAGCCCCAGATCTACCAGGGCATGAGGGATCATCTAAGATGTCTCAGGGAGCCACACAGGTGCTAGCTATGCCGGCACGTGCAGCTGAGACTGTTCAAGCTACAAAGGAGATCAGAGGGCCTTGATCAGATACCTGGTTGAAGGCGTTCCATCAGCAGGGAGTACCACCCTTTTCAGGGTAGATTGGTTTAGAGACTGAGGTATGGATAGGACATGTAGACTTAACTTTAGAGTCTATTAGATGTCTTGAGAACAGACGGGTAGACGGGTAGAGCTAGTACACTCTATATTCCGTGACCTTGCACATCAGTGGTGGAGGACTGTACGAGCCAGAGCCACCAATAATGACCGCATGAGGAGCATGATTAGAGAGCAGTTTTTCCCTGCCTCGCTGAAGAGGGAGAAGCTGTAGGATTTTGTGGAAGCCGGTTTTGAGGACATACCTATTGCAGATGCCATCCGCCGCTTCCAGACTGAGTTAACTTTGCTAGGTCCAGCTGCACCTTCTGAGGACCAGCATTTTATCTGTTCTCTTGTTGACTGAGGGAGAGCACATGTTCATATATGGCGAGATTCCATTGCGAGTCCCTAGCTGATTATCAGGATTGGGCTTGTGCTTATGAGAGGGAGCGAGCCAGTCAGAGGAGGACATCTCAGGTGGGACGGTATGAGAAGAGGCATCACACTGGGCAGAATAATGGAGTTGGAGGAGCATCTGGGTCTAGACGAGACCAAAGACATCAGAGTTACCCCTCGTCGGCACTGACTGCGGATAAGGACGACAGTGTTACAACTGTGGTGATCCTGGCCATTTGAAGCCAGATTGTCCCAGGCCAATTGTTACTTGCTTTACTTGTGGTAGACCAGGATATCGAGTTGCCTTTTGTAGGCAAGGTGGAGTTGCATCTCAGCAGGGTTCTTCCCCTACCAGTGTAGCAGGAGGTGGTCAGAGGACACCAAAGCAGCAGACACATGGATAGTAGAGAGTCCCGGATCGTCCTTCTACTCAGGGATCTGCTCCCGGGAAGAGTACATGCAGAGGTCGTGGTGGGAGTGCCACTGAAACCAAAGGAGCTCAGGGAAGAGCTTTTGAGCTAGGAGTGTAGAGGAGCCGCCTGCACCGACTGCTACAGGTACCATTCTGCTTCATGGTTTACATGTTAGACTTTTGTTTGATACGGGTGCTACGCATTCATTTATTTCTGATACATGTGATGAGCGCCTGAGTTTAGCTACTATAGAGGGGATACCCTTTACTATAGGGTTACTTGATAGTAGCCGGGTCAAAGGTACCCGTGAGATACGTAGTTGTCCCCTTCGTTTAGGGACTAGTGTTTTGCTTGTTGAATTCTTGGTCATGCCATTGATGCATGAAGAAGTCATATGAGGTATGGATTGGATTCGTAGGCACCGTGCAGTTTTAGATGTTGGTAGACGGACTATTACAATCTCTACCGAGGTTGGTCAGATTGAGGTCTTCCAAGGTTGGGACCTTGGGAAGATGGGTTCTGTTATTAGTGTCGTATGAGCAGCTAGACTGATTGCACAAGGATGTGATGCCTTCTGGTGCTATGCTATGAAGGATGGAGAGAGTCCATCTTTGGAGGACATTCCAGTGGTCTGCGAGTTTGCAAACGTGTTTGTTGAGCCGTCGAGCTTGCCGCCTCAAAGGAGTGTGGATTTCAGTATCGAGTTGGAGCCTGGTACGAGACCCATCTCGATGGCCCCATTTCGTATTACGCTTGTCGAGATGTTGGAGCTGAAGAAGCAACTCGAGGAGTTGGCTGAGAAGGGCTTCATTCGCCCTAGTGTTTGATCATGGGGTGCACATGTCCTCTTTGTGCGGAAGAAGGACGGATCGTTAAGACCGTGTATCGATTATAGAGAGCTGAACAAGGTGACCATCAAGAACAGGTATCCATTGCCTCGTATTGATGATCTACTTGATATGCTTCAGTGAGCAACAGTCTTCTCTCGGATTGATATGCATTCAGGATATCACAAGCTGAGGGTGAGAGAGCAGGACGTGCATAGGACGGCATTTCGTACCCATTCTGGACACTACGAGTTTGTAGTGATGCCATTCGGGCTGACGAATGCCTTAGCAGTCTTCATGGAGTTGATGAACAGTATGTTCATCGACTTCCTTGATCAGTTTGTGGTGGTCTTCATTGATTACATTTTGGTATACTCTCGTAGTAGAGCGGAGCATGCCGGTCATTTGAGGACGGTTTTGCAGATTCTGAGGGATAGAGAGCTGTATGCCAAGCTCTCTAAGTGCGAGTTCTAGATGTCTGAGGTTGCTTTTCTTGGACATATCATCTCCGCCGATGGGATTATGGTTGATCCGGCGAAGATCGAGTCTTTTGTTGCATGGACGACACCGACGAACGTCAAGGAAGTGCGTAGCTTTCTTTGCCTAGCCGGTTATTACAGACGCTTTGTGGAGGGATTTTTTGTGATTGCCCGTCCACTAACGAGTCTTATGAGGAAGAGTACCAGATTTGTATGGACCAACCAGTGTGCCCAGAGTTTTAAGGAGTTGAAGAGGCGTTTGACTTCTGCTCTTGTCTTGGCACACCGAGAGGGTGTTCACCTTGTATTTCATGTGTCTCAGCTGAGGGAGTACATACCATATCCGAGGCACATTGTGAGTTATGATGATTTAGTGGTAGAGCCAGACCACACCTTTGCTGAGCATCCGATTGCAGTCTTAGAACGAGGTGTGAGACGCCTGCGTTCGAAGGACATTCCCATGATGAGGATACAGTGGTCGAGACGTGGACCTGAAGAGGCTACATGGGAGATTGAGGATAGTATCCAGAGGAATTATTTAGAGTTCTATGCTGAGATAGATGCATCTAGGGTTGATGAGTAGATCTTAGTGCTATCTTGGTGAGTATATGATTATGTGCTTACGTGTCTATATGCCTTGATGTGCTCTTTCCATGCTAGCTATGATGTGTTTTATGATCTTATTAGATCTTGTTGTGCTAGCATGATGTATGTTTATAGTTGGAGATGGTTCTTTCCTCCATGCTATTTGAGTGTGATTAGGATTCAGCTGGAGATGGTTCTTACCTCCATGCTACTTTGATGGACATAGTTCCCTTGGAGATGTTATACCTCCATACGATGTATATGATTACGCTCTTGCTATAGATGTGCTTCCTCTATGCCTTGTGATGTGGTATGGCGAGAGATGTGATTCCTTTACGCCTTTGGGGAGCGTTATTGCCCTGTTTTCTGGAGTTAATGATTCATCCATGTTCCTATTTGAGGTTATAGATTGGTATAGGTTATGACCTTCTAAGCGGAGAGTTATACCTCGGCTTATGGGTCCGAGAGGATTTGCGATTTTGCAAGTTTCGGGACGAAACTTGTTTTTAGGGGGGTGAGATGTAAGAGCCTAGTTGCTGAGTTGCTGAGTGTGCGACCTGAGGACCCAAAGGCCTAGACCGCCCTGGCGTGACCCAGTGGCCACCCCTGCGATTTGCCTAGGCCGCACCTGCGGCTCACAAAGTCCGCCCTTGTGGCTCTGTGTGGCTACAGTCGTCTTCTTTGACCCTTTGACCCGTGCTTTACCCTTTTCACCCCTTTATAAGATTCTTCTTCTTCCTTCTGATGAGGGTTATCTCTCTCCACAACTTCATCTCTCTCCCTACGTTCATCTTCTCATCTCTTCTTCCTTTGAATCTTTTCTTGAGCTTGGTTGAGTTTTGTGTGAGTTTGGAAGCTTTTATGCTTGGCTTGTTGCTGATTGTTGATGATGATGTTGTTGTGCCTTGTTGAGCCAGCTTGGAGATCTTGGTGAGGGTTTTTGCTTCTGCATAGGTTCAGCTGGTGAGCTCTCTTCCGTCTCCACCTACTTTCTTCTTTCCTTCATCTTTTCCTATCTTTCCTTAGGATAGCTTAGATTCTTTAGGTTTGGATCTTGCTTAAGCCATGATTGGCTCATGTTGATGTATATATATATATATATGTATGTTTATTTATGTATGATATTGGAGTGAAGAAAGAGCAAAGGAATCGAAGGAAGAAGTGAAGAATGGGCTGAAGTGGTGTCTTTTGTTGTCCAGCCTCCTCTGCGCCACCTTGTAGCCGCCCTAGCACCGGCCATAGCCACCCCTGCGCCACCTGGGATCCGCCCTTGCGGCCACCTGCATCAGCTAGGTTCTACACTTGGTTCTGCAGGTGTGTGTTGCTTCTAGGCTTGCTTTAGGATGTCTTTGCTCCCTCCCTTCCTAATGTGAGTGCATAAGATCATGCTAGATGTGTGAGGATGTGTTTGGATGAGGTTATGATCGATATATACCTTGTATGGCATTTGAGGTTTATTAGGTTGTGAGGTTAGGTTGAGGATGATCATATGCATCCCTTGGGTCTAGGTGTGACTCCTTTGATGAATAGAGGTTGATATCTTTCTATGCCTTTTATTAGGCAGTGCCCATCTCTCAAGAGTGGCGGTTGATTCTGTTTGAGCTGTATACGAGGTTGAGGTAAGTTTGTAGGACTTACTTAGCTACCATCCTTATATTGGGTGTTTGCATGAGTGGTGTGTGTGTTATATGTTTGCTATGATAGCATGAGATATCGTTTATACCGATCTATGTTTTATTGACTGCCCCGTTGCGTGGCTGTGATAACCTTTCCCTTTCATCCCGCCGTGGAGTTTGGGAGGTTCTCTGATGTCAGGCCAGAGTGGTTTACAAGAAGGGCGTAATCCACTCCCACGGGGTACACGGATTATGTGACCGATACTCGTACAGCTGGCTATCAGGCTCAGAGGTGAGGATGTATCGGTCCTCGTGTCACATACTTTCATTTATCTATATATATATACGATTGAGTGAAGGACTATTATATAAAGATGATAAAATGGGTAAATGTGTGATATCATGCTGATGTGTTTATCTTTCTACGATTGTATATGTGCTTATGCATTACTCTATATATGTATGGTTAGCTTATGCTTTATTACCATGTTGTAGATGCCCCACAGAATAGGCGTGCTGCTGGGTCATCTAGCAGAGTGGCAGGCCGAGGACCTCTCGTACATAGGATGGTTGTGGTCTTTTGGGGTGTTTACTTTTCCCTCCCGCGTGAGGATAATCTTTTGTTACCTGTTGTGTGAGGGTGTTGTGGTTTATACTCGGCTATGATGTTTTACCTTTTGGTTGTACAGTTTATACAGTTTTATGCATTTGTTTTATATCTGTCAGTGTCATGTTGTAAGGTCTAGTGAACTTGTTGTCAGGCTAGGGTCAGGATCCATCGTGAGATCCTAGCCCAATGTGACATTCCGAGTTCCGCGGATTCGGGGTGTTACAAAACCCTTGTAGTAAATCTCAAGAAGCTCGATCCTCGGAATTCCATGATGAGGACAATCAAGTAGAAGATCCTTGAACCTCTCCCAAGACTTGAATAAGCTTTCCCTGTCTTTCATCACAAAAGCGTTAATTTTACCTCTAAGTTTTGTTTTCTTCGACGGCAGAAAGAATTTGGTAAGGAATTCATAGGTCATCTCCTCCCAAGTGTTGAGTCTTCCTTCGGGTATAGATTGACACAAAACAAGAACCTTATCCTTCAAAGAAAAGGAAAATCCTCTCAACTTGTGATTGTTGGTTTCCAATCTTAGGGGCCTCAATTGTTGGTTTCCCCATCTATCCTCTAAATTGGTTTTGATGGATCATTTGGATGATTTGGGAACGGAACTCATAATCATGATCAGTTGGGTTTCCAAAATCCACTCCATGTCTACGCGTATGTTGCGTTGGGTCCATCCTTTGACCAAGAGTTTGTGGTTCTCTCACATATGGTTCAACTCTAACATTCCTCACCAAAGGGTGAGGTACAACTGCTGGTGGTGGAGGATGGGGTGCAGTAGGAGGAGGATTCGGTGGAGGTATCTCCACGCAGACGTTTCCTCCTCTTTTAAGGAACATGTGCCTCATATTTAGGTTTGCATCTCATCCATATCGGCTCTAAGTGTAAATATGTTTTCCTGCGCTCTTGCTCTTGCCTCTAGCAAGAGCTCATTTTCAAGTCTAGCTCGTTCAAAGGCGTCCTCCAACTCATCATGAACGTCTCTGTCAGTCATCTTCTTCTTACTAGCTTCTCTTAACCTTCGTCGGATGGTTCTTTTCGATTCAGGGTCGTAGGGTACGAGTTCTTTACCGGTGTGAGATCTTCGCATAAACCTAAAGGCAAAAAGGAATTTCTGCAAGAACAACTACTTAAAGAAAAAAGATTAATAGTAAAAGCAAAAAGTTCTAACTAGACAACCGAAATTACCGCTTGGTCTAGACCCAGTCCCCGACAACGGCGCCAAAATCTTGTTTGCTCTCAGATGTGTAAGAATATGAACAAAAATAAGTCTTATATTTATACTGGAAATAAAGAAAATAAGTGAACCCGCAGTGTACGGATCAATTGCAATAAAGGCAAATATTCTAAGGTCAAACATAGGGATTGTGGTATATCCAAATAGTAACAAATCTAGCTAGACAATTTACAAATATCAATGACTGAAAAATAACAAAAGCAATGATATTAATATATGTAATAATTGGGAAAGTGCGAATTCTAGAGATCAAGGTACCCAATTATGGTTTTCGATTCAAGACTTCAAAAGATCTATGGACAAATCTGGGATTGTAAATGAAAGATGTTTCTAAGGTGGATTAGATCACGGGTGAGGTCTCACTATCCACTAATCCCAAACTAAAGGTCCTATCACTGGGTAAGTCTCAAGGATCTTAAGGAAAGGAACTATAATCTCAAACCAACCACTCAACCTAAGGGAATAGAACTAATATTTACTGGGTAAGTCTTAGTTAAATCACAAATGCAAGAAGAAGGCACACTCAAATCTAATTAAGGATAAGCCTTTATTACCTAGAACTCATCATCTTTGGCAACCAGGAAAGGGAATCACCGGGTAAGTCTCTTCTTAGGATTGGATATAAGCTTGAAAGGCTCAACAAGTCTAGGATTTAGGCAATCTATAATCTAGGCTTAAGGATATAACATAAACGTCACAACAGAAGAAACCGGCGGGTTGTTCTTGGTGAAATCTCCGCCGAGATTCTTAAGAACAAACCAAGATTTGTAATATGTGAAGGTAAAACCAACTCTCAGGGTCCAATCTAAACTTAAAGGCACATTCTATCATCATCTAAACCATAACTATCAACCAATCACCCTAGAACCACAAGGGTTTTAGCCAACAACAACCATATTCAAACCAAGAATGAAATATGAAATCAAGAAAACAAAATAACTAAAGGTAAAGTAAGAAATTCTTAGCAAAAGGTCTTCAATATCCGTATGAAAGCAATAATAAAGATCCAATCTTGTGTTCTAAAAAACTATGAATTTTAAAAACTAAGTATTCTCCAAAGAATCTACACAAATCTTCAATGTTGTTGTTGAGCAATCAATCTCTCAAAGTGTTGTCGTACGGTGTGTCAAACCGTCTCAAATTTGTCTCTAATCTGTGTGTCTTCAACCTTGACGCATCCATGATATCTTATAGAAGATTCTAGGGTTTGAAACTTAGGGTTTTGGGTTGTTTTCACGAAACTACGGTCAAGGCCGCACAAAAACTCGGCCGAGATTCCCTTTAATGAACCGAGATTTGTGTTCTGTTGCGTGTTATCTCTTAACACTTCATTCTATCTTCTTTGATGACATCTTATCTTTTCTTTTATGCTCCAGAATGCTTCCCATATGATCCACCTTGATTCCTTATCCATGAATGTTCCATTTCCGCTCCAAATTGTGCCAATTTACCTATAATTACAATAAAACTTTGTGTAGATCTCTATTCTAACAATATAGGTGAATATAAGCTCAATTGCTATGAATCTATGTCTATGCATGCAAAAGAAAGGGAAAAACTACGTATATGCATGTCTATACTAAGGTCATAATTCATGTCATCACGGAAACTTCTAGTACATTGAGCTTTGTAATGCATTCTTCATCTTCGTCTTGATTATATACAAGTTCTTCCTTCTTCTACTTGTGTTCCATGTAATCACGCCCTTTCTCTTTGTCTTCAGCTTCTTCTTATTTCTAAGAAGGGATGTTGGTCATGTTCCTAGAGATGGTCCTGCAAAAACCCCTCCTTTGAAAGGATTTGACCTAGAATCCAAGTTGTACTGGTTCACCTGAAAGGGGGGCGGTGGTTCCTAGTGTATTGTACCTAGATGAAGCACAAGCATACACATTCCCTTAGAAAAGGTTAGCAATTTATCTTGCATTAGTTTTATTTTCTCATTTTGTAGATATGAGAATTCTTCCTTTAGTTGATGCCCTGCAACACCTGCATTCTGGTTTAAGAGTTTGATATCACTTAGTAAAGTAGCTTTATAAGGATATCCTTCAAAGTTAATGCGTGAGCATAGATTATTACAATAGGATGCTATGTGAGACCATGGAATGTCCTAGTAGATATCATAGAGAGAGTGAAGATTCTCAATCAAAGCATCTAATCATCCTAAGTCATGCATGAATGCCAAAAATTCTTTAAACACAAACTTTAAAATATGGAAATTTGTTGCATCATAATTATGAGTCCCAACTTGTGGGATGAAATCGAGATCCATGATAAAGTCTGGAAGTCTCACTGTCTACTTGTGAGTAGCCATTAGAACGTGCTTCATGGTATTCTCTTTGGGTTCATGTTCTTATTCTTCTCATAGTAATCCGCAACATTCACTTCTTCAACTTCGTCTTTAAAGTTTATGGCTCTTTGGATATTCCGTTGGGGTTGCATATGGTGTAAGACTTGATGTGGCTAGATTACGGGAGACTCATGGATCTCTTCCTAATCCAAGTCTGGTAGAGGAAGTGGTGGAGGGGGTGGTGGTTTTAGTGCGGCATTCTTGGCCTTTATTTGTTCTAATATTATCAGGACTTGGTCTAATTGCCTTTTCAAGACTTTGATGTAGTATTGTGTTTCCATATTGTTGGATCTGTCTTCAATCTGTATTCCTACAGACGAAGACATACTCAAAATAAGCAAACGTGTTAAGTTAGTAATGATAGAAAACACCCACTAACGGATTTTCTCTCCTTTACCCCTCAGTGTCTACATTTCCTTCAAGCTTATCTTAGCCGGTTTGCGAGATTCTCCTACAATCTCAAGTAGAATTCTCAAACAAGACACAAGTCAATGTGTTTGGGAACTACAATCAATAATAGGAGTCTGACTGTATCTCAAAGGGAAAAAAGGGTTTTTGAGTGATGTTATCAAAAGGTAAGCAAAACTACATTCGCCTACTTTATTAATCAAAAACAAGAACTTATAAAAAATCAAGTGTAGAAAAAAATAAGATCAAGTAAATGGGGGAGGGATGGGTAGGATGAGGGTGAAGTTTCCACTCTAAAACAGTCTAGGAATAGCTCACAGTCTTCAACCTTCGTTCTTCAAGTCTTCAAACCGAAAATCATAACAAACAAGCACTAGCGTGAATAATAAAGCTCTTTCTAATTGTCTTTTTTTACTAGAACAGAGTTGTTTTCCTTTTTTAATAAAAAAGAATGAGATTACACAATATCGAACCGAACAGGAGGCGAGTTCTTCTTCTTTCGAATCGGTGGTGACTCGACTGAACTAGACCAAGGGCTGCTAGAGTGAACTAGGGTACTGGACCGGGTTCGGGAGCAAAGGTAGTTCGGGTTGCAACTAGGGTTGTTGGGGATCCTTTCAGGTTGCAACTGAACATGTTTCGGGCAATTTCAAACTTTGGGTTAGGGGGCATGTTTTGCTTCAGGTTTCGAGTGGGTTTAGGCAGGTTAGAGTGTTGGGTTTGGGTCAAGTATGGGCGGGTTTAGGAAGGTTTTTGTGAGCTAGGTGTTGGACTCCGGTGAGAATCTGGTGAGGGTAGCGGTGAAAAGTTTTTTTTATTTATTTATTAAAGGCCACAAAAATCAATTAAAAGAAATTGCAATTGAAAGTAGAAAATAAAATGAGAGTAGTAGAAACGAACCGAAATTATGATTGCTCTCGGTGACTATTTTTGTGTGGAGCTTGATGAAAGCTCTGGGATTTTTTTGGTAGGTTGATGTTGATGAATTGAAGCTCTGATAACACTTTGATACAAGGTTATTGTTCGCCCCTAGAGGTGTGTGCAAATAAGTTTTAAATTTATAAAACTAGAATCAAGCAGCGAACCCGCAGTGTACGGATCGAGGTAGCTAAGCAAGAATTCCAGAGTATCGAACACAGGGATTTGGGTGGGAACAAATTCGATTTCAGGTTATCAAGCAATAAATATGGGAGTTTTGCAAATATTGGGAAAACAACAATCCTAAAGATCCGGGTATTCAGTTGTGGCAACGGATTCAAGATATACTAATGATATAAAGACAGAGTAGAGATATGCAAAGGTATACTAATGTAAGGTAATCGTACGGTTGAGGTTCCAAAAACCTTATGTAACTCACCTAAAAGATACTCCCTATACAGGTTGTTGAGGCTCAATATAGAAAGATTCTAAAGGCGAGAATTAATGTCAAATACCCAAACTTATAACCTAAAGATCAAGACTAACTTATCCGATTGAGGTTGTTGAGGCTCACAATCGAGGTAGAGGTTGTTGAGGCTTCACTACCACCTAGAAAAGACAAGTCTAAACTAAGTTAAAGCAAATCTTTAACTTTGGATTAAAGTAAAAGCAGGCTCGTAAACTAGAGGAAAATCACGGTTAGTTCTTGAGGTTCCACGGCCGTGGACTCAAGAACAGCCCGTAATTTGGGTCTGTCGACGATGTTTCTCTAACTCTCAGGGTCTAATCTGTTTGCGAGCGATCTATCATCATCTATGCCACAACTATCAACCCTTCACCTTAGAATTGTTAAGGGTTTTTAGCCAATAACAGTCATTTTGATATCAATTCAAGAATCAAGGAGTAAAAGATGGAAACTTTCAAGAACTATCAATAATCTTCAAATGAATCTCAAGATCACAACAAATGTTTATCAAAAGGTTCAAGACAAGGTAAACAATCACAACCTTAGGAAAGAAAAGAAACGGGATGTCAATCCGTTTTCAAATCAAACCTAAACAAGAAGAGAGATATTCTTGCAAAATCTTCCAAGAACTTCCGATCTTCTTCAAATCTGAAGATCACCACAGCAATCTCCACTAAAAGTGCGAGAATTGAACGATGCAGCGATGTAAACTTCGATCTCTAATGAGATCTCCCGATTGCCTCTAAACGAGGGTTTGTGCGTTGCTAAGCGTCGATTTGTGGTGATGAATGAGAGTAGACGGGGGTGTAAGCGCTCCTACTGAAATCTCTTTTCGGCCGTCTTTTTATAGGGCAAGACGAAGTGTCGGCCCGGCCCAAATCTTCAAAAAGATCATGGCTTCGAAGTGTGGCGAGAGATTCGTCAAGATCACGGTCGTGGAAGATTCCACGACCGTAATTCTAAGGCGTGGAAATAATTACGGTTAGTTCCACGGCCGTAATATCCCCTGGAATGAACATCGAATTCTGACTCAAAATCCACGGCCGTAATTTAGGGTGAGAGCGTGGTTTTTGCCTTCATTCGTGCATTCCTCAATCTAATACTCCAATTTGCTTCCAAAAAGTATCCTCGATCTATGGACATCTCAACTCAACTCTCCTTTGCTCGATTTCGTTCGGAAATAGCTCCAAATCACCTATAATCAACATAGAACTTGTGTAGACATCCATATCGACAAAATAGGCAATACTAGCTCACATATGCATAAAGATCAATCAAAGACTATCGATATGAATCAATTACGATTAGAAAACGTGCCTAAAATATCACAATATTTCATGCTAACAAATAACCCCATACTTAACACTTGCTTGTCCCTAAGCAAGGTCTTTCAAAAAGCTTTTTAAAACAAGAGTTAGGATGAAATATGTGTACCTTCTTTTGGTGAATGCGATTTCTAAAGAATAGATCATTCTCAAACCTTGCTTCGATCGTTCATCAAACTTTCACACACTCAATCAAAGAGTAAAAAGTAAAGAGAGTTCATGAATCAATTTAACCTCCAAACAAGCATCATAACCTTCAAACTTTATCAAAATCGATCATAAGAACTTCAATTTAGATCACCAAGTCATATAACATTCCTTTGATCTTAAGGACTTTCAAAGAAAAGGTCTAGAGTATGGAAGGGGAGGGAAAACTTTAAGGGGAAGTGGTGCATTAATCCGGGAAAGTGGACAACTACCTTCTTCTTCTTATGCGGTTCCCGCAATACTTCACTTAGAGCTTCGCTCTCTCCTTTTCATTTTTCGACTTTACTTTTGGAGTTATGGATAGAGGTGCACAAAAACCGAAGCCTAGGAGATTGGCGTTTCTCAAATTTGCAAGAGATGCCTCAAACCCTTGGCGCACATACCATAATCCGCTAGGAATATCGTTCAATCTGATTTTGGCAAGACACAAACACCCGGCTATGTGAATGGTGCCGAGTTACTCATCGTCATGATTGACTTCCCCAAACCTATAATTTCTTTCTATTCAATTGATTGCAAATAATTGCTCTCATGGCCCTCCCACATCAAACATGCCTTTTTCATTCACTTTTCCAAGTTCCCGGATAGGTAAGGGAGGCTAATATTTCAATGAGGAGCTAGATGATCAAAGAAAGAAGAAAGAAAGTATCGAATTGCCTTAATCATTTCAA
>BSUD01000008.1:70852098-70882238 GCA_033239045.1 Fagopyrum esculentum
GATTCAAGATATACTAATGATATAAAGACAGAGTAGAGATATGCAAAGGTATACTAATGTAAGGTAATCGTACGGTTGAGGTTCCAAAAACCTTATGTAACTCACCTAAAAGATACTCCCTATACAGGTTGTTGAGGCTCAATATAGAAAGATTCTAAAGGCGAGAATTAATGTCAAATACCCAAACTTATAACCTAAAGATCAAGACTAACTTATCCGATTGAGGTTGTTGAGGCTCACAATCGAGGTAGAGGTTGTTGAGGCTTCACTACCACCTAGAAAAGACAAGTCTAAACTAAGTTAAAGCAAATCTTTAACTTTGGATTAAAGTAAAAGCAGGCTCGTAAACTAGAGGAAAATCACGGTTAGTTCTTGAGGTTCCACGGCCGTGGACTCAAGAACAGCCCGTAATTTGGGTCTGTCGACGATGTTTCTCTAACTCTCAGGGTCTAATCTGTTTGCGAGCGATCTATCATCATCTATGCCACAACTATCAACCCTTCACCTTAGAATTGTTAAGGGTTTTTAGCCAATAACAGTCATTTTGATATCAATTCAAGAATCAAGGAGTAAAAGATGGAAACTTTCAAGAACTATCAATAATCTTCAAATGAATCTCAAGATCACAACAAATGTTTATCAAAAGGTTCAAGACAAGGTAAACAATCACAACCTTAGGAAAGAAAAGAAACGGGATGTCAATCCGTTTTCAAATCAAACCTAAACAAGAAGAGAGATATTCTTGCAAAATCTTCCAAGAACTTCCGATCTTCTTCAAATCTGAAGATCACCACAGCAATCTCCACTAAAAGTGCGAGAATTGAACGATGCAGCGATGTAAACTTCGATCTCTAATGAGATCTCCCGATTGCCTCTAAACGAGGGTTTGTGCGTTGCTAAGCGTCGATTTGTGGTGATGAATGAGAGTAGACGGGGGTGTAAGCGCTCCTACTGAAATCTCTTTTCGGCCGTCTTTTTATAGGGCAAGACGAAGTGTCGGCCCGGCCCAAATCTTCAAAAAGATCATGGCTTCGAAGTGTGGCGAGAGATTCGTCAAGATCACGGTCGTGGAAGATTCCACGACCGTAATTCTAAGGCGTGGAAATAATTACGGTTAGTTCCACGGCCGTAATATCCCCTGGAATGAACATCGAATTCTGACTCAAAATCCACGGCCGTAATTTAGGGTGAGAGCGTGGTTTTTGCCTTCATTCGTGCATTCCTCAATCTAATACTCCAATTTGCTTCCAAAAAGTATCCTCGATCTATGGACATCTCAACTCAACTCTCCTTTGCTCGATTTCGTTCGGAAATAGCTCCAAATCACCTATAATCAACATAGAACTTGTGTAGACATCCATATCGACAAAATAGGCAATACTAGCTCACATATGCATAAAGATCAATCAAAGACTATCGATATGAATCAATTACGATTAGAAAACGTGCCTAAAATATCACAATATTTCATGCTAACAAATAACCCCATACTTAACACTTGCTTGTCCCTAAGCAAGGTCTTTCAAAAAGCTTTTTAAAACAAGAGTTAGGATGAAATATGTGTACCTTCTTTTGGTGAATGCGATTTCTAAAGAATAGATCATTCTCAAACCTTGCTTCAATCGTTCATCAAACTTTCACACACTCAATCAAAGAGTAAAAAGTAAAGAAAGCTCATGAATCAATTTAACCTCCAAACAAGCATCATAACCTTCAAACTTTATCAAAATCGATCATAAGAACTTCAATTTAGATCACCAAGTCATATAACATTCCTTTGATCTTAAGGACTTTCAAAGAAAAGGTCTAGAGTATGGAAGGGGAGGGAAAACTTTAAGGGGAAGTGGTGCATAAATCCGGGAAAGTGGACAACTACCTTCTTCTTCTTATGCGGTTCCCGCAATACTTCACTTAGAGCTTCGCTCTCTCCTTTTCATTTTTCGACTTTACTTTTGGAGTTATGGATAGAGGTGCACAAAAACCGAAGCCTAGGAGATTGGCGTTTCTCAAATTTGCAAGAGATGCCTCAAACCCTTGGCGCACATACCATAATCCGCTAGGAATATCGTTCAATCTGATTTTGGCAAGACACAAACACCCGGCTATGTGAATGGTGCCGAGTTACTCATCGTCATGATTGACTTCCCCAAACCTATAATTTCTTTCTATTCAATTGATTGCAAATAATTGCTCTCATGGCCCTCCCACATCAAACATGCCTTTTTCATTCATTTTTCCAAGTTCCCGGATAGGTAAGGAAGGCTAATATTTCAATGAGGAGCTAGATGATCAAAGAAAGAAGAAAGAAAGTATCGAATTGCCTTAATCATTTCAACAAGAAGTATAGGAACTTATAATGTGATTTCAACTTCAATTTCTCAATATGATTTAGGTAACGTTTTCACATTATGAAACTTGCAAAAGAGGTAGAATTCATTCATTCAAATTCTTTTCGATTTACCATCCTTTTAAGCATGCAATTGTCATCAAACTCAATTCGCAAGTAGTATTATCATGGAATTCATCTCAATTCATTAGAGCACAAAAATTTTCAAAATTTTTCAATTTTTATGGGTTTTTAAAGTTCTTTTTCATGCAATGCAAAAATAAAACGTGTAACACATAATGAACATGCAATGATAGTCTCGGAATGAAAGCAACATATAGAGTAGAGTTATTACAAACATTTAGTACATCCCACCCCATACTTAGGACGAACATTGTCCCTAATGTTCACAAAAAAGAACAAAAGAAAGAAAAGAAAAAGAAACTCACAAGTGGTGGCGGGAATGTCTAAAAACGAGCGGTCCGGTCATCAATCACTGCGGCGCCGGTGGAGGTGGAAATGGAGAGAAACTCGGATCATAGAACCGCCCAAACTGCTGGCGGTAGACGTCCCTCATCATGTGGTCAAGGTCGTCTAAGCGTCCGTCTCTAGCATCCGCCCGGATCTCTAGTGCTCCGACTCGCTCAGAAAGTCCGGTAGCCCAATCCGGCATCCTCTCATACCATCCCGGGGCGTGATCATACCATGCGGGAGCATCTGCTGGTGCTGGCGCTGGTGGTGGTGGTGGTGCTGCTGCTGGCTGCGTCGTGGACCAAGGAGGAGGTGTGTCGTACCAGGTGGGAGGTGTAGTCATCCACGTGGGCCTCTCACTCACGCTAGCGCGGCGAGATGACGAGCCTGAAGCTCTAGCTGGGCGTGGAGAGCGCCTAGGTACATCCGGGGCCGCCTCCGGCTGATCCGGAAACGTGCCGAACTCCTGCTCCGCTCCTCCACCACTCTCGTACTGCTCTCCCATGTCCTCCTCGTCCTCAGCCGGTGGTGGAACGTAAGGGGGAGCTACTAGCCTGTTCACGTGCATCGCAGCGAACGTCTCCTTCCAATTGTGGCGTCCCGCCACAATGGAATACTCTGGCAGCCACTCTATACCCCTGCCTGTCCTCGTCTCCCAAGGCATGCCCGCATAAGGCGGACCTCTATGTGTGGGGAAGATGAGTCCCCTAACCATAAAGGCATGTAGCCCTAATGGAACCGCCGGTATACGTGTGCAAGCCGAAAAATCCACACCAAGCGATCTAGCAATGTGGGTCACCATCCCACCATATCCAATGTTCCCTCTCGATTTGTTCTTGAGTTTACTCATCGTCGCCGCCAAAAGAGTAGCACAATCTGCGCGGCATCCATAAAGCATAGCGTAGAGAAGGAATAGCTCATCCGTCTTAATCTTTTGGGGCGTCTCCGTCCTAGGAAAGAGACACTCCGAAAGAACACGGTGAGCTATCTTCAAGGCTAGATGGTACATCAATCTAGCCTTGGTATCAGCTGGTTGCCAACGGTCCTCGTCGGCGTAAATCATAGCTACTTCCGCCCAAAAATCCTTGGCGGAAACACCTCTAGGAAGTCGACCATTGTAGGTCTCATGGAACCCGAAGATGGTTCCGAACTCAACAATACTAAGGTGATAGTCTCGATTCATGAGACGGAAGGAGACGGTCCTATCAACTGGGCTGTGCTCAAAGGACGTCACAACCTCTCGGGTAATCTCCTCATAAGCGTCTTCACGAATGTTCGTGAAGACTATCAAGCCGGCTCTATCCAAGAGCCATGTGAGGTCATCAACTATGTTGAGAGGATGTAGATCCTCCAACAACAAATACCTAGGGCCAATCACTGCCCTCTTCTCTATCCTTTCAAATGCAGCTAGGTGGTTCTCATGTATGGTTGGGATGCTAGGGTGAGGTGGTGAAGATGGAGGTGAAGGTGAGGATGGTGGTGAGGGAGATGATGGTGGTGGTGCCCTAGAAGTGGAGGGGTTCCCTTTCCTTTTCTTACTTTGCTCCCCTTTCTTCTCCTTTATCCTTCCCGACATTCTCCTCACAAAATCCATTCTGTTCAAAATCACGGGCTGTTCTTCAGAAACCACGGCCGTGGAACCTCCAGAGACCGTGATTCGTCACAGAATCTCGTGAATCTCAGCAAATTCACCAAATATCACCAAACTAAGCAGTCCTAATCTAATTCCTTCAATTCTTCGTCAGTTCTTCCTAAAAATCTATAGCAAAAACGAACTAAATCCGTGAGAATCGAAGGGAAAGATATAACCTCTTTTTCGGATTGAAAAATCCAAAATGCGCGTTTGTTGATCGATTTCCACTCGATTTGTTGCTTGGATCTTGTTCGTGGTTGGATTTGCTGCAGTTTAGAGCGAAGAATCGTCGAAAACGATTAGAGAATGAAGAATTGGGAGAGGCTGCGGGTTTTCGGTATCTAGGTCGTGGAATTGGGGAAGAATTGTGGTGGTTTTGTGATGAAGTGTGGCTTTTATACTCGCAGGCAAAATTTCAAAAATCACGGTCTATCGGGGCATTCCACGGCCGTGGAAGTGTACGGACCCGTGGTTTTGATGATTTTTCACAGGCTTTTGAGAATTACGGCCACTATAGCTATGACGACCGTAATTTGGACCGTGGAACCTTCTGTAAAGCTTCAAAGTCCAAATTTCGTCACTTCTCTTCGACATTATCCTCCCTTTCTCCCTTTCCATCGATCCTACAACCAAAAACACGAACATACCGGAAGGAATCGAGGAAAAATAAAGCGAAAAAGTATCTATCCTAGACTAAACTATGAATCGAAAACAAAAACGAAAATGCAATACCTTGGGTTGCCTCCCAAGAAGCGCTTTGTTTAAGGTCCGTAGCTAGACCAATGTCGTACCTATTCGAGCGCGGTAGGTGCAAACTCCTCAGCTTGGAGTTCCGGCGTATACTTCTTGAGTCATTGGCCGTTCACCTTAATACTTCCGCTAGCTTCACCCCATACTTCAACTGCACCATGGGGGAAAATGCGCTTAATTAGAAAAGGTCCAGTCCAACGAGATTTTAACTTACCTGGAAAGAGGCGAAGTCTCGAATTGAAGAGGAGAACTTGATCTCCTTCTTCAAAGTCCTTTGGAATGATATGCTTATCATGCCAACGCTTTGCTCTTTCCTTGTAGATCTTAGCGTTTTCGTAGGCGTTCAAACGGAGTTCATCCAGCTTGTTGATGTCTAGGAGACGCTTCTCTCCCGCTTCCTTCATGCTGAAATTCAGCCACTTGATAGCCCAAAACGCTTTGTGCTCCAGCTCTACCGGCAAGTGACAAGACTTCCCATACACAAGGTTGTATGGTGTGGTTCCTATGGGAGTCTTGTACGCAGTCCGGTATGCCCATAATGCATCATCTAGTTTCAAGGACCAATCCTTCCTAGTCCTTGAAACCGTCTTCTCTAGAATTCCCTTGATCTCCCTATTTGAGATCTCAACTTGTCCACTCGTTTGTGGATGGTAAGGGGTAGCGATCTTGTGAGTAACCCCATACTTGGCTAGAAGAGCTTCAAAGTGACGGGCTATGAAGTGAGAACCTCCATCACTAATGATCGTCCTTGGCGTCCCGAATCGTGGGAAAATGGTCTTGTTGAAGAACTTGACCACCACCATGGCATCATTTGTGGGAGAGGCAATTGCTTCCACCCATCTAGAAACGTAGTCTACCGCCAATAATATGTATTGGTTTCCACAAGAAGATGGGAATGGTCCCATGAAATTGACTCCCCAAACGTCGAAAATCTCCACCTCTTGGATGTTGTTGAGGGGCATCTCGTTCCTTCTAGAAATGTTGCCTGTTCTTTGACAAGCATCGCAACAAGAAACAAAGGATTGCACATCTTTAAATAAGGTAGGCCAATAGAATCCAGATTGCAATACCTTTGCACTAGTTTTGTTCGAACTAGCGTGTCCTCCACAAGGTAGTGAATGACAATGGCGGATGACACTTTGCATCTCATCTTCCGGCACACATCGCCGAATGATGCCATCCGGACCTCTCTTAAAGAGGAGAGGCTCGTTCCAATAATATTCCCGGACGTCTTTGAAGAACTTCTTCCTTTGTGCGTACGACAGTCCGGGTGGTATCTCCTGGCAAACCAAATAGTTAACGAAATCAGCAAACCATGGTTCGTTACCTTTGGAGACTACCTTGATGCACTCCTCTATGATATGTAGGTGTTCGTCCGGAAAGGAGTCATCAATGGGCAAATGGTCGTCCTCTAGATGTGTTAGACGACTCAAATGATCCGCAACAGAATTTTCCGAGCCTTTCTTGTCGCGGATCTCTAGATCGAATTCTTGTAGGAGAAGAATCCATCTAATCAGCCTTGGTTTCGCATCTTTCTTCGCAAGGAGGTACCGGATCGCAGCATGATCCGTGTAAACAATCACTTTTGCACCTACAAGATAAGAGCGAAACTTGTCAATAGCGTAGACAATGGCTAAAAATTCCTTTTCTGTAGTGGCGTAGTTGAGCTGAGCTTCGTCTAGCGTCTTGCTAGCGTAGTATATGGCGTGGGTTCGTCCTTCCTTTCGCTGCCCAAGAACTGCTCCAATGGCTACGTCACTAGCATCGCACATAATCTCGAAGGGGAGAGTCCAATCCGGAGGTTGGATAATGGGTGCTGAAATTAGAGCTTGCCGGATGGTGTTGAACGCATCTAAACATTCCTGTGAAAACTCAAAAACCGCATCCTTCATCAATAGATTAGTGAGAGGTTTTGATATCTTAGAAAAGTCTTTAATGAAGCGTCTATAAAATCCAGCATGTCCTAGGAAACTTCTTATCCCTTTCACCGAAATTGGGGGAGGAAGTTTCTCTATGGTCTCTATCTTAGCCTTGTCTACCTCTATCCCTCTACTAGAGACTAAGTGACCTAACACGATTCCTTCCTTAACCATAAACTGACACTTCTCCCAATTAAGAACTAGGTTAGTGTCTTCACATCTTTGCAAAACAAGAGAAAGGTTAGAAAGACAATCGTTAAAGGAGGAACCGTAAACGGAGAAGTCGTCCATGAAGACTTCCATGATTTCCTCTACGTATTCGGAGAAGATGGCCATCATGCACCGTTGAAAGGTGGCTGGGGCGTTGCAAAGCCCGAACGGCATTCTCCTGTAGGCGAACGTACCCCAAGGGCACGTGAATGTGGTCTTCTCTTGATCATCCGGATGTATCGGAATCTGAAAGAAGCCACTATAACCGTCAAGGTAGCAAAAGTATGAATGTTGTGCTAACCTTTCAAGCATTTGATCGATGAATGGCAATGGAAAGTGATCCTTCCGCGTTGCGTTGTTGAGCTTGCGGTAGTCTATACACATTCGCCATCCAGTCACGGTTCGGGTAGGAATGAGCTCGTTGTTCTTGTTGGTGATGACCGTCATTCCTCCCTTCTTCGGAACCACTTGAACTGGGCTCACCCATTTGCTATCGGAGATAGGGTAGATGATACCTGCATCAAGAAGTTTAAGAATTTCCTTCTTGACAACCTCCTTCATGGTCGGATTCAACCGCCTTTGAGGTTGTCTTGAAGTTCTAAAGTCCTCCTCCATTAGTATCTTGTGCATGCATAAGGAGGGTTTAATTCCTACTAAGTCCTCAATAGTATAGCCTATGGCTTTTCTATGTTTCCTAAGGACAATCATGAGCTGTTCATGTTCATCTATGCTTAATTCGGAGCTAACAATAACCGGAAAGGTAGAATTAGATCCTAGAAAAGCGTACCTTAGATGAGTAGGGAGTGGTTTGAGTTCTATCGCTTTCGGAGCTTCCAATGATTCTTGAGGAGCTTCCGATGTTTCCTTAGAAGTTTCTAAGGATGTTGATTGGGTTGGAGGAGAATTAGAAGAAGTTGAAGAAGTATACCGATCACCCTTTTCCACGGTCATAATCACGGTTTCCTCTGTTGTTCCACGGCCGTAATATCCTCTGGAATGGAGGTCGATTTTGGTCGTGGAATCCACGGTCGTGGAATACAGAGTATGACCGTGGATTCTAGTATTCTCAGCCTCATCGTGTAGTTTTTCAAACTCCACTCCATGCATCTCTTCTTGTGCTTCTAAGGCTTCAATTTCCTCTTTGCACTCTTCTTCTTCTCCTACATTGGTTAGACTCATAGTAATAACCTTTTGTAAAGGATCGTTAAAGAGAATCGCACTTACCTCCTCCCTAGACAAACCGTCTTCGTCTTGGATATCGTAGATGTCCTCGTCAAAGATTGGTTCCTTCACTAGAGTGGAAAGAACGAACTCTACTTTCTCTTCTCCAATATCAAAAGCGAGTCTCCCATTCTTGCAATCGACCATGCAGCCGGAAGTTGCAAGAAACGGTCTTCCGAGTATGATCGGGACCGGACTATCTGCAGGAATGTCAAGCACGACAAAATCAATGGGAACAAAGAATTTACCTAGCTTGACTGGGACGTCTTCTACAATGCCGACGGGACGAGTAATGGATCGATCCGCCATGTATAACGTCATCTTCACCGGTTTAGGGTCGCCTAGACCGATCTTCCTGCACAACGCAAGTGGTATGATGCTCACACTTGCTCCTAAGTCACATAAAGCGTCATATGTGACTTCTCCCACTCCAATGGGAATGCAAAATGACCCCGGATCTTTCAGCTTTGGGGGCATTTTCTCCTTCATTGTCTTGATGAGATCCGAAGAATCCGAACTCATCTTGACCTCTCCAAAATCTTCTAGCTTCCTCTTGTTAGAGAGGAGCTCCTTCAAGAACTTGCCATAAGCCGGCATACCTACAATGGCATCAATGAAAGGTATATTAATATGCAGCTTGCTCATGAGTTCTATGAACTTACCGAATTGCTTGTCCAGACGCACTCGCGCTCTAGATTGAGGGAACGGTAGGGGAGGTTTGTAAGCTGCAGGAGGGACGTAGACGTCTTCTTTCTCCTTCCCCTTTTCTTTGTCCTTCTCTACGGGGACTTCAACGAACGTAGGCTGCGGATCGGTGGTAGTCACTCCGCTCCTAGTTGTAATCGCCATTACCCTTCCCTTAGGGTTGTCCTCCGTCTTCCCTGGAAGCTTCCCTTGATTTCTAGGAACTTCCTCCGCATGATCGAACATTTGGTTTTCTAAAACCTTTTGAGCTTTGTCGATCTTAGAAACTCGATCATCAAACTTAATGAAGCGGTTCTCCATCCCTTGAAGCTTTCCCAAGATCGTTTCTAACATGGGATCTGGCTTTTCCTTTCCCGTATTGTTTCCTCCATTAGATGATTGCTCCTGGCTTTTCAAAGGAGTAGAGGAAGAGGAAGGTGGAGTTAGTGAATTGGAATTGGAAGGATAGGAGTTACCGGAATTTTGTTGATTGGAGCGCCAATTGTTGTTGTTTGAACCCCGATTGTTGTTCCAATTGTTGTTGTTCCGGTTGTTGTTGTTTCCATTCCAGTTGTTATTCCGGTTATTGTTCCGGTTATTGTTGTTGCGGTTGGTGTTATCACCGCCGTTGTTGTTGCCCAAATAGCCAACATCCTTCTCTTGTTGCTTTGGGAAATTGGTCTTGATAGCCTCCTTCAACTCCTTGATTTCATTGTTGAGGGAGAAAATCTGAGTTTGAGCTTCATGTGTGAGCTTCGCTCCTTGCTCCACACGATTTCCCTCCACCTTCCGGTGGGAATACTTCTCTATGACTCTTGCTTGCTTCTCAATGAAGTCCCAAGCGTCATCTTCTCTCATGTCCATGAATGTTCCACATGAGAGGGATTGGAGGTTGAATTGCGTTCCCGCATCCAGCCCTTTGAAGTAAATCTCTAGCAAGGCAAGCTTGGATATGCCATGATGAGGGCAATCCAATAGCAAATCCTGAAACCTCTCCCAAGATTGAAACAAACTTTCGTTAGGTCTCATAGAAAAAGCATTAATCTTACCTCTAAGTTCCGCCGTTTTGGAAGGCGGAAAGAATTTGGTGAGAAACTCTGCGGAAAGGTCTTCCCACGTGTCTAGTTTCTCATTAGGAAGAGCTTGGTACCAAGACAGCGCTTTCCCTTTCAAGGAGAAAAAGAAGGGTTTGAGCTTATAGCTGTTGGTAGTAGCGTTCTTCGGTCTCATCGTCTCCATCATACACTCAAAGTTTTGCAAGTGTTGGTGTGGAGATTCAGCGCTTGTACCGCCAAATTGGCTTTGGCGAACAAGAGTGATTACTTGAGGGTTAAAGCTAAACCCTTTCACATCTTCAGCATCAAAATTCACACCCAAACGGCGTGGTTGTTGTGTTGGATCCATCCGTTGGCCAAGAGTTCTTGGCTCATTATCCACACGTTCGACTCTCGCATTCCTTGGAGGGATGCGGCGATTAGTAGTTTCTTGTGGATGGAAAGGATTTATATTGATCGTAGGATCAATTTCTTCTAGTGGCGGCATGGAAGAGTCACTATCATCAGCGGATGAGTGGCTTTTTCTTTTAGACCTTGATCTCCTTCTTGAGGACTTCTTGCCAACCTTGTCTTCAAGGTTGCTCATCTGTACCCTCATTTGGAAGAGCATGTCTTGTAGACCGTTAACTTGAGCCTGATGACGATCCATCTCATCCTTGCGGAGAGTCTCATTCCAACGGAGTTGGGCTTCTTTTTCCGCCAACTCCGTATGATAATCACGTTCGTTTTCTTCAGCCATCTTCCTTTCCTTGCGCCTTTGTCTTAAGGTTTTCTCTAGCTCTTGATCAAGAGGTAAGAGATCTTCGGTGTTCCTAGACCTGCGCATATACTCGAAACAATGTCAAATAACGAGAGCAAGCTCCCAAGCTTGACAGCCGGTTACCGAATTCGGCCGAAACCAAATCCCCGGCAACGGCGCCAAAAACTTGTTCGCCCCTAGAGGTGTGTGCAAATAAGTTTTAAATTTATAAAACTAGAATCAAGCAGCGAACCCGCAGTGTACGGATCGAGGTAGCTAAGCAAGAATTCCAGAGTATCGAACACAGGGATTTGGGTGGGAACAAATTCGATTTCAGGTTATCAAGCAATAAATATGGGAGTTTTGCAAATATTGGGAAAACAACAATCCTAAAGATCCGGGTATTCAGTTGTGGCAACAGATTCAAGATATACTAATGATATAAAGACAGAGTAGAGATATGCAAAGGTATACTAATGTAAGGTAATCGTACGGTTGAGGTTCCGAAAACCTTATGTGACTCACCTAAAAGATACTCCCTATACAGGTTGTTGAGGCTCAATATAGAGGGATTCTAAAGGCAAGGGTTAGCATCAAATACCCAAACCTATAATCTAAAGGTCAAGACTAACTTATCCGATTGAGGTTGTTGAGGCTCACAATCGAGGTAGAGGTTGTTGAGGCTTCACTACCACCTAGAAAAGACAAGTCTAAGCTAAGCTAAAGCAAATCTTTAACTTTAGATTAAGGTAAAAAGCAGGCTCGTAAACTCATGGAAATTACGGTTGGATCTTGAGGTTCCACGGCCGTGGAATTCAAGAACAACCCGTAATTTAGGGTTGTCGGCGACACTTCTCTAACTCTCAGGGTCTAATCTGTTTGCGATCGATCTATCATCATCTATGCCACAACTATCAACCCTTCACCTTAGAATTGTTAAGGGTTTTTAGCCAATAACAGCCATTTGATATCAATTCAAGGTTTATAGGATAAAAGATGGAAACTTTCAAGAACCTTCAATAATCTTTCAAACGAATCTCAAAATCACAATCGAAAACAAGTGTTTGTCAAGAGATTCAAATCAAACAATCAATCACAATCTTAGGAAAGAAAGGAAACGGGATGTCAATCCGATCCTAAGTCAAACCTAAGCAAGAAGAGGAGATTTCTTGCAAAATCCTCCAAGAACTTCAATCTTCCTCAACGCGAAGATCGCTCACAGCAATTCTCCAATCACGAACTTTGATCTTCGATGAGATCTCCCAAAAATCACCTCCAAGAATGAAGGTTTGTGTCTTGCTAAGCTTGCGTTCTTGCCGCTCCCCTTAGGGTTTTAAATGTCGTAAGCTAGGTAGCAAGGTAAAGCGAGATGACGGAATCTTGCCTCATCCGTCCTTTTTATAATGCAGGGAAAAAGGTCGGCCCGGCCCGATCTTCAAAAGATCGTGGCTTCGAAACGTGGCGAAAGGATTCGCCAAGATCACGGTCGTGGAAGATTCCACGACCGTAATTTAGGGCGTGAAGAGGAATACGGTTGTGTTCCACGGCCGTAATATCCCCTGGAATGAACATCGAATTCTGCATCATAATCCACGGCCGTAATCTAGGGTCAAACCGTGATTTTTGCCTTCATTCGTGCATTCCTCAATCTAATACTCCAAATTGCTTCCAAAAGGTGTTCTAAATCTGGAAGTACTTCAACTCAACTCTCCCTTGCTCGATTTCGTTCGGAAATAGCTCCAAATCACCTATAATCAACATAGAACTCGTGTAGACATCCATATCGACAATATAGGTAATACTAGCTCATATATGCATAAAGCTCCATCGAAGACTATCAATATGAATCAAATACGATTATAAACGTGCCTAAAATATCACAATATTTCATGCTAACAATATCCTCGTCAAAGATTGGTTCCTTCACTAGAGTGGAAAGAACGAACTCTACTTTCTCTTCTCCAATATCAAAAGCGAGTCTCCCATTCTTGCAATCGACCATGCAGCCGGAAGTTGCAAGAAACGGTCTTCCGAGTATGATCGGGACCGGACTATCTGCAGGAATGTCAAGCACGACAAAATCAATGGGAACAAAGAATTTACCTAGCTTGACTGGGACGTCTTCTACAATGCCGACGGGACGAGTAATGGATCGATCCGCCATGTATAACGTCATCTTCACCGGTTTAGGGTCGCCTAGACCGATCTTCCTGCACAACGCAAGTGGTATGATGCTCACACTTGCTCCTAAGTCACATAAAGCGTCATATGTGACTTCTCCCACTCCAATGGGAATGCAAAATGACCCCGGATCTTTCAGCTTTGGGGGCATTTTCTCCTTCATTGTCTTGATGAGATCCGAAGAATCCGAACTCATCTTGACCTCTCCAAAATCTTCTAGCTTCCTCTTGTTAGAGAGGAGCTCCTTCAAGAACTTGCCATAAGCCGGCATACCTACAATGGCATCAATGAAAGGTATATTAATATGCAGCTTGCTCATGAGTTCTATGAACTTACCGAATTGCTTGTCCAGACGCACTCGCGCTCTAGATTGAGGGAACGGTAGGGGAGGTTTGTAAGCTGCAGGAGGGACGTAGACGTCTTCTTTCTCCTTCCCCTTTTCTTTGTCCTTCTCTACGGGGACTTCAACGAACGTAGGCTGCGGATCGGTGGTAGTCACTCCGCTCCTAGTTGTAATCGCCATTACCCTTCCCTTAGGGTTGTCCTCCGTCTTCCCTGGAAGCTTCCCTTGATTTCTAGGAACTTCCTCCGCATGATCGAACATTTGGTTTTCTAAAACCTTTTGAGCTTTGTCGATCTTAGAAACTCGATCATCAAACTTAATGAAGCGGTTCTCCATCCCTTGAAGCTTTCCCAAGATCGTTTCTAACATGGGATCTGGCTTTTCCTTTCCCGTATTGTTTCCTCCATTAGATGATTGCTCCTGGCTTTTCAAAGGAGTAGAGGAAGAGGAAGGTGGAGTTAGTGAATTGGAATTGGAAGGATAGGAGTTACCGGAATTTTGTTGATTGGAGCGCCAATTGTTGTTGTTTGAACCCCGATTGTTGTTCCAATTGTTGTTGTTCCGGTTGTTGTTGTTTCCATTCCAGTTGTTATTCCGGTTATTGTTCCGGTTATTGTTGTTGCGGTTGGTGTTATCACCGCCGTTGTTGTTGCCCAAATAGCCAACATCCTTCTCTTGTTGCTTTGGGAAATTGGTCTTGATAGCCTCCTTCAACTCCTTGATTTCATTGTTGAGGGAGAAAATCTGAGTTTGAGCTTCATGTGTGAGCTTCGCTCCTTGCTCCACACGATTTCCCTCCACCTTCCGGTGGGAATACTTCTCTATGACTCTTGCTTGCTTCTCAATGAAGTCCCAAGCGTCATCTTCTCTCATGTCCATGAATGTTCCACATGAGAGGGATTGGAGGTTGAATTGCGTTCCCGCATCCAGCCCTTTGAAGTAAATCTCTAGCAAGGCAAGCTTGGATATGCCATGATGAGGGCAATCCAATAGCAAATCCTGAAACCTCTCCCAAGATTGAAACAAACTTTCGTTAGGTCTCATAGAAAAAGCATTAATCTTACCTCTAAGTTCCGCCGTTTTGGAAGGCGGAAAGAATTTGGTGAGAAACTCTGCGGAAAGGTCTTCCCACGTGTCTAGTTTCTCATTAGGAAGAGCTTGGTACCAAGACAGCGCTTTCCCTTTCAAGGAGAAAAAGAAGGGTTTGAGCTTATAGCTGTTGGTAGTAGCGTTCTTCGGTCTCATCGTCTCCATCATACACTCAAAGTTTTGCAAGTGTTGGTGTGGAGATTCAGCGCTTGTACCGCCAAATTGGCTTTGGCGAACAAGAGTGATTACTTGAGGGTTAAAGCTAAACCCTTTCACATCTTCAGCATCAAAATTCACACCCAAACGGCGTGGTTGTTGTGTTGGATCCATCCGTTGGCCAAGAGTTCTTGGCTCATTATCCACACGTTCGACTCTCGCATTCCTTGGAGGGATGCGGCGATTAGTAGTTTCTTGTGGATGGAAAGGATTTATATTGATCGTAGGATCAATTTCTTCTAGTGGCGGCATGGAAGAGTCACTATCATCAGCGGATGAGTGGCTTTTTCTTTTAGACCTTGATCTCCTTCTTGAGGACTTCTTGCCAACCTTGTCTTCAAGGTTGCTCATCTGTACCCTCATTTGGAAGAGCATGTCTTGTAGACCGTTAACTTGAGCCTGATGACGATCCATCTCATCCTTGCGGAGAGTCTCATTCCAACGGAGTTGGGCTTCTTTTTCCGCCAACTCCGTATGATAATCACGTTCGTTTTCTTCAGCCATCTTCCTTTCCTTGCGCCTTTGTCTTAAGGTTTTCTCTAGCTCTTGATCAAGAGGTAAGAGATCTTCGGTGTTCCTAGACCTGCGCATATACTCGAAACAATGTCAAATAACGAGAGCAAGCTCCCAAGCTTGACAGCCGGTTACCGAATTCGGCCGAAACCAAATCCCCGGCAACGGCGCCAAAAACTTGTTCGCCCCTAGAGGTGTGTGCAAATAAGTTTTAAATTTATAAAACTAGAATCAAGCAGCGAACCCGCAGTGTACGGATCGAGGTAGCTAAGCAAGAATTCCAGAGTATCGAACACAGGGATTTGGGTGGGAACAAATTCGATTTCAGGTTATCAAGCAATAAATATGGGAGTTTTGCAAATATTGGGAAAACAACAATCCTAAAGATCCGGGTATTCAGTTGTGGCAACAGATTCAAGATATACTAATGATATAAAGACAGAGTAGAGATATGCAAAGGTATACTAATGTAAGGTAATCGTACGGTTGAGGTTCCAAAAACCTTATGTAACTCACCTAAAAGATACTCCCTATACAGGTTGTTGAGGCTCAATATAGAAAGATTCTAAAGGCGAGAATTAATGTCAAATACCCAAACTTATAACCTAAAGATCAAGACTAACTTATCCGATTGAGGTTGTTGAGGCTCACAATCGAGGTAGAGGTTGTTGAGGCTTCACTACCACCTAGAAAAGACAAGTCTAAACTAAGTTAAAGCAAATCTTTAACTTTGGATTAAAGTAAAAGCAGGCTCGTAAACTAGAGGAAAATCACGGTTAGTTCTTGAGGTTCCACGGCCGTGGACTCAAGAACAGCCCGTAATTTGGGTCTGTCGACGATGTTTCTCTAACTCTCAGGGTCTAATCTGTTTGCGAGCGATCTATCATCATCTATGCCACAACTATCAACCCTTCACCTTAGAATTGTTAAGGGTTTTTAGCCAATAACAGTCATTTTGATATCAATTCAAGAATCAAGGAGTAAAAGATGGAAACTTTCAAGAACTATCAATAATCTTCAAATGAATCTCAAGATCACAACAAATGTTTATCAAAAGGTTCAAGACAAGGTAAACAATCACAACCTTAGGAAAGAAAAGAAACGGGATGTCAATCCGTTTTCAAATCAAACCTAAACAAGAAGAGAGATATTCTTGCAAAATCTTCCAAGAACTTCCGATCTTCTTCAAATCTGAAGATCACCACAGCAATCTCCACTAAAAGTGCGAGAATTGAACGATGCAGCGATGCAAACTTCGATCTCTAATGAGATCTCCCGATTGCCTCTAAACGAGGGTTTGTGCGTTGCTAAGCGTCGATTTGTGGTGATGAATGAGAGTAGACGGGGGTGTAAGCGCTCCTACTGAAATCTCTTTTCGGCCGTCTTTTTATAGGGCAAGACGAAGTGTCGGCCCGGCCCAAATCTTCAAAAAGATCATGGCTTCGAAGTGTGGCGAGAGATTCGTCAAGATCACGGTCGTGGAAGATTCCACGACCGTAATTCTAAGGCGTGGAAATAATTACGGTTAGTTCCACGGCCGTAATATCCCCTGGAATGAACATCGAATTCTGACTCAAAATCCACGGCCGTAATTTAGGGTGAGAGCGTGGTTTTTGCCTTCATTCGTGCATTCCTCAATCTAATACTCCAATTTGCTTCCAAAAAGTATCCTCGATCTATGGACATCTCAACTCAACTCTCCTTTGCTCGATTTCGTTCGGAAATAGCTCCAAATCACCTATAATCAACATAGAACTTGTGTAGACATCCATATCGACAAAATAGGCAATACTAGCTCACATATGCATAAAGATCAATCAAAGACTATCGATATGAATCAATTACGATTAGAAAACGTGCCTAAAATATCACAATATTTCATGCTAACAGTTATCCATGTGATGAGTCTCATTCTTTTAACACAATGACTCTTCTTTATCCTTATTACTAGGACCAAGCAAACGAGAGATATATCTTGAAATGGGTGAGAGAGGTTTGGAATAGAGGTTGGGTGGTGTGGGTGTGGGATTCAATGGAGATATTGGATCGGTAGCTGAATAGATTAGGTTGAACCTTAAGAAACGACTTGGAGCATGACAGGGAAACTAAGGCCTTAACACACCACCAAGAACGATCGTAGAACACTTCTACTACAATCAATGGACAATGGCACATCCACATATGACCAAAAGAGGATGCTTGTAAATCGAGATAGAAGATACCAACTTGTAGACACAAGTAGAACAACTCAAACAAGTCCAAATTATTGGGCGAACGAGACGTCACTCGCTCTCTACTCCATGTCGGAAGCCAAACAAAAAATTGCACAAGCATTGGCGGAAAAATGTATGTGTTGATTATGATTATGAATTGGGTGTAGCTCAAGTAATCCTCGAGTAAAGGATCCGGGTAAGATCTATCGTATGTTGGATAACATTTGATCTTCTACTCTAAGATAAGATTTATCTTCTAGTAAGACATGATCTTCTAAGATAGGTCGTCCAATTGGGAGGTCGACCGGGTTAGAACATGGTCAAAACACCATAGGACAATAATGGAATAATCAGAGAGCGTCATACCAAAACCCTAGCCTTAAACAAGGTATAGGTTGTATGATGGTCCTTTGGGAAATTTCTCGGATGACTCGTAAAATAGTTTATAAATACGAACAAAAAGGGAAAAAAAAGGTTTGAGCGTTTAGATCGTTCAAAAACGTGTTTTGAAGAAAGAATAGCAAAGCGATAAATAACAATCGAGATAAAACACTCCTGAATTCATATCTACACGACATCAAAAGGCAATTCCATAATATTGAATGTAAGCTAGAGTTATGTAAAGCCAGCTTCGTTGATTGTCACGTGTGGTTAGGCCATTGCTTAATGTGCATCAATGTTGTCACCATGATTGTCACGTCGTACCCAAGACGGACTTCATTGTCACTTAAATTCAAGGTCACCCTTTTCAGAACATATGGTATAACTAATATTATCATAACTCATAGACATACAAACAATACATATAAATAATCCAATATCATAGAGCAATGCAAGTGGAGCTCACCAGACTCTAGAATATAGAGAGAATACTCACACATACCTCAGAATAAGAAAACGAGCTTTATTAATGATCGAAGATAGTACATGTCATCTGATGGGGCCGTCGTCATCCGATGGGGCCTGTCGTCGACGGATAGGGGTCCTCGATCCTGTATTTTATTAAGATAGGAACAAATCTACCAGATATCACCTTTTAATAAGATAATATCGAACTAAAACATACGACCAAAACAAGGGAACAGAATAAGATGTCGAAGAAGGAAGGTTGAGTAGGCCCGTCGTACGACCCAAAATTGCTCCACGATATTCCTTGTAAAACCGGGAGGCCATTTTGTGGTCCAATGAAAAATATAGAATACATGTCGTACGACTTGTGTAATAGGGTCACGCTTACTAGGACTTTTGGGCCTAGCCCATAAAATGAACAATTGTCATCATCACAATTGGATTTTCCAATGTTGTGGTTGGAGTTAGAAAATCCACGAGTACTACTTTCGAAGGTAATTGACATGAAAGTCCATATCGGTCGTCTTCTTAGAGTAAATCAACATTATTTGTGTGTAATGTTGATAATGACTTCATCTTCACTTTCGGATCTTAGTCATTTTTGTCCCGAACATGACTTTTTTACCGCATGGAGATCTTTAGTGTGTATGAGATCATAATGTTTTGTGTGTATCATTTTTATGTCCTAACAGCCTAGAACGCATACATAATCTAACCGATAGATCTCTTAAACACAAATAGGAGGAAAATAGACCGATATGATATGCTATTATGCCCAAATGAGATTGGGAATAGAATAGAATGATGATGGGAGAAGACACTTATGTGTGTGCTATCAAATACCCCATACTGAACCTTACTTGTCCCCAAGTAAAATCTGCTGGCATTTCTCACTCAAATTCGAATACGTGATTTAGATATTACAAAATCAAGCACTCCAAGCCTCATCATCATCAAACATTGTTTAAGATTGAACTCAAAGCTCATAATTATGAATCAAGAGGGCTTTATAGGTTGTAACTTGGAAGATTGAGAACTCTCAAACTTAACTATTATACAGTGATCATTAACCATAAGTTTTCCAAGGTGTTCTCAATCGTCATTGCGTAGTTGTTCCTGCAAGTATAATTATGAACCATGAGGGCTTTATAGGTTGTAACTTGGCCAGGTAATGAACAAGGGCGAAGAGTTTTATTTGGCTATGTGGTGCAATAAGATCCGGGAATCATGACGTCTTGAGGTTCTCGGTTGATTTGATTACCGCATCCAATATATCAAACCATATTCTTGCAAGCCGGATTTCTTAATTGTTACTCAATAGACGTTATATTTCTTTGTTTTAGTGTGTTAGCCCCATTTCCATATTTCGGTCTCTGCTTCAGTTTATTTCGTGTTTCAGGTGTTCAAGTTTATTTATGGAGCATAATGGTATGAAAATA
This sequence comes from Fagopyrum esculentum, assembly GCA_033239045.1. Lineage (NCBI taxonomy): Eukaryota > Viridiplantae > Streptophyta > Magnoliopsida > Caryophyllales > Polygonaceae > Fagopyrum > Fagopyrum esculentum. Next base: position 70,871,950 of record BSUD01000008.1, read on the forward strand.
CCAAATAATGAAGATTCAATCTTCCTTGGAGTCAGAGAATACATAGATACATCAAGATCGAATGAATATTGAAGAAGCCAAGTGGAAACCATTGGAGTTGGATGCCATTTTATGATGACCTCTTAGAGATTCTAGATTTCGACCATCTTCTTATTAAAATTTGACATTTGTGTTGACTGAAAAGTTATAGAACTTCGAAAGATATTCAAAATTAGTACCCATGGGCCATGTAGTTCTAATCAGAGAAGCGGGAAAGTAAGTTTTACTAAGCTATCAAAAACGTTGTCAAATAGCGTAACCAAACTGGCTAAGACAGCTTGCCAAACGGCTTGTCATGCCTTTTCAAGGATGTCTCAAAGCCGTTTGGAATTTCATAGGGAAATTAAGTTTTAATTCTCATACGGGATGTCACACAGGTTGTCACACCGTCTCAATTCCGTCTTGTCCGCGCTAATGATCCGAATCGTGTCTTTTCAATCTTATCTTTGGAAAGACATTATTTTATGCCTTTTTGGATCTGATTGGTACCTTATATAAACACATGTGTTGGGCCTAGTTTTGTATCATCCATCAACCATGTTCTTTCATCCTATCATCCCACAATTGTCAAGTAGTTCTAGAGTATATTTCAATTCCCCCTTGAAGTTTCGCCTCGTTGTGCCAGAACCGGACATTGTGGTTTGTGTATGTAGTTTCTAAATTCAACTAATATTGTTTTACATACAATCATGTCCGGCTAATATATCTCTTGATCTAAGGATTGGATGATCCCTACAATGATTTGATTTATTTTTGCATATATGTTTGTGATGGTGATATTTCTTCTTTTCAAAGTGCTTCGTTTTCAGATTGTAATTGAAACAATATACGAAAGTAGACAATCTCGGGTAGGAATTTCGGCTGAGATTTTTGGATTTTGGCCAATATTTCTTCTTTGGAGTGAAATCTTTCTTTCCTATGTCGTGGTTCTATCCTGATTATGTTAGAACTTCCTTCACCACACTTCATCGGTATTCCTAGCACATGGACCTCGTGTATTACTTGATATCCACAACTCACAATCAAACAATGTAACTCACTCGCTTCCCCTTGGACAACGGTGCAATAGTAAGGTTTGCAAGAAATAATGTTTCCACATAGTCATGGAAATGTGAAGAATACAACACTCTAGTCAATTTCAAATTGCTATCACAATCTCATGCATAACATAATCAAAAGATGAATGCAACAACTTAGGCTCATGCACGTCACAATCAAAAGAGTCATCACAATTCAACTTAGTTAAATGCTCATTGTTAACAAGATAATGCTCATTCATGCAAGTATCTATGTCATGCTCATCATCACTAATCAAATCAGATTCATGCTTATGGGTTTCCACACAAGTCTAATAGTAGATTCTGATTTCAACAAATCCACATGATCATGCATAGAAATAGAAGGTTTTAAAATTACTAACCTTTTCAGTTTGGATAACCTCCATTGATGATTTCTCCTTCCGGAACTTGAGAGTTCGTGATTCTTCCGCAATCAACTGTTTACTCAACCTTTCCAATGTACGTCTTATGTTTATTAAGGAATCATCATCCTTGGTCGAAGGCTGACGGGCTGGATGACTGGTGAAGCCTCCCTTGATGGAAACTCCTCGACTTTTGCAAATCTCATATCTTGGTTGACTTGGGCCGAGATTTTGGGCCGATTGTTGTTGCTCCCATGAACTTGTAGTTCCAACGTTGGATCTTGTTGTTGGCCTTCTTCTATTGATTCTTCTTTCAATTTATATGGCCAACTACAACAGATCTGTCATGGAATCATAAGAATATAACTCATGTTCATTCATTATAGTAGGATGCAAAATACGTAAATAACGATCCATCATCGCTCCCTCATCCTCTATAATGTTGGCCTTCACCATTGTCATTCACATGGTTGTGTAAACCTCTTTTACACTCATAGAACCTTGCTTTAGGTTCTTCAAGCTTTGCCTTAGTTCCTTAGCATAATGTGGGGGCAAAAATCTTGCTCTCATTATTGCCTTTATTTGCCTCCATGTAACGACGTTCGGGTCTAGCATGCTTCTCCTTTTTCTGACAAGCTGATTCCAACATTCTAAGGCGTATCCTTGGAATTCCAATGCAACAAGTTGGACCTTCCTTTGCTCATCAATTTGATGGCAAGAACAAATTTGTTCAACTCTATTCTCCCATTTCATAAAAACGTTCAGATCGCTCCTTCCATCGAAACTAGGGATCTATCGTCTAAGATAGTTCCTCCACATGTTCCTCTCATCCTCAAGTTCCTGAAAATTATCAAATTGTGGAGCGTTAGACATAATATAATGTTGACTTGAATATCTCATACCTTGCTCATGGTGAATTGTTCGCTCAAAAAGTGTGTGCGTCAAAGTCTTAAATTTATATCTAGAACTCAAAGCAAAGCGAACCCGCAGTGTACGGATCAGTTGTAGTGAGGTAAGAATTCCAGAGTCGAACTTAGGGATTTGGTGAGAGTAAATTCAATTTCAATTATCTAGCGAAAAATGCGAAAAGCTTTTGTGATCAAATAAGGGTAGAATGATTCCAAGGATTCAAGTATCCGATTTCGGCTTTTGATTCAAGACACTTGTATAGATATAGGACAGAGTTTATATTGCCAAGATTATGTGTTCAAAGGTAGGTATCGTACGGTGAAGTTTCAAAACCTATATGACTAATCTAAAGATTCTCTCTATAGGGGTTGTTGAGGCTGCAATATAGAAAGATCTAAAGACAGGAATTATGTTCAAACTAACTATCTAAAACTCCAGGATATGACTCTCCAAAGTAAAGATTAGAAAGCACACTTAGAATCTTAATAAAGGATGTTGAGTCTCTTTATTACCCAAATCTTGAAATCTTAATCTATTAAACGTAGAATCAGGTTTGAAGTGTCTTCATACATTCAATTACAGGGTAAAAAGGTAAATCAAGGTTGGGATTTAGGCAAGGATTAGTTTTGGTTAAAGATTGATTCAATTAAGGTTCGTCAGAAGAATAAATCGGGTTGTTCATAAGAAAATCGGCCGATTTACTTCAAGAACAGTCCGATTTTCCTATTGTCGCAAAACTAAAATCTAAACTCTCAGGGTCCTAATGTTTGAATGAGTTCAGTCTATCATCATCTAAGCCTTAATCATCAACTATTCTCCCCAGAATCACAAGGGTTTTAGCCAACCATTTTCAAAATCGAATCAAATTAAAGATTGAGTGAAATATCGCAAAGAAAACCGAATCTTGAATAAAAATTCAATAACCTTCAAATCTGTAAACCAATTTCGAAACTAACAAATGTATCTCTCAATTAACTCAATATCATGTTCAAAAATCACAAAGACTTCAATGGAATACAGAAATCTCACAAATAAGAATCAAGATTGGCTTCCCGGTTAAAGTTCTTCAATCCTTCTCCAAGAATCTCCAATTTCTCTCAAACGTGTAAAAATTTCCCGCTGCGGCCTCCTCTAATCTCCCTTTGGAGAATTTGACTCCAAGTCCCGGGGTTGTCACCGTTCGTCCTTCAATGTTGAAGGCTATCGAATATATGTAGGGGTCTATCTAGGGTTTAACGATGAAACCCTAAATATTTGGGCTGAAAAGAAGTCGAGCCGCTGGTATCAAAAAATACTCTGGGCCGCGTCAGACGGTATCAGAGAATACTTTGGCGCGTCCTAACTTCCTTTTATTGCTCCTTTTTGTCCCGCTTCAAGGCTTAATCCTTAAATATGCTATTTCGCTCCATAATTCGCCAAATTACCTACAAATGCAATAAAACTCTGTGTAGACCTCTATTCTTGCAAAGTAGGTGAATATAACCATAAATGCCATGAATGTATGTCTATGCATGCAAAATAAAGGTAAAATCTATATAAATACATGCCTAAAAATAGGTCATAATTCATGTCATCATGAATTCTTGGGAATAATTCAGTGCTCGAGGTCCGGTATGAAACACGGGAACGTCAATCATCCTCATTCATTGATCTCCGTTGACGAACGTATTGATTAAAACTTGATTGAGACATATCTCGGCCAATGTCTCGGGCTTTTGCTCTGGGGGCCGAGATTTTCCCCTCAAATGATATTTCGGGTTATACATCCTTCACAATCACAAAGTAACAACAAACGCGTGAAGTTAGTGAAAACGAGGGTTTCTTACTTGTTTTCTCTTGCACTCACACTGTGTTGTGAATCACAAGCTAATTTGATGTAATTACCTTGATGGATTAATGTTTTTTTACCAATCGGTGCACTAGCTTCAACTAGAACATCCTTGGATGAATCAAGTAGTCGACTTGGTTCGGATAAAAGGCTCTTGTGTTATGAGATGGTTAAGGAACTCCTGCTGGAAGTTTACTCCACACAAGACAAGGTAGAAAGAATATTGCGGATGGAGACACTAGTATGATAGAAAGTATAGATAATAACTAACACACCCAAAGAAAATGACTCACGTGTTTAGAATAAAAGATCGAGAGGCAAGAAAAGGCACACAAGAGATTAAGAAGAGAGAAAGACGTACCTTGAACATGTGCAGTTGGCAAGAGAGATAGCCGGGATTGGTTTTGGAAATGGCTAAGGCTCGTAAATGGATTAAGGTTGGTATAGAAACTCTTCTTTTGATGTATTCGTGCACAGGGTGCACTTTGACTGTTCAGATTATGCCCAAAAAATTTCTTGAAAAATTGACAACATAAGCAATCTCGGGAGAAAATCTCGGCCGAGATTCCTTATGAACTTGCCAAGATTGTTGAAAATTCGATACTTTGATGTCGATGTACACCAATCACTTTTGGGGATGCTACTTCTTGGTTGCCTTGGGATCTTTTATTGCTAGAGAAGTGTATATATCGTTGTTTGAGAAGAATGGATAAGATCTTACCTACTAGATAAGATCTCAACTTTAAGTGCAATGTCCGAAAGGTTGGGCTAGGTTTCAAGGTAATGGTTGGCTTGTGTTTGGCTATGGAGTTTTTCTCTTCCAAACTTGCACAAGTCAACGCACATTAAACTCAAATAATCTCGTAAAAGTGGCGAATAAGAAAAAATTCAATTTTTTTTATGACTCAAAGAAGACTCAAAATTAAAAAAAATTGACTCAAACCTGATACTGACTTCAATCGCTTAGCTTTGATACCACTTTGATGCGGGGTTGAAGCCGCAGATCCCGACACTCGGTAAGTGACCTACGATCACTTTCACAAAGCTCAACATTCTTGTTTCACTTTAATAGTTCGACATATTCATTTGCCGTTCGACACTCGGTAAGTGACCTACGATCACTTTCTGCAGTACTAGTTCCCTCAAAGTAAATTTTTGAAAGACTTATTTGAACCTTCATAAAGAGTTTTTGTTGACATCAAACCAGAACTTATAATTTCCTTTCGAAACCCAACACATACGTTGTACAACTCCATCAACAGAATAGCAATCATCAATGTTGGGTTTTAGAGAGCATTGTCCTTGTTAGCAAAACTACTAAAGTCGAAAACATGAATAGTAACAACGCAATGTTCTTGCCCATCTAACTTGTTAATACACAGTTAGCAAAACTACTAAAATGTTCATCACATTTTTTATGACCGTGTCTAAATAGACATAATATTCCCATCTAAATTGGTAATATGAAAAAACACCAGCCAGCAACTACTCTACCCTAAGCTCTGGCATGATCCAAACAACGGAATGTTCTTGCCAACGTAAGCAAGTGCACCTCAACATTTTACATTGATGAGCAAGAACATGAGCTATCAATTGGCACCTTCATGGGGTACTGTTCCTACCAAGCGTTCTCACAGTATATTCTTTCTTGGGCTGCCATCCCACCATTGCAGGGTTTGTGCTCGGCCCTCTAATTTGGTACAGCTATTGGCTACCTTCTGTTGGCAACCCGCAAGAGAAAAAACAAATAGCAATCAGCCAATAAGTAGTGAGGTGCAGGCAATAAAGTCGAACAGTTGTGATCTTTTGGATGTTAAGGAAAGATCTACTTGAGATGTGTTGTTTTAGGTCATTTTATAGCAATGCAGACAATCAACATCTTTCTCATAAGGAATCTAAACTGTGAATCCAAAGACTATTTTACAATTCAAAAATGGAGAGAGCTGTCATCAAATTAAATATGTATTCATTACCACTTTCACCATCAGAAGTATATGTGAGCTTGGAGATTGCATATTCCAGTGCCTCCTCATGCTCCTGCACATTGGAAATATACATTCAATTAGTCCTCAATCTCCAACAAAAAACCTCAAGGAGGAATGAGAGGTGGAACTGCATGATGAACCTTCAACATTTTCTTTGCCTTTTCAATCTCAGACCGATTAGGATCATTTGCAGATACAACTTTTTCCACCTATTTAGAAAAGAAGAAAAAACATAAACATCACATAATCTAATAATACTGGTTGGTTATAGAATCTGTAGTCTTTTACAATTCAGACATTATGAAGCAGCTCAATTCAATACCACTTTAAGTAATGTCTCTGTATGGAGTATTTCAATATCATCTTTATCCATCTTTCTGTTGCCATTTTGAACAACTTTCTTTTGATGATTACTTGCTGCAGGAAGAGTAGGGCTGGTGGATCTCTTGTTATCTCCAATTACACCTCGATGAGAAATGCCTGGATCCTCACCTTCCCACCTGATGTCACCTGGGAGAATCTGAAATACAGGAAGTCCATTAATAAGCATTATGCGAGAAGAATTGCAAACCAAATACTGAGGAAAACAATCCTATCGGTACAATGCCAAAATATCCTAATAGAATAGAAAAATTACATATGCAGATGCCTTTCCAGCAACAGAACCCAATACTGCACCCAGATAAAGAAGAGATTATAGCTACGTTCTCCCTCCGTCTCGCAGTACATGTAGTTTTAGCTCATGTAGTTCTAGACTTTTTTACCCTCTAAAATCTACAATTACCCTCACCAATCAAGTCAATTTCAATTTACAATGCAAATTCTAATGCATGATTAGAATTTTCAAGACAATCTTTTTGCTCTTTTTCCTGCTATAAATGTGCAAAAGAAGCTGATTTAGGGTGCGTTCGGTGAGACAGGATTATCGAGATTATTGGGATTATAACCTCTGGAGATTATTTTGGAAGATTATTATACCCATTTTTTTCATCCACTTCAACATGGATTATCGAGATTATTGGGGATTATTGTGAAATTTTAATCTTCCAAATAATCTACTATGTTCACCAAACGGACCCTTAATAGTTTCTTAATAACTGTACACCGTCATAAAATGACATGTATTACGGAGGAGTATTAATATTACATGGCTTAACATAAAATCAGCTGTTCCACCAATGGTTTACATTAATCCACCAAAAGTACAGATGTTAGTATTAGCCAAGCCAATCTGCATAAAGTCTCACCTGTTTCAAATCAACCCATTCCAATGTTTCATCTTCTGTATTTGCATCATAGACTAAAGCATGCCGACCCTAAAAAGTGACCAAGCATACATAAAAAAAATGACATCAACGAATTCGTAAAAGCAAAAACCATGATCAACCATTAAACATACATTCAATGGATTGAACTGAGTGATGACAGCCTCGTAAAATTTGTTGTCATCAGGCCATTTGCTATAAAGTTTCCGCCCTATCAATTCCTTTCCTGGTGACACTGTTTCATGAGGCATAACAACTCCAGAAGAACTATGGTACCTGTATGGATTTGTTCCATTTGCTACAGAACTCTACAGTTGCACCAGTAAAGCAACCAAGGAATAACACATAAGCATTTGAAAATGAACTTGTATGACAACCAAAAAGTTTACTATGTTGTGAACCGATATAAAGTGATAAGTACCAATTTGGACTTTCTCCCGAATGACCCTGCTGATGGTGATGGCTGCACAGATGTTGTAACCAAATGAGGATGTGAAGTCCTTAGTTTCTTTCGAGATACTGAAAAAGTTGGACTTGGAACTACATCTTGAATCGGGAGAAATGCAGAAGTCGGGTGTCTACCTGTCTGCCTCCATTCCCTATGAGCATAACCCATCATTTAGATAGGGGTCAATTTAAATAACTACACTGGATAGTGGATAGTGGATACAGACCCTAACAAGATTATTTTTTTCTAGTTCAAAAACATCAGAATTTAATAAAAGAAGGAATTATAAACATACCGTATTCTCAGAATTGCTTCATCATTGTTGACCCTTCCAAGAACTTCTCTATGTTCATCATCTGAAACTCTCAACTCCTTTCTGAGTTCTGTGATGAGACCTTCCTTGTCCTACAACATTATTGATCCAATGAAGTAAGTACGCATTATTGGTTGACGTCTTGGTACTCAAAACTATGTAGTATGAATATTACCCAAGTAATGGCGTCTGATTGAGCTTTAAAAGCACGAAGGACTGAGAAGTACGCTTCCATTTCAAGATAATGAATCTGGTTATCCATGTTGATGCTAGTGTGGCCAACACATAAAAGCCGCAGTTCCCAGATTTAAGAATCTTCTTTAAATTCTACTACAATGAAGCTGAAGCTCACAATCCGTATCTGCTCAAAAAGACGCAAGGTCAATATTTTCACCTTACCATGAATTATAATATATCGAATGTTCAAGAAGACGCTAGACGGAGACGGAACAGAGAATCACAGTCTACCGTCTAGATGGCCAAGACGTTTTGGCTTATTTTCATGTAATTTCCCTAAAATGCATGAATATAAGCTAGGTTACCACAACTCACAAGAGTCACAACACTTAACATTCAGAATTTCAAAAATGAAAACTAATTTGTTTAGGGTTTGGTTTTAGAAATTAGGGTTTTGAACCGTCTAGACCGTAATGAAACCGTCTAGACTGTCTACCCGAATTTTTCCGTCTTGAACCCGTCTTGAACCGTCCAGTGTCTAAACCCATCCAGGAAGGACCGTCTAGGGCAAGTCGGGACGGTTGGTGGGCGTCCAGCATCCAGACGGCCGTCTTTTAGAACACTGAGTATATCAACTTGCATCAGAATAACACATCCAGAAGTTCAAGTGTGACACTTCCATGCCCTTTAAACCCCCTCAAGTTTGTCTCTTTACTAAGCATCTCCAGCTAGTCTACTTCTTTAATATAAAATTGGCTCCAATGAAGCTGTATACATAGAACGAAATTTCAACCCTAGAGTTCTCCGATACGTACACATATTGATTCAGATTCGGATAAAAGAGAATACACACTGCCACAATGATACCTATTGTAGAGAAAATAATTTCAATCAAGGAACTGGCTCAGATTGAGTCCAATGAAACTAAATGTTTACTTCAATATTCAAACCCTAAAACCAATCTCGAATTGATAAGGTTCGACTTCATTCTAAAACGCATTCGAATGGTTAATTGGAATTGAAAAGCGATTTAAACAAAGAACCAGACGCCCAGAAACAAGAAAAACTACAGTAAAGAAGAAAAGAATACAGACGAAAAAGACTCATCACCAAAGAAGCATACCTGTGAGAAGAAAAACCCTGTTCAAAATACGGACCCCGCTAACCCTAGGATGTATTCTGATAAGAAATTTACAGTCATAACGGTTGCAATTACACTCTGGAGGTGGAAGGAAGGAACTTGAGTGGAAAATCCTGCTAGGAAGAACAATCTACATATAGTGGGGGGGGAGTTGTAATGCAAGCTAGGAGGGGCGAGAGAGAAACAGTTGAATTCAAGAAAATTTACGAAATTTCAAGTGGGGGAGAGAGATGGGTGGTTTGGAATGTCGATCTCTCTTTCTTGAATATAGTTTATATACACAACCAACATTAGCGACCCCGTGTAGAGGTGTCGGGCCGAGTTGGATCTTTTTAAACGATTATCGGTTTAATTAATGTTGGGTTTTCACATGGTCAATGTTTAGCTACACTATTAGGAAAATAAATATCCACCCTCTTGTAGACTTATTTTATCAAAATCTTTATTTTAATATTATTTTCAGTTTTAACAAAAAGATTTCTATATTTACTCATAACTCCTTCTACATTAAAAAAATAATTTAATCACCAACTTGTTCTTCAACCTAACTTTCTTAAAAAATATTAAATATAAGAAACTAAATAATTAATGTCTTATAAGAGGTTTAATAATACTTTTTAAAGGGATATTTTTAAGATAAAATTTAGCTACTTTTCTATGTCCTTTTGTTTTGTGTACCCATTAATTTTTATCATTTTCATTAATGGTAGGTAAAAGTAATTCATCTCTCTACTTATAAAAAAAAAAAAAGAAACATACATGAA
>BSUD01000008.1:70882248-71150719 GCA_033239045.1 Fagopyrum esculentum
TACGTAAAAGGAATTGTTGAGTGTGTTTTTTATTTTTTTTTTGTTTTTTTTTGCTATTTATATTTTCTTTTTTATTTTCTAGTATGACTTTCTCGTATGAATTTCTCATATGGTTTCTCGTATAAATTTCTGGTATATTTTTGGTTGAGTTTTGATATAAATTTCTAGTATAAATTCATACAAGAAAATTCATACTAAAAAATTCATACTTATTAAATTCATACTAGAAAACTCATACTAGAAAATTCATATTTTCCTTTTTGTTTTCTAGTATGAGTTTCATGTATGAATTTCTGGTATGAACTCTAACCCTAATTTTTTGATATGATTTACCGGAGGAATCATCGCATCCGTCGTCGCAGGGGAAGTGCTATTCGTCAACGTGCGTATCTTCTCCTTTTCACCTTTCTAGTTAATCTTAGATCTTCGCTTTTTATTAATCTTCTTATTTCTTGCTATTTGATTTCGGAATATTCATTGGCTATAGATTTTCTGTAACAAAATAAAGGTTAACGAGAGTGGAAGAATCCTTAAAGATATCTCTATGTTGTTGATTGCTAGATTGGGACGATTATTGACCCCTTTATCTTATTGAATGAGTTAGATTTGTTGTCTCTTCTCGTTTCTAAAAATTTGTGGTTTTACGTCTCAAATTTACTTTCCTAAATTTGAGATGAAGAACATAAAGACAACAAAATCTTCAAGTCCTTGAAATAGATGTTATCGGAATTCACTTGTTCACCTATGTTTGATCAAATTATTATTTGCCTGAAATTTGTTGATCTTCTAGTATAATAAGATACATCTCTAGAAGCACCTGAACACTTGAAGTTTGATGTTCATGAACTTCTTTACTGTGATCCCAAAAAGCAAAATTAAGGATAACAAAATCTTCAAGGGGAGGATGAAGGTGAGACGAGGCTTGAGGAGTACATAGGAAGGAGAAGAGGTGAGGAACATGGAGACTCGAGAGGGATTGTAAACGAGGGAGAGGCTTGCAGGGAGCCTGTAATGTTGTGTTTGAGCAGTATAAAAAATTAGGGTTACATTTTTATAGAACCGTAAGGTGAATACAAAGGATATAAATACTCTAGAAGGGGGTTGAATAAAGTATGAGAACTTTTCGCAAATACCTGTCTCAAGGTTTTGAAACTGATTTCAAGGCCTTTATGTCGATTTGTGCTCTTTGTGACACAACTGGTTTTCAAGGTCTTCGAAAGTGATTTCAAGGGCCTTGACTTCTTAAACCTGCAAAGCAACGTTAGTCACAATAAAGCAAAATACGATGTGAAAATTAAAAGATCAACACGGTGATATGTTCACAAAGTTCAGCTCTAACAGCTTGCGTCTCCGTCCTAGGGTTTCTTTACCCGTAGGATCTAACTATTTATTATCAGCTTCAAAGAGTCCTAGATAGAACCTAGAAGAAATCCCCTTCTTCTCTCACATTAGTCAATGCTACGATCTAGTTCCAACTCTTAACCTAGCTATAATGGCCTAGTTACTTCGTAGTAACACACACTCGAGTATAACACACACTCGAGTATACCAATGAAACTCTCTTGTTTTTCTCTCTCAAAGGAAGTACGCTTTCGTAATCAAAGAGGAAGAAAAATGTTTGGATCGAAAATGAGGAAGCTTTGGATCGCTTGAATGCTTTGATGTTTCCATGTACGCTTGGTGTTGTTCTCTTCAATCAAAATCTTCATTTATAGTCTTCGATGAAGAAGTATTCTAGCCGTTGTCAAGATGACCGTTGTTGATGTTTCTTCTTCTCCATTGAATACGGTGTATGTTGAGATGAGATAGCCGTTGTAGATTTTCCTTATCTTCTGCATCTCCTTAACACACGTTGATTCTTCTTCTCCATAATCTTCTCTTGGAAAAAGTTGTTGAAGATCTTGTCGTTCAAGCTCTGAGATCTTCAACTTTATTGAGAATCTTTGGTTGAAGATCTTCGAGATCTTTCTAAGATCTGTTGCAAGAGATCTACAAACTTGCGTTGATTTGGTTAAGATCTTTGCAAGATCTTTTTGTTGGGCCAAATCTTCTTTGTTGGTTGAGATCTCCTTGATATCTTCTTGGAAGATCTTTTGTTGATCCTTGGTAGATTTGGCTCTTTGAGATTGATTCTTGATTTGAATTCCTTCAAGCCGTCATATCCTTTGAATCTTGTTTCACGGCTTTGGCTTTGATTGCTTGAAATGAATTTCAAGGCCTCCGTGTTGAACCTTTGAAATGCTTTCCGATCTCTACGCTTGTCGTTTGTATTTGTTTTCAAGTCCGTCATTCATCCCTTGAAATGCTTTCCAAGGCCTGTATACATTTGACAAACACAAAACCAAACCAAGCAATCTAGAACAAAAATCAATATTTGTTAGTATAAAAACCGCTTATTTGTGTTAAGTCTTCCATCATCAGATCTGCAAATTTGTAACCAAGGTGGAGTTATCAATCTCCCCCTTGATGGAAGACAACGCAAATATCGTACTTGCATTTAAAGTTAGCGATGCATATGTAATAATATCAAAACATAAAATGCAGAAATATCAAAATTTTGGATCACATAATCCCCCCTTTGTATTTTAACAAGGGAGAAAAATAGTTAGAGCACGGGAGTTTAAAACGATTACAAACCCAGAAAAGTATTTCCAAAAACCACAAAAATAGTTAAAACAAAATCCCACAAACATAAGTCAAGGCCTTGAAATCAAAACCAAGGGGTTTTGAAATTGATGTCAAGACCTTGACATCCATTTCAAGGTTGTGAGGCGCTACTCCTGGTACCACTTAGGATTTAGGCGCCCTCTTCATAGAGTTCGTTGAGACAATTCTTTTTCCAGCGAGCATGAGTGTTATTCAAGTCGTTGTTTTTGACGTATTTATCCACACGCCGTTGATCTCTCTGGTTCTTGTATTTTTCACTAAGCCAAACTCCTCAATCTGCAGAATATCTGGATCCTCGGGGGCAGGTTGACGAACGTCGAATCGGCTGATCCTTCACAATTTTGTAACATTTATTCATAACCTCTTTAGCCTGTTTCGTGGTCGCTTTGGCGTCGTCCTCAGTTAAGGGTTTGTGACTACTCGCAGAAGTCAAAGAGAAGGCATTTACATGACACATTTGATTGATTTTCTTATGCATGATGGCAAGCATATCTTGTGATTCATCTAATTTGTCAATGATCTCGGATCTGAATTCCAGCATATCCCTTCTCAGTGAATCCAGACCAAACTCTACTGCGCCAAGCCTCTGTGCCGCAGAAAGTGGACCTGAGCGTTGTTCTTTTAAGATCCATTCCTCAATCAGGGTTCTTTCGATCCTTAGGATGTCAAAGAATTCCTCGTCTAGTTCTCCAATGACATAATGATTTTCCTCTTCAGCAAAATCGACAAAGAAGTATTGAAAAATTTTGGGGAGCAGGTTGGCATAAGGGAGAGGGGTATCACTGAGGGCATTAATCATATGCAGCAAGTGGTTAAGGATGATACTAGGGAGATCAACATCAAGTCCACTCAACACATGGTATAAAAAGGCAAAGAATTGACTAGTTAGCACCTCCCGACACTTAATCCTTGGAACAACACATCTTACAAGAATGACACACACAATTCTTGGTTCAAGAGTTAGAGAGGTCGGGACGGTTTGTGAAGGAGCATTAGGTAGAAGAAATTGTTCTTTGGCTAGATGAACCGTTCGGGTTTTATGGGGGTGGTCGAAAGAATTGAAGGTAGGAAGCCCTAAAATTTGTGCAATAACCATTGAGGAAAGGGCGATAGTTTTACATTTGACCACTACCTCGAGTATTAACTCCCCTCGCTCTCTTTTGGCGGTGAGATTGACGAAGAACAGCCTAGTCAATCTTGTATATGCTTTTGCCCCTAGGTTGAGCATTTTCCTAATGAAGCAGCCTCGTAGTAATGTGATGTAGGGGAGACTGAGAGAAAGAAGGAACTCTTTGTCCACTAACTCACACATGCAGCGGTTGTGATGCTTGAATTCATCGAGCCATTTGCCCACTACTGTGTGACTGCTAAACCAGGTAGAGGGGAAACCTGTCTAAGCGCAAATCTCCACATCGTCCATGGGAATAGAAAAGTCAGAGTCGGAGGAGATGTGAACGACCTTGGGACGTTTGGTGGCCGACGATGAAGCTTCATCAGTTGATTGTCTCTTGGAAGCCATGTAGTTTATGAGAGAGGTTGAAAAGGGTTTTGGAAGATGAAAGAGTAAAGCAGATAGGTTTGCAATAGAGTTGAAGGGGAAAGAATTAAAGAAGGGAGAGAAAAGATATATAAGGGAAGAAGTCACATCAATGGACGGTTTAATGAAATCTTGAACAAATCAAGATCTTGGAAAACCGATTTTGATTAGAATTCTTTTCCCATTAATTTTGTAACCACTTTTCAAAACAATTCTTTAAATTTGAAAATAAGGGCATTTGAAATCATTTTAAAAAGCCTTCTTTAAAATAATTAAGAGATCAAATATCTAAAAGATATTAATCCCTAAATAGATTCGTTATTTTCAATGTGACATTTGAATTCCGTTTCAAGGCCCTTGAATTTCATTTTGTACTGCCTCACTTTTTAGGCGCGTTTGTGATATTTATTTTTCCGGGTTTTATCGATATCTTTTAGCTTAAATATTTCTAAAAGTATTTTTACGACGTAAAATATTTTACCCGATTATATTTAAATTTTGGATACGTTTACGTATATCCGTTTTATTATTTCGGAAATGGTCGAGGAAGTTTTCCGGTTCGGAAATCCGTTCCGAACGCTTTTGAATTGGATTCGCTCGTACCCGTTTCTTTTATATTTTCTTTTCTTTCTCCTTTTCTTTTCTCTTTTTCCTTTCCCGCTTCTCCAGCCAGTGAGAGGCCCGACCCCTCGCATCTCCCCTTCTTTTGTGACAATGACCTCTCGTTACCTTCTGTGCTTCCCTACCACAACAAGCAAGCAAGGTCTCTTGCAGTCTTCTCCCCCTCTCTTCGATGGTGAGCCCTCTCTTTCAGACAACCCTAATATCCTGAGCGTCGCACCCTCTGTTTCTCTCCCTCTGTTTCTTCTTCACCCGCAACTCACTCCAATCTCTGGTCTGTCTTAGCTTGCCTCTACTCTCATCTTCCCTACCTCCCTTGCCTCATCTTTCTCCTTCAAATGAAAGCGGCTATCAGACCCTCTTATATCCCCTCACTTGTGTAGTCTGTTCCCCCATGTGCAGTGCATCTCTCTTCTCTCCCATCACCCTTTATGCACCCCGTCTCTCTTTCTCGAACTCCTCTGCAACCCGGAGCAACTCACCCTCGATCCCTAGAGGAGCCTCTCGTCAAGCCACCACCACCCTTGAAGCCGCCTTGCTGCCGCCTTCGATCCACCGGGAGAGCCTTCGCTGCCGAGGAAGAAGATCCATGCCGCCGGGAAGAGCCGCTCCGCCATCCTTTGCGTACCTGCTCACCGCCGCCTGCCCTGCTTTCCTCCTTCCTTTGTCGTTTGCGTTTGGCGGATTTGGGGAAACCGTTTTAATCAAATTATAATCGGGCCCCCTAGATTTATATTAATTGCAATATATATCCATGCTTTTTATTTGCACATTATACCCAGCTTTTCGGAAATTAATGATTTTGTCCCTACTGATATATATATTTGCAGTTTTGGCCCTATGTTTTGGAAATGTGCAAATTTGCGCTTGTGAATAAATTACAGATTTGGTCAAAGGTTTATTTTCCGAAAATGGCCCAAGTTTCTTGAGTTCCATAGTTATGGCCAAAGATTTGAATTACGGATTATGACCCATATTTTTAGAACGGTATAATTTGCCCCGGAAAGTGTGTTAGCGGTTTTTAACCTTGAATTTTAATTACGGGGATATTCTTATATGTGTAAATATTGGATAATTTACCCGGAAAGTGTTTTGATATTTAACTCGGTTTTTAGTACGGGATTTATTTTTATTCTATATACATTTTACTATGCCCAAATTTAGCGTTATGCTAAATTTGTTTAGTTTTGTACTTGATAGCATGTATTATAGTCTATATTTTGGGGCTAGTTTAGATGTTTTATCTTCAATAATATGCATGCATGGATTTATATTCTGCGATTATATTGTTGTTTCATCTACCTTTGCGGGAATCGAGGTCTACACCTAGTTTCGTTGTAATTTTAGGTAAAATTGCACGTTTTGAATTAAAATGGAGCTAATGAGTCATTGGAGCTACATTCTGGAGCTTAAGAAAGACCTAAGGAAGCATGGAAATGATTTAGAAGATCGACTTTGGACACGATTCAAGAGATTTCACATTCAGTTGAGATTCACCTTGGTCAGCTACAGTGCCACCTCGACCGAGGTGATCTTGAGGAGCGCCCCGACCGAGGCGAACACCCTGTCGCCAACGATATCTTTATTTTTGGCTGAGATTTTTTATTTTTGAAAAGAAAATATCTTATATTTTTGGCTGGATTTCTGGAAGGAAGATATTATTTCTGGATGATTTATTTTGAGAGAGATATATATTTTATAGGAAATTATCTTTTTAAGATATTTTATCTTTGGAAGATAATTATCTTATATAAAGGGTTAGATTTTCTACAATTCAACCATGCTTGGAGCATCCAGCAATTGAGGGATTTTCTGGAGGGTTTGAAGGAAGAGTTGAAGGAAGTATTGAAGATTGAAGTTCAAGGGAGGAAGGAATCATAGTTGGAGTTAGCTTTTGAAGGAGTTTGTAAGACTTTCTTAGATTGTCTTTTGGTTTATTGTCTTTGTTGATTTGTGACTTGAGGAACGCAGTTTGTTTGTTATTTGATTCAGTTATTGAGACCTTTTTCTTAAGATTTTCTTGTTCGAATATTGATTCCTTTCCCATTAATTTGATTATTGTTATCATGATGATTGTTGGCTAAGTTTCTTATGCGATTCTAGGGTGACTGGCCGAAAGTTGTGGGAAAGACGATGATAGAATGATCTTAATCCCAACAGGACCCTGAAAGCTCGAGTCTTTATCTTAACCCTAGAACACCTCGCTCAGTTGTTGAACATTTTGGCCGGGGTGGAATCTGACTGAACGAGGTGACCTTTCCTGAATCCTATTCTTAGTTAAGTGTTTAAGTTTGCCAAATCTTATCCTTGTTACACCTTTCCTGGTTCAATGCAAGCCTAGGATGAGACTTACCCGATGATTCCTTTGTTTGTTTACCTAAGATCATGAGTGTAGGTAATAAAAGTTTATCCTTTATTGGGGTTTGAGTCTGCCTTCATCCCATCTTTGTGAGTTAGCCTGAGACTTACCCGGTAAAGGTTGATTCTATTCCCTTGGGTGGTGTGTTGGTTTGAGATTATAGTTTCTTTCCTTAGTACCTTGAGACTTACCCGGTAATAGGAGCTTTGGTTTGGGATAGTGAGTAGTGAGACTTACTGTAACGCCCCGTTTATTGGGAGCGTTTCCGGTATTTTCTTTCTGGCGGTTTTCAAAGATATTAATACCTTAGGTATGTTTTACGAGTATCTTAAGTCGTAAATGTTATTTTACGAGTATACGTTATATTAATATGTTAATGGTATTTATTTTATTATTATTTTATTTTTCCATTTCTTTCTTCTTTCTTTTCCCTATCTCTCCTTTTATTGATGAGCTGCTACCCGACCCTTCGTTTTGTGCCTGCCGCCCACCTACCGTCCTATCTCCTGCTCTTCATTCTCCCTCTCTTCACGCAATAGCAACCAACACCTCACCTGCATACCTCTCACCCTCACTTGCTTCTCCCTCTCTCCCACAGGATAACCATTCCGTCTCAACTCCTCTGTCCTTGCTCACTCCTTCTGCCCTCTACTGGCTACAACCCTCGGCATTGACAACCACCGGAGGAGCCGCCCAGCCAAGCCACTGCGTAGCCTTGCCCTTCGCCGGGGAAACTAACGCCTTCGACCTCCCTCTGTCACCTATGCCGGCTTCTCCCCCTCCCTTGCGCCACTAGTCTGAACAGAGAAGATAGCAGCAGCCTCTCCTCTTTTTCTCTTCTGTTGCCACCAGGAACCCCCGTCATTGCCGCCTCGCTTGCCCTAGCGCCGGAGCCAGGAGCCGCCGCCTGGAAGCTCGCTAGAGGAGCGCTGGTGGACGAAGCCCAGTCATCTCTCTCTCGCACCCACAACCGGCCCTAACCGTCTGCTTTAACTCCCATGCGCCTCCTCTGTTGCACCTCCACGAGCAACCTAGTAGAATAGTCGCCGCCCTCTCTGCACCGCCGCCAATCGCCGGGTGGATTTATAACCGAAGCCGCCGGCGTTTCCCCTATTCTACCCTGCCCGTGTCTCTATCAAAGCCTCCACCGCTGCAAGGAGAAGCCAACGGCTGCTTGTGATCTTCCTTCTCCGATTAACCCTAACGGGTTTAAAAGCTTGTGCGTAAATTGCAATTATAATCCCATATTTCTATTTTGTGTTTTTCGCCCCCTATTTGTTTTGGTCAAATTACAGAAATGAACCTGTATTATATTTACACTATATGGCCCATATTTTCAGGAAATTCAGATCTGCCTATGTTGGTTTAATTACATAAGTTGGCCCAGAATTTGATTTGCAAAATATGACCCATATTTCTGAAGTTGTACTATTTGCCCAGGAAATACTTTTTTACGAGTTTTAACCTCGGATTTTATACGAGTTTGATCTTATATATATATATATAACCTATTTGTCCTTGAGGGTTTAATTTCGGATTATGGCCTAAAAGATTTTAAGTGCGGATTATGACCCATGTGTATATAATTATATGATTGTCCCGGAAAATGTTTAAGCGGTTTTTAACCTTGGTTTTGAAAATGAGTTTTACCTTACATTTATATAAGTTATATTCCATTCAAATTTAGCATATGAGCTAAATTTGCTTAATTTTGGTCTTAGGTTCGGAAGCGTCCCGATAAAGGCCTAACGAGTCCAAAATCGACATCCATTGATCGACTTCCGTCTTTTGACGTCGTGTGAGTATCCTTTCCCGCGAACTAGTAATGATTAGTATTAGTATCATGCTAGGTTGGATCTAGCACAACTTAGAGAGAATGCCAAGTAGTGACCTTGAACCTTATATGGTTGTTGAATGGCTTATGAGTATTGTGATGTTTCGGTACGATCATAAAATGATCTTCGGGATTAGGAGTTGAACCTAGCATGCTAGGGTTTTGATCTCATATAGAGGGCTTTTAGCTTGTTGGTTAGTTATTGATTGTGTGCCTTGTCTGATCAGGCGTTGAGTTACATCCCTGTGGGAAATTGAGTACGGGATTTAGCGGGTTTAGCTTTGGAACAGGTAAGTCTTCGGACTTACTTAGCTCGTATTTTCTGTATTAGTTTCAATGCGTGTTTGGTGGTGTGTGTTTATTGTTTATGTGTGTGTTTATTGCTTATGTTATAACATCTAAACCGGTACTAGGACCACCGACTTTATATGTTTATATTTGGCCCAAGTGTATGATAACGGGCGGTGACCGCTTGTCCAGTCTAAAATGGGGATGACTGGGAGGTGCCTTGCGACCAGCCCATCGGGTGATGCTGATCCGCATCAAGTACAAACCCGTATGGTGAAAGGGGACAAGGGCGAGATCTTTAAGATTCTCGTGTCACAAAAGAAGTTGAATTAGAACGGGATATGACCTAATAATAAAAAGATAATAAACCGGATTGTGTGTTTTGGAACATGTTGTGTGTTTATGATGCCTTATGTGTGTGTGTGCCAATACCATGATTCTAATGCCTTGAATGCTAGCTAACGATTTTATACCAATATTGTTGTAGTTGTCTTGTAGGTTAGGGGCACGGCCGAGAGATCCGTAAGAGTGGGCAGCCGAGGTCCGTACATTTTAGGATGGGTTTTGAGGGTTGTTTTTATGTATTGTTTAGGGTATTATGTATGTCGTGTGTATGGCAGTTGCCTTTAGCGTTGTATCTCGGCTGAAGTCTTTCGTTGTTTTCTTTTGGGTTCATATCATTGCATTAAAATCAATTTCGGTTTTGCCTTTATTTGTGTCTTGTTGTAAGATCCAGTGAAATTGTTGTCAGGCTAAGGGTCGGGACCCATTGTGAGATCCTAACCCGTAGCGCTCCGAATCCCGTGAATTCGGGGTGTTACACTTACCTGGTAATCTATTCCCACCTTAGAAACACCTTCCCTTTGCAAACCTCAGCTTTGTCCACATTATCCTTTGAGATCTTGAATCGGAACCACAACTAGATGCTTAAATCCCTAGAATCCGCATTTTCCCCTTACTTGACTTTATATAATCTTTGATTGCTTTAATTGCTTTTAGTTAATTGGAATATTTGACAACCTGATTCTGTGCTTTGTTTCACCTAAGTCCCTGTGATCGACCCCTAGAATTCTTGCTTTTATTATAATTGATCCGTACACTACGGGTTCGCATATTTGTTCAAGCATACTTCTTGGGTTATAAATATTGAAGCTTGCACACACCGTTTGGAGCGAAAAGTTTTTGGCGCCGTTGCCGGGGACTTGGTCTAGACCAAGCCGGTTTCGGTTGTCTTTCGGGGCTATTGCCCTTATTGCTATTAACCACTCTACTTGAGTGTTTTTGCAGGATCTTTTCTTAGGTTTATGCGAAGAACCCGTGCTGGAAAGGAAATCGTTCCTTACGATCCCGAACCAGAAAAGACTTACAAGCGACAATTAAGAGAAGCTAAGATGGCCAATCAAGACGATCGCGATCTTGAGGCCGAATTGAAGGAGGCGCTGGAACAGCTACGCCTCAATATAGAAGAACTGCAGTAAGAGAGAGAAGAGACTCGCGCCAGAACTGAAGGAATTGAAGCTGATATGACCGCTCTAAGAGCCCAGTTTCTACCTCGACCGATCCAAGATCCTCGACCGAGGCAAGACCCAGTCCCAGTTGCCCCGGCCGAGATATATCCACCTCGGATGCTTGTCCGAGATGTTCTTTTTGCTGGAGTTCCACAAACCCTAGGACAGAGGATGGACCCTAATCAACAAGTGAGGCGTTCAGGAGTCAACCTAGGTGATCTAGCTGAGCATGATTACGAACTTCAACCGCAAGTTCTATCCATGATCTGACAATGTCAATTTGGAGGTTTAGAAAGCGAGTTTCCGCATCAGCATTTGCAAAACTATGAGATTCTGATGGAGACCTTGAGACCTTCAAGGCTGGAGAACAACAACTACAAGTTAAGGCCTTTCTATTTCTCTTTGAAGGACAAGGCGCTTGCTTGGTATCAATCTCTTCCGCCCGGAAAGATCAACACTTGGGAAGAGATGACGACGGAGTTTCTAACTAAGTTCTTTCCTTCCTCTAAGACCGCTAAAATGAGGGGAAAGATCAATGCTTCTATCATGAAGGACAAGGAGAGTTTGTCCAAGTCATGGGAGAGATTCAAGGATGTTCTATTGGATTGCCCACATCATGGGATTCCAAAGATCGAGTTGCTGGAGATATACTTCAAGGGGTTGGATGGAGCTACTCAATTCAATCTCCAACTACTTTCAGCCGGCACATTCATGGATATGCCGATAGATGAAGTTTGGGAGTTCATTGAAAAGCAAGCTTTGCATATGGAGAAGTACTCCCATCAAGGAACCGAGAATGGAGCAAGGAGAGTTAGCTTCCAAGAAACATTATCAAATGGAGCTCAACTCACCTAGCTTAGCAACGAGGTAAAGGAATTGAAGGAGCTTTTAGTAGCTCAAACGAAGAAGGATATCAAGGAAGAAACAACTATCAAGGGCTGCGGAACAACACTTACAACAACAATAGAAACTCTAACAGCAACAATTGGAGATCTAATCAACAAAATCCGGGTAACTGTTCGCTCCAAACGGTGTGTGCAAGCTTTAAATTTATAACCCTAGACTTAAGCTTAAAACAAGGATGCGAACCCGCAGTGTACGGGTCAATCGTAGTAAAAGCAAGAAAATTCCAGGGGTCGATCACAGGGACTCGGTGAAACAAAGTCAATACGGTATGCTAATGTCAATGCTAACCACAAGAGCAATTTAACACAATCAAAGATGAATAAGAAGTCAATAAAGCAAACATGCAATTCTAGGGATTAAAGCATCAAGTTGTGGTTCCAACTCAAGATCTATAGATAAACGGACAAAGCTGAGATTTTTGCGTGGGGAAGGTGTTTCTAAAGTGGAGTAGATCACCGGGTAAGTCTCACTACACACTAATCCTAAACCGTAACTCCTATTACCGGGTAAGTCTCAAGGAATCAAGAACTATAACCTCAAACTAACACACCACCTAAGGGAATAGAATCAACCTTTACCGGGTAAGTCTCAGGCTAACTCACAAAGATGGGATGGAAGCACACTCAAACCCCAATAAAGGATAAACCTTTATTACCTACACTTATGATCGTTAATACACAAACTAAGGAATTACCGGGTAAGTCTCATCCTAAGCTTGCATTGAACTAGGAAGGTGTAATAAGAATAGGATTTAGCAAACTCTAACACTTAACTTTCTGTTTAGGTACGGATAAGTCACCTCGGTCAGAAGAATTCCACCCCGGCCGAGATGTTCATCAACCGAACGAGATGCTCAGGTTAAGGTTACAGACTCGAACTTTCAGGATCCTACTGGAATCTAAGACTATTCTATCATTGTTTTTCCCACAACCTTCAGCCAATCACCCTAGATTCACACAAGGAAATTAGCCACTCATCATCATAATGAAAGTATTAAAATATATGGGAAGAAGGTGAATATTTGAACAAAGAAGAATTTAATGAAAAGACTTCAATAAATGAATCAAATATCACAACAAAGCGTTCCTTGGATTATAATCCAAAAAGATAAGACAACAATTGAGGGAATTGAAGACAATCTTACAAAACCCTTCAATAAAGCTATAAAAGCTATGGACTTCAATCTTCCTTCAACCTTCAAAAAGGTTCTTCAACTCTCTCCCAACTTGGAGTATGCTGCTGCTGTGTTGTAAGCGAGATGTGCTGCGTCGTATGCGAGATGTTGAATTTGTGGAAATCCAACCCTTTTTATAGGAAAATAAACCTCCAAAGATAATAAATCTTAAGAAGATATTATCCCATAAATATAGGTAAAATATATGATTCTGCATATCTCCTTCCTTCCAGGAGCCAAGCCCAAAAATATAAGATCACTTTCCAAATTTAAAAGATCTCTTCCAAGAATAAAATATACTCGCCGCGTCCTAGGTGTTCGCCTCGGTCGAGTCGGCGTCTCTGGATCACCTCGGTCGAGGTGAATCAATGGTCAACCGAGGTGACTCACGACAAAATGTGAAATCTCTCGAATCTGTTCCAAAGTAAATCTTTAATCCATGGCTATGCTCCCTGGATGTAGCTCCAAATGACTCATGACTCCTTTTTGCTCCTTTTTGATGCAAAACGTACCATATTACCTGCAATTACAACGAAACTAGGTGTAGACCTCGATTCTCGCAAAGGTAGATGAAATGGTAGTAAAATCACATAATGTACATACAAACATGCAGATTATGAAAGATAAAACGTCCAAACAAACCCCAAAATATAGACTATAATTCATGCTATCAGTAACCCTTATTCTCATGCTAATAATGCTTTTAACCCCTCCTCTTCTTCTTCTACTCCATTGAAAAGCCAGGAGCCTGGATCAAGTTTTTCCAAGCCAGAGAAGAAAGATGCAGTGCTAGAGGCAATCTTGATCAAGCTCAACGCTATGGAGACATCGATGACTTTATTTTCGAAGACACAAAAAGCCTTAGAGCAACAATTCTTTAACAAGGCGAATGAAGCGCCAAGAGATCCAGGGAAGCTCCCAGCAAGGACAGAGAGCAACCCTAAGGGACAAATTATGGCAATAACAACAAGAAGTGGAATGAAAACTGCTGATCCAGTGCCTCGGTCGGTGCCAGAACTGACGAAGAACACATCGGTCCAAGATCAGACGAGGAACACTTCGGTCGAGGTGCCAACCGAGGTGGTGCCCCAGAAAGCGAAGGATAAATATGAAGTTTATGTTCCACCTCTTGCTTATAAACCATCACTTTCATTCCCTCAGTCAAGGGTCAGAGCACATCTAGACAAGCATTTTGGTAAGTTTCTAGACCTAATGAATAAACTACACATTGACATCCCTTTCCTTGATGCCATTCTAGGGATGCCCGCCTATGGGAAGTTTATGAAGGAGATTCTTTCAAGGAAGAGGAAGCTGGAAGATTTTGGAGAAGTAAGTATGACATCTAAATCCTCCGAGCTCATTCAAATCATGAAGGAGAAGATGCCACCCAAATTGAGAGATCCCGGTTCATTTTGCATTCCCATTCAAGTTTGGGATGTAACCTATGAAGCGCTATGTGATCTAGGAGCTAGCGTGAGTATCATCCCACTGAAGCTATATGAGAGAATCGGACTTGGAGAGCCCAAGCCGGTGAAGATAAGGCTATACATGGCGGATCGCTCCATTACCCATCCCGTGGGCATCTTGGAAGACGTTCCTGTTAAGTTAGGTAATTTCTATTTACCTATAGATTTTGTTGTACTTGATATACCTACAAATTATCCCGTTCCTATCATTCTCGGGAGACCATTTCTAGCAACTTCGGGTTACAATGTGGATTGTAAGAATGCCAAGTTGAAATTCAACATTGGTGGATATCAAGTGGAGTTTGCATTGCTTGCTGCAATGAAAGGAGAGCCGTTGGAGGATGACATCTTCAACATCTATGATGAAGAAAAATCAAGAGAATTGGTGAGCTCTATCCTTATTAATGACCCTCTTGAAAGAGTTCTTAGTTTTAGTTTAATGGAAGAAGGTATAGATGTTTCTTGTGATGCTGATATACGGAGCTTAAAAGCATTGGAAGCAGATCCAAGAGCTAAGATTGAGAGACTAATTCAAAGGAAGAAGAGCAATTTAAGTTTCGGTCCCAGTTCTAGTACCTCGACCGAGGCACTCTCTGGACCAAGCGAGGTGTTCTTATCTGAGGAACATCTCGGTCACCCACCTCGGACTCTGACCGAGACAACAAGCGAGATGTCGTCAACTGAGGACAACAAACTTCCTAATCCTTTTTCTGAGAATCATTTACAGTTGATGGAGCACTGGCTCTACCAAGCTTCTGATGGTAAAGAACCTTGGTATGCTGATATTGTTAATTATCTTGTTTGCCAAGAAATACCGCCCGGATTGACGTACGCTCAAAGGAAGAAGTTCTTCAAGGATGTATGTCACTACTATTGGAATGAACCTCTACTGTTCAAGAGAGGTCCGGATGGGATGCTTCGATGATGCATTCTGGAGGATGAAGTTGCTAGTGTTATATGACACTGACACTCGCTTCCTGGTGGAGGACATGCTAGCGCTCACAAGATGTGCGCTAAGGTATTACATTTTGGTTTCTTTTTACCTACATTATTTAAGGATGTGCAAACATTTGTTGTCTCTTGTGATGCATGCTAAAGAACGGGAAACTTGTCTAGAAGGAACGTGATGCCACTCAACAATATTCAGGAGGGTGAGATCTTTGATGTATGGGGAGTTGATTTTATGGGACCTTTCCCATCATCCGCAGGGAACCTCTACATTCTCTTAGCTGTTGATTACATCTCTAGATGGGTGGAAGCCATTGCCTCACCCACTAATGACGCCATGGTGGTTGTGAAGTTCTTCAATCGGACTATCTTTCCACGTTTTGGGACACCACACATCATAATCAGCGATGGAGGGACACATTTCATCAACCGGAAGTTTAAGGCACTTCTATCGAAGTATGGAGTAACCCACAAGGTAGCAACCCCTTATCACCCTCAAACTAGTGGACAAGTCGAGATCCCAAATAGAGAAATAAAAGCAATTATGGTGAAGACCGTCTCTAGGACGAGGAAGGATTGATCCATGAAATTGGACGATGCTCTTTGGGCTTATAGGACCGCATTCAAGGCTCCCATTGGTACCACCTGTAACACCCCAAATTCTGAGAACTCGGGGAACTACTGGTTAGGACCTCACAATGGGTCCCGACCATAGTTTGACAACAATTTTACTTGGATCTTACAACAAGGCACAAAAATATTTAAAACATTTGAAAACTGTAAACAATATATACATGGAGAATATGTATCAGCCTTACAAGAAACGCTACTAAAATGATGCATATGAAGAACAAAAGACATCCCCGTCCCCAACTAAATGAGTACGTGGACCCGGTTGACCATTTCCTCCGGATCTCTCTACAACTGTCTTAACCTGCAAGGCATCTACAAGCGGTATAAAACCGTTAGCTAACATTCTATGCATAAGTATAAAGGTAAAAGCACAATCACACATCATACACAATCAAAATGCAACACTCAATCCTTTTATTATCTTTAATTAGGTGATAGGTCATTACTAATGATACTTATTTTGTGACACGAGGGATTCCCAAACCTCGCCCCTATCCCCGTTTACCAACGCGGAATGGTACTAATGCATCTGACCGTCTACCGGATTGGGCTGGTCGCAGGGAACCTCCTAGACTCTCGCAAGAGCTAGGCAGATGATGTCACGACCCGTTATCATACACTTGGGTCAATTACGTAAATAATAAAGTCGGCCTAATCCGGTTTCGTTGTTTATCATAACTAGCAAACACCACTCATACACATTACACTCATACAAGAAAGCAGCTAAGTAAGTCCGTGGACTTACTTGAATCAGATCTCGACTTTCTAATTCGCCAATCGATCTGTACAGTAGGAATTCAGTGGCCTGTCAAAGGAGGCAAGTGTGTCAGCACACTTTCTAGGTGATTAGAAGTCTAAGACTTCTAAGATAGTAGGTCTTAATAGAACGGAATTGATTATAGTATTAATTTATGGTAAAATGACTATTTTACCCTTGGTCTCGAAACTTCCAAAAAAATCCCTAATTCATGCCTAAACTCTTATTTGAGACTAAAGAGTCATATTCTAACTCCTAAAGATGAGTTTGGTTACAAACTGGCAATTTACCCATTTCTCTATTTTCGGAAAGATCGTTAAGGTCTAACTTTGGCTTCAAATATAAAATTCGAATAATCTTATAAAAATTCCGAAATGATTCCATAGATTATCTATGATGTCTCATCTACTCCTAGGAGCAAGAATTTCTTAAAACTGTTAAAGCATCACTTCTATAAAAATTTCTAAAGTTGGTTACAACACTTAACAAACAACACACTATCTTAACTTTGAAAAATCATAACTCCTAAACTACTCGCTGGATTTATCCCAAATTTTGATATGTTCTACTATAAAATCTTATCTATAATATGTCCAAAATTCAGCCTCAAATGAGATCAAAATCCTATTTAAAACTATCTCACAAAACCGAATTTCAGCACAACAGCAAAACTGCTTATGACTAAATCTTTGAAAAATCATAAATCCCAAACCACTCGCTGAATGCTTCTCAAATTTTAATATGTTCTACAACAATATTTCAACTATATCATATCCAAAATTCATGCCCAACGGAGATCAAGAGCTTATTCAAAACCATCTCACAAAACATCATCACTTGCTGTTTTCCCCAACACTCAACACATATATACAAGCTGCATGA
This sequence comes from Fagopyrum esculentum, assembly GCA_033239045.1. Classification (NCBI taxonomy): domain Eukaryota; kingdom Viridiplantae; phylum Streptophyta; class Magnoliopsida; order Caryophyllales; family Polygonaceae; genus Fagopyrum; species Fagopyrum esculentum. Next base: position 70,899,829 of record BSUD01000008.1, read on the forward strand.
GGCGTCAATTTTGGAACACAATAACTCTCAAACCGTAGTTCCAATTCCTCTCAAATTTTAGTATGTTATACTATACAATATCGACTAAAACATATCCGAAAATCAGCAGTAAAGGTGGAGTCTAACCTACCCAAAACTGGACCGACGTTGACTGATTGTCACTTCCGCAAATTCAGAAAATGCCTCAGCTTTTCAAGCTATCTTCAGAGGCTGTTGGGTACGGCTTGGAGACACAACGGGGGTTCACACCAGCATATAAATATTAAGGTTAAAGCCAGAGAAAGACCAAGAAGGATGGGTATGGATCTTACTCGATGTCATGTCTCAAAGGGAAAAGAGAGCCGCATCTGTTGTTGTCGTTGGAATCCGACACTGCGGTAGGGAGGAGGCTCGACAGTGGCTCAGGAGGCGCCCTTGTGGCCTACTCCAGGCGTGCAGAAGGTGAGCCACCGGTTGCTTGCTGTAAGGTCGACGAGGAGAGAAGAGGGAGATGGGAGGGCGTCACTGGCTCGTGCGAAGGTTTCCACCGGTTGCTTGCTGTAAGGTCGACGAGGAGAGAAGAGGGAGATGGGAGGGCGTCATCTGCGCTTGCTGGGAACTGAAGAGGAAGGTCATCCATCGGTTATGAGATTGAGGGCGTAACTCACGATCTGAGGAAGGAGGCATAACGGCTGAAGGAAGGAATGGGCTGGCGCTGGAGCTGAGCAGGGATGGGCTGGCCGTCATTGGGTTGCTGTCTTCGTGGGCTGTACATTCCTGGGCTAGAGAGGGCTGCTGCAAGGCTGAAGAAGTTTGTGCTTGGGCTGAAGCAAAATGAGGGAAAGGTGGGCTGAGTAGTGGCAAGAAAGGTGGGCTGAAATGGTTGTGAAAAGTCTGTCAAAACTCGTCATGGCCTTGTCAGGCCCATGAATGAGTTTGTCACAGATTTGTCGGGCTTTGTCATGGCCTCGTCTCAGATTAGTCATGATCTCGTCACAGCTTGTCATGATCTCGTCTAAAGTCATCGATAAGAATGAATTATAATAACTAGGGTTTGATATAAATCTATCATTTTATGTGAATTAAATTCTACATAAAATAATACATAATTATAAGAATTAGAGCTTGATATAATTTTATCATTTTATGTGAATTAGATTCTACATAAAATAATAAAATTTGTGAAGGAAGAAATACTAGATAGAATGGGAAACCGTCAACGGCTCAAAGTCCGATTTGATTCGGAATTAAACGGAATAAAAATTCCGGATATTATATCAGTACCCCCTTAAAATAAGTTTCGTCCCGAAACTTAGGACAAGGTACTTACATAAGCAACTTCCATAAATAAACTTGTATATCCTAGTCTCACTAAATTTTAATTTTGTTTTCTAAACTCCTGTAACTCTATCAAAACGTCAACGGCTTGAAAAAAATCGGTCGTTACATCAGATCCCCCTCAAAATAAGTTTCGTCCCGAAACTTTGGGTAAGAAAATCCTAATCGGCCTTTATGGCATCAAATGGGTGAGTTTGATCACTATACAAAAGTCTCGTTGTTTCCACATCTAAGTTTCCCGCACATCAAGGTTACCAAAAACACACATCACTGACTAAACACTCAATCATGAAATAAACAAGTAGTCAAACAATATCACACATACAAGGTCAAACCCTAACTCGTCACTCTTGAGGTTACAACTATCGCTACATAGGTCTTTGAAATGTTACGTCTCTTACTATCCCCAATATCTTAGGTAGCCTTATCGGCTTCTCATACAACCACTAAATCTTAAATCTTTTCAGGTACTTAGATCACAAGCGCCTACTACCACGTTCTAGAGTGGTTACCGGATATCTCACCGGTATCATCCGGCTTAACTGTCTGATCCTCTCATAAGATAACCTAACCCGTGTCTAGTAGGTATCTCCCCACTGAAATTCTCAAACTCAGCTCCCAAACTTAGTCTCCGTGAAAAACTGAAGCTACCCTCTCTAATAGGGTGAGAAATACTCGTCCATCTGTCACTTTTAAACCGCTTTAAAACTTCCAATGATTGCCTTACACGACTCACTTCTAGATCCTTTGATGACCCTACGGAAAATGATATATTCAACTTTTTCCCTTCGTCCTGACCACTTGCTTCCGCCCTTCTGAAAAGGTTCTAACTACACACTCAGGCCCAAAGCCTTTGACATCCACCAACACTTACCAAAGTCCCAATGCTCTTCGTATCACGACCCACTTGGTCTTGTCTTTTTAAAATTCCTCAGTCATCATTTTCCTCAGGTACGGAATCATCACCGTTACCCTTTTCATGTTTAACACTCGAAACAACTAAAAATCAAACCTGGTGGTCATTCTCTTTGTTCACCTGACATTATTATATTATTTATAAATCTCCAATATATCATTTGCTCGAACTTAGGTTTATCACACATTTTCCAAGATCTTAAGTGACCTAGAGTATGTCGGGAATGACGGTATTAGACCCAAAGTGATCTCCTATCACCGTTATTTGATCATAACTACTCAATAATTGTTAACATACCATCAACAGTGCACTCTTTTATCCACCACTTTTATCGGACTAATAATATTCCTCTAACTCAAAACGCAACTAGGCTCGGTTCCAACATAACATTACACCTAAAATCTACTCTGAGATTATGATTTCTGTAAGCACAGTTACTAGGTTGCAAGTATGCTCCTGTCGCTTCTCTTTCTTATGTATCTTCGACTCAGGATGGTAGTTACTCACTTTGAGCTTTCTAGTGTAGGTCATGCACAATACTTTTATTACATCGTTAATTCCTTCCTCAATCCATCAAGAAAACTGACTCTAGAATACTCCGTTACATAGTGGATTTCGAACGAGTTATCTGACAACATGTGACAAGCCGTCATTATTCACTTGAATCCATAATAGGGTACCAATCTCCTTCTATTACCTCTACATGCCCATAAGTTTCCGTACAACATTTCCAGTCACTCACATAGCCTATCTCATGTTCCTTCCACCTAGAATGCATTTCACAAACTATCACCATCTTAAACTCGACACGACATCCCTCAACACCCTTGAGCTTCTTGCTCTGTGGGTTAGGACCCACCACGCTCCCGATGCGCTACTCTGATTATTTTGTTGTCACCCCATAATCATAAGGACGTGTTCTGTCAATCCAAAATGATTAAATGGATGAAGTACCGAGTACTTTCCTTACTTTGTCTTCTTGAAATAAAATCATGATGGGAAAACAACCATCTTCCATTTACTTCCTTAATTCTTTTAACACGGATCCAAACTACTAGATTCGACCAGAGTTTGATGTTAACCAGCCAAGAAGTAACCTCTAACACGATTCTCTATACCCTTAGTTGTCTAAGAAGATTGTTGTTGCATACTTGAGGAAATCCTGCCAGGCGTCGGTAAAACTACCCCATAACTCCACAGTCGCAATTATCCTTTCTTAACGGTATATAACTCGTCAATACCAAACAACACTTACACATCCTCAGCTGACGTCGGTCAGTCTATAGTTGACTCATCTCAGTATCCCGAACTTACTCTTCTCATACCCCGTCTAGTATTAAAATTCTTTGGTAAGCATCACCTACTCAATTAATCCTTTTATACTGCTTTAGTTTGTTCCATCATTCACACTTATCTAGCGTAAATAGTTCTTTCCAGTCTTCCATGATAGCTTGTAAGCACTTCCTTGCGGTTCCTATGACCTTAATTATCCTCTATTTACCGTTCTTCTTGTATGGATTGCGGGTGTTTATGACTTAAGACCTGTTATAATTTTCGAGGTTACCCCGGACTCTTGAGTCCACCACACTGTTCTAACATACACATGCACCTTATTCGGCGTTGTTTGTAATACTTCCTTCAAAACTCAGTTGACTATGTTTCAGAACTTCAATCCTTTTAATACTGGCGTGGTGATTTCGTTCAGAATCCTATCTCTTCAAAGAAGACAAAACGTCTCCCGGCTTGTGAAGTCTGCCTTTCGTTCTTACATTAAGTTGTAAGTCTTCATTCCATGTTAATTGTGACATAGTCAAAATTTCCTTAGCTAGTAGGTAATCAGTTGCTCACAACAATCCTTTTATACTTCTTTAGTTCAAACTACCTTCCACCCTTCCGCTTCTTATGGGCTAACTCCATTTCTCTAGTCCGATTGTGTCATTCATCTGGCATAAATAGTCGTTTCAAGTTTCCACGATAGCTTGCAAGCGTCTTTGAAATTCTTATGGCCGTAATGATCGTCCACTTGTAGTTCCTTTTGCATGGACCATCTGTGTTGATCGCTTAGGTCCCGTGATAATTCGGGTCACCTTGGACTCTCGAGTCTATCAAGGCCGTTCTCCCATACCGATTCCTTCACTGGTTGTGGTGATAATATCGCCTTCCTAAAACTCCATTGACCTTGCTACAAACTTCTTATATCTCTGAGGAGGTCAACCACTCCCCACACTTGTGGGGTCTGCCTTTTCGCTTTTACACTCAATTATAGGTCTACATTCCGTGCACCTTAGATTCTCACACCTGGATTGACACTCTGTCTCTTCTGGTTCTCACGCCCATAATGGACTATGAGGCATCCACCTCGATTGTAATGTCCTTGATTCCGCAAATCTTGGTTGTACTCAATTCTACTTGTCTCGTTCCAAATTTGATTGTACTTATATATGGTCAATTCTACTCCGCACTCTTGTAGTCTCTTGCATGGTTCTTATAATTCATCTCTCGGCTTCATACAACCAAGTCCCTGTATGACCTTCTATTTCTTCTATCTGAGTTGACTCGAGAATTCTTCCTAATTTGATTGTACTTATATATGGTCAAAATTATCTCCACATCTTTACTCCTTCGTCTATTAGTTCTTTGGATGGTTAACAAGGGTTACTAGGACACCCACCCGAGTATAATACTTGATCCAAGGTCCGAGTCCTTTGTCTCGTGTTGAAAACTCTTCAAGCCTGCTACCGATTTATCATGAGGTGATAATCGCTTCATGATATCACAACTAAAGGATATAATATATCCTTTAGGATACTAACATACTACACATACACATATATATAACATACATTAATACTCATCATAATAAGTCCATATGCTAACTCATATCGATCTAAGTTGTAGAGATCCACGGAGAGCGATGGTGGTCCAACGTACTACTAACCCAACAACCCGACTATGCGCGCATGTGAAAACATAAATCCGTTTTTGAAAACTTTAGACCCCTTTCGGGTTCTAGTTATTTTATACATTTGGTCTTTCAGAAGATTTCAAGTGCCATTGTTGCCAACCCAGTGCTCTGATACCATATTGTAACACCCCAAATTCTGAGAACTCGGGGAGCTACTGGTTAGGACCTCACAATGGGTCCCGACCATAGTTTGACAACAATTTTACTTGGATCTTACAACAAGGCACAAAAATATTTAAAACATTTGAAAACTGTAAACAATATATACATGGAGAATATGTATCAGCCTTACAAGAAACGCTACTAAAATGATGCATATGAAGAACAAAAGACATCCCCGTCCCCAACTAAATGAGTACGTGGACCCGACTGACCATTTCCTCCGGATCTCTCTACAACTGTCTTAACCTGCAAGGCATCTACAAGCGGTATAAAACCGTTAGTTAACATTCTATGCATAAGTATAAAGGTAAAAGCACAATCACACATCATACACAATCAACATGCAACACTCAATCCTTTTATTATCTTTAATTAGGTGATATGTCATTACTAATGATACTTATTTTGTGACACGAGGGATTCCCAAACCTCGCCCCTGTCCCCGTTTACCAACGCGGAATGGTACTAATGCATCTGACCGTCTACCGGACTGGGCTGGTCGCAGGGAACCTCCTAGACTCTCGCAAGAGCTAGGCAGATGATGTCACGACCCGTTATCATACACTTGGGTCAATTACGTAAATAATAAAGTCGGCCTAATCCGGTTTCGTTGTTTATCATAACTAGCAAATACCACTCATACACATTACACTCATACAAGAAAGCCAGCTAAGTAAGTCCGTGGACTTACCTGAATCAGATCTCGACTTTCTAATTTGTCAATCGATCTGTACAGTAGGAATTCAGTGGCCTGTCAAAGGAGGAAAGTGTGTCAGCACACTTTCTAGGTGATTAGAAGTCTAAGACTTCTAAGATAGTAGGTCTTAATAGAACGGAATTGATTACAGTATTAATTTATGGTAAAATGACTATTTTACCCTTGGTCTCGAAACTTCCAAAAAATCCCTAATTCATACCTAAACTCTTATTTGAGACTAAAGAGTCATATTCTAACTCCTAAAGATGAGTTTGGTTACAAACTGGCTATCTTCAGAGGCTGTTGGGTACGGCTTGGAGACACAACGGGGGTTCACATCAGCATATAAATATTAAGGTTAAAGCCAGAGAAAGACCAAGAAGGATAGGTATGGATCTTACTCGATGTCATGTCTCGAAGAGAAAAAAGAGCCGCATCTGTTGTTGTCGTTGGAATCCGACACTGCGGTAGGGAGGAGGCTCGACAGTGGCTCAGGAGGCGCCCTTGCGGCCTACTCCAGGCGTGCAGAAGGTGAGCCGCCGGTTGCTTGCTGTAAGGTCGACGAGGAGAGAAGAGGGAGACTGGAGGGCGTCACTGGCTCGTGCGAAGGTTTCCACCGGTTGCTTGCTGTAAGGTCGACGAGGAGAGAAGAGGGAGATGGGAGGGTGTCATCTGCGCTTGCTGGGAACTGAAGAGGAAGGTCATCCATTGGTTACGAGATTGAGGGCGTAACTCACGATCTGAGGAAGGAGGCGTAACGGCTGAAGGAAGGAATGGGCTGGCGCTGGAGCTGAGCAGGGATGGGCTGGCTGTCCCTGGGTTGCTGTCTTCGTGGGCTGTACATTCCTGGGCTGGAGAGGGCTGCTGCAAGGCTGAAGAAGTTTGTGCTTGGGCTGAAGCAAAATGAGGGAAAGGTGGGCTGAGTAGTGGCAAGAAAGGTGGGCTGAAATGTTTGTGAAAAGTCTGTCAAAACTCGTCATGGCCTTGTCAGGCCCATGAATGAGTTTGTCACAGATTTGTCGGGCTTTGTCATGGCCTCGTCTCAGATTAGTCATGATCTCGTCACAGCTTGTCATGATCTCGTCTAAAGTCATCGATAAGAATGAATTGTAATAACTAGGGTTTGATATAAATCTATCATTTTATGTGAATTAAATTCTACATAAAATAATACATAATTATAAGAATTAGAGCTTGATATAATTTTATCATTTTATGTGAATTAGATTCTACATAAAATAATAAAATTTGTGAAGGAAGAAATACTAGATAGAATGGGAAACCGTCAACGGCTCGAAGTCCGATTTGATTCGGAATTAAACGGAATAAAAATTCCAGATATTACACCACCCCTTACAATTTGGTATATGGGAAGTCTTGTCATCTACCCGTTGAGCTAGAGCACAAGGCATATTGGGCAATCAAGTGGTTGAATTTCGATATCAAGGAAGCCGGAGATAAGAGACTATTGGACATCAATCAGTTGGAAGAGTTGCGCTTAAACGCTTATGAGAATGCCAAGATCTACAAGGAAAGAACGAAGAGATGGCACGACAAGCATAACATTCCTAAGGAATTCAAAGAACGAGATCTAGTTCTACTCTTCAACTCCCGCCTCCGCCTCTTTCCAAGTAAGTTGAAATCTAGATGGATAGGACCTTACGTTGTGAAAAATGTTTTCCCCTATGGTGCAGTTGAGATTTGGGGAGAAACAAGCGGAAGCTTTAAGGTCAACAGTCATAGGATGAAGAAGTACTGACCAGAAGTCCAGGTTGAGGAGATTGCACCACTATACCTTGTTTGGGGATGATGTACGGTCCAGCTAGCGACCTTAAATCAAGTGCTTCTTGGGAGGCAACCCAATGTATTGTTTTCTTTCCCCTTTTTCTAGCTTAGTTTTGGATAGTTTGCTTTGTTTTTGGCGTCCTCTAGATAGAAACCAAGCATATTCTAAGGAAAGATTACAGCTCAGGAGCTACAATGGAAGGACAGAAGTTCGAGAAATTGAGAAGACGAAGTTTAACTGAGACACATCTCGGTTGCTGTCACAACACCTCGACCGAGATGTTCTTGGGGCAACCGAGGCGACTAGGTCTGACATCCAGTCAGACACCTCGGTCCGGTCGGGACCACCTCGACCGAGGTGAAATTAAAATCAAAGAAGGGTATAAAAGGCGAGACGGTTTTTCTCTCTCTCCTCACTTTTCCCTCTCAACCGAGCCTCAACCGCGGCGGTTCCCTAACCTCGTTTCCTCATTTCTTGCTCGTTTTCCACAATTTTTTGTTCGATTTCACCGGAGGAAGCAAGAGGATCGATTTCCAAACATCAATCAGCAAGGAAAACGCTTCGAATCTGCAGAATATGGGTATTTCGTTCGAAAACCCTAACTCTTCTTTCTTTCACTGATTTAAAACAGATTTGGCTATAGTTTCCGATTATTATTGCTGAAAAGGATATAAGTACCCCATAGGAAGCATTTGGTAGTGATTTGGGGGAAAATAACTTGAAAATCAAAGAGTGAAATCGAACAACACTTTGCCTCGGTCCAGTCGGTTGTGTCTCGGCCGAGGTGGTTGTCAGGGCAACCGAGGTGTTCATCTGTCAGAAACATGAGCAGTCGATCAAATCGGCAGTTGGTCCTGAGAGATAGACCCTGTAGTTCCTCCCCTTCTTCTTCATCTCATCCTACTATACCGGTGATCCATGAGCGTCAACATGCTGACTTTGACCGCATTTGCGGGCGTCCCATTGTTGCCCCGTGATTTTTAGATGTTGCTGCCTTCGAGTGCCTCCATGTGGCAGAGGACTTGAGGAAGATGATCTCCATGGTGGGACTGGAGGAGTTCATGGAGATTCGAGCACCGGCCTACTTAGAGCCGACCATGGAGTTCATGAGTTCTGTCATTCACATGCTTGAGATGAACAACATCAAGTACCGGTTGCTGAACCGAAACTACATAGTATCGATGGACCAGTTGAGGGAGATCTTTGGCTTCCCTACCCTCACCGTGACTGATTTTCCTTCTCGAGCTGTAGCTCGAGATTGCCCATGTAGTGGAGCATAGTGACAGGTGGAGACCTGGAGATTCTAGAGAGCGCATCATCTTCCACCTAGCTTTCCGTCTTGCTCATAGGATATTCTGTGAGACACTTCTGGGGCGTACTGAGACGCCCCAGAAGGTCAGAAAGGGGGAGATTTTGAGCATGTTTTGTATGGTGAAGGGAGGAGTTCCTGACTTTGGAGGGATGCTAGCTGAGGACTTGCATAGGATCAAGGGCAAGTCCAAGGGAGATATTTGTTGTGGAGGTTTGGTGACCCATATTGCTACTGCCATGGGTTTAGATCCGAGTGCTTGTACAGTGGTTGCGGTTGCGAAGCCGCTTGGACTTCAGGAGATGATCACGAGGCGTATTCTCGTTCCTCGTGGTCTTAGTACACCATATGTCGCTATGCCATGGGAGACTACATCTCCATAGGGCATTCTTTGGTCATCTCAGTTCTGAGTCTTCGACCGTCAATATTGGTCTTCTACATGGTTTCCTTACATGCAGGATGCTAGATATGCTGCACCAGTTGATGATGAGGAGGAGTTTGATGAAGGAGCTGCTATGGAGACCGATATTGATACCGGCGGTCCTAGTGTGCCAGTTGTCGACCTTGATGACGAGGCGACATATGAGGAGGCAACAACACTACCACGACTAGCTCAACGCAGATTCCGCAGACGCAGAGATCTAGAGGCTCACCGACGGATCAATGAGTTAAACGATCAGATGATTAACTCCTATGCAGCTATGACGGTAGATATGTCCCAGCGCCTTGCTGATGAGCGCCGACACACTGACAGTTGGATGCATCAGATTAGAGAGAGCCATCATTACCACCAGCGCATGATGGAGATTCAATTTCATCATATGACGGGGTATACATTTGATCCTACCCAGCACCCCTACCTCCCATATGTTCCACATCCACCACCACCGCCACCAGCTGACGAGGATTAGAGTTGCATGGATCTTCTTTTTTGAAGAACCGGTAGGTGAAATAAAAGGTTAAAAGATACTCTAGAAGGAGGGTTGAATAGAGTATGGAAACTTTTCGCAAACCAAATCACAAGGCCTTGAAACTCCTTTCAAGGACCATGATTTCAATATGTGCTCTTTGTGAAACTTTGATTTCAAGGGCTTTGAAACTACTTTCAAGGGCCTTGACTTCTTGCTCCTGCAAAACAAAGTTATTCACAGTAAAGTATATATGGTGCGGAATTGAAAAGATCGACACGAGGATATGTTTACGAAGTTCGGCTCTAAATAACCTACTCTCCGTCCCAGAGTATAGTCTTAGGATCTAACTATCTATTATCAGCTTCAAAGAGTCCTAGATACAAATTAGAAGAAATCCCCTTCTTCTCTCACTGTAGCCAACACTATTTAGATCTTCCAATGGAGCTCTAATGTTTTCTCTCTCTAAGGGGATAAAGCTTTAGTGTGAATGAGAGAAAGAAAAACAACGAATGAAGATGATCATGTTGCTAGTAGATGTAAAGCTGTTTTCCTGTGTATGCTTGTGTATCTATCTTCTTCGACCATAATCTTCATTTATACTCTTCTATGGAGAGGTCTTCTAGCCATTGTAGAGATGACCGTTTGAAGATGAATCTTCTTCTCCATGAAGATCGTTTCTTGTTTCGAGATAAGTTAGACGTTGCAAATCTTCAGCTCGCTCCTAAGAACACGTCGAGTCCTTAGCTCCTTGATCTTCTCGTCTTTTGAATCAAGAGAGATAAGATATTATTCTTGCCGCTTTTTGTTTAGAAAATCTTTTGAAAAGATTCTCTAATCTTCGGTTGAGATATTTCTTCGGTTGATGAGATTTTTCTGTTAAAGAATCTTCCTGGAAAATTTCAGCTCATTTGAATCCTTGTTTCGTGCATCTATAACTTCAAGGTCCTTGAATTCGTCCCTTTGTAAACGCTATCTTCCTTTGTCCTTGAGTTATGTTTCAAGGCCCTTGAAATCCATATCAAGGCCCTTGAAATTTAGATAAAACCTGCACTAAATTCAAACCAACCAAATATCTAGAGAATATAATCAATACATGTTAGTATATCCAACTACTACATTTGTGTTAAATCTTCCATCATCAACACCTGTAAAACATTTTAATTAAGGTGGAGTTTTCAATCTCCCCCTTGATGGAAGACAACACAAATGTTTTATCGTACCTGCATTTGTTAGTTTAGTAATGCATATGAAAATCTCAAAACTAAAAATGCAGAATGCAGTATAACGAAATGTCGGATCATGTTTCTCCCCCTTTGTCTTTCAACAAGGGAGAAAAAACAGTCAAAGTAAGGAGTCTTAAAATACGATTACAGACCCAAAAATAGTATTTTCACAAACCACTTAGAAAGATTTTTAGAAAAACCAGTCAGCTTAATTCTCCTTATAGAACTTCCTCTTTCCTTTGGATGAAGATTTCTTATAACGCCAATCATCCATTTCAGCTGTCAAACGTCTTCTCTTTTCTTCAGCTCGTCTCTTCTTAACTACTTCATACTCAACCTTTGGCAAGAACATTGGCTCAACATGAGTTGGATACATAACTGATTTATTCTGTACACGCCTTTTACAGGTCATCAACACATTCTCAACCCTCTCTTGAGTATGTTGAGCGACATCTTCAGGTATGGGCAAAATGCTTCCCATTGTAATCAGTGCAAGAGCATTCATCAAATACATTTCATTGAATTTAGCATTTATGATTGCTAGCAACTCGAAATTTGTATCCATTCTCCTCTTGGTGTCAAACTGAAAATCAGATAATTCGCGATTGAGACAAACTATTTCCTTTTCACAACCCTCTAACCTGATTTTTAGAGTGGGAGAAGGTTTGATTTCTTCATTTGGATTTTGAGTAGTTCCCTTTCCTTTAAAAGTCCATGTTCCTGCAAGAGTTTTCTCAATCCCCAGACGTTCTAAGCAGTTCTCATCAATTTTATTGGTAATAGAATGTCTTTCCTCAGAGGATGTGTCAATTTTGTAACAATCAAAGACCTTAGGCAGCAAATTTCCATAAGGCAGAGGAATAGATCTCTTAGAATTGACAGAATGCATCATATGGTTGAGAATCAAATTAGGCACATCTATGTCCACATCAGACATAAGCAAATGAATTAATTCCAGAGATTGATCAGTCAACAACTCTCTTGAGTTTGCACAAGGAACGACACATCGAACCAGTATGGTAAACATTATTTTAGCCTCTAAGGTTAGAGATGTATGAGTAAGTTGACGTGAGGTTGAATTTGGAACCAGAAAATTCTCCTTAACAATACGAACACTCTCTGATCTTGAAGGATAGTTGAATACAACATCTGTAGGAATTCCAAAAATCTCACTTAGAATAGAAGGAGTGAGTAAAATCGGAGTACCTTTGACCGAAGATTCAAGAGTGATGCATCATTTGTCCCTTTTTGTAGTGAGATTAACATAGAATAATCTCGTGAGTCGTGAAAAAGCAAAATCTCCAGGGTTTAGAACCTTCCAGATAATCGAACTCTTCAGCTTGTCTAAGCAGGTTATCTTGAGAGTATCAAGAAAATCAGTATCCACCAAATCACACATACAGAGCGGTCGATTGTGAAAACCATCAAGCCAAGATCCAGAAGCTTGAAAATTAACAAACCATGATGAGGGAAGACCGGTAGTCTGAGATGGATCCAAATCTTCAAAAAGTTTTTCTTCTTTAGCAATTGAGGAATTCTGAACGACTTTCTTTTTGGGAGCTAGAGGAGCAGATCTCTTGCTTCTTTCTCAACATGATCACGTATGAAGTGATGCCTTACATCAATATGCTTAGTCCTTGAATGCTGCACATGATTTTTTGTTATAGAAATAGCACTAGTATTATCACATTTTATAGGAATACCTCTCAAGTCAAAGCCAAGGTCACGAAGTTGTTGAGCAATCCAAAGAATTTGAGCACAACAGGCTCTTGCAGCTATATATTCAGCTTCAGCTGTGGATAGGGCAACATAATTTTTTTTCTTGGAGTGCCAACTGATTAGGGATGACCCTAAGAATTGACAACATCCAGAAGTACTTTTTCCATCGAACTTATAACCTGCAAAGTCTGCATCTGAATAGCCAATAAGATGGAACGAGCACTACAAAAAAAATAAAAATTTGCGACCGCACATTGTCACGACAAGCATTTTCCGTCGTTAATGGGGTGATTTTTGTGACGGCATAGCGACGGCAACTAGTGTCGTAACTATTGCCCATTTTTTGCGACGGCTCAACGACGGTAATTAGTGCATTGCAAAAAGGTTGGCAATTTGTGACGGCATAACGACGGCAGTTGGTGTTGTCACAAACGGTTGGTTTATTTGCGACGGTACACCGACGGAAATTGGAGCCGTCGCAAAAAATTGGGTTGTTTGTGACGGAACAACGACGGTAATTGATGCCGTTGCAAAAAGGTTGGATAATTTTTGACGGCACAACGACGGAATTGGTGCCTTCACAAAGGTTGGGGTATTTGTGACGGCACAATGACGGTAATTGGTGCCGTCGTAAAAATATCGGGTTATTTGCGATGCCATAACGACGGTAGTTGGTTTCATTGCAAAAAGGTTGGATAATTTGTGACGGCACAACTTCGTTATGAACTTCCGGTATGAACTTTCGGTATGAACTTCCGGTATGAAATTTCGGTATGAACTTCTGGTATAAAAATTTCGGTATGAACTTCCGGTATGAAAAATTTCGTTATGAACTTCCGGTATGAACTTTCGGTATGAAATTCCGGTATAAAAAAATTCGGTATGAACTTCCGGTATGAAAAACTTCGTAACTTCCGGTATGAACTTTCGGTATGAACTTCCGGTATAAAAAATTTTGGTATGAACTTCCGGTATGAACACCCGGTATGAACTTCCGGTATAAAAAATTTATATATGAACTTCCGATATGAAAATTTTCGTTATGAACTTCCGGTATGAAAAATGTCCGGTATGTAAATGTCCGGTATATAAAATGTCCGGTATGTAAATGTCCGGTATGTAAAATGTCCGGTATGTAAATGTCCGGTATGTAAAATTTCTGGTATGTAAATGTCCGGTATGTTAATGTCCGGTATGTTAATTTTCGGTATGTAAATGCCCGGTATGAAAACATAAAATAAAAAGAGAAATAAAATAAAATAAAAAACGAATTCAGTAATTAAAATTAAAATTTACATAACAAACATCAAATATATTTTTTTTTAATAGAAGGGTTAATTAGTTTTAGCTTACCATTAAATGAAAGTGGTAAAAAAATCATGGAGTATATTTACTAAATAGAAAACTAGAAAGACCTAGTTAGTATACAATAAAATAAAAAAGCCTACTTATCTAATTAACCCAAGATATTTTAGATAGTTTGGGTAGATCCTTTGTTCTTTATTAGAGTTTTTTAACACATTAAGCATTTTCGGATCCCGAGGATCAAGAATTTTGAAAAGATAAATTGTAACATAAAAATTTACCCTAGTATTTATCTTGTTGCTATATGAAAATGCATCTAAACTTCTTCACAGCGCCTCTTCTTATAAGCGAAGGAAATGTCGGGTTGGTTTTTCGATTTCCCTCTCTCTGTCTAACTGCAGGCTTCGCGACTCCGCCGCCCATCACCGGAGAACTAACGCCACCAGTTCCGGCCGACGAATCGTCTAGGTTTGATAAGATGAAAGTATTCGTCAAGACTCTCAAGAACACCAACTTCGAGATCAAAGTGAAGCCCAAAGACACCGTAACTCTCTTTCCCTTCTTTTCTCGCTATCTCAGTTCTTGCCAAGCTAAAATGTTTTGGTTTTCCAACTTGGTTTGTAGTTGACAGTGTCATATCCAATCGCAAAGGCTCGAATTTGGTGTGTTTAATCGGCGCCGATTGTTCACTTGTGTTGGAGAACTAGGGTTGTGCTACGTGATTTTTGGTTTAGAACCAAATTTTTGATTTCTATAGGATTTTACTAGATTTTATTGTCCTTTGTGAATAGAATTTGCGGTTGTAGATTCGGATGCTATTGAAAGGGATGGGGCTTTCTTTTTGTTAATTTGGTACGAAATTTCCCCTCTATTCATCTATCTTGTGAACTTTGGTCAAGATCCCCCTTATTTTCATTTTGCTGGGATGTAAAAAGTATATGGGATGAGTGAACCGATTTTCAATTAGAACTTCGAACTGAACTATTTCCACCAATTTCTTGCTACTTTATGTGTGGAATGGAAAGTCAGATGAGGTATACTAGGAGCTTACTAACTTAAACATAGATTCCGTACTCGGGCATTGGCTTTGGTGTAAAGAGTAAACTGAGATGACTTGTGCGGGAAACGGGAAGAAAAACATTGATATTTAACCGTGTTTTTATGGCTGAATTGATAATGCTTCATTTATGATTTTCACTTGAAACTGGTAGTATAATTGGGCGGAGGAAAATTGTTCCGGGAACTGGGGATAAACGTGGAACGAACTTAGTCAATTAGCTATCCGAGCTAAATATATTAATTCATATACACTAAAATTAACATGATATAGGTTATATAAAGTATTATGCTCTACATCATTTACTAAGTTTTATGCATCTATTTTTTTTTACTTCTGGTGTCTAATTGTCTTAAACGTGATCGGAATGTAATCATTCAAAGAGCCAACAAGCTTATTGTTATTATGAGTTCTTAATTTGCAATGATAGTGATTTGTCAATTTGGAATTTCATTGCAAGTGTTGTACCAATTTATGTATGACATACAAATTAAGGATGAGATAATAGGTGTTATTAGAATCAATTATAATAAATATGCCCACAACAATAACAATGTTTTCACATTTTAATTGAAGACGTCATAAGTAACACCAATTCCTACTAAGGTTGTCACATTGAAAATAGGCAAACAATAAAGTGTTGTATATTCTTATTTTTCTTTTCTTTTCTTCTGAATACTCAGGTGTTTTGAATGCTGAAGAGTTGTATGTCATTATGGAGGGAGGCAATAGTGGTAAATACCTTTTCTGTTACTATGGGTTCTTTTGCTATTTGAATTTCATTGTCTCTTGAGAACTGTGAGTATGTTTGTCTGCTTTTCTTCTCTAAAATTTCAACAACTCTTCTCTAAATTCCAATTAGAATAGAAACCAAGAAATAGAAGAGAGGAGTTGTACTAGAAGAGTGTAGAAATTGAAGGAATGCTCAGGGTTGGATACATAAAGAAACTTGGTCATGTGTGATAGAGGTAAAAAATTGGGATATTGATTGTAGTGTGTTCTTTTATCCGTATCCTTCCTCTTGGTATGTTTTCCTCAAGGCTAATAAATAAAGATGGGGTAAACAGAGAAGAGGGAATCTCTTTATGATTACAGTTTTACAAGAGTATGCAATGCATTTGAAAATGAACATTTGTTAATTTAATTTCCTCAGCATTGAAGCATACGAAATTAAAATTTTAAATGTTCAATGTCTACAGTTATTTGTTCTACCTTAGTCACAAGTATTTTTAAAAATACAACTAGCGTCCCTTCCTCTTACAAAACCTTTATCATTTGTCTCTGATTTGTGAAAACGCTGATTGAACAATGCACAAAAATGAAGGCAAGAGATACTATTGAGCCTAAAAGAAGCACCTTTTTCGAAGACTATTTTCCCAACAACCTAGAACTCAGATAGCTGGATCTACAATTGAAATGTTACTGCATTTTTTGAATAACTTCTCTACTATGATTTTCTGTTGAACTGCACTTGACTTTCTGACTTCATTATTGTTGTGGAAACCAAGATTATTATTGAAGGGAATGGAGCATTAACCTGCAAATAGAAAATAAAGTATATAAAGGAATATCTAGCTGTGTGATTAAGAGAATAGGTATTTAGGAATGGAGAAACTTTTATTTCTTAATTAAAAATTTTAAATTATACAAAATCATAAATTATGTAACTTTTCAAGTAGAGGGGTATCTAGATTCTCAAGTTTAGGTCATCTTCTAACATTTTGTTGGACCCGGTTATACCTTTGTTAGTGCATCAAATTTCCATACAATTCAACCACTGTGAGCCCTACAAGTGATGAGCCAATTCAATAAGTGGTAACAAGTTAAATGTTTGTTTTATGGAAAGTTTTGTGCTTTTGTTATCTTGTTTCTTGATTATGTTATTGTTGGTTGTTCTACTTTTTGATGATGCTTGCCAATTGCAACAAAATACGTGTTTCTTGTTTTTATCTGCTTCTGTCATCTTAACTGTTTTTTGCCTTGTACTTATTGCAGTGGAACTTAGGGCAATACTCCGATATTTGACTTCTAGATAATGGATCAATCGCTTGGATTCCACATGGAAGATGTTGTGGACCTTAGTAGGAGTAAGAAGTGGTTATCTTATTCTTGTCTCAACTGTCCTTGCTTAGGTGACTTCTTTTGTTTTGAACAATTGGAAACCGAGTTTTTGTTAATATTTTTTTTCCCTAAACTAAAAAGGAACTTTATTGTGTCTTACTGTAGTTGTGTGCTAACATCTGATGGATAAGCTTCAGTCACTTTTTCTTGGATGTATGGCTTGTAGTGATAACTAGCATATTCTTGGATTGGGAGATAAGCTCTTATATAATTATTAGCATTTTCTAGAGGCCAATGTCCAATGTTCGTGTTGCATTCCTGCGTTTATTTATTTATGTTTTTTTTGTCAAGTGTGAGTACTGTGATAGTTGTTGAAGTTCTTCTAATTTGTAAGGCTTAAACCCAATCTCCTTTTATGTATGGCTTTGATCAATCTGATGTCCACAACTTAGTTGGTCAGATTGGAAGCTCGTATAGACTCATGTGCATTGTATTGATGTCTATCAAGTGTAGGATAATATGTTGTGAACATTTTTATATTTGCATGTAATTAAGTTCTGCTTTTATTGGATTAGATAGTGTATGAGTTTGAAATGTTTTGTGTACTATCCTTGATAACACGATTTATGACTTAGGTTTAGGCACTCATTTATATAGATTTTCCGCTCATTCATGCATGGTTTAGCACTAGTTCACGACGTTTGCACTCAATTCATGTATTTTGTCGAGATAGACGTCTACACGGAATTTTGTATGCTTTGTAGGTATTTTGGGACATTTAGGAGCTTAATCGATACACTCGAGGATCGTTCATCGAGATGACACACCTTCGGACTCATTGGAATGCAAGCTAGGGGCTAATGAGGACTCATGAGACCTTGTTGGTGCATGCCATGCACCAAATCGTGACTTATACATCCAAAACAAGCTGAGGCACCAAAACCACGGCCACTAGGACTTCCACGGGCGTGGTTTTGGTCGTGGTTTTTGCCAGACGGTTGTGACAGTTGTCCCACGATCTTCATGGCCGACTCTTGCAAATTTGTAGGATAAATAGGTGGTCCTGCAAGGCTGTTAAAAAGACCCCTCACTCCCATTCTCTCCCACACTCTCAACAAGAAAGATTCTCTCAATTGGGAGCTTGGAATGGAGCTACTCTTGGAGGAGAAGAAAAGTTCCATTGGAGAAGAAAAGAAGAACACACCATTATTAGTCTTTGATAGATTTTAAAGTGAAGATTATCGGAATCGTTTTCTAAGGTTGTAAGAATCGATTGAACCTTCATTTGAAGGGTTGTAAGTCTTTCTTAAACTCATATTCAGCTTGGTTTTCTTTGTTCAACTTGTTTATCTCTTTCTTTTCATTATCTTGCAAATGGAAGCCATGATTTTATGCTTGATGACTTTGATTGTGATGATGTATGTTGTTGGCTAAATAGATGCGATTCTAGGGTAAGGAAAGGATGGTTATGGCTTGGACTATGATAGAATAGACTTAAATGTATGCTTGGATGATTCGCTTGATTGAACCTAGTCACTGTTAGAAACCACGGTTTGTTCTAGACAAACCACGGCCGTGATTCTTGATGAACACCCCGTGATTTTGATTAACTTGCTTGTAACGATAAATCCAAGTGTTAGGTTGTTAGATTGTTGAAATCCTAAGTGTTTGTTGAGCTAAATCTATCCTAGGGTGACCTAGTGTTAGCAACTAAGTGTTAGAAGAGACCTACCCGGTGATTTTTGCTCTTAGATACCGAAGATGACGAACTCTAGGTAGTAGTGAGCCTCATAAGCCTTATTGGACTGAGTGTGCTAGGATAGTTGCCTAGGACTTGCGTTCCCGAGACTTACCCGATAAGGAGAGGTTAGATCCCTAGATAACCATCCGGTTTGTGTAGAATTCCTATCCTTAGGCTCTTTGAGACTTACCCGGTGATGAGACCTTAGGAACGGACTAGTGGACCATGAGACCTACCCGGTGATTGATCCCAATCTAGGAACACTCACTCCCAACATACCATAGTTAATCCAAGGAATGATTAGATAGCTTGAGTCCTATGCCATAACCGGAATTTCCAATCCCTAGAATCCGCTCTTCTCCCTTTGATTACATATTTCGTATTTGTTTGTTTACTTGTGGTGTTAGCTTAGTTGATTGTTTATTTCGCATGATTTGTGATCTTTGATTGATCACCTAAAAACCAAACCAAAAACATTGAGATTTTCATTTCTTTATTCCTTTCTATTTTCTTAGCCTAGATCTTCACTATCCTTAGTCATTAATCGATTCAATCTCACCTCAGTCTTTGTGTTCGACCTCGGAATACTATCCATACTACAAATCGTCCCGCACACTGCGTGTTCGCTAGGAGTTAGGAGAAATATAACGAGTATAAATTTAAGGCTTTTTGCATGCATACATCCTAAGCGTAACAAGTTTTTGGCGCCGTTGCCGGGGACTAGGTTAAGATTGAGTCATTGTTTGTGATTGTTTATAGTGTAGGTCTTTCTTGTTGCTTTTGATCTGGTTTGGTTTGTGTCTTTGCTTTTCAAGACATATCTACTTTTTAGGTGTATGCGAAGATCTCGTGGCAAGGATTTAGCTCCATTCGATCCCGAACCGGAGAAAACCCTTAGATCTAGATCCAAGAGCATTAGGAAGGGAAAAGAGATGACCGGAAGAGATCTCCAAGCTGAGTTAGATGAGGCTTTAGAGCAAATTAGGACAAGGGATGAAGCTTTGGAGAATGAAAGGAGACTTGCCAATGAGAGGCAAGAAGCAATTAGAAGGGAGATTGAGGAGATTAGGCAAGCTCTTGTGCGAAGAGAACCTAACCCTCAAGAACCTCCACCTCCACCACCACAACCGCAGCCGGCGGTTAATATTCGGGTTGTGCCCATTGCTATTGAAGAGCCACAAACATTAGGGAGACGTATGGATCCGGCACAAAGAGCACACCGTCCGGGTGTGAACTTAGGAGATCCCGCAACCCATAATTACGAGCTCCGCCCTCAAGCTCTACAAATGATCCGGCATAATCAATTTGGAGGGATGGAAGGAGAGTCTCCTCATCAACACTTGATGAACTATGAGATCTTGATGGAGACTCTAAGGCCGCCTAGATTGGAGAGCAACAACCATAAGCTTAGGGCTTTCTCCTTCTCACATAAGGATAAAGCCTTGGCTTGGTATCAATCTATTCCACAAGGGCGAGTGAGTACTTGGGAGGAGATGACAACCGAGTTTTTGACTAAGTTCTTCCTACCTTCCAAGACTACCGAGTTAAGAGGGAAGATCAATACCTTCTTGATGAAGGATAGAGAGAGCTTATTCAAGTCTTGGGAGAGGTTCAAAGACCTTCTCCTAGATTGTCCACACCATGGTATACCGAAAATTGAGCTATTGAAGATCTACTTCAAAGGACTTGATGAAGATATCCAATTCAAGCTTCAATCTCTTTCCGGTGGGACTTTCATGGAAAAGAATGTGGATGAAGCTTGGGAGTTTGTAGAGAAACAAGCTTTGGTGATTGAGAAGTACTCCCATAGGAAGAGTGATGGGAGGAAAGCGGGAGCATATGAGGTGAGTGAAGTCACCATGAGCAACTTCAAGCTTGATGCAATCAACAACGAGCTAAAATCTTTGAGGGAGTTGTGCACTACAACTTTGAAGAATCAAGCAACCTCTCAAGTGCAAGCAAACTTGTCTTCCAAGGAGGAAGATGTGAACTACATGGGAAGGGGCAACTACAACAACTATCAAGGCCCAAGGAACTTCAACAACAACCGGCAATTCAACAATTACCGGCCTAACCACAACCATCCCGGGTTTTCCTATTCTAACCCGGATGGAGCCTTGAACCCTCCCGCTTCCACAAGCGCAGCTCCTCCACCAAAGGCTTCACAAGAACCTCCACCCGGATTCACTCAACCTCCAAAGGATAGAACCGAGATGATGTTTGAGCAATTGCTTGGAAGGTTGAGTGGTCTTGAGAGCACGGTGACTTCCATTTCTAAGGCTCAAAAGGTGTTGGAAGCACAAGTGTTCCAAAAGGCGGGTGAAGCTCATAGAGATCCGGGAAAGCTTCCCGGAAGAACCGAAGACAACCCAAGAGGCCAAGTGTTGGCCATTACAACAAGGAGCGGGTTGAGCATGAAGGATCCCTTACCTAAGGGAATTGATAAAGGGAAGCAAGTGGTGATAGAAGAGGAAACATTGCAAGAAGATGGAGGCAAGAGCAAGGATGATGAGCCAACATATGTGGCACCACCTCCATACAAGCCTCCACTACCATTCCCTCAATCACGAGCAAGAGCTCGCTTGGACAAACACTTTGGTAAATTCCTTGAACTTATGTCTAAATTGCATATTAACATTGCGTTCATGGATGCTATTTTAGGTATGCCGGCATATGGCAAGTTCTTGAAGGAAATACTCTCCAACAAAAGGAAGTTGGAGGAGTATGGGGAAGTGAGGATGACAAAGAGGTCCTCGGAATTGATTCAAACTATGAAGGAGGAGATGCCTCCTAAGCTAAGAGATCCGGGTTCTTTTTGTGTGCCAATTGGAGTGGGAGAAGTGAAGTATGAAGCCCTATGTGATCTTGGGGAAGTGTAAGCATCATACCGCTTGCACTTTTCAACAAGGTTGGGCTAGGAGAGCCAAAGCCGGTCAAGATGACCCTTTACATGGTGGACCGTTCGATCACTCACCCGGTTGGAATATTGGAAGACATACCGGTGCAACTAGGGAAGTTCTATGTGCCCATAGACTTCGTTGTTTTGGACATCCCAGCGGACTATCCGGTTCCCATCATCTTAGGAAGACCTTTCTTGGATACATCCGGATGCTTGGTGGATTGTAAGAATGGAATTCTCTCCTTCAACATTGGAGAAGAGAATATCAAGTTCAAGCTGTCCACAATGATGAAAGGGCCGACCCTTGATGAGGATGTGTTCAACATTGTCGAGCAAGAGGAGTCTAGAGAAGTTGTGAGCTCAATCTTGATCAAGGACCCCTTGGAGAAGGTTCTTAGCTTGAGTTTTATGGAGGAAGGTGTTGAGGAGGCTTGTAATGAAGAAATTAAGGCTTTGGAAGCATTAGAAAAGGAGACAAGAGCTGAATTTGAAGTCCACGAGAGTGTGCTGAATTCTTGTAGGAACCACGGCCAGGGACCAAGAACCACGCCCGTGGAAAGACCCGTGGAACTCTCTGGAATTCTCCGAAATGCAAGCTTTGCAAGAACCACAGCCGTGGTTGTGCCAAAGCCCGTGGTTCTGCCCGTGGTTTCTCCAAAAGCTGCCTTAGTTGATGATCAAGCTTCAAGGAGTCTTGGGGAGTCTTCCATGGCTTTGGATTCATCTCAACCTACATTATATGGATCGTCTCCACTCGATAAAGGTCCTCCTAAACTTGAACTTAAACCCCTCCCCTCTCATTTGAAGTATGCTTTTCTTGTTGAGAATTCTACATATCCGGTGATTGTTAATGCATGCTTGAATGATGATAAGTTGAATAGATTGTTGCATGAGTTGAGATTGCATAGGAAAGCCATTGGCTATACCATTGATGATTTAGTTGGCAACAAACCTTCTTTGTGCATGCATAAGATCTTAATGGAAGATAATCATAAACCTTCAATTGAACCTCAAAGAAGACTAAACCCAATCATGAAAGAAGTAGTCAAGAAAGAGATCCTTAAATTGCTAGATGCGGGAATCATTTTCCCAATTTCGGATAGTAAGTGGGTTAGTCCCGTGCATGTGGTTCCTAAGAAGGGTGGGATGACCGTAGTAACTAATGAGAATAATGAACTAATCCCAACTAGAACGGTTACGGGATGGAGGATGTGTATAGACTATAGGAAACTAAATGCGGCCTCTAGGAAAGATCACTTCCCTCTTCCCTTTATTGACCAAATGCTAGAGAGATTAGCTCAACATTCCCACTTTTGCTACTTAGATGGTTATAGTGGATTCTTCCAAATCCCCATCGACCCCGATGACCAAGAGAAAACTATATTTACATGTCCTTGGGGTACATTTGCATATAGGAGAATTCCATTTGGGTTGTGTAATGCACCCGCCACCTTTCAAAGGTGTATGATGGCTATCTTTTCTGAGTATATTGAAAACATCATGGAAGTGTTTATGGATGATTTTTTTATTTATGGATCTTCCTTTGATGATTGTTTAGCTAACTTGTCTCTAGTGCTTAAGAGATGTGAGGAGACTAATCTAGTCTTGAATTGGGAAAAATGCCACTTCATGGTAAGTGAAGGTATTGTGTTGGGACATTTGGTGTCCAACCGTGGTATTGAGGTTGATAGAGCTAAGATAGAAACCATAGAGAAGTTGCCACCACCTACCTCGGTGAAGGGGGTAAGGAGTTTTCTAGGGCATGCCGGTTTTTACCGGAGATTTATTAAGGATTTCTCTAAGATTTCTAAGCCTCTTACTAACCTACTAGTGAAAGATGTTGAGTTTGTTTTCTCCAAGGATTGCCTTGAGGCTTTTTGTAGGTTGAAGAATGCTTTGATCTCCGCACCCATCATGCAACCTCCGGATTGGAGTTTACCGTTTGAGATCATGTGTGACGCGAGTGATGTAGCCGTTGAGGCTGTTTTGGGACAAAGGAAAGATGGGCTTACACATGCCATCTATTATGCTAGCAAGACGCTAGATGAAGCCCAACTCAATTATGCTACCACCGAGAAGGAGTTGCTAGCGGTGGTGTATGCATTTGAGAAGTTCCGCTCATATCTTGTTGGAGCGAAGGTCATTGTGTATACGGATCATGCTGCGATCCGTTATCTCCTTACAGAGAAGGATGCCAAGCCTCGGTTGATTCGGTGGATCCTTCTTCTTCAAGAGTTTGACTTGGAAATCCGGGATAAGAAAGGGTCCGAAAATTCTGTGGCGGATCACCTTAGTAGACTCCCACCATTGGAGCTTGAGAAAGATGACATCCCGATTGATGACTCGTTCCGGGATGAACAATTGCAAATGGTGGAGGAATGCTTGTTTCAAGTGTCTAGAGGAAGTGAGCCATGGTATGCCGACATTATGAACTATCTTGTGTGTGAGGAGGTGCCACCCGGTTTATCCTATGCCCAAAGGAAAAAGTTCTTCAAGGATGTGAGGCATTACTATTGGAGTGAGCCGCTTTTGTTCAAAAGAGGGCCGGATGGAGTTTTTAGAAGATGCATACCGGAGGATGAGGTGGAGAGTGTGATCCGCCATTGTCATTCCTTGCCATGTGGAGGCCATGCTAGCTCACACAAGACATGTGCTAAGGTGTTGCAATCGGGTTTCTTTTGGCCAAGTTTGTTCAAGGATGTGCAAAATTTTGTGGTAGCTTGTGATGCTTGCCAAAGGACAGGCAACATCTCAAGGAGGAATGAGATGCCCTTGAACAACATACAAGAGGTGGAGATATTCGATGTGTGGGGTGTGGACTTCATGGGACCATTCCCCTCTTCATGTGGCAACCTCTACATCCTGTTGGCGGTGGACTATGTTTCGAGATAGGTGGAGGCAATCGCCTCTTCCACAAATGACGCCAAGGTTGTGGTGCGGTTCTTCAACCGAGTGATCTTCCCTAGGTTTGGAACACCAAGGGTGATCATAAGTGATGGAGGGAAGCATTTCACTAATAGGAGCTTCGGGACACTTTTGGCTAAGTATGGGGTAACTCATAAGGTGGCAACACCTTACCATCCCCAAACTAGTAGCCAAGTGGAGATCTCCAACCGGGAGATAAAGGGAATTCTTGAGAAAACGGTTTCTAGGACGAGAAAGGATTGGGCTATGAAGCTCGATGATGCTTTGTGGGCTTATAGAACCGCTTTCAAGACACCGATTAGCACCACTCCTTACAAGCTAGTCTATGGCAAGTCTTGCCACCTTCCGGTAGAGATGGAGCATAGAGCATATTGGGCTATAAGGTGGTTGAATTTTGACCTCAAGAAGGCCGGTGAGAAGAGGTCGCTAGACATGATTGCTCTTGAGGAGATCCGGTTGGATGCTTATGAAAACGCCCGGATCTACAAGGAGAGGACCAAACGTTGGCATGACAAGCGTCTCATCCCGAAAGAGTTGAGTGAAGGCGACCTTGTCCTTCTCTTCAACTCAAGGCTGTGGCTCTTCCTCGGAAAGCTAAAGTCGAGGTGGACCGGTCCTTATATAGTGAAGAAGATCTTTCCCCATGGAGCGGTTGAGATAGGAGGGGAGCATTGTGGAGATTTTAAGGTGAATGGGCACCGGTTGAAGAGGTATATCCCGGGAGCTCCGGTGGATATGATTGCCCCACTTCACGTTGAGTGAGACGCCCCCGAGTTTGGTCAAGCTAATGACCTTAAAGAAGCGCTTGATGGGAGGCAACCCATTGGTAATCGTTTTTCCCTTTTCATTTTTGTTTTTGTTTTTGTTTTGATTTTTCTGTTTTTGTGTGTTTGGTGTGCTTTGTGTGTGTACTAGAGCCTTGGTAGCATGGAAGCCTTGCATGGCATGTGGATGATGATGATGAGTCCCTCATCAATTGTGGGTGGAGCGGACGCGGGACTTGGACGGCTAGCGGCGCCTAGCGCGGATCCCGATGCCATAACAAACACTTTGAGCTCTCTACCATCGTTGATAGGATCATCCTACATCACTCCATTTGAGTAATCCCAAATACCAAAGCAAGCCATTTTTACATTGTGAGAACCCTCTTTCACTCTTCTTTACTTCATTTACACATTGGGGACAATGTGTTTCTAAGTATGGGGTGGGGTTTGCATGATCTTTTGCATGATTAGCATCTAGGGTAGTTTCTTTTAGTCACATGCTTCATTATGTCTTGCATTGTACATACACATTTCAAAAAATCCAAAAAATCAGAAAATTTTAAAAATTTTAGTGCTTCTAAGCTTGGGAATGACCCTTATGATGAAATTGTTGTGTGGATTGGCTATGGATGGCCTTATGTGTTGAATAGATGAATGCATATGTGGACTTGAAGTACTTATCTTGAATCCCATGAATGGTTTGTGATTATGATGCTTGCCTTGATTGGATTGAGTATTGAAAGTCGAAATTACATGCTAGTTCTTGCACATCATCTAGGAGTGATTAAGGCAATTCATCTTTCTCTACTTCTCATCTTAATCATGTTGTTTGAGCACCTCAATTGATATAAATTTGACCTCTTTTGACCCATCCGAGAATAGGAGCATGCTAGTGTGTTGATGTGTGTGAAAAGCAAGTGTGGGGTGAAGTTGTTGATGGATGAATGTTATGAATGAAGTGCTGAATTTGTTGTGAAAGTGTAGACAAAAATATAGGTTTGGGGACGTTGGTTTAAATGATGAGTAACTCGGCACCATTCACATGATCGGGTGTTTGTGCCTTGCCAAAGTCAAATAAACCGATAGTCCTAACGAGCTTTGGTATGTGTGCCCGGTGTGGATGCACCTCGAAAAATAAAAAAACCCGAGGACGGCTAATTACCAAGGTTTCGGCTTTTGTACACCAATGCCATTGTCTCAAAAATAAGTGAAAGAAAAAGAAAGAAAAGATGGAGAAAATATACACTTGTGGGAAGTTGATAAAAATGTGAAGTTGTGAAGTTAGTTCCATTCCCGGATTAGCATCACATAGCCTAGAAAAATTCCCACCTAATCACAATATTTCTTGGCCTTTTATTTCCTAAGCCCTTGTGACCTATTTGCATGTGTGTAAGACTTAGTGATCTAGATTGAAAATGCTCATGATCATCTTGACATCTTCATACATTTCATGCATGCTTTCGAGTTAAGTATAATTGTCTCTCCGTGCCTTCACCTGTTTGATACATGATTTCTTGTCCATTGCCATGAAAGATGACTATGAAGGTGATCCAATATTAGAAGCACAACTCCAAAAGATTTTGTTATTTTTCTGCATGCATAAATCATGTCATCTTTTAGTCTATAGTTGGTGACTTGCTCGGGGACGAGAAAACCTTAAGTATGGGGTATTTTTGATAACACGATTTATGACTTAGGTTTAGGCACTCATTTAGATAGATTTTCCGCTCATTCATGCATGGTTTAGCACTAGTTCACGACGTTTGCACTCAATTCATGTATTTTGTCGAGATAGACGTCTACACGGACTTGTGTATGCTTTGTAGGTATTTTGGGAGATTTAGGAGCTTAATCGATACAATCGAAGATCGTTCCTCGAGATAACACACCTTCAGACTCATTGGAATGCAAGCTAGGGGCTAAGGAGGACTCATGGGACCTTGTTGGTGCATGCCATGCACCAAATCATGACTTATACATCCAAAACAAGCTGAGGCACCAAAACCACGGCCACTGAGACTTCCACGGGCGTGGTTTTGGCCGTGGTTTTTTCCAGACGGTTGTGACAGCTGTCCCACGATCTTCATGGCCGACTCTTGCAAATTTGTAGGATAAATAGGTGGTCCTGCAAGGTTGTTAGAAAGACCCCTCACTCCCATTCTCTCCCACACTCTCAACAAGAAAGATTCTCTCAATTGGGAGCTTGGATTGGAGCTACTCTTGGAGGAGAAGAAAAGTTCCATTGGAGAAGAAAAGAAGAACACACCATTATTAGTCTTTGATAGATTTTAGAGTGAAGATTATCGGAATCGTTTTCTAGGGTTGTAAGAATCGATTGAACCTTCATTTGAAGGGTTGTAAGTCTTTCTTAAACTCATATTCAGCTTGGTTTTCTTTGTTCAACTTGTTTATCTCTTTCTTTTCATTATCTTGCAAATGGAAGCCATGATTTTATGCTTGATGACTTTGATTATGATGATGTATATTGTTGGCTAAATAGATGCGATTCTAGGGTAAGGAAAGGATGGTTATGGCTTGGACTATGATAGAATAGACTTAAATGTATGCTTGGATGATTCGCTTGATTGAACCTAGTCACTGTTAGAAACCACGGTTTGTTCTAGACAAACCACGACCGTGATTCTTGATGAACACCCCGTGATTTTGATTAACTTGCTTGTAACGATAAATCCAAGTGTTAGGTTGTTAGATTGTTGAAATCCTAAGTGTTTGTTGAGCTAAATCTATCCTAGGGTGACCTAGTGTTAGCAACTAAGTGTTAGAAGAGACCTACCCGGTGATTCTTGCTCTTAGATACCGAAGATGACGAACTCTAGGTAGTAGTGAGCCTCATAAGCCGCTATTGGACTGAGTGTGCTAGGATAGTTGCCTAGGACTTGCCTTCCCGAGACTTACCCGGTAAGGAGAGGTTAGATCCCTAGATAACCATCCGGTTTGTGTAGAATTTCTATCCTTAGGCTCTTTGAGACTTACCCGGTGATGAGACCTTAGGAACGGACTAGTGGACCATGAGACCTACCCGGTGATTGATCCCAATCTAGGAACACTCACTCCCAACATACCATAGTTAATCCAAGGAATGATTAGATAGCTTGAGTTCTATGCCATAACCGGAATTTCCAATCCCTAGAATCCGCTCTTCTCCCTTTGATTACATATTTCGTATTTGTTTTTTTACTTGTGGTGTTAGATTAGTTGATTGTTTATTTCGCATGATTTGTGATCTTTGATTGATCACCTAAAAACCAAACCAAAAACATTGAGATTTTCATTTCTTTATTCCTTTCTCTTTTCTTAGCCTAGATCTTCACTATCGTTAGTCATTAATCGATTCAATCTCACCTCAGTCTTTGTGTTCGACCTCTGAATACTATCCCTACTACAAAACGTCCCGTACACCGCGGGTTCGCTAGGAGTTAGGAGAAATATAACGAGTATAAATTTAAGGCTTTTTGCGTGCATACATCCTAAGCGTAACAATCTTCATGTGTTTGACTCTTGCAGTTGATGTTCGGATCCTCTATTCAGTTCACTGAAATCCTCTACTCCAGGTGTGGGCTTTGGTCTACCTTAGGGATCTTTCAGTAAGGTGTGTGCAAGGCATTTGATAAATTCTCCTTTTTAGTTTTGTTGTCCGCTTACAAAATGTTGTTTTGGGATATAAGGTGTTAACGTGTTCTATGCAGGAGTTGCTTAATTCGGAGTTCCACTTACAACAATGTTGTTCTGGGTCATCAGGTGTTAATGCGTTTTATGTAGGAGTTGCTTAACTGGGAGTTATGGGGATGAGTTTTTCCGACAAACCACACACCTACATGTGCATGAGCACCATGTTCCACCTTAGCATTCTTCAATGTAAATTTATTTTTTAAAAGACAACATGTATTTGTACCGACCTTAGCATTCTTCAATGTAAATTTATTTCTAAAAGACAACATGTATTTGTAACGAATTATTACAAAATGAATAGAACTACATGTATTTGTACCGAATTATTTAATAATGAACGATTCGTGATTTCATTTACGAGTACAATTTCCGATTTCTTCTACTTCCCTACTAGTATAATGCGATTACAAATTAAAATAATAGCCACAAAGAAATATATATCGCTATTGTGTCTGCCGTTGCAAATATAAATATTAATAATTGTAAAAATTCACGACGGCATGATGTAACAAATTAAAAGTTTATCGCGACGGCAATAAACGTGTA
The DNA here is from genome assembly GCA_033239045.1 of Fagopyrum esculentum. Taxonomy (NCBI): domain Eukaryota; kingdom Viridiplantae; phylum Streptophyta; class Magnoliopsida; order Caryophyllales; family Polygonaceae; genus Fagopyrum; species Fagopyrum esculentum. Next base: position 70,929,822 of record BSUD01000008.1, read on the forward strand.
TCGCGACAGCAATATGCTGTCATTTAAGCTATTTGGGACACTTGACCGTCGCAAAATTCAGATCTACGTGACACCTAGAAGGATAATTGGAAAAAGTAACTTGCCGTCATATAAGTTATTTGCGATGGACTATCACCGTTGCAAATAAAAACCCGTGTTGTCGTGGAAGATCATTGGGGACGGTGAGTGGCCATCACATAAGCTATTTGTGACGGTCCTTTCCCGTCACAAATAAGAAACTCACGACACCAATGAAGATTATTTGCATCGGCAGTTTGCCGTCACTATGCCGTCACAAAATATCTATGTGACGGTATATTGTTGTCGCATATTCTTTTTGTGACGGACGACAATGCCATCGCAAAAGACCTCTTGCGACGGTAATGTCCTCATTTGTGACGGCATGACACCGTTGCAAATCTATTTATTTTTTGTAGTGGAGCTTTGACGTGAGTACATAACCCTAGATCCTTAGTGCCATTGAGATACTGAAAAATTCTTTTCATAGCTATCAAGTATGACTCTTTAGGATCAGCTTGAAATCTTGCACACATGCATACGCTAAACATAATGTCAGGACGACTAGCAGTTAGATACAACAATGAACCGATCATACCTCTATACTCCTTTTGTACAACACTTTTGCCATTTTTGTCATGATCTAGCGAAAGTGTTGAACTCATAGGGGTTTTTGCAACCTTAGATTGATCCATTTTGTACTTCTTAAGCAAGTCTTTAGTATACTTGCTTTGATTGAGAAAAAATCCTTTCTTTGCTTGTGTAACTTGAAGTCCAAGAAAGAAATTTAGCTCTCCCATTAAGTTCATTTCAAATTTCCTGCACATAATAACTGAAAATTCCTCGCAAAGGGAATCATTAGTAGCACCAAATAATATATCATCAACATAGATTTTCACTACTAGAATGTCGTTGCCTGTAGTTTTGATAAACAATGTTTTATCAATCAAACCTCTTTAAATTGTTATCAAGAAGATATTTAGACAATCTTCCATACCAAGCTCGAGGAGCTTGCTTAAGACCGTAAAGAGCTTTGTCTAATTTAAAAACATGATCTGGAAATTCATCATTTTCAAAACCAGGAGGTTGTGCAACGTAGACTTCTTCTTCTAGGAAACCGTTTAGAAAAGCACATTTTACATCCATTTGAAAAAGTTTTATGCTCATGAAAGATGCAAATGCAAGTAGCATACGTATGGCTTCTAACCTGGCAACTGGAGCAAAAGTCTCCTCATAATCAATACCTTCTTCTTGGTTATAACCTTGTGCTATAAGTCGTGCTTTGTTTCGTATGACTTTGCCACTTTCATCCAATTTGTTTCGAAAGACCCATTCCGTGCCAATAACTGATTGATGCTTTGGTCTTTAAGTAAGAGTCCATACCTTGTTCTTCTCAAATTCATTCAATTCATTTTGCATGGCAATGATCCAATTTGGTTCTTGAAGAGCTTGAATGTAGTTCTTTGGCTCGACAAGTGATACAAAAGCGGAGAAGGCACATATATTGTTCACTTTAGATCTAGTTTGAACTCCAGCATTTGGATCTGAGATCACATTCTCGTGTGGATGATATGAGGAGTGTTGAACTTTTCTTCTTTTGACATATGGAGTAGATCCAAAAGGTTGAGCTTCATATGTTTGGCTAGATTCGGGTACCATTGATGCATTTCCATTTGATTCAATCTCAAGGCCTTGAAGTTGGGTTTCAAACCCTTGAAGTGGAGTTCTGTTATCACAGTTTCCAGTTTCAAGGTCTTGAAGGTGTGTTTCAAGGTCTTGAGGGCTTTCTTCGGTATCTTGAATCTTTTCTTGCATATTCTTGTCTTGATCTTTAGGATCTTCCTCTTCATCCAAATTATGATCTTCTCTTTGATTCAGAATTAGATCTGCAAAACTTTCACTCAAAGTACCATCATTGATTTCATAAAAAATAATATGAATGCTTTCCTCGACAATTTTGGTGCGTTTGTTGTAGAGACGATAAGCTTTGCTATTTGAAGCATATCCAATGAACATATCTTCATCACTACGTGCATCAAATTTCCCTAGATTATCTTTGCCATAGTTATGAACAAAACAAGTGCATCCAAAGGGTTTGAAATATGAAATATTTGGCTTTCTTCCTTTAAAGACTTCATAAGGAGTCTTTTTCAAAATAGAGCGAATTAAACATCTATTCAAAATATAATTTGCAGTGTTTACTGCTTCAGCCCAAAAGCTTTTTGGCAAATTGTTTTCTAAAAGCATTGTCCTAGATATATCCTCAAGAGTGCGGTTCTTTCGTTCCACAACTCCATTTTGTTGAGGAGTTCTAGGGGCTGAAAAATTATGTGAAATGCCATATTTTGCACAAAACAAGTCAAACTTTAGTTGATCAAACTCTCTACCATGATCACTTCGTATGGAAACGATTGGTAGGTTTTTCAAAGTTTGTAACTCCTTACACAGTTTTGAAAACTCAAATAAAGCTTCAGATTTTTCTCGTAGAAAAGAAATCCATGTGAAACGAGAGAAATCATCCACTATAACAAGGATGTACTGCTGGCCTCTGGGAGATTTGACACGCATAGGTCCACAAAGATCCATGTGTAAAAGTTCAATAGGTCGAGAAGAACTTACAACTTTCTTAGGTTTGAATGAACCTCGTGTTTGTTTACCTTGTGTACATGCCTTACATAGATCATTAACCTTGAAATTTAGGTTTGGCAAACCACGTACCAAATCTTTTGTAAGTAGCTTCTACATGGTGTGCATGCTTACGTGACCAAGTCTTCTATACCAAAGCCTGGGATCATTAGTCAAAGCCTTTAAACATTTTAGCTTAGTTCCTGAAACTTGGTTAGTACTCATAGAATAAACATTATTACATCTAGGAGCAGTAAGAAACACTTCACCCGTCTTTTTGTTTTGAACCTCACACTTATCTGAATCAAACATGACTTTATTTCCATTATCACAAATTTGAGAAATACTTAGCAGATTATATTTCAAGCCATCTACTAAATAAACATCATCAATAAAGTTCGATGAATTATAGCAAATTTTACCGATGCCAATTATGTCACACTTTCCTTTATCACCAAGTGTAATGGTTCTAGATGATTGCTTCTTTAAATATGAGAATAAAGAGCTTTTTCCACTCACGTGTCTTGAGCAACCACTATCTAATATCCATTTGTGCTCCTTTACCTTGGTGATATCTTGCAAAACAACAAACATCAACCTTTCCGGGTCGACAAAATGGCATATTTTGGTTCATACTCAGGTTCGATCATGTTTGGTGGTCTAGTACCTTTAGGAACCCAGATTTGTTTGGAATGTTTCCTTAAACATAAAGGAGAGGTGTTTCTGATGATATAAGGATCATTTCTTCTATAAGGACATGTAGATTTAACATGCCCTTTTTACAACAGTAGAAGCAAGTAGGCATATGAATGCTTCCTTTGGCCTTGACAAAAGTGGTGACAGGTTTTCTAGGAAAGCTTCTATGATAACCTATACCATTCTTGTTAAGGGACGACTGTTGTTCACCCATCATTCTCTCAAGATTAGCTTTTGAACGAGTAAACTTAATAAGTGTAGCCTTCTGGTCTTGACACGTCAAAGTTAGATCAACTTTCATTTTCTCTAGATCGATATAGTTTCGATGGAGAGAGAAGAGGTTGTCCTTGAGAATCGGGTTTTCTGATTCCAAGGCCTTCATATTGTCATCAAGGTCCACCTTTTCAGTGTTAAGATTTTCAATCTCCAGAGACATTTCACTTAGTTGTCTATCTTGTTCATGAAGCTTTTCTTTTAAAGAATTTATCCTTATTCTATGTTCCTTATCACTTAAGATAATATCTTTAAGGAATTGTTTAAGTTCAATCTCACTTGAGACATGATTGTACTTACCACATTGTCTACGCACAGATTTGAGGCATCTTCATGATCGGCCATGAGACACAAGTTTGCTTGTTCTTTTTCATCTTCTGATTCATTTGTTGATTCTGAATCACTTCATGAAGCAACCATAGCTTTCTTCTTTCGATCATTTTTCTTGAAGTTGGTCATCTTCTTTTATGGACAATCCTTCACAAGATGATATGTTTCACCACATTCAAAACAAGTTAGTACTCTCGTTTTCTTATTAGAGTTAGAAAACTTACCTCGGGGTTTTGATGCTCGTGGATATTCTCTATTAGCAGATTGTTTCTTAATCTTGAGAATTCTTGCGAGACCCTTAAAGATCATGGCGATTGCATCTTCTTCATCATCATCACTCTCCTCTTCGTCAGATGGTAATTCATCTCTTCTTGATTTTAATGTCAAATTCTTGGAGTTGGATGGGATCTCTCCATCTTCTTCACCAAAAACTATTTCATGTGTGATGAGTTTTCCAAGGAGGTCATCAAGAGGAAGAGTTGTGAGATTTTGAGCTTCTTCAATAGCAGTCATCTTTGGTCCCCACTTGGCTTTAGGTAGGCTCCTTAGAACCTTCCTCACTTTCTCTTCATTTGTGAAGATCTTTCCTAGTGAGTCCAAGTTATTCACTATCTTAGTGAATCTGGTGAACATATCTTTGACTAATTCATTTGGATTCATCTTGAATTGCTCGTATTGTCTGAGGAAGATGCTAATCTTTGTTTCCCTGACTTGACTTGTTCCTTCGTAAGTAAAAACAAGCTTGTCCCATATTTCTTTAACACTCTTGCATGATGAGATGCGGTTGAATTCATTTGCATCTAATCCACAGTATAGTAGGTTCATTGCTTTGTAATTCTTTGATACATTGTCCAAGTCAGCTTGTGTGAAGTCATCTTCCTTCTTTGGGACTTGGACACCTTCAACCGTTGTCATTGGAACTTTAGGTCCATTTTGAATGATGCTCCAAAGCTCCATGTCCTGGTCAATAATGAACATACGCATAAGTGCTCTTCAATGAGCAAAGTTGTTGCCACAAAAGAGTGGTGGTCGAGATGAGGATCTTCCTTGAGAAAATCCATCATCACCTACAGGATTCATGATTAGTCTCTTTGATGGTTAAATCAATAAACGTGAGTCTAACTTTGATACCAATTGAAGAACCGTTAGGTGAAATAAATAAGGTAAACGATACTCTAGAGGGGGGGTTGAATAGAGTATTGTAACTTTTCGCAAATCAAATCTCAAGGCCTTGAAACTCCTTTCAAGGGCCTTGATGTCGATCTGTGCTCTTTGTGAAACTTTGATTTCAAGGGCTTTGAAACTACTTTGATTTCAAGGGCTTTGAAATTTTGCTTAACAAGAAGATTTCAGAGAATATCTTTTTCAACAGAAGATTTAAGAGCCCTTGAAATCGATCTTCTCTGAACTTAACCAAAAGGTCAAGAAATGTATTATTTGATGGTTTCACCTACCGGTTCATTGGTTTCAGAGCCCTTGAAGTCGATCTGTGCTCTTTGTGAAACTACTTTGATTTCACCGAAGATTATCTGATGGTTTCACCTACCGGTTCTTCACTTAATATATATTTTAGGAAAAAACATTAAGACCCTGATAATTGATAATGGTAGGGTAACAATCCCACATAATATATGTTACACCGATATGAATAATAATTGTACTTGAACTTAACCAAAAGGTCAAGAAATGTATTATTTGTATACTCTTTAGACTCCCTATTTATACAAGTTCTAAAACCATCAGATAATCGATGTGAGATAACAAAATCCCTCAAAACATGTAACGTAAATAGATCAGACGGATAACAAAAGATTCCCTTGCTTAAAAAATAGTTTAAAAATAAAGATTTAGGGTGTGTTTGGTTGGAGATTAAAGAAGGTTCATTTAGATTAAATTTAGGAAATTAAATTTGTGTAAGTGTTTGGATGAAGGTGGAGATTATGGAAAAAAATTATAGAAGGGATTAATTGGGATTAAAAAGGGCTAAAAAATAACCTTATATTACCAAGGTTAAACGAGATTAATTTTCAAACATCAATTAGGATTCCACTCATATCCCCTATTTAAGGTTAAAATAAGGGTAAATTTGTAAATCAATATCAATTAAACCTATTAAAAGATCTTCAACCAAACAAGTTCAGGTAAATTATTTTATATCAAATAATCCCTAATAAATCCCATATAAAATTTAATCCCTTTTAAATTCCATCTAGATTAATCTTCAAAATAACCTCCATCTCTAACCAAACACACCCTTATTGTCCTAAAAAAATAGATTGGTTGGAACAAAAACAATTACGTGAAATTTTCCAATAACATATTGTTAGTTTAATAAATAAAGATTATTTGGCTTAAAATATTAACTTAAAAAATAAAGATTTATCGGCCAAAAAATTGTGTGAGCTCCATTTCAGTACTGCTTGCATAGCGTGCCATGTTATCAAAAACGGTGCTCTCGTTTAATATGTTTCCATTTGAAGGGACGTATGGCTCCATCATGGGTTCATGTGACAAGCTGTCATATACATGTAAAATTTACTCTCTACTAAATGTGTCGGAAAAATCCACTGTAAAACCATCAACCTTAGTACCATCAACCTTAGTAGTTAATCGATGTGGGATATTGTCCCAACATCGATTATTAAATAAGGAATATCCCACGTCAATTAAATTCATAGGGATTACTTAATATATATTTTAGGGAAAAATGTTACGACCTACATAGTTGTGGGTAACGATCCCACATAACATATATTAATCCGATATGAATAATAGTTATATTTGAACTTAACCAAAAAGCCAAGAAATGTATTATTTGTATACTATGTGTGAGATAATAAAATTTAACGTAAATAGATTAGGTTGATAATCTTTTAAAAAAAGAAAAAATCGTCCCAAAAAATAAAACTTCAGGGACACAATTACTTAATATATATTTTAGAAAAAAACATTAAGACCGTGATAATTGTAGGCTAACAATCTCACAAAACATATATTAGTACGATATGAATAATAATTGTACTTGAACTTATACAAAAGGTTAAGAAATGTATTATTTGTATACTCTTTAGACTACCTATTAATACAAGTTCTAAAACCATCAACCTTAGTAACTCATCGGTGTGGGATAATAAAATCCCTCAAAAAATTTAACTTAAATAGATCAGACCGATAACAAAATATTCGTTACTTAAAAAATATTTTAAAAATAAAGATTTATTGTCCAAAAAATATATTGGTTGAAACAAAAAAAATTACGTGAAATTTTTCAATAACAGATTGTTAGTTTAATGAATAAAGATTATATGACTTAAAATATTAGTTTATAAAATAAAGATTACTTGGCCAAAAAATTGTGGGACCTCCATTTCAATAAACTTCAGTGACACAATTACTTAATATATATTTTAGAAAAAAACATGAAGACCTGATACTTATAGGGTGACAATCTCACATAATATATATTACTCTGATATGAATAATAATTGTACTTGAAGTTAACTAAAAGGTCAATAACTATATTATTTGTATACTCTTTAGACTCCCTATTTATACAAGTTCCAAAATCATCAACCTTAGTAGCTAATTGATGTGGCATAACAAAATTCCTCGTAAAATTTAACGTAAATAGATCAGACCGATAATAAAAAATTCCCTAGCTTAAAAATAAAGAATTATTGTCACAAATAATAGATTGATTGTAGCAAAAAAAAAGTTACTTAAAATTTTCCAATAACAAATTGTTAGTTTAATAAATAAAAATTATCTGGGTTAAAATATTAGTTTAAAAAATAACGATTTATTGGCCAAAAAATGTGAGAACTTCATTTCAATTAGGAATGAAAATGGGTCGGTTTATGGGTGAAAGTTCCACTTTCATCAACCGCCCACCTTACTTAAACTATCACCCAACCCGCCCACCACCCACCTAACACTTCACCCGTCACCCACCCACCCATCACCCACCGGGTGTTCGGGTGAAATAATTGGGTGTGTGTTGTGTATCATATCTTTGAATTTTAAACATTTACATGTATAAAGTAAATTTATATTTTAAAGTAACACAAATATAAATATACTAAATTACGGGCCATTATCCAACATTACAAACCAACGTGGAAAATGAATTCCAATTAGTACAAAACTATGCAAATAAACGCAATATTTTTGCATACAATAAACGTAAATTAACATATACAACAATCAAACTCCTTTAGAGCTCGATCTGGCGATCTTGCAATCTTCCTCAAACAACATGGTCAAATGTCAACTAGTATTGATCATCAGCGTATCTACTCTCATATTCTAAAAGGTCCGAAAAGTTCGGACTAATATCATATAGGGAGACAGTACGCACAAGCTCTCGTAAAATGTAATGGCACCCATGATTAACTAATGGGACAACTTGCAAAGAAGCTGCCTTACTCCAAAATTATCAAACTAAAACAGTAATCTAAACATATGGTAAGAACAAATAAGATTTATTAATCGTATAAATGACTGAACGCCTGAAGTGAGTGATGTGTTAAAGGGAGTGTGTAGCTCCAAATTTAAATATAGATCTGAGGAGAGGATGGAGAGAAGACACTAGTGAATATTAATTACATGTTGAAAGAATCAAGCGAGTGATGAGCAGAAGTGAGTGATTGTACGAGAAAGGGAGCATGTGGCTCGGCGGCGGTAAACTAAGGTAGTCACGTATGACGATTTGGAGAAGGACCGAAGGTTTTAGCGAGTCTAGCGAACTAGCGATCAATATTAACATTCAGATTGGCGAAGAGGTAAGGTGAATGGTGATGCGGTTGCACTCTTCTCTTTTGATAATTTAGAGTTTTTATATTTTTATATTTTTATATTTTTAATAATTTATATGAGTAGAATTTAGGGTTTTTATTCTTATTTTATTAAATACTTTATACGGGTGATGCGGGGTGGGTGGGGTGGGTGGTGGATGGTTTGGTTGGTGGGTGGTTGTACCTATACCCATACCCACCCCACCACCGGTCAATTTCACCCGTCAACCGCCCACCACCCGGAATTCTTCGGGTTTTCACCCACAAATTCGGGTCGGTTGACCGGTTAGATCGGGAGGTTCTACACCCATTTTCATCCCTAATTTCAATACTGCTTCCATAGCGTGTCACGTCATCAAAAACGATTCTCTCCTTTAGTATGTTTCCATTTGAAGGATGTATGGCTCCGACATGTGTTCATGTGACAAGTTATCATATGCATGCAAAATTCACTCTTTACTAAATGTGTTGGCAAAATCCACTCTAAATCCATCAACCTTAGTAACATCAACCTTAGTAGTTAATCGATGTGGGATATTGTCCCACATCAATTACTTGAAAGGGATATCCAACATTAGAGCTAACACACCCCGGGCCGTCCCGACCGGCCCGGTCCGTCCACCAGCAAAAACGGGAGGGTATAGACAATATTAAAAGCCCGGCCCGGACGGACATCCGGGCCGGATCCGGACAGACTACAAAGCCCGGTCGGGCTCCTTGTCCGGCCTGGATCATTTAAAATATATATATATATATATATATATGTGTGTGTGTGTGTGTGCTACTTAAGAAACTAGAAACCCTAATCACCTTTACCCTTAAGACTTCAGTCTGCCGCCTTCCTTCAGTCCTGATGACATGAATTATATACCATTATAATCATGCATATTGTAGAGGTTTACCTCGATTTACATTGCATTTAGAGAGAACTTGTGTACCTTTTATGTTTTATTCAATGATATTTCGGAAATAGAGGTCTACATGAGTTTCGGTTGAATTGTAGGTAAATTGAGTGGATTTGGAAGCAAAAGTGGAGCAAGGAGCATCTAAGGTCATTAGGGAAGCTAAAGGAGTCTTGGAGGAATCACAAAGAGTAAAGGAGTTGCGTAAAAGAAGCATAAAGGGAGGAAGGAAACAAGCCAAGAGACGAGCATTCTCTGTTGAAGAAAATCGTGCCATTTACTACATAAATCGGACGATTTTTCCCTCTAAAAATCGGACGGTTTTGTGTGTAAATCGACTAGTTCGATTTTCTCTATTTTCGGCCCAATGGTAAAGACGATTCAAAGCCCATCACTTTTAGGCTAGAGAAATGTTTAGCCAAGCGGCCCATTAGCAAGAAACTATAGGTTGGAACCCTAGGAACGAAAACAGGACGGCCGCAGCGGGAAATCTTTACACGTTTGTGAGAGATTGAAGATTCTTGGAGAGGGATTGAAGCAATATTACCGGGAAGTCAATCTTGATCATATTTGTGAGATTTCTTTGTTCCATTGTGATCTTTGTGGTTTTTGAACACGATATTGAATTAATTGAGAGATACATTGATTAGTTTTGAGATTGGTTTACAGAATTGAAGGTTATTGAGTTTTTATTCAAGATTAGGGTTTATTTGAATTATTTCACTCAATCTTAATTTTGATTTGATTTTGAAAATGGTTGGCTAAAACCATTGTGATTCTGGGGAGAATAGTTGAAGATTGAGGCTTAGATGATGATAGATTGAACTCATTCAAACATTTGGACCCTGAGAGTTTAGATTTTAACTTTGCGACATAGGAAAACCGGGTTGTTCTTCAGGAAAATCGTACGATTTTCTCAAGAACAGGTCGATTTAATCCCCTGACGATCTTTAATTGAATTAATCTTTAACCAAAGTCAATCCTTGCCTAAACCCCAACCTTGCTTAACCTTTTTAACCTCTAATTGAGTGTATGAAGAGATTTCAACCTTGATTCTACATTTAATAGATTAAGATTATAAGATTTGGGTAATAGAGAGACTCAACATCCTTTATTAAGATTTTAAGTGTGCTTCCTATTCTTTACCTTGAAGAGTCATATCCTGGGGTTTTAGGTAGTTAGTTTGAACATAATTCTTGTCTTTAGATCTTTCTATATTGCAGCCTCAACAACCCTTATAGAGAGAACCTTTAGACTAGACAAATGGGTTTCGAAACTTCACCGTACGGTATCTACCTTTGAACACATAATCTTGGCAACATAAACTCTGTCCTTATATCCATTAGAAATGTCTTGAATCGAAAGCCGCAGTCGGATACTTGAATCCTTAGAATCATTTCCCCCTTTATTAATCACAAAAGCTTTTGCATTTTGCTAGATAATTGAGTTCTAATTTATTCTCACCAAATCCCTGAGTTCGACTCTAGAATTTCTTACCTTGCTACAGCCGATCCGTACATTGCGGGTTCGCTTTGCTTTGAGTTCTAGATATATATTTTAATACTTTGATGCACACACTTTTGAGCGAACAAGTCCTCCATTCATCCTCGCTCGACCTTGCCGTCCTTCAGAAGTCACTAGTCTGGACCTCCACCATTCTCTCGCCGGATTCTCGACCTTCGGCATCTCACTTGCTTCTCTCACCGGAATCTTGAAGTTCGAATGTCTCATTTGCTTCTCTCGCCGGATTCTCAACCTTCGGCGTCTAATTTGTAAAACACCAAATCCGCGGGACTCGGGATGCTACAGACGAGACCTCACAATGGGTCCCGACCCTTAGCCTGACAACAATTTCACCAAACCTTTCAATCAAGGTACAAATAAAGGCAAAACTAAAAACCTTTTATAATGTATGCGAGAACGGAAATGTAAAGATACAAGGTGGAAACTCAGCCGAGTCCTCAAAACAACACAAACTCCGATAAAGAAATCGAAACCGTACAACACAACGCATAATCAAGTAATACAACAAAACCCAAAAACGTCCCCGTCCTATAATGTACGGCGCCCCTCGGTTGTCCACTCCTCCACCTCACTCGGCAGCTTCCCTAACCTGCAGGGCATCTACACAAATGGTTTAAAACCGTTAGCTCTTCGAAGCATTAAAAACAAGGTGAAGGCACATACACACTCATACATCAACATATCACATAACATGCTCAAACATACAAGTCCGGTTTATTATCTTCATATTATTAAGTCATATCCCGTTCTAATTCAACTTCTTTTGTGACACGAGAATCTCCCAAAACTCGCCTTGGTCCCCACTTACCGGCATGAAATGGAACTGATGCATCCGACCGTCTATCAGCACGGGCTAGTGGCCAAGAACCTCCTAGCTCTACGCCAGAGCTAGACAAGTTGTCACCACCCGTTATCATACACTGGGCCAAAATAATATAAGGTCGGTAATTCTAATTCTAGTTTAATTGTTATAACAAAAGCAATAAAACACGCACCACCAAACACGGAACAAATCTAATACATAGAATACGAGCTAAGTAAGTCCGGAGACTTACCTCGTCACCACCCTCAACTCACAACACTCTTGCTTCCTAGGGAGGAAGCCCACATTGTAAGAGCCTTAGTCTTTGGAGCCCAGATGAGCTAGAGTGCCTTAGCCTTGACCAGTCAACCGCCCTTGCGCATCCCTTGAGCAGCCCCTGCGTCACAGAGGAGCCGCCTCTGTGCCTAGGTTGGCCGCCCTTGCAGCTCTGTGGCTGGTGCAGCCGTTTTTGTTGACTCTTGACTTATGCTTTGCGGCTGGCTTCTCTTATAAGCCTTCTTAGACTTCAGATGAGGGTTTCTTCATCTCTCTAGCCTCTCTCTTCCTCCTCACATCCTTCATCTCCTTCTTCTTCTCCTTTGATCTTCTTTACTTCTTCTTAATCTTGTGAGTGAGTTCTTGAGAGTTTGAAGTGTTCTTTGGCCTTGGATGCTCTTGGAGCTGTTGTTGTGTGTTGTTGTTGATGTACTGAAGTGGTGAGGAGTGTGGATGCTCCTTATTTGCAGCCTAGTTTGTGTGGTAAGCTCTTCTCTTCATCTTTCTTTCTTTCTTTTTCTCCTTTGCTTCTTATCTTTCTCTTTAGCTTAGGAATCACAAGTTGGAGTTGTGTTGGATCCTTTCTGGATGTTTTGATGATCATATGTGTGTATGTATGCATATGTGTTGCTGTGGTGTGTTGATGGCGTAAGGAGAATCGAGAAAGGAGTCGAAGAGAAGCCGGGACCAACTCTCTGCACAGTTGGCCGCCCCTGCGCCTGACCTGAGCCGTACCTGCGCCTGGTGTGGAGCCGCCCTTGCGCCTCTGGTGAGCCGCCCCTGCGCCTCATTGGGCTGGTGTGTTCTTGCTTCTGTTGGTGCATACCTTGTTGGTATGTCTTCCTTCCTTCCTTTCCTTTGGCCTTGGCTTAGTTGATAGCTAAGTTAAGATGGATAGGATGAGTCATATGTTAGAGATGTGCCTTAGGCACTTGTATTGATGTTGAGAGTATGCCTTAGGCATATGTGAGCTTGTGTTGATCTTTAGGTTGTAAGTTGGTTCTGGTTTAGGAGACGAGTCTCCTAACCCTTTCAGGTTGTGATGTTGTGTGCCTTGCTCTTGTAGGCGTTGGTTTCTTCCCCGAGGAGAAGCTGTGATGTGGTAGAGGATACGAGAGTATCAAGTAAGTTCATAGGACTTACTTAGCGTACAGTTGTAGATTGTATGATTGTGATGGTTGTGTGTGTTCATATGTTTGTGCATTTATAACTTAAACCGGACTAAGACGACCATTCATTACATTTATATGGCGCAAGTGTATTATAACGGGCGGTAACCACCGGTCTCCGCCTGCTGGGTTAGGAGGAGGTGCCCTGAAGATGATCTCACAGGAGGGGACGAGTGACGGTCACCCCCATGCAAAACTCCTGTGTTACGTTGGATGGGGCGGGGTTCTTAAGGCTCCTCGTGCTACAAAAGAAGTTGAATTCGTAATGGTATAACGTAGTTAAAGATAATAAATGAAGGTGTGTGGCATTGCATGTATGAGATGTTGTGGTGTGTTTGTGCTATTACTATCATGCTTATCTATTGCTGTAGCTAACGGTGTATACCGTGTTGTAGATGATCTGTAGGTTAGGAAGACTGCAGAGTGAGCCAGATGGTGTGACGAGCCGAGGACTTCTGTACATTAGGATGCGTGGGTTGGGGATCTTTTGTATAAGTGATGTTGTTGTTATGGTTTTGTACTCGGCTTGAGTTTGTAAACTCTTTTGTTGTATCATACAGCTTTTATGTATTTGATTTTACTCTACTTGTGCATTGTTATAAGATCCAGTGAACTTATTGTCAGGCTAGGGTCAGGATCCATTGCGAGATCCTAGCCCAATGTAGCATTCCAAGTCTAGTGGATTCGGGGTGTTACAGAGTTGGTATCAGAGCCTTAGGTTGACAACAATGGAACTGCTATCTGCAATAAAGGTAGAGTGGATAAATAAACAGAACCCACATGGGGTTTGATGTTTTAAAGAGTTTTGGTTTTAAAGCGAGTACAGATGGTTTTGGGATAGTGTGTACAGAAGTCGTCACCCATTTGAGGATCTCGACAGTATATATATATATATATATATATATATATATATATATATATAGAGAGAGATACTTTTTATGTGATGATATGTGTGCATGTATTATTAAGTATTTTATATATATATATATATATCTATACATATGGCCTATATAGAGCCTTATACGTTAGGTGTACATACCCCGCAGATGGCTCAGACTAGAGCTACTGCTGTAGACAGAGGTAGAGGTAGACCACCTCTTTCTCCAGGAGAGAGGAGACAGGGACCAGCTCCCGCTGCAGATCCACCAGTGGTGGAGGAGGCTCATGAGGAGGTTGTTGAGAGCTTTGTTCCAGCAACGAGGAGTGATGGATCCAGGAGACATCAGTCACATCGAACCCAGTCAGATGGTTCAGATCGTGTTTCTATGGGAGGACCTGAGTTTAGAGAGTATCTCAAGCAGTTTGAGGAGGCCATCAGAGCGGGTCGACGAGCCCCATACTTACCAGGGAAGGAGGGATTATCTGAGGAGTCCCATGGAGCTACTCAGGTGCCAGCTACACCAGTTCGTGTAGTTGAGCCAGCACGAGTTGTGGAGGAGACTAGAGGGCCTCGACCAGATACTTGGTTGAAGGCATTCCACCAGCAGGGAGTATCACACTTCTCTGGGGAGATCAGCCTAGATACTGAGGTGTGGATTGGGCATGTAGACTCAGCTTTAAAGTCTATTCGTTGCCCAAAGGACAAACGGATAGAGCTAGTACAATCTCTATTCCGTGACCTGGCACATCAGTGGTGGAGGACAGTTAGAGCACGAGTCACCACCTATGAGCAGATGAGGACTCTATTGAGGGAGCAGTTATGCCCTGCCTCACTGAGGAGGGAGAAGCTGCAAGATTTTGTGGAAGCAAGTTTTGAGGACATACCCATTACAGATGCCATTCGCCGCTTTCGGACAGAGTTAGCTTTGCTGGGTTCAGCTGCACCTTCTGAGGACCAGCATGTATACCTATTCTCCCGACGTCTGAGGGAGAGTACACGTTCATATATGGCGGGATTTCATTGTGACTCATTGGCAGACTACCAGGATCGGGCTTCTGCTTATGAGAGAGAGAAGGTCGGCCAGAGGAAGACTTCTCAGGCCGGACGGTCTGAGAAGAGACAACGTACAACACCGACTGGTGCAGAAGCATCTGGATTCGGGCGAGTTTAGACTCAGGGCCGCTCGAGTATTCCATTGTCTGCACAGACTACTGATAGAGGCTGGCGGTGTTACAACTGTGGGGCCTATGGACATATGAGGGATGATTGCCCTAGAGTAACACTCACTTGCTTCTCGTGCGGGAAGCCGGGACATATAGCTACGTTTTTCCGTCAGGGCAAGGCGCCATCACAGCAGAGTTCTTCCCCTGCAGGTGCAGCAGGAGGTGCGCAGAGACCGCCTCAGCATCAGGGACAACAGAGGGTCCCAGGGACACTTGCTACTCAGGGTTCAGCTCCTGGACCGAGTAGGGGTAGAGGTAGAGAGGCTAGCACTAGTGATGCTCAACGAGTTCGAGGCCGTGCTTTTGAGTTGAGGAGTGTTGAGGAGCCGCCAGCACCAGCTGCTACAGGTACCATTCTGTTACATGGTTTACCTATTAGAGTTTTATTTGATACCGGTGCTACGCAATCATTTATTTTTGCTTCTTGTGTTGAGCGTTTAAGTTTGTCTACCATAGAGGGGGCACCCTTTACTATAGGGTTACCTGATGGTAGTAGGGTCAGAGGTACCCAGGAGATACGTAGTTGTCCTCTACGTTTAGGGACCCGTGTACTACTTGTTGACTTCTTAGTCATGCCTTTGATGCATGAAGAAGTCATATTAGGTATGGATTGGATGCGTAGACAACGTGCGGTGTTAGATGTGGGTAAGATGACTGTTATAGTCTCTACCGACTTAGGTCCGATAGAGGTCTTCTGGGGTTGGGACCTTGGGAAGACAGGGTCTGTCTTTAGTGTTGTACGAGCAGCTAGACTGATTGCACACGGATGTGATGCCTTCTGGTGCTACGCCATGAAGGATGAAGAGAGTCCAGCTTTGAAGGACATACCGGTGGTTTGTGAGTTTACAGACGTATTTGCAGAGCCATCTAGCTTGCCACCTTAGAGGAGCGTAGATTTTGGCATTGACTTAGAGCCTGGCACGAGACCCATCTCGAAGGCCCCATACCGTATGACACCTGTCGAGATGTTGGAGCTGAAGAAGCAACTTGAGGAGTTGGCTGATAAGGGATTCATACACCCTAGCGTTTCACCATGGGGTGCACCGGTCCTCTTCGTGCGGAAGAAGGACGGATTGTTGAGACTGTGTATAGATTACAGAGAGTTGAACAAGGTGACCATCAAGAACAAGTATCCACTACCTCGTACTGATGATCTACTTGATCAGCTGCAGGGAGCGACAATCTTCTCCAGGATTGACTTGTGTTCAGGATATCACCAGCTGAGGGTGAGAGAGGAGGATGTGCAAAGGACGGCATTTCGTACCCGTTATGGACACTACGAGTTTGTAGTGATGCCATTTGGGCTGACGAATGCCCCGACAGTTTTCATGGAATTGATGAACAACATCTTCATCGACTTCCTAGATCAGTTCGTAGTGGTTTTCATTGATGACATTATGGTATACTCTCGTAGCAGAGAGGAGCATGCAGGACACCCGAGGACGGTATTGCAGATTTTGAGGGATAGAGAGTTGTACGCCAAGTTCTCTAAGTGCGAGTTTTGGATCTCTGAGGTTGCTTTCCTTGGACATATGTTCGCTCCAAATGGTGTGTGCAAGCTTTAAATTTATAACCCTAGATGTATGCCTAAAACAAGGATGCGAACCCGCAGTGTACGGGTCAATCGTAGTAAAAGCAAGAATTCCAGGGTGTCGATCTCATGGACTTAGGTGAAACAAAGCAAGTATAGGTAGTCAATATCACAACTAACCACAAAAGCGATTAAAGCAATCAAAAATGATAATATAGTCAATTAAGGAAATATGCAAATTCTAGGGATTAAAGCATCTAGTTGTGGTTCCAACTCAAGATCTCAAGATAAGCGGACAAAGCTGAGATTTTGCAAAGGGAAGGTGTTTCTAAAGTGGAATAGATCACCGGTAAGTCTCACTACTCACAATCCCAAGCCAAAGAACCTATTACCGGGTAAGTTTCAAGGTACTAAGGAAAGGAACTATAATCTCAAACCAACACTCCAACTAAGGGAATAGAATCAACCTTTACCGGGTAAGTCTCAGGCTAACTCACAAAGATGGGAAGAAGGCACACTCAAACCCCAATAAAGGATAAACCTTTATTACCTACACTTATGATCTTGCATAAACAAACTAAGAAATCACCGGGTAAGCCTCATCCTAAGCTTGCATTGAACCAGGAAACGTGTAATAAGGATAGGATTTGGCAAACTCTAACACTTAACTCTCAGTTTCGGATCAGAAAGATCACCTCGGTTAGTCAAGTTCCTCCCCGGCCGAGAAGTTCATCGACTGAACGAGATACTCTAGGGTTAAGGTTAAAGACTCGAACTTTCAGAGTCCTACTGGAATTTAAGATTACTCTATCATTGTCTTTCCCACAACCTTCAGCCAATCACCCTAGAAATTCACAAGGAAATTAGTCACTCTTCATCATGAAAGCAATAATCAAATATATGGGAAGGAAGTGAATATTTGAACACAAACCTTAAAATAAGGCTTCAATAACTGAATCAAATATCAAACAAATAAGCGTTGCTTGGATCACAATCCAACAAGACAAATCAACAAGAAGGGAATCTAAGAAAGTCTTACAAAACCCTTCACAAAAGCTATAAAAAGCTATGAGCTTCCTTCCTTCATTCTTCCTTCAACCTTCCAAAAATCCTTCCTAATTGTAGCTTCTTCAATCCCCAGCTGTTGTGATGGTAGCGGGTTGCTGAATTTGTGGAAAATCCAGCTCTTTATATAGGAGAATTACCCTTCAAAGATAATAATATCTTAAAAAGATAATTTCCTGATAAAATATATCCATATCTCATAAATAGATCCCTAAAATATATGATCTTCCTTCCAGAAATCCAGCCCAAAAATATAAGATATCTCCTTCCAAAAATAAAAGATCTCAGCCAAGAATAAAATATATCTCGCCGCGTCAGAGTATTCTCCTCGGTCGAGACGCTCCTCAAAATCACCTCGGCCGAGATGGTATTGTGGTCAACCGAGGTGACTCTAAACTGAATGTGAAATCTCTCAAATCTAGTCCAAAGTAAATCTCTTTGTTCATTCCTTGCTTCCTGGATTCTTCCTTAAGCTCCTGAATGTAGCTCCAATGACCCCTTAACTCCTTTAGCTCCATTTTGATGTAAAACGTGCCATTTTAACTACGATTACAACGAAACTTGGTGTAGACCTCGATTCCCGCAAAGGTAGTTGAAATGACAATATAATCACATAATATACATTCAAACATGCAGATTATTGAAGATAAAACGTCTAAACAGGTCCCAAAATATAGACTATAATTCATGCTATCAAAATACCCCATACTTGTCCCTTGCTTGTCCCCAAGCAAGTTCCAAATCTTAAGTACAAGATAGAATGGATTATAAGTCAGAAAGATCAATGAAAAGTATTTCAAAACATTTTTAGTGGTGTGCTCCAATCATAGATCACTCTAAGAGAATGCTTCATGGAATTTTAAATCAAAACATGCTCAAAACATTTTATAAATATAAGAAAGTTGTTCATCTTTGCATAAAATAATAGAATGCATAATAAATCATAATTATCGAAATTAATCATGTATAATCCAGTTTAAACCACCAAGTCAATGAACAAGCTCGAGGTCTCAAGGTCTTTCAAAAGACGTCAAGAAACGTGTGAGGGTGGGATGTATATAGGGAATGTGGGGCTAGAATCCGGGAAAAGGATCTTTTACTTCACTTCCTTTGAACTTCAATATCTTCCACCAATAAGCTTTGCTTATTCACTTTTTACTTTACTTTTTGGGATGCATGGACAGAGGTGCACAATAACCGAAGCCTAGGAGATCAGCAATCATCAATTTCTTAAGATGCCTCAAACCCTTGATGCACATACCATGACCCGTTAGGAATATCGCTCAATCCGACTTTGGTAAGACACAAACACCCGGCTATGTGAATGGTGCCGAGTTACTCATCATCACGATTGACTTCCCTAAACCTATTTGTTTCTTTCTAACTTTCAGCCAACATCTAAACTTTTCTTTCACTTGCTTGCTTCCAAATTCCCGGATAGGTAAAGGGAGGCAAATATGTATATGAGGGGCTAAGCATGATCAAGAAGAAGGAGAGAAGAGAATGAATTGTCTTAATCATACCAGGAAGAAAGTGAGAGAACTCATCATGTGGTGTCAACCTTCAAATTCAACATAATCTGGATAAAAACAAAGTATTAAACATGCCAAAATTTCAAACAAAGCATTTATCAACTTAAACATATCATAAAACCTTTCAAACATATAAAAATTTCAAAATCAGTCTGCAAACAGAATATTCACTGAGGTCAAATCCAAATGAGAAGGACAAAATCGTTTCGAAAACTTTCTCAGTTAAACCACCTCGGTCGAGATGTTCTAAGTCAACCGAGGTACTATACCTTGATTGGTCAGAATCACTTCGGTCAAGGTCATAAAAGTTTTTTCTTAAACCAGTTTTTGACGTTTTTCTCAATCAAATAACATGTATGCATGCATGTAGTCTCAAATAAGCACATAGAGCATAAGAAAATCATAAATATCCGAATCAAGTCATACAAGCATACATAATGTCAAATACATATCCGCATACCCCATACTTGGGACACATTGTCCCAATGGGTCAAATAAGTCTAAAGAAACAAGATACTCACCAGACATAAGTTGAGTTGCATAATAAATAAAGAAAGAAATCCTACAAGCTCTAATCCTGATCTGCTGGCGGTGGTGGAGGATATGGTATGTACGGATGTTGGGACGGGTCGAATGGATGTCCCATCATATGCTGGAACTGGATCTCCATCATCCGGCGCTGATAGTGCTGGCTCTCTAGTATCTGATGAGTCCGGCTATCCAACTCTCGGTGAAGGTCATCCAAACGTCCCCTAGATCGACGGTCATGGCTGCGTAGGAGTCAATCATCTAATCTGTCAGATCATCAATCCGGTGGTGAGCTACGCAATCCCTTTGCCTCCGAACTCTACGCCTGGTAGGACATGCTGGTGCTGCAGCTGGCTCGTCCTCTGTCTCCTCGTCGTCTAGATCGACGACTGGCACACTGGTCCCAACTGTATCCGTCCCTGTATCCATGGAAGCACCGCCATCATCCTCCTCATCGGCCTCCTCATCCTGCTCCTGGGCTGCTGCTGCTGCTGCGTCTCTAGCGTCCTCAATAAGAGGAATCCACGCAGTGTACCAGTATTGAGGGTCAAATACTGAGAACTGAGATGAAAATCTAATACCTTGAGGGGCAGTCTGCTCCCAGGGCATCGCCACATGGCGTAGTAAGTCCACGAGGAACCAAGATCCTCCTCGTAATCATGTCATGCAGACCAAGCGTCTTAGTAGCCGCCACCATAGTACAAGCACTCAAATCCAGCCCCATCGCAGTAGCTAAATGAGTCACTAACCCTCCACAATAGATGTCTCCCCTCGCCTTCGCCTTTATCTTGTGCAAATCCTCAGCCAACATCACTCCGAAAGGAACTCCTCCGGTAATCATACAATATAGACTCAGAAGCTCACCCTGTCTAATCTTCTGGGGCGTCTCAGTATGCGCCAGAAGTGTCTCGCTAAAAATACGGTGAGCAAGTCTAAAGGCAAGGTGGAAGATGATCCACTCCCTGAAATCTCCAAGTCTCCACCTGTTAGCATGCTCAACTACGTGAGCTATCTATCCCCAAAACTCGCGAGGTACAGCTTGAGAGGGGAAATTAGCAACTGTGGGGGTCGGAAAGCCGAAGACCTCTCTCCACTGGTCCATCGGTACTATGTAGTTCCGGTTCAGCAACCGGTACTTGACGGTCTGCTCTGTAGGTAAGTAGGTCACGGAGCTCACAAACTCCAAAGTGGGCTCGAGGTAGGCTGGAGCTCTGATCTCCATAAATTGCTCCAGCCCTACCATAGGAATCATACGCCTCAAATCATCAGCTACATAGAGGCAATCAAAAGTAGCAACATCTAGAAATCACGGCGCAGTCATTGGGCGCGCTGCAATGCGGTCATAACCTACCTGGTGACGCTCATGGATCACCGATATGGAGCGGCGAGAAGAAGAAGAAAGAGAAGGGGATCCATCCCTCAGAACCAGTTGTCTATCAGAACTCATTTTCTCTCACTGTCAGACCACCTCGGTTGCCCTGACAATCCTCAAGAACACCTCGGTCGAGACACAGGTCGGCTGGACCGAGGTAGAAAGGTTGTTCGATCGTAACTCTCAGAAATCCAGTTATTTTCCCCCAATATCACTACCAATTGTTCCTATGGGGTACTTAATCCTTTTCCAACACAATGCAAGGGCAACCAAAGCCCAAATTGACCGAAATAGTGAAGAAGAGGGAGTTAGGGTTTTTTTTTCAAATTACCCCAGATTCGGTCGATTCGGAGCGTTTTTGTTGCAGATTGTCGCTTGCAAACTGATCCTCTACTCTTTCCTTGCAGTTTGGAAGCAAGAATCGTCTAAAATGATCGAAAATCAGAGAACGAGATGAATCTGTGCGTCGCAGTCGAGAAGGTGATAGATGGAAGAGAGAGAATTCGAACCCCCTTTTATACCCTTTTCTGGAACTGCTGTCACCTCGGTCAAGGTGGTCCCGACTGGACCGAGGTAATACGGACCGAGGTGGATTGTCAGAAACCCTAGTCGCATCGGTTGCTCAAGAATCATCTCGGTCAAGGTGCTGTGACAACAACCGAGATGTGTCTCAGTCAAACTCCGTCTTCTCGATTTCTTGAACTTCTGTCCTTCCAGTGTTGCTCCTGGGTTGTATTCCTTCCTTAGAGATTACCTGTTGTCTGTCTAGGACGCCAAAAACAAAGCAAAACAAAAGCAAACTATCTAAAGCTAGACTAGAAAAAGGGAAAAGAAAGCAATACCTTGAGTTGCCTCCCAAGAAGCGCTTGGTTTAAGGTCGCTAGCTGGACCGTACGGTGTCTCTAAACAAGGTATAGTGGTGCAATCTCCTCAACCGGAACTTCCGGCTTGTATTTCTTATGTCTATGACCATTGACCTTGAATCTTCCACTTGTTTCTCCCCAGATCTCGACTGCACCATAAGGGAAAACATGTTTCACAACATAAGGTCCTGTCCATCTAGATTTTAACTTACGTGGAAAGAGGCGAAGGCGGGAGTTGAAGAGTAGAACTAAATCCCCTTCCTTGAACTCCTTAGGGATGATACGCTTGTCGTGCCATTTCTTTGTCCTTTCCTTGTAGATCTTGGCATTCTCATTAGCGTTCAAACGCAACTCCTCCAGCTCATTGATATCCAATAGCCTCTTCTCACCGGCTTCCTTGATGTCGAAGTTCAACCATTTAATTGCCCAATACGCCTTGTGTTCTAACTCAACGGGCAAATGGCAAGACTTCCCATATACCAAATTATAAGGGGTGGTACCAATGGGAGTCTTGAATGCGGTCCTGTAGGCCCAAAGAGCGTCGTCCAACTTCATGGCCCAATCCTTCCTCGTCCTAGAGATAGTCTTCTCCAAGATTGCTTTGATTTCTCTATTAGAGATCTCGACCTGTCCACTAGTTTGAGGGTGATAAGGGGTTGCTACCTTGTGGGTTACCCCATACTTCGATAGAAGTGCCTTAAACTTCCGGTTGATGAAATGTGTCCCTCCATCGCTGATGATGATGCGTGGAGTCCCAAAATATGGAAAAATAGTCCTATTAAAGAACTTCACAACCACCATGGCGTCATTAGTGGGAGAGGCAATGGCTTCAACCCATCTAGAGACGTAGTCGACAGCTAGAAGGATGTAGAGGTTTCCTCCGGATGATGGGAAATGTCCCATGAAATCTACTCCCCATACATCAAAGATCTCAACCTCCTGTATGTTATTGAGTGGCATCTCGTTCCTCCTAGATAAGTTCCATGTTATTTGGCATGCATCACAAGAGACAACAAATGTTTGCACATCCTTAAATAATGTAGGCCAAAAGAAACCGGAACGTAATACCTTGGCACACGTTTTGTGAGCGCTAGCATGCCCTCCACAAGGAAGTGAGTGACAATGCCGTATGACACTAGTAACTTCATCTTCCGGAATGCACCTTCGAAGCATCCCATCCGGACCTCTCTTAAATAGTAGAGGTTCATCCCAATAGTAATGGCGTACATCCTTAAAGAATTTCTTCCTTTGAGCGTACGTCAATCCTGGAGGTATTTCTTGGCAAACAAGATAATTAACAATGTCAGCATACCAAGGCCCTTTATTATCAGAAGTTTGGTGGAGAAAGTGTTCCACCAACTGAGAATGAATTTCATAAAAGGGAGTAAGAAGTTTGTTATTCTCAGTTGACATCATCTCGCTTTCGACCTCGGTCGAGGTCCAGAGAGGGTGACCGAGATGTTATTCAGTCAAGAACACCTCGCTTGGTCCAGAAAGTGCCTCGGTTGAGGTATTGCAACTGGGGCCGAAACTGGAGATCTTCTCCTGGATTAGTTTTTCAATCTTAGCTCCTGGATCTTCTTCCAATGCCTTCAAGCTCCATAAATCTGCATCACAAGAAACATCTATACCTTCCTCCATTAAGCTAAAACTAATAACTCTCTCAAGTGGATCATTAATAAGGATACAGCTCACCAATTCTCATGATTCTTCTTCATCATAGATGTTGAAGATATCATCTCCCAACGGCTCTCCTTTCATTGCCGCAAGCAATGCAAACTCAACTTGATCACCACCAATGTTGAATTGCAACTTGGCGTTCTTACAATCCACATTGAAACCCGAAGTTGCTAGAAATGGTCTCCCGAAAATGATAGAAACGGGATAATTTACGGGAATGTCAAGCACAACAAAGTCTATAGGTAAATAGAAGTTACCTAACTTAACCGGAACGTCTTCTAAAATGCTCACGGGACGGGTAATGGAGCGGTCCGCCATGTACAACCGTATCTTCACCGGCTTGGGCTCTCCAAGTCCGATCTTCACACATAACTCCAGCGGGATGATGCTCACGCTGGCTCCTAGATCACACAACGCCTCACAAGTGACATCCCCAACTTGAATGAGAATGCAAAATGAGCCGGGATCTCTCAACTTGGGTGGAATCTTCTCCTTCATGATTTGAATGAGCTCCGAGGATTTAGATGTCATCCTTACTTCACCAAAGTCTTACAACTTCCTCTTCCTTGATAGAATTTCTTTCAAGAACTTCCCATAGGCAGGCATCCCTAGAATAGCATCAAGAAAAGGGATGTTAATATGTAGTTTATTCATCAAGTCAAGGAACTTACCAAAATGCTTGTCTAGATGTGCTCTGGCCCTTGACTGGGGGAATGAAAGTGGTGGTTTATATGCAGGAGTTGGGACATAAACTTCAGTTTTGTCCGACGCTCTCTGAGGCTCAACCTCGGTTGGCACCTCGGCCGAAGTGTTCTTCAACTGTACCTGGACCGAGGTGTTTTTCGTCTGTACTGGCATCGACCGAGGCACTAGATCTGCAGTTTTCAGTCCACTTCTCGTCGTTATTGCCATGATCTATCCTTTAGGGTTGCTTTCTGTCCTTGCTGGAAGCTTCCCTGGATCTCTTGGCGCTTCATTCGCCTTGTTACAGAATTGTTGCTCTAAGGCTTTTTGTGCCTTTGAAAATGAAGTCATGGACGTCTCCATAGCATTGAGCTTGATCAAGATAGCCTCCAGCACTGCATCTTTCTTTTCCGGCTGGGACGAGCTTGATCCAGGCTCCTGGCTCTTCAACGGAGTAGAAGAAGATGAAGAAGAGAGGAAAGGATTAGAAGAGTTGTTTGAATTGGAGTTAGAGTAAGAGTTACCCGAATTTTGATTGTTTGTCCTCCAATTATTGTTGTTGGATCCTCTATTATTGTTGTAGTTGTTGTTCCGAGAACCGTTGTTGTTCCGGTACCCATTGTTGTTCCTTGAGTTTTGATATCCTTCCTCTTCTTTCTTGGTTTGAGCAACCAAAAGTTCCTTCAATTGCTTCACATCATTCTTTAAAGAGGTGAGTTGATCATTGTTTGATGGAGCTTCTTGGAAGTTGACTCTTTTAACTCCACCTTCAGCTCCTTTGTGGGAGTATTTCTCCATGTGCAAAGCTTGTTTCTCTATGAACTCCCAAGCTTCGTCAATCGGCATGTCCATGAACATGCCGATGGATAGTAGTTGAAGGTTGAACTGGGTGTTTCCGTCCAGTACCCTGAAGTATATCTCCAACAACTCTATCTTTGGAATCCCATGATGTAGGCAATCTAAAAGGATGTCTTTAAATCTCTCTCATAAATTGGACAAACTCTCCTTGTCCTTCATGGTGAATGCATTGATTTTCCCTCTCATTTCAGCGGTCTTAGAGGGGGGAAAGAATTTAGTCAAGAACTCGGTCGTCATCTCCTCCCAAGTGTTGATTTTTTCGGGAGGGAGAGATTGATACCAAGTAAGCGCCCTATCTTTCAAAGAGAAGTAGAAAGGCCTTAGCTTGTAATTGTTGTTTTCTAGTCTTGAAGGTCTCAAGGTCTCCATCAAGATCTCATAGTTTTGCAGATGTTGATGCGGAGACTCCCTCTCTAGCCCTCCAAACTGGAATTGGCGAATCATGGAAAGAACTTACGGTCGAAGCTCATAATCATGGTCCACTGGATCACCTAGGTTGAATTCTGGACGCCTCAGTTGCTGGTTAGGGTCCATCCTCTGCCCTAGGGTTGTGGAATACCTACAAAAAGAGCATCTCGGACTGGTATCCGAGGTGGAAGTATCTCGGCCGGGGCTGCTGGAGCTGGGTCCTGCCTCGGTCGAGGAGCTGGATCTGGTCGAGGTAGATATTGGTCCCGTAAAGTCGCCATATCTACTTCGATCGCTTCCGTCCTTGCACGAGTTTCTTCCTTTTCCAATCGCAGTTCTTCTTTACTGAGGCGTAGTTTTTCCAATGCCTCCTTCAATTCGGCCTCAAGATTGCGATTTTCTTGATTGGCCATCTTAGCTTCCTTCAAGCGTCTTTTGTATGTATTTTCTGGTTCGGGATCGTAAGGAACGATTTCCTTCCCAGCGCGGGTTCTTCGCATAAACCTACAAGATAGAACCTGCGAAAGTCACTCAAGTAGAGTGGTTAGTAGCAACAGGGGCAAGTGCCCCGAAAGACTACCGCAACCGGCTTGGTCTAGACCATGTCCCCGGCAACTGCGCCAAAAACTTGTTCGCTCCAAATGGTGTGTACAAGCTTTAAATTTATAACCCTAGATGTATGCCTAAAACAAGGATGCAAACCCGCAGTGTATGGGTCAATCGTAGTAAAAGCAAGAATTTCAGGGTGTCGATCTCAGGGACTTAGGTGAAACAAAGCAAGTATAGGTAGTCAATATCACAACTAACCACAAAAGCGATTAAAGCAATCAAAGATGATAATATAGTCAATTAAGGAAATATGAAAATTCTAGGGATTAAAGCATCTAGTTGTCGTTCCAACTCAAGATCTCAAGATAAGCGGACAAAGCTGAGATTTTGCAAAGGGAAGGTGTTTCTAAAGTGGAATAGATCACCGGGTAAGTCTCACTACTCACAATCCCAAGCCAAAGAACCTATTAACGGGTAAGTCTCAAGGTACTAAGGAAAGGAACTATAATCTCAAACCAACACTCCAACTAAGGGAATAAAATCAACCTTTACCGGGTAAGTCTCAAGCTAACTCACAAAGATGGGATGAAGGCACACTCAAACCCCAATAAAGGATAAACCTTTATTACCTACACTTATGATCTTGGGTAAACAAACTAAGGAATCACCGGGTAAGTCTCATCCTAAGCTTGCATTGAACCAGGAAAGGTGTAATAAGGATAAGATTTGGCAAATTCTAACACTTAACTCTCAGTTTCGGATCAGAAAGATCACCTCGGTCAGTCAAGTTCCACCCCGGCCGAGATGTTCATTGACTGAACGAGATACTCTAGGGTTAAGGTTAAAGACTCGAACTTTCAGGGTCCTACTGGAATTTAAGATTATTCTATCATTGTCTTTCCCACAACCTTCAACCAATCACCCTAGAACCGCCCAAGGAAATTAGTCACTCATCACCATGAAAGCAATAATCAAATATAAGGGAAGGAAGTGAATATTTGAACACAAAAACCTTAAAAACAAGGCTTCAATAACTGAATCAAATATCAAACAAATAAGCGTTTCTTGGATCACAATCCAACAAGACAAATCAACAAGAAGGGAATCTAAGAAAGTCTTACAAAACCCTTCACAAAAGCTATAAAAAGCTATGAGCTTCCTTCCTTCAATCTTCCTTCAACCTTCCAAAAATCCTTCTTAACTGCAGCTTCTTCAATCCCCAGCTGTTGTGATGGTAGCGGGTTGCTGAATTTGTGGAAAATCCAGCTCTTTATATAGGAGAATTACTCTCCAAAGATAATAATATCTTAAAAAGATAATTTTCCTAATAAAATATATTCATATCTCATAAGTAGATCCCCAAAATATATGATCTTCCTTCCAGAAATCCAGCCCAAAAATATAAGATCTCTCCTTCCAAAAAATAATAGATCTCAACCAAGAATAAAATATATCTCCCCGCGTCAGAGTATTCGCCTCGGTCGAGACACTCCTCAAAATCTGGTCCAAAGTAAATCTCTTTGTTGACTCCTTGCTTCCTGGATTCTTCCTTAAGCTCCTGAATGTAACTCCAATGGCTCCTTTGCTCCTTAGCTCCTTTAGCTCCATTTTGATGTAAAATGTGCCATTTTACCTACGATTACAACGAAACTTGGTGTAGACCTCGATTCCCGCAAAGGTAGTTGAAATGACAATATAATCACATAATATACATTCAAACATGCAGATTTTTGAAGATAAAACGTCTAAACAGGTCCCAAAATATAGACTATAATTCATATTATCAACATATTGTCTCCGCCGATGGGATCATGGTTGACCTGGCGAAAATCGAGTATGTTGCTGCATGGACAACGCCGACGAACGTCAAGGAAGTGCGTAGCTTTCTTGTCTTAGACGGTTATTATAGACGCTTTGTGGAGGGATTTTCTGTGATTGCCCGTCCATTGACTAGTCTTTTGAGGAAGACTACTTGATTTGTATGGACCAACCAGTGTGCTCAGTGTTTTGAGGAGTTGAAGAGGCGTTTGACTTCTGCTCCTATTTTGGCACAGCCAGAGGGTTCTGAGGATTTTGTGGTCTATAGTGATGCATCCAAGCTAGGCTTGGTTTTGATGTAGAGGGGTAGAGTGATTGCATATGCGTCTAGACAGTTGAAGACGTATGAGGAGAACTACCCGACTCATGATCTAGAGTTAGCAGCGGTTGTTCATGCTTTGAAGATTTGGAGACATTACCTGTATGGTGCTACATGCCAAATCTTCACAGACCATAAGAGTCTGAAGTATATTTTCACGCAACGGGAATTGAATAACTGCCAACGTCGATGGCTTGAATTGATAAAGGACTTTGACCTTGAGATTTTGTATCATCCTTGCAAGGCGAATATGGTAGCTGATGTCTTGAGCAGGAAGACGCATCGAGAGAAGGCGATTGCCAGACTTACTATACAGCCTCAGCTTTAGAGGGATCTAGCTTGGCTAGAGATGGATATCCAGTTTCCTGATGAGGATGCCCAGTTGTTTACCTTAGAGGTTCTATCTGGTTTGTTGGATGAGATCCAACAGAAGCAGGGGACCTGCCCGACCTTGGCGAGGATCAGAGATAGGATGTCTCGTGGAGAGGCACCCCAGTTCACTATTGGGGCAGATGGAGTTATGAGGCGACATGATCGTATCTGTGTTCTTGTAGATACAGAGTTGAGACAGCGGATTTTACAAGAGGCTCACTATACACCTTACTCAGTACACCCTGGTACGAGTAAGATGTACCATGATATGAGACGTTCATTTTGGTGGGGAGGACTGAAGCCCGACATAGCCAGATTTGTGGCTCAATGTGCGACCTGTCAGCAGGTCAAGATAGAGCATTTCAGGCCTAGAGGTGAGCTTCATCCACTGTCAATGCCACAGTGGAAGTGGGAGGACGTCTCCATGGATTTTGTGACTGGACTGAAGACCAGTAGTAACTTTGATGCCATCTGGGTGATCGTAGATAGATTGACAAAGACGGCATGTTTCATCCCTATCAGAGAGACGTGGCCCGTGAGCAGATTAGTTGAGGAGTACACTAGACAGATAGTGAGACTCCATGGAGTACCGAGGACGATCGTTTCTGATCGTGATGGACAATTCACATCGAGATTTTGGCAGCAGATTCAGACTGCTTTGGGGACGAGTCTACACTTCACAACTGCGTTTCACCCCAGACAGATGGTCAGTCGGAGAGGACCATCCAGGCCTTAGAGGACATGCTGCGAGCTTGTGTGTTGGATTGGGGACAGGGATGGTCTGATTACCTCCCACTCGTTGAGTTCTCATACAATAACAATTGGCATTCATCTATAGGGATGGATCCTTATGAGGCACTGTATGGACGTAGATGTCGTACACCGTTATGCTGGGATGAGCCTAGTAGTATCAGTGGGATAGCGCCAAAGCTGATTCAGGATGATATGGCTCGAGTAGCGCTGATCAGAGAGAGGATGTTGGTTGCACAGAGTCGTCAGAAGTAGTATGCAGACAAGATGCGTCGACTTCTAGAGTTCAGGGTAGGAGCTCATGTTTGGTTGAGAGTATCTCCGACGCGAGGCGTCAGACGTTTTAGCATAAAGGGGAAGTTGAGTCCCCAATATGTAGGCCCTTTCGAGATACTAGATAGAGTTGGACGAGCAGCTTACAAATTAGCTTTGCCTCCGAAGTTAGAGGGTGTTCACTCCGTGTTTTATGTGTCTCAATTGAGAGAGTACATACTAGATCCGAGGCACATCGTGAGTTATGATGATCTGGTGGTTGAGCCGGACCACACATTTGCAAAGCACCCTATCGCAATCCTAGAGCGAGGTGTGAGACGCCTGCGTTCGAAGGACATTCCTATGTTGAGGATACAGTGGTCTAGACGAGGACCAGATGAGGCTACCTGGGAGACAGAGGATAGTATCCAGAGGAACTATCCAGAGTTTTATGCGGAGTTAGAGGCACTATTAGGGTCTATGAGTAGATCTTAGCGCCTTCTTGGTGAGTACTTGTATGTTATGTGCTTATGTGATATGTTATGTTTCCGTGCTAGTTGTGTGTGCATATGATCTGTTAGATCCTAATTGCTAGCACAAGATAGGTATAGCTGGAGATGGTTCTTTCCTCCATGCTATGGTGTATGTGTTAGGATTAGCAGGAGACAGTTCTTTCCTTCATGCTATCTTTGATGGACATAGTGTGAGTGGAGATGGTTTTCCTCCACATAGTAGTGTTATGTGTATGTGGTGGCTGGAGACGGTTTCCTCCATGCCAGTGTGTTGTGGTTAGTGTTTGGCTAGAGATGATCTTCCTCTAGGCCTTGTGTAGAGTTGTGATGCTGGAGTTGTGATACCTTCATGCTGTGTTGAGGATATATATTGTTATAGGTTTTGACCTGACGTTTTGAGGAGAGTGTGTTACCTCGACTTACAGGTCCGAGAGGTTTTGGGATCCTGCAAGTTTTGGGATGAAACTTGTTTTTAGGGGGGTGAGATGTAAGAGCCTTAGTCTTTGGAGCCTATATGAGCTAGAGTGCCTTAGCCTTGACCAGTCAGCCGCCCTTGCGCATCCCTTGAGCCGCCCCTGCGTCACAGAGGAGCCGCCCCTGCGCCTAGGCTGGCCGCCCCTGCGGCTCTGTGGTTGGTGCAGCCGTTTTTGTTGACTCTTGACTTATGCTTTGCGGATGCCTTCTCTTATAAGCGTTCTTAGACTTCATATGAGGGGTTTCTATATCTCTCCAGCCTCTCTCTTCCTCCTCACGTCCTTCATCTCCTTCTTCTCCTTTGATCTTCTTTACTTCTTCTTGATCTTGTGAGTGAGTTCTTGAGAGTTTAAAGTGTTCTTTGGCCTTGGATGCTCTTGGAGCTGTTGTTGTGTGTTGTTGTTGATGTACTGAAGTGGTGAGGAGTGTGGATGCTCCTTAGTTGTAGCCTAGGTTGTGTGGTAAGCTCTTCTCTTCATCTTTCTTTCTTTCTTCTTCTCCTTTACTTCTTATCTCTCTCTTTAGCTTAGGAATCACAAGTTGGACTTGTGTTGGATCCTTTCTGGATGTTTTGATGATCATATGTGTGTTTGTATGCATATGTGTTATTGTGGTGTGTTGATGACGTAAGGAGAATCGAGAAAGGAGTCGAAGAGAAGCCGGGACCAACTCTCTGCACAATTGGCCGCCCCTGCGCCTGACCTGAGCCGTACCTGCGCTTGGTGTGGAGCCGCCCTTGCGCCTCTGGTGAGCCGCCCCTGCGCCTCACTGGGTTGGCTGGTGTGTTCTTGCTTCTGTTGGTGCATACCTTGTTGGTATGTCTTCCTTCCTTTCCTTTGGCCTTGGCTTAGTTAATAGCTAAGTTAGGATGGATAGGATGAGTCATATGTTAGAGATGTGCCTTAGGCACTTGTGTTGATGTTGAGAGTATGCCTTAGGCATATGTGAGCTTGTGTTGATCTTTAGGTTGTAAGTTGGTTCTGGTTTAGGAGACGAGTCTCCTAACCCTTTCAGGTTGTGATGTTGTGTGCCTTGCTCTTGCAGGCGTTGGTTTCTTCCCCGAGGGGAAGCTGTGACGTGGTAGAGGATACGAGAGTATCAGGTAAGTCCATAGGACTTACTTAGCATATAGTTGTGGATTGTATGATTGTGATGGTTGTGTGTGTTCATATGTTTGTGCATTTATAACTTAAACCGGACTAGGACGACCATTCATTACATTTATATGGCCCAAGTGTATTATAACGGGCGGTAACCACCGGTCTCCGCCTACTGGGTTAGGAGGAGGTGCCCTGAAGATGATCTCACAGGAGGGGACGAGTGACGGTCACCCCCATGCAGAACTCCTGTGTTACGTTGGATGGGGCGGGGTTCTTGAGGCTCCTCATGTTACAAAAGAAGTTGAATTAGTAATGGTATAACGTAATTAAAGATAATAAATGAAGGTGTGTGGCATTGCATGTATGAGATGTTGTGGTGTGTTTGTGCTATTACTATCATGCTTATCTAATGTTGTAGCTAACGGTGTATACCGTGTTGTAGATGATCTGCAGGTTAGGAAGACTGCAGAGTGAGCCAGATGGTGTGACGAGCCGAGGACTTATGTACATTAGGATGTGTGGGTTGGGGATCTTTTGTATCAGTGATGTTGTTATTATGGTTTTGTACTCGGCTTGAGTTTGTAAACTCTTTTGTTGTATCATACAACTTTTATGTATTTGTTTTTACTCTACTTGTGCCTTGTTGTAAGATCCAGTGAACTTGTTGTCCGGCTAGGGTCAGGATCCATTGCGAGATCCTAGCCCAATGTAGCATTCCGAGTCCAGCGGATTCGGGGTGTTATACACAACCTGCTCACAAGAGGATTACATATCAACACAAGCTCGCGCTCAAGAAGTCTTAGACTTCACTCTAGTGATCAACGCAAGAACACCTAACTCTCCACCTAGGAACGCATCCTAGAGCCCACGATACTCACTACACTCTCAGCACATGAAAGCAACTCACAATAACTTGTACCTCACATGCTCACAAACGACAGCCTAGATGGAACAAACTAGCCTAGAAGGTCCAACATGCTCAACCAACTCAAGGCCATCAACTATATCGAGCCATAAGGGCTCCTAGGTTCACAACCACTAGGTGGTATTCTCAAGCTACACTAGGCCATCCTATGCTTGTTTTGATAAATCTGCATATTAGGATGTTAGATTGTTGAAATCTTAGTGTTTGTTAGGCTTAATCTAGCCTAGGGTGACCTAATGCTAGCAATCTAAGTGAGGAAAGAGACCTACCTGGTGATTTCTGATCTTAAGTACCAAAGATGATGAACTCTAGGTAGTAGTGATCCTCATAAGCCGCTATTGGATTGAGTGTGCTAAGATTGATGTTTAGGACTTGCCTTCCCGAGACTTACCCGGTGAGGAGAGGTTAGATCCCTAGATAGCAATCCAGTTAGTGTAGATTTCCCAACCTTAGGTTTCCAAAGACTTACCCGGTAATAGGACCTTAGTTGCGGGATTAGTGGATCATGAGACCTACCCGGTGATTGGTTCCATTTGAGAAACACCCTTTCCCAACATACCTTAGCTAGTCCAAGATTGGTTAGAAGCTTGAGTCCAATGCCATAACCGGAATTCCTAACCCCTAGAATCCGATTTTTCTCCCTTTGATTACCTATCTCGTGTTTGTGTTTGCTTATTTGTGTTGCTAGCTTAGTTGTTTGTTAATCTTGCATGATTTGTGATCCTTGATTGATCACCACAAAACCAATCCAAAAACATTGAGATTTTCATTTCTTTATTTCTTTCTCTTTTCTCAAACTAGGTCTACACTATCCTTAGTCACTATTTGATTCAATTTCACCTTAGTCTTTGTGTTCGACCTCAGAATACTATCCTTACTACAAAACGACCCATACAATGTGGGTTCGCTAGGAGTTAGGAAAAATATATCGAGTTATAAATTTAAGACTTTTGGGCTACACATTCTTAGCGTGACAAGAAGCACAATTCCAAAAAGATTTTGTTGTTTTTCTACAAGCATAAATCCTGCCATCTCTTAGTCTATAGTTGGGTCTTGCTCGGGGAGAGCAAACCTTAAGTATGAGGTATTTTGATAACACGATTTATAACGTTAGTTTAGGCATCCATTTAGATAGTTTTTCCCGCTATTCATGCATAGTTTGGCATTAGTTCATGACGTTTACGTTTAATTCATGCATATTGTCGAGATAGACGTCTACACAAACTATTGTCGGTTTTGTAGGTATTTTGGGGAGCTTTTGGAGCTTAATCGATACATTCGAGGATCATTCCTCGCGATGACACACTTCCGGACTCATTAAGAAGCAAGCTAGGAGCAAAGACATAGGACCTTGTTGGTGCATGCCTTGCACCAACTCATGGCTTAACTATCAAAAGAGAGCTATCTGAGCAAAACCACAGTCCAGACCCAGATTCCACGCCCGTGGTTCTGACCGTGATTCTCTCTGGACAGCTATGACAACTGTCCCACGATCTCCATAACCGACTCTTGCCCTTGATGGAGGATATAAGTGGTCCTTGCAGGCTGATGCTGGGGATCCTCTCCCACACTCTCTCATTCTACAACATTCATTGGAGGCTATTCTTGGAGGGGAGCAAAAACACTCTCATTTGGAGAAGAAGAAGAAGAAGAAGAAGAACACTAGTTTTAGAGTTTTCATAGTTTTTGAGAGACTTTTGAGTGAACTTGTTGAAGACATTTGCAAGGTTTTGTAAGGAACGATTTGAACCTTCTTTTGAACGGTTGTAAGTCTTTCTTAACATACATTCAACTTGGTTTTCTTGTTCTACTTGTTTCATCTCTCTTTCATCTCATTTTCTTGTTAAGGAAGCCATGAATGTATGCTTGTTGAGTTTGATTGTTAAAATGCATATTGTTGGCTAAGTAGTTGAGATTCTAGGGTAATGGAGTGATGGTTATGGCTTGGACTATGATAGAACAAACTTAAATGTATCTTTGGATGAATTGCTTGCTCGAACTTAACTGCTGTTGAAAAATTACGGGTTGTTCTTCCTATTCCACGGTCGTGGTTCTGATGATCTGCCCGTGATTTGATTATGTTGTGCTTGTATTGATAAATCTGAATGTTAGGATGTTAGATTGTTGAAATCCTAGTGTTTGTTAAGCTTAATCTAGCCTAGGGTGACCTAATGCTAGTAAACTAAGTGAGGGAAGAGACCTACCCGCTGATTTCCGACCTTAAGTACCAATGATGATGAACTCTAGGTAGTAGTGAGCCTCACAAGCCGCTATTGGACTGAATGTGCTAGGATTGATGTTTAGGACTTGCCTTACCAAGACTTACCCGGTAAGGAGAGGTTAGACCCCTAGATAGCAATTCGGTTTGTGTAGATTTCCCAACCTTAGGCTCCTAGAGACTTACCCGGTGATAGGACCTTAGTTGCGGGATTAGTGGATCATGAGACCTACCCGGTGATTGACCCCATTTGAGAAACATTCCTTCCCAACATACCATACCTAGTTCAAGGTTGATTAGAAGTTTGAGTCCAATGCCATAACCGGAATTCCTAACCCCTAGAATCCGCTTTTCTCTCTTTGATCACACATCTCGAGTTTGTTTTGCTTGTTTGTGTTGCTAGCTT
Organism: Fagopyrum esculentum; assembly: GCA_033239045.1. Taxonomy (NCBI): domain Eukaryota; kingdom Viridiplantae; phylum Streptophyta; class Magnoliopsida; order Caryophyllales; family Polygonaceae; genus Fagopyrum; species Fagopyrum esculentum. Next base: position 70,965,549 of record BSUD01000008.1, read on the forward strand.
AGTTTGTTCCTTTGATTTGTTAATCTTGCATGATTTGTGATCTTTGCTTGATCACCACAAAACCAACCCAAAAACATTATGATTTTCATTTCTTTATTCCTTTCTCTTTTCTTAGATTAGATTTGCACTATCCTTAGTCACTTATTTGATTCAATTTCACCTTAGTCTTTGAGTTCGACCTCCGAATACTATCCATGCTACAAAACGACCCATACATTGTGGGTTCGCTAGGAGTTAGGAAAAATATATCGAGTTATAAATTTAAGACTTTTGGGCTATACATTCTTAGCGTAACAACAACCTCCATAACCGGCTTGGGTGCAACTACTGCTGGTACAACTACCTCTGGTGCGGCCCTAATCTGAGTAACCCTCTACAAGACCTCGACTAATCTTGCAGGTGCAGGTACAGGAACCGGTGGTGCGAGAGGTGCCGCTCCCATCCTAAACGCCTCCTCAACTCGTCGTACATAGTCCTCAAACACGGTAGCTCCAATAGATGCTCCCCTAGTCCTAGCATATGGAGAACTTTGTGCCCCGGACCTCATAATTGTTCTATCCCTATCCTCGGGAAGGATGCTCTCTACGGCGTCCTCTACGGGAACCTCAACTACTAGAGGATCCACAACGGGTGGGTCTGCAATGAGGATACATCCCCGACCCCTCGTTCTTGGAGATCTCCCTACTCATCCCCGTCTCGGGACGGTAAGAGGAAGAGGGGGTCTACCCCTGGTAGGTCCAACGTATGCGGTAGCTCTCATACGTGTCATCTAATAGCGTATCGCGTTTATTTATATATAAATACGTATGTAATACTTATGATCTTAATACGATAAAAACTTACAAAAGCATAAAAGGTAAGCATGATTACAAAAATACAACCAAGGCATACAAGCCCAAAACATCCTAAGGTCACATACATAACTAGGTACATACAATCCAAAAACATCCTAAGGCCATATATATATATATATATATATATATAGAGTTTGACTCCCATGTAAACAACCCTTATAGTGTTCAATGAGAACAAATTGTATCCGTTAGATCGTTAAATAGATGGCTGAGATTCAGCGATATTAAAGGATAAAAAAAAAATCATGTTATTAATGGAAGAAGATTCGCCGGACCTGAATCTATATATTTGGCGGATAGTCACATATATTCGGCGGTATACTCACATATATTCGGTGTTTACACGTTCACACGATAAGAGTTGTTTACATATGAGTCATGATCTATCTATATATATATATATATATATATATATATATATATATATATATATATATATATATATATATATATATATATATATATATATATATATATATATATATATATATATATATATATATATATATATATATAACTATGTGAATATATATACATACATCAAATCCGGAAATCTATGTCGCCGAGGTTTGCGGAAGGAGTGGTGGTCCCGTACATTCTAACCCAAGCCCGACTCATGCACAAGATTTTGAAAACAAAAAGTCATAACTCGTGGGGGTCTTGTTTATTCCTCATTTGGCCTTTAGAAGATTGCGAGTGCCATTGTTGTCAACCTAACTCTAATACCACTTTGTAACACCCCGAATCCGCGAGACTCGGGATGCTACGGGCGAGACCTCAAAATGGGTCCCGACCCTTAGCTTGAGAACAATTTCACCGGACCATTCCAACAAGGAACAAATAAAGGCAAAACTAAAAACTGTTTATAATGTATGCGAGAATGGAAATGTAAAGATACAAGGTGGAAACTCAGTCGAGTCCTCAAAACAACACAAACTCCGATACAGAAATCTGAAACCGTACAACACAACCCATAATCCAACAATACAACAAAACCCAAAAACGTCCCCGTCCTATAATGTACGGCGGCCCTCGACTGTCCACTCCTCTACCTCACTCGGCGGCGTCCCTAACTTGCAAGACATCTACACAAACGGTTTAAAACCGTGAACTCATATTCGAAGCATTAGAAACAAGTTGAAGGCACATACACACTCATACATCAACATATCACATAACATGCTCAAAGATACAAGTCCGGTTTATTATCTTCATATTATTAAGTCATATCCCGTTCCAATTCAACTTCTTTTGTGACACAAGAATCTCCCAAAACTCGCCTCGGTCCCTACTTACCAGTATGAAATGATACTGATGCATCCGACCTTCTACCAGCATGGGCTAGTTGCCAAGAACCTCCTAGCTCTACGCAAGAGCTAGACAACTTGTCACCACCCGTTATCATGCACTTGGGCCAAAATAATATAATGTCAGTAATCCTAATTCCGGTTTAATTGTTATAACGAAAGCAATAAGACACACACCACCAAACACACAACGAATTTAATACATAGAATACGAGCTAAGTAATTCCGGAGACTTACCTTGTCACTACACTCAACTCACAACACTCTTGCTTCCTAGGGAGGAAGCCCACAACCTGCTCACAAAGGATATACATATCAACACATGCTCATGCTCAAGAAGTCTTAGACTTCACTCTAGTTATCTACGCAAGATCACCTAACTCTCAACCTAGGAACGCATCCTAGAACCCACGATACTAACCACAACTCTCAGCACATGAAAGTAACTCACAACAACTTGTATCTCACATGCTCACAAACCACAACCTATATGGGACAAACTAGACTAGAAGGTCCAACATGCTCAACCAACTCAAGGCCATCAACTACATCGAGCCATAAGGAATCCTAGGTTCACAACCACTATGTGGTATTCTCAAGCTACACTAGGCCATCCTATGCATGCTACTTGTTACGCTTAGGATATGTACACAATAAGTCTTAAATTTATACTCGTTATATTTCTCCTAACTCCTAGCGCACCCGCAGTGTACGGGACGTTCATAGTGTGGATAGTATTCCGAGGTCGAACACAAAGACTAAGGTGAGATTGATTCGGTTTATGATTAAGTCTAGTGAAAATCCAAGTTAAGAAACGAGAAAGGAATAAAGAAATGAAGATCTCAAATATTTTTGGTTGGTTTTTGGTGATCAATCAAAGATCACAATTCATGTAAAAGTAAGCAATCAACTAAGCTAACGGATCAAAAGAAAGAAACAAGCTAAACAAGATATAGATCAAAGAAAGAAAAGACGGATTCTAGGGATTGGAAGTTCCGGTTATGGCATAGGACTCAAGCTATCTATTCATTCTTCGGATTAACTATGTTGGGGTTAAGTGTTTCTAGATTGGGATCAATCACCGGGTAAGTCTCATGATCCACTAGTCCATTTCCTAGGTCTCATTACCGGGTAAGTCTCTAAGAACCTAAGGAACGGAATTCTACACAAACCGGATTGTTACCTAGAGATCTTAACCTATCCTTACCGGGTAAGTCTCGGAAAGGGAAGTTCTAAGCAACTATACTAGCATACTTAATCCAATGGCGGCTTATTAGGCTCACCACTACCTAAGGTTTGTTATCTTTGGAATCTAAGAGTAAGGATTACCGGGTAAGTCTCTCCTAACACTTAGTTGCTAACACTAGATCACCCTAGGATAGATTTAACTTGACAAACACTTAGGATTTCAACATTTTAACAATCTAAGACTAAATCCACCGGAACAGGGAAAATCACGGGTTGTTCTACCTAAACCACGGCCGTGGTTTGGCAAGAACTGGCCGTAATTCCTAATAGAAGATACGTTCAATCACACAAGTCATCCAAAGGTAAATCTAAGTTCATCCTATCATAGCCTTAACCATAACCATGCTTTCCTTACCCTAGAACCATGTCTATTTAGCCTACAACATTCATAATAGAAATCGAAACAAACAAACACAAAATCATAGCATTCATTTGCAAGATAATGAAGAAAAGAGATGAACAAGTGAACTAGAATCAAACCAAGCTGAAAATAGAAATTGGATGACTTACAATCCTTCCAAAAGAAGGTTCAAAGGTTCATAAAACTCTAGAAATAGAATCCGGAAATCTTCACTACAAAAACTAGCAAGAGTGGCGAATGGTGTGTGTGCTTCTTCTCCTCTTCAATGGAGCTCTTCTTCTTCTTCCTTTTTGACACTTTTCTTCCTAGAAAATCTTCTTGTTGAGAGGATATTTTTGTTAGAGGAAATGGATAATGGATGAGCTGCTCCAAGATGCTCCCAGCTGCCTCTCACAACCCATGAAGGACCACTTTTATAACAAACTTGCATGAGCTGGCCATGAGAGTCGTGGCACAGCTGTCACAAGAATCTGGCAAAATCCACGGTTGATTCCACGGCCGTGGAGTGTCAGAGAACCGTGATTCTGTGCAGAAACTTCACCTTGGATCATTAAGCTGTGATTTGGTGCATGGCTAGTGTTGGCAAGGTTCCATGAGTCCTCCTTAGCCTTTAATTTGTGTCCTAATGAGTCCGAGGGTGTGTCATCTAGATGAACGATCCTCAAACGCATCGTTTTAGCTCCTAAATTTCCCGAAATACCTATAAAACACGCACAAGTCCGTGTAGACGTCTATCTTGACAAAATACATGAATTGAGTGCAAAACGTCTTGAACTAATGCTAAACTATGCATGAATGAGTGAGAAATCTATTTAAATGATTACCTAAACTAAGTCATAAATCGTGTTATCACTACTAACAAGATATAACCATAAGGCTAAGGAAGGAACGAAGAGAAAGGAAGAAGAGAGCCTGCTGGTGTAGAAAACGCAACCGCGGAGTCAAATAGATGCCCCTAAGAAGACCCATTCATCGCCCATGCGGTCTCCTGGCGCCTCACCTGTGCCCTGGCGCCGCGGTGGCCCTAGTCCGCCCCCGCGCCTCTGATGATCCGCCCACGGTTTGAGCAGTATATTGTCGTCTTCTTCGTCTTCAATTGTGGATCCTTGGCTCTAATGCCTTCCACTTCTTGCCGAGCCTTCTCCAAACACCAACCTCTGATCTTGTACACCTCTCCCCGACCTAATCGAGCTAAGAACAAGCGCATGCAACGGATCTAAGGAAAAAAGCTTCCTCAAAAGCTTCATCCATGGCAATAGATGAAGGGGAGGGGAAGAAGAGATAGTCACAAAGGAAGGAGAAGGGAGGAAAGGGATAGAAGCTTACCAAAACCAAATCTGATCCTTCTCCACCACTGCAGCTCACACACAAGCAAGATCTTCAAGAAGAAGGTTAAGAGGAAGCTCAAAGGAGAGAAGGGAAAAGCATAAGGGTAAATGAGGAAGAGTGAAGAGAGAGGGAGAGAAAAGGGAGCTGCAAAAAGGGGTGGGGAGACCCAAGGGGCAATGTCCCATATGTCCCCTCACTCAAGAGACCGAGGGGTCGGAAAGTAAAAGGGGAAACAGAAGGTCGGAACGGGATTAGGAATAAAATCCCGTCACTCAACATCCCGAGCTTGCGGGAAAACTGAGCCACTAACGCGCGAAGGTCGACAAAACGCTCCAAGGCCGGAATAGAATTCCGGAAGTTACATAATTGTCGTATCTGGTGTCTCACTTGCTTATGTGAATCTGTTTCTCACTTGAGTTCGAGTGGTCAAAATAGAATGACCTAATACTCTAATAGCTGATACATAATCTTCGTATCTATTTCACAATCAATCTTTTCTTTTTGTGAATCTCTAAAATCATGTTGTATTTTGTTGTTTGAAACAAATATTCTAGAGTTGCTCCGGGTACCCGGCGAACAGCCCGGCCCGGCCAAAAGGACAGGTACGGACACGAATAGAAGCCCGGATCCCGGGCTTAGCCCTGATCCGGTCCGGATCCGGCCCGAATCCGGTTAGTATCAGCTCTTTCCCACATCGATTACTTAATAGGAATTACTTAATATATATATTTTAGGAAAAACATTACGACCTAGATAATTGTAGGGTAACGATCCCATATAATATATATTAATATGATATGTATAATAATTATATTTGAACTTAACCAAAAGGACAAGAAATGTATTATTTGTATATTCTGCGAGATTACAAACTTTAACCTAAGTAAATTAGGTTGATAATCCTTTAAAAGAAGAAAAAAAATTGTTCCAAAAAAGCTTCAAGCGCACAATTACTTAATATATATTTTAGGAAAAAACATTAATACCTTGATAATTGTAGGATAACAATCCCACATAAAATATATTACTCCGATATGAATAATAATTTTACTTGAACTTAACCAAAAGGTCAAGAAATGTATTATTTGTATACTGTTTAGATTCCCTATTTATACAACTTCTACAACTATCAACCTCAGTAGTTAATCGGTGTGGGATAACAAAATCCTCAAAAAAAATTAACGTAAATAGATTAGACTGATAACAAAAGATTTTCTTGCTTAAAAAATAGTTTAAAAATAAAGATTTATCGTCCAAAAAATAGATAGGTTGGAACAAAAACAAGTTACGTGAAATTTTTCAATAACAGATTGTTAGTTTAATAAATAAATATTCTCTGCAACTAGTTTACAAAATAAAGATTTATTGGTCAAAAAATTGTGTGGGAGCTCCATTTCAATAATGCTTCCACAGCGCGTCACGTCAGCAAAATGCGTGCTCTCTTTTAGTATGTATAACACAAAATGTATTATTTGTATACTATATGATAACAAAATCCCTCAAAAAAATTTAATGTAAATAGATTAGGTTGATAATTCTTAACCAAAAGTCAACAAATGTATTATTTGTATACTCTTTATACACCCAATTTAAGTTCTAAAACCATCATCCTTAAAAGCTAATCGATGTGGGATAACAAAATCCGTCAAAAAAATTTAACGTAAATAGATTAGACGGATAACAAAAGATTCTCGGACATAAAAATAGTTTAAAAATAAAGATTTATTGTCTGAAAAATAGATGGGTTTTCAGATAACAGATTGCTAGTTTAATAAATAAAGATTCTCATGTTTAAAAAAATAGATTATAAAATAAAGATTTATCGGCCAAAAAATTGTGGGAGCTTCATCTCAAAATTGTTTGGAAGTCCGTGCGAAATCGGACAGTAAAACCGGACCGGAAAATTACGGTCCGGTCTACGGTCCAAGATTTTTTGAAAATCCGGGTTAAGGTCCGGTTCCGGTTTTGGACCGTATAAAACCGTAACCAGGATTGGACGTTAAACTACGAATATCCGGTCCGGTCCGGTCTGGTCCGATCCGGGTCCGGTTTTGGACCGAAAAATCTCACCAAAATTGGACAATTTAGGTATAAATCGGTCAAACCCTGAACCGGACCGGTCCGGAGTTTTACCAATTTATGGTCCACCGGTCCGGACTGTATTCACGGCCCTGATTATTTGTACGGACGTCAGCAAAATCCTTGATCTAGAATATGTATATATAGATAGCTATTTTTATAAGTTTGAGAGAGTTAAGAAATGCTGGGTAAAAATTTATGATGATGGATTGATGGTTATATTTCTTTCATAAAATAATTAATCGGTTAGAGTGAAGTGTTTTTGAAAGATGACACTGTAAAAACTTGAACAACTAATCTACATGATGCGTTGTCGTTTGTGTGGATTACAATTCGAACAACACAGAACGTGCTCTGTTTTCTCGCTCATCTATTTATATATGAATAACCTTGGTCTTCGTCTTCCTCCGCCATAATTAGAGAGAGTGAGAAAAAACGCTTCAAAACAAGAAGCCTGGCGTAGCAGGAACAGTACAGAGAACAGGGAGGAAAAGCAGGCTCGGCATTCGAGGTCTATCGACCAAGAAACACAAAGGAGTTTGAGTGCATACAGTAACCGCTAAAGAAATTGATTATCAATCGGTAACGATCTTTCTCACCCACGCACTCACAAAACACTTGCGGTTATTATCCTCTCGTTTTTGCAATACGTTTTGTCATTTTGATCTGCTATGACCACATATACTGAAGCGCTTTGCACCTTGTTTCTGCGATGTATTCCTGATCTTGTTGTAATCGTTTTCTTTTCTCCTGCTCTTTCTGGACGACGTATGTCTCTGTGTGCTTCTTGATTTAGGTCAAACGAACTAGGAAGTAATTATAATTAGTTTATCTGGATTCATATTTTGAGTATCTGCGCATTTGGTTTTTTTTTTGATCCGATGGAGTTTTGATTTCGATCCGGAAAATCTCTAACCAAATGATTAAGCCTTGAACTCGAATGGTTGTGAATTATGGAACTTAAATTGCATCTTTCCTATCTTCATTGACTTTTTCTGATGCTTGAACGAATTTAGTCGGGGCAGCGGAGGATCCAACCTTCTTCCTCCTTTCTTTCTTTTTCTTGTAGCTTTGAAAAGTTATCACGTGATCTTTTCTACGATCTCACTGGGAACATGATCTGTTACGTCGCTGTCGTCTTCATTATTAAGCATTATTTATAAGTTACTTTGAATCTGGAAACGAGTCTCTCTCCTTCAACGGTTGAATTCGAAACACAAGTACGTCTTAAGATTGCAAGCTTTTTGTCCTAATCTATCATTGTAATTGGTCGAATTTTACTAGATGGAACCAGCGATTCCAAATTAGCAATCAAACAAGTCATCTTGTACGATTATGCAAAATCGCAAAGTGTTGTCGCGAGAATCATTGATCTCATTTTTCATTACATGATGTATTCATGCGTTTCAGTTTCGTTCTTCAACATTCTTACATGTCTGTGAAAAGTGTGGTACGGTTTGGATGTTTCTTCATTCTTGTTCTCTCGACAGTTTGTTATGTACTCTTTCATCTTTCTTGCAGAGTAAGCTCAAGGCCGTAAGGATTTACTGCAGTCGTAAACAGAAGTAGAAAAAGGTGTCATTGCCAAGTTTTGTAAGGCTTATCGATTAGTTAATCTCATTCCGTGTTATTCCATTGTCATCTTTAAATTGCTATGAGAGAGACCGAGAGGAAGAGAACTCAAAATAACAGTCAAACAAGACGTCCTGTAAGACCAAATAAGCGAGACACTAAACCACAAGAAGAAAATGCACGCAAAAGACTCATCTCAAGAGAAAGTGAATCTATAGTTTCAAAGAATAAGCCAGTGGCTAATGTTATAGTGAATGATACAGCATTAGTAGGCATTGAGGCCCCTGAGGTTTATAAAAACGTTTCCCTACATTGTCTGGATGATGATGTCTACAAGTTTGAGGATGCACTTCAAGATCATGTCACCTCTGTTAATGCCAATGATGATAGTTTAGAAAATACTTCTGCTTTGCTGGAAAAGGAAGCCGAGGACCTAATAGAGGAAGATGACCATGAAACCGAGACAGTGAAGGAGCCAGCATCATCTCAAGTCGAGGAGACCTTTCATGAGGCATTTAATGATGCTAAAAGCTGTGAAAGTGATGATGAAGCTATAAATACAGATCAAGGCACGTCAACCTTGCAGGAAAAGGTTGAGGAAATGGAGAAGCGGATTGAGAGTCTCGAAGAGGAGCTGAGGGAAGTAGCTGCTCTTGAAATTTCTCTTTATTCGGTTACAGCTGAGCATGGAAGCTCTGCACACAAGGTACATACACCAGCTAGACGTCTCTCTCGCTTTTATATGCATGCTTGCAAGCATTGGACTCAAAATAGGAAGGCCACGGTTGCAAGAAACACGGTTTCAGGGCTGATATTGGTTGCCAGAACTTGTGGAAATGATGTCCCAAGGTATTCAAGTCTTTTGTTTGGTGGCCCTATTGTCCTATTATCTTTGTGATGAACTGATAATGATTTTTTCCTTCTTTTTTTCCCCTCCCTCATCGATGTTCAAGGTTAACTTATTGGCTTTCTAACATCGTTGTTCTGAGAGAGATAATATCACAAGCATTTGGCAGTTCCTGTCAATTAAGCCCATTGAAGATGGCTGATTTAAATGGTACTGACCATGGACCAAAAATTAGTCTCAATCAGTTCATAGAGGATTGGCAGGAAACAAGGACCTTCACCGCTGCTTTGGAGAAAATTGAATCATGGATTTTCTCTAGATTAGTTGAATCAGTATGGTGGCAGGTAACGATTCATTATGAAATACTTAATTCTATTATGGCTTAAAATTCAGGTTTAGAGTTGTGCTAGGCTCTTTCCATGTAACATCACCGCTTTATATGTTGACAGACATTGACTCCGAATATGCAATCCCCAGTAGAGGATTTAATTGCAAGCACAAGTGGAAGGAGGTTGGGTGATGAGCAACAAGGAAGCTTTTGCATTGAGCTGTGGAAAAACGCCTTCCAAGATGCTTTTCATAGACTATGTCCTGTTCGAGCTGGGGGGCACGAATGTGGTTGTTTACCTGTCTTGGCAAAAAGGGTATTTACAGTTTCCATTACTTGTCATTTCAGAACATAAGTTGATAAATTTCTGGGCTTTGGGAGATTACCCCTTACAAGAAACAATGAAGTATTGGTTGGCATGAATAGGTTATGGAACAATGCGTTAATCGATTAGATGTGGCAATGTTCAATGCCATACTGAGGGAATCAGCACATCAAATTCCAACAGATCCCGTTTCCGATCCAATCGTGGACCCAAGAGTGCTTCCTATTCCTGCGGGGGACTTGAGCTTTGGCTCTGGCGCTCAGCTAAAAAATTGTGTATGTAGCTTGCTTTTTTTGTATCTATCTGTATCATATAAATGTGTGATTACAATACAAGTGATAAGTCTTATGCTGAGAAGAGTATAATTTCCATGAGCAGGTTGGAAACTGGTTTAGGTGGCTGGCTGATTCTCTTGGCGTTGAGTGTAGTTATAGTTCGAAAGACGAAAATGAAGACCTGAAATCCCAAACCAAATGCTTCCAACTTCTTGATGAATTGAGTGATCTACTGATGCTATCAAAAGATCTCCTTGCGGATCGATCAATTAGAAAAGAGGTAAAGTTTCAAAAATTAATAAAACTAAAATATATGATGCACTAATTCTCCACATATGTTCAGGTCTGCCCATGTATTAGTCTCTCATTGGTGAAACGTGTACTCTGCAACTTCAGTCCCGACGAATTCTGTCCAGAGGACGTTCCTGGAGAGGTGCTTGAGGCACTCAATGCTGAGGTATGTAGCTTGCTTTTACTTTGACCCTATGATTCATCAATGGCAATGAGACTAAGAAGGCTATACATTCTGTGTTGTAGAGTGTTGTGGAGCGAGACAGAGACAGTAAGACGGGTGGTGGCTTCCCTTGCATTGCCAAGCGAGTTGAATACTGGCCTCCATCCTCCTTCGATGTTGCTGAGAAGGTGGCGGAGGCTGGAGTGTACCCTCATCGATATGGGAGGATAGCGTCTATGGTCCAGAGGAAAGGCTATACGAGCGATGATGAACTGGATAATCTGGATTATCCTTTGAGTTCAGTCATCGAGAGCTTGCCGAGTACACCAACCAAGTCGGAAAATGGAAATGAAGTGAGTAATAAACCCGCAAAGCAGCGGCTTGTTGAAGGAAAAAATTGGAGGTACGAACTCATTCGTGAGGCTTGGTCTGGTTAAAAACGCTACTTGAATATTTTCGGGTATGTGTATTAAGAACTGCTTTGGTGGTGGTAAGATGTGTGAAATTTACAAGGCTCGAGCTTGATTTGTAAACTATATCAAAGCTCTCTCTCATCTCTTTATACTTTGCCTCCTTCAAGCTCGACTGCTGCAAATTGCCCACGAATCACAACTTACACTATGATTGGTATCTTATCATGCATTCCTGAACAAAAAATTGATAGTTAACCAAAATAATTTCTCTAATCGAAAAACTAATGTTTTATTTTCATAATTGAATGAAGTTGATCTCAAATCCACTGTTTTGTGTCGATGGCACTTTACCACTAAAATTCTTGTGAATAGAACAAGAATTCAGTTCTTCCGGTCTCTTATCTTATTCATCTAAGATTATTAAAATTATGGGTCCGTTTGAAAAATGGTATAGATTATTAGAGATGAAGTTGAAGCTGAAACTTATTGGTAGATGAAGCTGAATGAGTACATGAAGTAAGTAGCTGATTGACAAGCTGATAGTTTTCGATAAGCTTGGTTGACGTTTGGGAGAACGTTATTAAACGTAAAATTACTAAAAACGTAAAATTACTAAAAACGACATTCTTTCATTTATCATTAATTTCAAATGAATTTAATAAAACAAGCAACAAGTCTATACAGCAAATTCAAATTTCTTCATTTACTATCATCTCCTTTATCTACCTTCATCTACCATTTTGAGCTTCCCAAACGGACCCTATATCAAAATGATTATGAACTGGAGCATTTTGATGCTTGTTAGAAACACGCACAAGTCACAACATTCAACCTCGTAAATTTTTTCATCTTTTTTCATCATCAAGAGTATCAAGTCTAGGCCTTAGATTCTCCATGAGACTTGAGAAAGTGGCTTTGGAAAAGACGATGGAGACAATGGCGTATGAAAATAATGTACTTGTTAACCAAGATGACAATCTATTTTACTCTAGTTGATAATCCGATTAAATTTATGATATAATGTATTTACTTTTTTTTTAATACCATACGGTAAGCAATTAGATTAGATCATCTTCTCGAGACTCTCCAACCTAGGGATCCTTGCGGATGAGCTCGGCCACCTTTGTGGGGATCGATGCGTAACCATGTGGGTAGTCGTGTCCCAATTCTGCGAGTTTATCAGCAACACTGTTGACTTCCCTGAAGGCGTGGTGGATCCTAACTTGTTGGTAACTAGCTATGATGTTAAAGATATCCGAAATGGCAAGGTCGAACTCCCATGGAGGTTTCCATGTTTGTTTAAAGAATTGATGATTGTGAGGTTATCCCCTTCAGTTTTAAGTTTATTGATATCTAGATCACATGCTCTAACCAAACCTTTCCTTAGCGCACATGTTTCGGCATGGAGGACTGATATGTTTCCACATTGTCCATAACCAAGGGAGGTGGTTGATCAATGTTGGTTGCTGAGAATGAATCCTTAGGCTGATTCTCCAGATCTACACTTAGATCCATTAAAACTTAGTTTACTGAACTCACTTTCGGGTTTTATCTAGTGTATGTTCTTGCTTTTCCTCTTACTACTTAATGTGGGTTGCTTTGTTTGATTCTTTCTTTGTAGGCCTCTTGCTAATTGTTAATTTGATTTTGAACTTGTTGTTCAATGTTTTGGCATTTCTTGTGATTGAAAATGTTTTGCTTTCTTGCGAACCAAATATTACACCAAGTAACGGTCAGTTGTATCAGTGATTTGTCATCTAGGATTTTTCTTAAGAAAGTAACCATGTTAGGTATGTTTTGATTTAAGTTAATGGCTCTTTGGAGTTCTTTTTGGTTGTAGCATTGGGTAGATTTCTCATTAAGAATGAGCAAGTGAATAGCACATGTTTTGTTGACTCGTATGGGTGGTTGCATAGACTACATTGCATTGGCATTGGGACCCTTTGTTTCTCGCGATTTTCCTTCGTTGGGAGACTGATGATTGATAATTCAAAAGAAATTTTTTGACTTTGGGCATGATGTCTATTTTCCAAATCCAATTGTTAGAATTGGTTGTTAGCCCTCTATTTTTGTGGATGAGGTCCATTGCAGATTTTGTGGTGTATAATCCTTTATCCGAGGATGCCCAGTAAAGACGGTCCTGGATAAATGATTTCGGGAGTTGGTATGACTTAATTGCGGTCATAATTTCTATAGGTAGGGCATCACCTATTTTCATATCCAATTTCTAGGTATTCATCTGTTCTCGGTGATATAGTTACTTACTAATTCATTCTCGTCAATGTCAATGTTGTTCCCACGGAGTTTGATGAGAGGTTAGTCCAACACCCACATGATTTTCCAAAACTTAATGATATTGCCATCCTCAACATTCCATCTAAATCCGGTTTCACATTCCGATATGAGACTCATTAGTCTCTTCCATTGCAAAGAGGTATTTTTCGATATTTTGTAATTCCACAGGAATGATCTTTTGAGGTGTTTTTTATTTACTATTTAAACCCAAATGTTATCTGGCTCTGCCATTATTTTCCAAAGTAATTTCATTTGGAGGACTTTGTTCATATCTTCTGCTTTCCTTATGCCCACTTCTCCGCATTTCTTTGGTCTACAAATTTTGTCCCAACTTATAAGTGGGTGGTAGTTAGGTCCTTTGTTCCAGAATAATGTACGATTTATTTGGTCTAGTTCCTTTTGTATGTAAGTGGAAGCATAAAGCTTTGCATTATGTAATTTGGTTTAGCATTTAGATTTGCCTTGATTAAAGTTGTTCTTTCTTCTTAGGAGAGTGCAAAATCTTTTCATGCAGTTAGTTGTTTTTTAGATTTTGTTATCACATCTTTAAAGACCGTCTTGTTTACTCTACCATTAATGATAGGGCATCCGAGATATTTATCCAAGTCATTCATAACAGATATCCCAAATTTGTATTGAATTTGTCTTTTCATATCAGACCCCACATTTCTTGTAGTTTGGAAAGATGATTTGTGGAAATTAACTTTTTGTCCTGAGATATGACAATATTCATTCAGGATATCAAGAATCTTCATACGTGCCATTATAGATGCTTTGTCAAATATTGTTATATCATCAGTGAAGGCTAGAAAGGGAATAACGGATCCTCCTCTTGTAATTGGAAACCCAATTATTGTGTTATTTTGATTACATTCTTTTTGTATACTCCGTGCGAGAACTTCCGCTCCCAAGTTGAATAACATAGGTGAGAGTAGATCTCCATGGCGTAAGCCCCTTTTCGGATATATTAGTTCTGCAGGTTTGTCGTTGATTAGGATGGAGTACGAGACTGTGGATATACATTCTCTTATCCAGTTAATGAATATCTTATCGAAACCAATTTTTTCCAAAACTACTAGGATAAAGGATCATTCCACCCTATCATATGCTTTCTCCATATCAAGTTTTATGGCCATATATCCCTCCTTTTGTTTTTTTTGATTTAAATCCATAAAAAATCTCATGGGCGATGAGAATATTGTCATGGATTGATTTATTTTGTATAAAGACACTTTGGTGTGGATGTATTAGTTTGGGTAGAGTTGTCTTCAACCCAAATGCTAATATTTTGGCAATAATCTTGTATGTTGTTGAACATAGGCTAATGGGTCTGTAGTGATTGGTTAGAGTTGGGTTATCAGTTTTTGGTATTAATGTAATGTATGATTGATTTGTCTTAAGATTTTTCCCGTATGGTAAAAGCTTTTTACTCCATGGATAATAGTGGGTCCTATGATTTTCCAGTATTTCTGGAAGAAGCCAGCAGGCATGCCATTTGGACCTAGGGATTTGTCACTACCAATATCATTTTTCACAACTGCTCGGATATCCTCGTTAGAAAACGGTTTAGTGAGTTCCTTGTTTTTTTTATTTCCGTTATTTCTTTTGTAATAACTCAAAGGTATTGTTTTATGGTTGTCTCGTTAATATTGGTAGACCTAAATCGGTCTTTATAGTCATTGGAGAATTCAGAGCTAATTTCCTCTTCGGTATATATTGTCGTACCATTTAATCTTTGGATAGCGGTTATTGATTTCCTGTTTCTTCTTCCTTTTGCTTTCCTATGGTGAAACTTTGTATTCTTATCACCACATTCTAGTGATTTTGATTTTGCTCTTCGCATCCAATACTTTTGTTGGAATTCTATAAGGCATTCTCTTTTCCTATTTAGTCTATTTAGTTTCTCTTTTTGTTTGTTAGAAAAGTTTCGGAAGTTTATTGTTTGTAACTTTTCAATGGAGACATCAGTCTCCCGGACTTGTTTATTTATGTTTCCGAATTTAAGCTTACTCCAGACTTTCAGTTTGATTTTGGTAAGATTTAGTTTTTTAACAAGGTTGAACATATGCGTCCCCGGAAATTTTGCTCTCCAAGATTGTTGGATAACTCTTTCACAATCTTCTCTATCGGTCCTCATTAATTCAAATCGAAAAGGTTAATTTTTTAATCTTTGTATTTTATTGTTTAGATCTAATGTGATTAGAATATGATTGGATGATGTGAATGCATGGTTCCAAACATGAATTTGATCATAGGCACTTATGACTTCAAATTGTGCCATAGCTCTATCTAATTTTTTTAAACATATTATTCTCTCCATCCTTTCTCTTGCGCCAGATAAAGTCGTTTCCTTTGGTCACAAGATCAACCAGGTTTCATTTTTGTATAACATTTTGTAGTCTTTGAAAGTGGTTTGTTTTACATGTCGCTCCTCCCAAATTTTTAGAGGGATTGAGAATATCATTGAAGTCTCCCATCAGGAGCACTGATTTGGTTTGTGAGTTTATAGAGTCTATGACTATAGACCAAAATTCTTCTTTGGACCTCTCATTCGGTGTTGCATAAATTAGGATAATGGTCATAGAGAAAATTGATTTAAAGTTAGTATGGTATACTATAACGTATCTTTTCTCCTTTTGACGAAGTTCGACTTTTTTGTTAATGAGCATATTGTTTTTCCAAAGCCACCTGCTAATCCGTTGGATGGGATAAAGTATATGTTGTCAAACCCTGCACTCCGTCAACATGCTTCGTTTGTTTCAATGTTTGTTTTTAGTTCTGCTAGCATAATCATATCAATATGCTCATTTAGTGTAGTTATTTTGATGTCTGTCCAAAAGTTTTTTCCCTTATACCTCGACAAGTCCAATAAGCTATCTTCATATAAATTGTATATGGGAGTCGGATGATAGGTATCCATCTTTATTACCTAAGTTCTTAAGGTTCGTATAATTGGGCCCTGTTACGCTATAAGATGAGTGCGAGACAAGTCCGAGGCAAGAGTGCCAAGAACTCGTTCGTGCAAAACGTGCACACACAAAGTCTTAAATTTATAACTCGATCTAAAATCCTAAACTACTTAGCGAAACCCGTAGTGTACGGATCGTTATGTAGGAAGGAAAGTATTCCGAGGTCGAACACAAGGACTGAGGTGAAATTAAGCCACTCAATGATCAAATATAGTGTAAATCTAAACTAAGAGATGAGCAAGAAATAAGTAAATGCAAAAAACAATATTTTTGGTTGGTTTTGGGTGATCAAACAAGGATCACAAGATATATGCACACAAACAAGCAAACAACACACACACAAACATAGGAGATAAGATGTAAGAAATGCGGATTCTTTAGATTCGGAATTCCGGTTATGCAATGGACTCATGCAATCAAAACATTATAGGATAGATGTGGTTGTTCGGAGTTGGGTGTTTCTCTAATGGGAGCAATTACCGGGTAAGTCTCATGCTCTACTAGTCTCGAACCTAAGGTCCTATTACTGGGTAAGTCTCAAGGAACGTAAGGACATGAATTCTACTCAAACCGGCCACTACCTAAGGGTCAAACCCCTCCTTACCGGGTAAGTCTCAGAAAAGGTAAGTCTTAGGCAACGATCCTAGAACACTCAATCCAATAGCGGTTGTTGAGGCTAACTACTGCCTAGAGTTTGTCACTGTAGAACCGGTAGGTGAAATAAATAAGTTAAAAGATACTCTAGAAGGGGGGGGGGGTTGAATAGAGTATGAGAACTTTTCGCAAACCAAATCTCAAGGCCTTGAAAATCCTTTCAAGTGCCTTGATTTCAATCTGTGCTCTTAGTAAAACTTTGATTTCAAGGACTTTGAAACAACTTTCAAGGGCCTTGACTTCTTGCTCCTGAAAAAACAAAGTTAGTCGTAATAGAAAAATATAGTGCGGAATGTGAAAGATTGACACGAGGATATGATTACGAAATTCGGCTCTAAA
This sequence comes from Fagopyrum esculentum, assembly GCA_033239045.1. Classification (NCBI taxonomy): domain Eukaryota; kingdom Viridiplantae; phylum Streptophyta; class Magnoliopsida; order Caryophyllales; family Polygonaceae; genus Fagopyrum; species Fagopyrum esculentum. The sequence continues at coordinate 70,983,198 of BSUD01000008.1, forward strand.
TAGCCTACTCTCCGTCCCAAGGTATAGCCTTAGGATCTAACTATCTATTATCAGCTTCAAAGAGTCCTAGATACAAACTAGAAGAAATCCCCTTCTCTCACTGTAGCCAATGCTATGATCTAGCTCCAACTCTCAACCTAGCTATAATAGCCTAGTTACTTCGCACAGTAACACATACTCTAGTATAACACTATTTAGTACTTACAATGGAGCTCTTGTGTTTTCTCTCTCTAAGGGGATAAAGCTTTTGTGTAAATGAGAGAAAGAAAAACAATGAAGAAGATGTTTAGGTTGCTTGAAGACATAAATATATTTTCCGTATATGCTTGTGTGTCTTTTCTTCTTCGATTACCATCTTCATTTATACTCTTCTATGAAGAGGTCTTCTACCGTTGAAGAGATGACCGTTTGAAGATGAATCTTCTTCTCCATGAAGATCGCTTCCTGTTTCAAGATAAGGTAGACGTTGCAAATCTTCAACTCCTGAGAACACGTCAAGTCCTTAGCTCCTTGATCTTCTCGTTCTTTGTTAAACCGAAAGAGAAGATATTTTAACGCTTTTCTATTTTAGAAAATCTTTCAGAAAAGATTCTCTAATCTTCGGTTGAGATCTTCGGTTGTAAAAGATCTTCCCTGAAATCTTTCTGTTGAGCAATTCGTTCCTGGAAAATCTTGTTTGCATTTGAATCCTTGTTTTGTCGTGTAACTATATAACTCCAAGGCCTTTGAGATCGTTCCTTTGTAACGTTATCTTCCTTGTGTCCTTGAGTGATATTCCAAGGCCCTTGAAGTCTATATCAAGGTCCTTGACATTCGATAAGACTTGCACTAAATTCAAACCAACCAAGCTTCTAGAGAATATAATCAATACATTGTTAGTATATCCAACTACTACATTTGTGTTAAGTCTTCCATCATCAACACTTGTAAAACATTATAAACAAGGTGGAGTTTTCAATCTCCCCCTTGATTGAAGACAACACAAATGTTTTATCGTAAGTGCATTTGTTAGTTTAGCAATGCATATGAAAATCAAAACTAAAATGCAGAATGCAGTATATCGAATGTCGGATCATTCATTTCTCCCCTTTTGTCTTTCAACAAAGGAGAAAAAATAGTCAAAATACGGGAGTTTTAAACACGATTACAGACCCAAAAGAGTATTTTTCACAAACCACATAATAAGATTTTTAAAAAAACAGTCATGACAGTCAAAGAACTTCAATTTTCCTTGTACCATCTGGAGGAACTTCCTTTCCCATATTAGTCTCTTAAACATATATTCCTCCATCGATCCTTAGCATCAGTAAGTTTACGTTCTTTGAGAGAGAAATCTGTTCCCCTTTGTGCAGAATTTTTGTCATATTTTTTGACCACTCCAAACTCTTCAATAGTAAGAATGTCTGGATCTTTTGACGAAGGATGACGCATGGGTTTATCTTTGATAATCTTATGACACTGAGTCATAACCTTTTCAGCATCTTTTGTGGTCGCTTTTCCATCATCTTTTGAGAGGGGCTTAATACTACTAGCAGCTGTAAGAGACAGAGCACTGACATGAAACAATTGGTTAATTTTCTGGTTAAGAATACCCAGTAAATCTTGTGTTTCATCCATCTTGTCGGTCACTGAAGCTCTAAAAAGGACAAGATCAGATCTTAGTGAGTCCACTACTCTCTCTACAGTTTCCAAACGTTGCTCTGTAGTGAAATTCCATTCTGGCTGCTCCTTCAAAACCCATACAGTACTGAAATCCACCTGAGTCTTTTGAATTCCTATGGTCTCAAAGAAGGATTCATCCAATCCTCCATTGACAATGTGAAGCAGATTCCCATATGGCAGGTAACTAGTGCTTGGAGAATTTATGACATTTACCATATGAGATAGGATAAGTTCAGGCACATTTACTTTCAACCCATTCATCACATTGTAGACTAAAACAAGCACAGTATTGTTTACAATATCCTTGTTAGCAAAACTGGGTATTACACATCTGTCTAAAATAGCATAAATGGTTCTAGCTTCCAGGGTTAAACAAGTGATAGTGGGTGGCGATAAAGCATTGGGAAGGAGAAACTGTTCTCTGGCTAATCTGATAGTTCTAGCAGGGTTAGAATGTTCAGAAACGTCATGTAGAGGAAAACCAAAGATATCAACTATAATCTCAGAGGTAATGGTGATTTTCTTACCTTTGATGACTGAGTCCAGAATCCATTCTCCTCTTTCTCTTCTTGCCGTTAAGTTCATGTAGAACAACCTGGTCGGTCGTGGATACGCGGATTCACCTCGGTTTAACATGATCCAGATTGAGCTTGCCTGAAGCACTTCTAGTCCCGGTAATGAGAAGCCGGTTAACAATTCGCTATGAACCGCCTCACACATGCATTGGTAGCGATCATCATAGCCATTTCTTGGCTGCCGTTGGACTTGCAAACCAACTCAACGGAAGCCCAGTCTTATAAAAAACCTCTGCCTCGCTTAGATAGTCTGAAGAACTCGAGCTTGAATCAGATCCTGTACTCGAATCGGAATCAGATGATATTTGAACTGTCCTTTGTCGTTTGGGGACAGATGGTGTTGCTTCATCCATTGAAGTTCTCTTGGATGCCATGAGAAAATTTTGAGAAGAAGATGAAGAGGGTTTGGAAAATCGAAAGAGTAAAGCCGTGTTCTTTCAAAGGGAAGCGGAAGAAATAAAGAGGGAAGAGAAGAGGTTTTGTAGGGAAGAAGTCTTATCAACGTAAGATCAAAAGATTTTTAAGATCTTGGGAAAATCATTGATGATAAAAATTATTTCCATAAATTTTGATAACCACTTTTCAAAATCCTTTGAATCTGATAACAAAACCTTTTGAAATCCCTTTTAAAAAATAAAACTTAGATAATTCAATATCTAAAGGATATGAATTTCTAATTGATCCGGTTTATTAATATACCCTTTGAAATATGTTTCAAGGTCCCTTGAATTTTATTTCAAGGCCCTTGAAAACATCAATTGGGTTGCATGTGTAGGAACAATTAAACTCGTTTACTCCCCCTATGTTAATGCTTCCTTGTTCAACATACCAAGCTCCAATCTAATAAAATTAAATTGTTTCTCAGGAAGAGGCTTGGTAAATATATATATGCAAGCTGCAAGTTAGTTAAGATAAAAGAGATCGAAACATCACCTTTCTCAACATGATCACGTATGAAGTGATGCCTTACATCAATATGCTTAGTCCTTGAATTCTGCACAGTATTTTTGGTTATAGAAATAGCACTAGTATTATCACATTTTATAGGAATACCTTTCAAGTCAAAGCCAAGGTCACGAAGTTGTTGAGCAATCCACAGAATTTGTGCACAATAGGCTCCTACAGCTATATATTCAGCTTCAGCTGTGGATAGGGCAACAGAGTTTTGCTTCTTGGAGTGCCAACTAATTATGAATGACCCTAAGAATTGGCAACATCCAAAAGTACTTTTTCTATCGACCCTATAACCTGCAAAGTCTGCATTTGAATAGCCAACAAGATGAAACGAGCTTTGACGTGGGTACCATAACCCTAAATCCTTAGTGCCATTGAGATACCGAAAAATTCTTTTCACAGCTATCAAGTGTGACTCTTTAGGATCAGCTTGAAATCTTGCACACATGCACACGCTAAATATAATGTCAGGACGGCTAGTAGTTAGATACAACAATGAACCGATCATACCTCGATACTCCTTTTGTACTACACTTTTGCCATTCTTGTCATGATCTAGCGAAAGTGTTGAACTCATAGGAGTCTTTGCAACCTTATATTGATCCATTTTGTACTTCTTAAGCATGTCTTTAGTATACTTGCTTTGATTGAGAAAAATTCCTTTCTTTGCTTGTGTAACTTGAAGTCCAAGAAAGAAATTTAGCTCTCCCATTAAACTCATTTCAAATTCCCTACACATAATATCTTAAAATTCCTTGCAAAGGGAATCATTAGTAGCACCGAATAATATATCATCAACATAGATTTGCACTACTAGAATGTCGTTGCCTCTAGTTTTGATAAACAATGTTTTATCAATCAAACCTCTTTTGAAATTGTTTTCAAGAAGATATTTAGATAATCTTTCATACAAAGCTCGAGGAGCTTGCTTAAGACCATAAAGAGCTTTGTCTAGTTTAAAAACATAATATGGAAATTCATCATTTTCAAAACCAGGAGGTTGAGCAACGTAGACTTCCTCTTCCAAGAAGCCGTTTAGAAAAGCACATTTTACATCCATTTGAAAAAGTTTTATGCTCATAAAAGATGCAAATGCAAGTAGCATACGTATGACTTCTAACTTGGCAACTGGAGCAAAAGTCTCCTCATAATCAATACCTTCTTCTTGGTTATAGCCTTGTGCTACAAGTCGTGCTTTATTTCGTATGACTTTGCCACTTTCATCCAATTTGTTTCGAAAGACCCATTTTGTGCCAATAACTTATTGATGTTTTGGTCTTGAAGTAAGAGTCTATACCTTGTTCCTCTCAAATTCATTCAATTCATTTTGCATGGCAATGATCCAATCAGGTTCTTGAAGAGCTTGAACGTAGTTCTTTGGCTCGAAAAGCGATACAAAATCGGAGAAGGCACATAGATTGTTCACTTTAGATCTAGTTTGAACTCCAGCATTTGGATCTGAGATCACATTCTCTTGTGGATGATATGAGGAGTGTTGAAATTTTCTTCTTTTGACAAATGGAGCAGATCCAGAAGGTTGAGCTTCATATGTTTGACTAGATTCATGTACCGTTGGTATATTACCTGTTGATCCAATCTCAAGGCCTTGAAGTTGGGTTTCAAGCCCTTGAAGAGGAGTTCTGTTGTCATAGTTTCCTGTTTCAAGGTCTTGAAGGTGTGTTTCAAGGTCTTGAGGGTTTTATTCGGTATCTTGAATCTTTTCCTGCATATTCTTGTCTAGATCTTTAGGATCTTCCTCTTCATCCGAATTATGATCTTCCCTTTGATTCAGATTTAGATCTGCAAAACTCTCACTCAAAGTACCATCATTGCTTTCATCAAAAATAACATGGATGCTTTCCTCAACAATTTTGGTACGTTTGTTATAGACGCGATAAACTTTGCTATTTGATACAAATCCAATGAATATAGCTTCATCACTACATCCATCAAATTTTACAAGATTATCTTTTCCATTGCTATGAACAAAACAAGTACATCCAAAGGGTTTGAAATATGAAATATTTGGTTTTCTTCCTTTAAAAAGTTCATAAGGAGTCTTTTTCAAGATAGGGCAAATTAAACATCTATTCAAAATATAATTTGTAGTGTTTACTGCTTTAGCCCAAAAACTTTTTGGCAAATTGTTTTCTAAAAGCATTGTCCAAGACATATCTTCAAGAGTGCGGTTCTTACGTTCCACAACTCCGTTTTGTTGAGGAGTTCTAGGAGCTAAAAAATTATGTGAAATGCCATATTTTGCACAAAACAAATCAAACTTCAGTTGATCAAATTCTCTACTATGATCACTTCTTATAGAAACAATTGGTAGGTTTTTAAAAGTTTGTAACTCCATACACAATTTTGAAAATTCAAATAAAGCTTCAGATTTTTCTCGTAGAAAAGAAATCCATGTGAAACGAGAGAAATCATCCACTATAACAAGGATGTACTGCTTGCCTCTGGGAGATTTGACACACATAGGTCCACAAAGATCCATGTGTAAAAGTTCAATGGGTCGAGAAGAACTTACAACTTTCTTAGGTTTGAATGAACCTCTTGTTTGTTTACCTTGTGTACACGCCTTACATAGATCATTGACCTTGAAATTTAGGTTTGACAAACCACGTACCAAATCTTTTGTAAGTAGCTTCTACATGGTGTGCATGCTTACGTGACCAAGTCTTCTATGCCAAAGCTTTGGATCATCAGTAAAAGCCTTTAGACATTTTAGCTTAGTTCCTAAAACTTGGTTAGTACTCATTGAATAAACATTATTACATCTAGGAGCAGTAAGCAACACTTCACCCGTCTTTTTGCTTTGAACCTCATTTTTATCTGAATCAAACATGACTTTATTGCCTTCATCACAAATTTGAGAAATACTTAGGAGATTATATTTCAAACCATCAACCAAATAAACATCATCAATAAAGTTAGATGAATTATAGCAAAATTTACCATTGCCAAGTATGTCCCACTTTCCTTTATCACCAAGAGTAATGGTTCCAAATGATTGCTTCTTTAAATCTGAGAATAAAGAGCTTTTTCCACTCATGTGTCTTGAGCAACCACTATATAATATCCATTTGTGCTCCTTTACCTTGGTGATATCCTGCAAAACAGCAAACATCAACCTTTCCGGGTCGATCAAATGACATATTTTGGTTCATACTCAGGTTCGATCATGTTTGGTGGTCTAGTACCTTTAGGAACCCAGATTTGTTTGACCTGTTTCCTTAAACATAAAGGATAGGTGTTTTTGATGATACAAGGATCATTTCTTCTATAAGGACATGTAGATTTAACATGACCCTTTTTACAACAGTAGAAGCAAGTAGGCATATGAATGCTTCCTTTGGCCTTGACAAAAGTGGTGGTAGGTTTTCTTGGAAAGCTCCTATGATAACCTATACCATTTTTGTTAAGGGAGGACTGTTGTTCACCCATCATTCTCTCAAGATTAGCTTTTGAATGAGTAAACTTAATAAGTGCAGCCTTCTGATCTTGACACGTCAAAGTTAGATCAACTTTCTCTTTCTCTAGATCGATATAGTTTCGATAAAGAGAGGAGAGGTTGTCCTTGAGAATCAGGTTCTGTGATTCCAAGGCCTTGATATTGTCATCAAGGTCTACTTTTTTTGTGTTAAGATTTTCAATCTCCAGAGGCATTTCACTTAGTTGTTTTTCTTGTTCAAGTAGCTTTTCTTTTAAATAATTTATCCTTATTCTATGTTCCTTATCACATATGATAATATCTTTAAGGAATTGTTTCAGGTCAGTTTCAGGTTGAGACATAATTGTACTTACCACATTGTCAACATACAAATTTGAATCTTATTCATGATCGGCCATGAGACACAAGTTTGCTTGTTCTTTTCGTCTTCTGATTCATTTGTTGATTTTGAATCACTCCATGAAGCAACCATAGCTTTCTTCTTTCGATCATTTTTCTTGAAGTTGGTCCTCTTCTTTTGTGGACAATCCTTCACAAGATGATCTGTTTCACCACATTCAAAACAAGTCAGTACTCTCGTTTTCTTATTAGAGTTAGAAAACTTACCTCGGGGTTTTGATGCTCGTGGATATTCTCTATTATAAGATTGTTTCTTAATCTTGAGAATTCTTGCGAGACCCTTACAAATCATGGCGATTGCATCTTCTTCATCATCGTCATAACTATCCTCTTCATCAGATGGTAATTCATCTCTTCTAGATTTTAATGCCAAATTCTTGGAGTTGGATGAGAGTTCTCCATCTTCTTCACCAAGAACCATTTCATGTGTGATGAGTTTTCCAAGAAGGTCATCAAGAGAAAAAGTTGTGAGATTCTGAGCTTCTTCAATAGCAGTCATCTTTGGTCCCCACTTGACTTTAGGTAGGCTCCTTATAACCTTCCTCACTTTCTCTTCATTTGTGAAGATCTTTCCTAGTGAGTCCAGATTGTTCACGATCTCAGTGAATCTGGTAAACATTTCTTGGGCTGTTTCATTTGGATTCATCTTGAATAGCTCGTATTGTTTGAGGAAGATGCTAATCTTTGTTTCCCTGACTTGACTTGTTCCTTCGTAAGCGACAACAAGCTTGTGCCATATTTCTTTAGCAATCTTGCATGATGAGATGTGGTTGAATTCATTGGCATCTAATCCGTAGTATAGTAGGTTCATTGCTTTATAATTCTTTGACATACTGTCCAGGTCAGCTTGTGTGAAGTCATCTTCCTTCTTTTGGACTTCGACACCTTCAACCGTTGTCATTGGAACTTTAGGTCCATTTTGAATGATGCTCCAAAGCTCCATGTCCTGATCAATAATGAACATACGCATGAGTGCTCTCCAATAAGCAAAGTTCTTGACACAGAAGAGCGGTGGTCGAGATGAGGATCTTCCTTGAGCAAATCCACCATCACCTACATGATTCATGGTTAGTCTCACTGATGGTTAAATCAATAAACGTGAGTCTAGTTCTGATACCAATTGTAGAACCGGTAGGTGAAATAAATAAGTTAAAAGATACTCTAGAGGGGGGGGGGGGGTTGAATAGAGTATAAGAACTTTTCGCAAACCAAATCTTAAGGCCTTGAAACTCCTTTCAAGGGCCTTGATGTCAATCTGTACTCTTAGTGAAACTTTGATTTCAAGGACTTTGAAACAACTTTCAAAGGCCTTGACTTCGTGCTCCTGCAAAAACAAAGTTAGTCACAATAGCAAAACATAGTGCGGAATGTAAAAGATTGACACGAGGATATGTTTACGAAGTTCGGCTCTAAATAGCCTACTCTCCGTCCCAAGGTATAGCCTTAGGATCTAACTATTATCAGCTTCAAAGAGTCCTAGATACAAACTAGAAGAAATCCCCTTCTTCTCTCACTGTAGCCAATGCTATGATCTAGCTCCAACTCTCAACCTAGCTATAATAGCCTAGTTACTTCGCACAGTAACACATACTCTAGTATAACACTATTTAGTACTTACAATGGAGCTCTTGTGTTTTCTCTCTCTAAGGGGATAAATCTTTTGTGTAAATGAGAGAAAGAAAAACAATGAAAAAGATGTTTAGGTTTCTTGAAGACGTAAATATGTTTTCCGTATATGCTTGGGTGTCTTTTCTTCTTCGATTACCATCTTCATTTATGCTTGGGTGTCTTTTCTTCTTCGATTACCATCTTCATTTATACTCTTCTATGAAGAGGTCTTCTAGCCGTTGAAAAGATGACCATTTGAAGATGAATCTTCTTCTTCATGAAGATCGCTTCCTGTTTCAAGATAAGGTAGACGTTGCAAATCTTCAACTCCTGAGAACACGTCAAGTCCTTAGCTCCTTGATCTTCTCGTTCTTTGTTAAACCGAAAGAGAAGATATTTTGAAGCTTTTCTATTTTAGAAAATCTTTCTGAAAAGATTCTCTAATCTTCGGTTGAGATCTTCGGTTGTAAGAGATCTTCCCTGCAATCTTTTTGTTGAGCAATTCGTTCCTGGAAAATCTTCTTGCATTTGAATCCTTCTTTTATCGTGCAACTATATAACTCCAATGCCTTTGAGATCGTTCCTTTGTAACGCTATCTTCCTTGTGTCCTTGAGTGATATTCCAAGGCCCTTGAAGTCTATATCAAGGCCCTTGACATTCGATAAGACCTGCACTGAATTCAAACCAACCAAGCATCTAGAGAATATAATCAATACATTGTTAGTATATCCAACTACTACATTTGTGTTTAGTCTTCCATCATCAACACCAATAGAACATTATAAACAAGGTGGAGTTTTCAGTCATCATCTCTATCTAAGAGAGGAAATTACCGGGTAAGTCTCATTCCTCAAAAAGGTTGCTAGCAAAGGTCACCCTAGGCTAGATTGGGCTCAACAAACAATAGGATTTCAACACATCTACATCCTAAAATGAAGATTTATCAACAAAAGAACAACAACTCACAATCTCGGGTGGATCATACACATCTCGGCTGAAATGAGATGAAGAACAGGCCGAGATCCTAAACTGAGATAGGGTTTTGAACACAAATCCATCCTAAGCTAGCATGCAAGTCCATACAATCATAGTCCAAAGCACAAACATCATTCCTTCACCCTAGAATCACATCTACTTAGTCAATAACATACATTTCTAGATCAACCTTCATCATATAAGCATGCTTGCAAGTCATGGATAGAAAATGAAAATAAGACCAAAGAAAAGACATAAATAAGCTAGAATAGAAGTTACCACAATCTTACAAAGGATCCAAGTGCAGCTCCAAGATGATCTTATAAGCTTCCTCACTCAAAACCACTCAAACCTCACTATAAATCTAAAATCTACACTAACCTCTTCCAAGAACACCCACAAGGGTGATTGGAAGAGAAGCTACAATGGAAGAGTCCAAGGAACCAAAAGGGGTGTCTAAAGATGTCCAAGAAGGTTCTCAAAAACAGCCTGCAACAATGCTTAAGTACTTCCACTAAGAAAGGTTTGGAAAAAGAGAGGTGGTGCCAAGTGTCGTGGTGGTCCAGCAGAGGATCTCGGCTGGCCCAAGGGAGCATCTCGGCCGAGATGGGTTGGCCTTGGACCGAAATGGCTCAATTCCGGCACAAAACACCACTTAAACGTGAGTTAGACCAAGCCTTGCACCAACTAGGGTCCTTGCCTTCTTCATTCCTCCAAGCATGAGTCATTTGGAACCATAAATCCGGACCAAAATGAGGCTCGAACCTCGGATATGATCAACAATGTATCAAAGGTCCCAAAAACACCTACAAAACCGACAAAAGCTCGTGTAGACGTCTATTTCGACAATATGCATGAAATAAGCATAAATGTCACCAACTAATGCGGAACATGCATGAATGGAATGGAAAACTACCTAAATGAGTGCCTAAATTAGTGTCATAAATCATGTCATCAAAATACTCCATACTTGCCACTTGCTCGTCCCCGAGCAAGGTTCAACTATAGGCTACGAGATGGCATGATTTATGAATGCGGAAAAACATAAATCTTTTTGGAATTGTGCTTCTAAACATAGATCACCTTCATAGTTATGCTTCATGGCAAAGGACAATCATGTACCAAATGAATGAAGGCACGGAAAGACAATCATACTTAACTTGAAAACATGCATGAAAGGCAAAAATGAGAATGTCAAGATGATCATGAGAAAATTAAATCTAGATCACTAAGCCAAACACATAAGCAAATAGGTCTTAAGGACTTAGGAAAGAAAAGGGTAAGAAACAAGATGATAGGTGGGAATTTTCTAAGGTTGTGGTGCAAATCCGGGAAAGGAACTAAACAACCACAATTTCACATTTATACTTCATCCACCAAAGTGTAATTTTCTCCTTCATTTTCTTTTATTTTCTTTTCTTTTTCTCCCTTTTTTATTTTATTTTTTAGACAATGGCATTGGTGTACCAAAGCCGAAACCTTGGTGATTAGCGGACCTCGGGATTTCTCCGAGGTGTCTCACACCGGGCACACATACCAAGGCTCGTTAGAACATTCGGTTTATCCGACTTTGGCAAGACACAAACACCCGAGTATGTGAATGGTGCCGAGTTACTCGTTATCAAAACCAAAGTCCCCAAACCTATATTTTTTTCTACACTTTTTCACAACACATTCAACAACTTCATTCACAACATTCATACACTTCATATCACCCCACACTTGCTTTTCACACACTCAACACACTAGCATGCTCCTATTCCCGGATGGGCCAAAAGAGGTAAAATTTCATATCAAGTAAGGTGCTCCAACAACATGATCAAGATGAGAAGAAGAGAGATGAATTGCCTTAATCATTCCTAGATGATGTGCAAGAACTAGCATGTAATTTCGACTATCAATTCTCAATCCAATCAAGACAAGAATCATAATCACAATTCATGCATAGGATTCAAGAGAAGTATTTCAAGTCCACATATGCATAAATCCATTAAACACACAAGGCCATCCAAAGCCAAACCACAAAACAACAATCATCATAAGGGTCATGTCCAAGACCTAGATGCACAAAAATTTTGAAATTTTTTCGATTTTTGGGAATTTTGATATATGTATATACAATGCAATACATGAAAAGAAATGTGTGACTATAAAACAAAACTGTCCTAGATGCGATCATGCCATGCTAAGAATCATGAAAACCCCACCCTATACTTAAGAACCACATTGTCCCCAATGTGCAAATCAAGTAAAGAAGAGTGAAAGAAGTTCTCACAATGTAAAATGTGGTGTCTCGGTATTTTGGTAACTCATGTGGAGCGGTGACGAAGGATGATCGATCAAGCATGGTAGAGAGCTCAATGTAGTCATTCCAGCGTTGGGACCCGCACCAAGGTGTAAGTGAGATGGGAGCTCTTCCATCCTCAAAGGCACCTTCAAGCCGTCCAAGTCCCATGTTTGCTCCACCCATGGTTAAAAGTAGGATCATCATCATTAACTTGCTTGCAAGGCTTTCTTATTACTAGACTCAAACACACAACACAAAACACACAAAAACACACAAAATAAAAACAAAAGCAAAAACAAAAACGAAAACGAAAAGGGAAAGAGTGTTACCCTTGGGTTGCCTCCCAAGAAGCGCTTCTTTTAGGTCATTAGCTTGACCAAACCCCATGGATGTGTCAATCCACTTCAAATACCATGGCTTGCTTGAGGAGTCCAAGAAACCATCACTTTCCGGTATCCATGATGACAAGCACGGGCCACTTGATGCCCAAATAAGCTTTAAGTTCTCTCTTCACCGGTGAGTAGTAGACTCCTTCATCACCGGTTCCTTGATGATAGTATGGAGTTGCAACCATAGGGGCCACCTCATACATAGACAATTGGTACTCCACGGTCTCACCGGTGAAATGCTTGTCATCCTCATCCTCTACGATCCGAAGAAAACCGATTCTTGGAAAGATATCTTCATTGAAGTTCTCCACAACCATCATGAATCCTCCATACTTGCCTCCTTCATGCAACATGGGAGACTCCTTAGGAAAGGGACTCCAACCTTCGATTGCACTCCGGGCAAGCAAGAACGGATTGAAAGGAGCTGAATTAGGCTTGGAAATGCCTCCACAGGACCTCGGATGGGCACCTCGGATTATTAGACCGAGATGTGGGTCGAGGTGTGTTTCAGTTTGCTTATGGAGCATCTCGGCCGAAATGAACTTGGATGGACCGAGATGGCTCACGTTTTGGTCTTCTTCCACCGAGAGCTCATCAAGTTTGGTTCCGGGATTGATGGCAAGGATGTCCGAGGCTGAGATTCCTTCATTGTACTCCTCCAAAGGTGAAGGAGATGGAGATGAAGCTTGAAAAAGGGTAGGCTCCCCTTGCAAAAGAGCAAGCTTAATCTCTTCAATCTCCCTCCTCATTTGTTCTTCTCTCTCGAAAGCCAATCTTCTTTCATCCTCCAGGGCCAAATCCATTAGCCTCACTTGCTCCCGAGCTGCATTCAACTCTTCTTCAAGCTCTCTAATGATCATGGTTGATTCGAGCAATTCTTGGATCTCCTCATGGCGAACCTCTTCTTGTCGTAACACTTCCGCTTCAAGCTCCATGTGGACTCTCGAAATGGAAGCAATATTGTCTTCTAAGTCCTCCAACTTCCTCATTACTTGCTCAATCATCATCTCAATTCGGTCTTCATGAGATTGTTGGGGAGGTTCCGTATAAGGTAGATTAGTCATGTGAGCTTGATCATGGGACTCATGATAGTCAAGGAATACCTCCCAATACTCAAACTCATCGTAGAGAGGTCCTCGATCTTGGCTTTCCATCCATCCCTCATACTCCGTTCATGACAAACATGAAAAGGCAAAGACAAAAACAACACAAGATCAAAAGTAACAAGAAAGATAAACACTATAAACAATCAAAAGCAATTGACTCTATCTAGACCTAGTCCCCGGCAGCGGAGCCAAAAACTTGTTAGACGTTGCCGAGGGACAAACCAAATCTGTTTTGAACACCTCAATCCCCGGCAACGGCGCCAAAAACTTACTACGCTAGAAGTTGAGTGCGAGAGAAGTCCGAGGCAAGAGTGCCAAGAACTCGTTCGTACAAAACGTGCACACACGAAGTCTTAAATTTATAACTCGATCTAATATCCTAAACTACCTAGAGAAACCCGCAGTGTATGGATCGTTATGTAGGAAGGAAATTATTCCGAGGTCGAACATAAAGACTGAGGTAAAATCAAGCCACTCAATGATCAAATATAGTGTAAATCTAAACTAAGAGATGAGTAAGGAATAAAGAAATGCAAAACACAATATTTTTGGTTGGTTTTGGGTGATCAAACAAGGATCACAAGATATATGCACACAAACAAGCAAACAACACACACACAAAGATAGGAGATAAGAGGTAAGAAATGCAAATCTAGAGATTCAGGATTCCGGTTATACAATGGACTCATGCAATCAAAACATCATAAGAAAGTTGCGGTTGTTCAGAGTTGGGTGTTTCTCTAATGGGAGCAATTACTGGGTAAGTCTCATGCTCCACTAGTCTCGAACCTAAGGTCCTATTACCGGGTAAGCCTCAAGGAACCTAAGGAAGGGAATTCTACTCAAACCGGCCACTACCTAAGGGTCAAACCCCTCCTTACTGGGTAAGTCTCGGAAAATGTAAGTCGTAGGCAACGATCCTAGCACACTCAATCCAATAGCGATTGTTGAGGCTCACTACTACCTAGAGTTTGTCATCATCTATATCCAAGAGAGGAAATTATCGGGTAAGTCTCATTCCTTAAAAAGGTTGCTAGCAAAGGTCACCCTAGTCTAGATTGGGCTCAATAAACAACAGGATTTCAACACATCTACATCCTAACATCAAGATTTATCAACAAAAGAACAACAACTCACAATCTCGGGTGGATTATAAACATCTCGGCCGAAATGAGATGAAGAACAGGCCGAGATCCTAAACTGAGATAGGGTTTCGAACACTAATCCATCCTAAGCTAGCATGCAAGTCCATACAATCATAGTCCAAAGCACAAAGATCATTCCTTCACTCTAGAATCACATCTACTCAGACAATAACATACATTTCAAGATCAACCTTCATCATATAAGCATGCTTGCAACTCATGGATAGAAAATGAAGATAAGACCAAATAAAAGACATAAATAAGCTAGAATAGAAGTTACCACAATCTTACAAAGGATCCAAGTGCAGCTCCAAGATGATCTTACAAGCTTCCTCACTCAAAACCACTCAAACCTCCCTATAAATCTAAAATCTACACTAACCTCTTCCAAGAACACCCACAAAGGGTGCTTGGAAGAGAAGCTACAATGGAAGAGTCCAAGGAACCAAAAAGGGTGTCCAAAGATGTCAAAGAAGGTTCTCAAAAAGAGCCTAGAACAATGCTTAATTACTTCCACAAAAGAAAGGGTCGGAACAAGAGAGGTAGTGCCAAGTATCGTGGTAGTCCAACAGAGGATCTCGACTGGCCCAGGGGAGCATCTCGGCCGAGATGGGTTGGCCTTGGAGCGAAATGCCTCAATTCCAGCACAAAATACCACTTAAGCGTGAATTAGACCAAGCGTTGCACCAACTAGGGTCCTTGCCTTCTTCATTCCTTCAAGTATGAGTCTTTTGAAACCATAAATCCGGACCAAAACGAGGCTCGAACCTCGGATATGATCAACAATGTATCAAAGGTCCCCAAAACACCTACAAAACCGACAAAAGCTCATGTAGATGTATATTTCGACAATATGCATGAATTAAGTGTAAACGTCAAAAACTAATGCGGAAACATGCATGAACGGAATGAACAAAAATACCTAAATGAGTGCCTAAACTAGTGTCATAAATTATGTCATCAGGCCCCTTTGTTTTAACTACGAACAAACAGTCGGAATTTTTTTTTTGTTTATACCATTATAATTCCAAGATGCATGTCTGCACAAACGTATAAAATATGAGAGACGAATGAAGGTAATGAATACCTAAACTTTATTTGAAGATAAACCAATATGATTCTTCACATGCATTAACTACATAAGAGAGAGTTTAGAGAGTGCAGAGTTTAAACAAACATATGCAGATTTTCATATTAAACTTGTGATCCCATTATAGATCAACTTGTGATTTATGAGGCGGACAAGTCCTCTATGTTCTGTCCACGCAATCCCATCGGGATCTCACATTCATGATGGAGCACCATTCGGAATGTTGCAACCCAAAGTTTATTAATTTCCAAACGGTTTTACGGAAAGGGTCCATAGGTGTTTTGTTGTTTCTAGCTTCATGTTCAGAGATTTCGTTAAGTTGTTGGATGATTTCGATTTGTATACACTTGACCTGCAACCACAATAGATCAAAATAGTTCAGGAGATTCAGAATAGAATAAGGTGACCACAAAGGCCAATTTTGTGTCCATAAGCTAGAAAAAACAACTGTTAAACAAGATCCAATGAGATAGTAAAACCACCTGTAGACCTGGAAAGAGAGAAGGTAATCTAGAGAAAGTTCAATGTTAAAAGTTTCTGAATTACAATCATATTTCAGAATGCATCCATCATTCATAGGTTCTAATATAAACACACGCTTCATTGAAATTGAAGGTGCATTATAGTCTAAAAATTACCAATCATGGAACTTTCGAAAAGATAAACCATAACTTCTCAGAGTCGAATCAACATCTAAAATTTTCACAAACCACTTAAAAAACTGAGTGATATCTAGTTCACTGTGAAACGGTATAAGATTTTGTTTATTCAAGGGAAAATTCAGCATTACTAAATAGATCTCAAAGAACAAGCATATTATTTGAAGTTGAGTACCAAAGTAACTTACATCCAGAAGTAATTTAAGCTGAGTACCAAAGTAAGGAACAAGCTTACAAGAATTAGTAATTTGAGAGATTGTTGGATAGCATCAGGTTTGTCTTTTTGAATCTCTGGTCCTTGCTATTTGATGGATTCGCACCCATCCAACAATCTCCAGATCGAGGTTAGTGGTTCATATAGTGAACAAAAGCCACCATTCAACGTGAATCGAGCATGGTGGAGCAGAGATGTTAGAGGGATGGATCATCTTCAGCGATGCCGGAAACCAAAGCGAAGAATCAAACAACTCCACCAAGGATGCCCCAAACTGTGTCATCTCCAACAAAGACAGTCTTCAATCAAACGTATCTTTCTATTTCTCATGAAATAGAAAGAATGAAGAAGCACATCACAATAAGAGCACTTACAAGCAACGTCCTCTTTCACTACAACCTTCTCCTTGCCTCTATTCAAGCTGGTGATGGATAGGACCTATGATGCAAGGACACGGACTCGGATATGTAAAGCCCCAGTTTTTGCCTTCACCGCCCCGCGGTGAAGGGAACCACCCCTGCTCTGCGGCAAGGGCAAACCGCCCCAGAGGTTTTGCCCCAAACTGCCCCTATATGTTTTATTCCGTTTTTATTTCCTTCCATAGATAGAAGACCCGATCTTCTATCTTATGGGTCGGTTTTCCTATCTTGTTCTAAACCCTAGAACGTCATTCCTTCTATCTTTTCACCCCTTTCCTATAAATTCCCTCTTTCCCTTCCTTTTCGCGTTTCTTACATACATTTTCTTCACCCTCGAGAGATGCAACCTTGCTTCCTATGATCTTGTTAATTGTGTAAGTTCATCCTTCCTTGTTTCTTCCTCACGTTCATGTATCACTACATGCCGATTTCCTTCTGTTTGTTTCCTCCTTTCGTTCTTCCTTTTCTTCTTCTCCGAGAATCAATTTTGAACCTTGATTCTTGTTGGCCTTTCCGGTGTTGATATGTTGACGTTCACAGGCTCCCTTGGTTGAGTCTTGACGAGTGTGGATGAAAGGATCGAGCTTTGGATTCCTTGTTGTGAGTTTCTGTTGAGAGAAACCCCGATAGTTGTTGCTGTCACGCCGCCGCCCCCGCGCCTGTATAGAGCCGCCCCCATGGAAGTGCTTAGTGCTACCCCCGCGCCTTTGTCCAATAGCCCTTTCTGTTTATCCTGTAGTTTCCCCGTCTTTGGTGAGATGCTTCCCTTTCTTGCTTCCCTCGTTCCTTCCTTGGTTTGTTCTTGATGTTGTTACCCACATGAGAGTGTTGTAAGACTAAGGTCGAGCCCTTTGAATGTGGAGATATTTTAGAGATCATCGAGACTAGAAGTTATAGACTTCTAGCAACCGTTCAGTTCTGATTCGTGATGCCTTGTGTGAACAGGCTTTCCTTTGCTCCTTTCCTGAGGGAAACTGAGTTGTTGCTGACCCTTTGAGTTACCTTTCGAATGAGGTAAGTCCCCTGGACTTACTTAGCTTCATTCCGCATATTGGTTTGAGTGTATTAGCTTGTTTGTGTTGTTCATTGTTAACGGATAACCGGAATAAGATTGACCTTTATAACCGTAACTAGCCCAAGTGTATGATAACCGGGCGGTGACCACTAGTCTAGTTCTACAGGAGACTAAGAGGTGCTCTTGCAACCTAGGCCCATAGGTAACGGATAGTACTGATCTATTCCTGTTGGTAGACGGAAGCGGAGGCGACTTTCGGGAGATTCTCGTGTGACAAAAGAAGTTGAATTAGTAATGGATAACTTAATGAAAGATAATAACTAGTTGAGTGTGAGCATGCTATGTGTTTATATTACCTTATGTGTGTTTGTGTTTTTACTGCCTTTTTGATATCTAGAATGTTAGCTAACAATCTATATCGATGTTGTAGATGCCTTGCAGGATATAGGTGTTGTTGAGTGGTCCGGAAGGTGTAGTCACCCGGGGTTCCCTTACATGATAGGACGGGATCGGGTTTATATTTCACTTATTGTTTTCCCATTTTTTTAACTCGGCTGCGAGTCTTTGATGCTTTCCTTTGTTATAACCTTTAGTTTTTATATTGAGTTTTGGTTTTTATTTATTTATGCCTTGTTGTAAGATTTGAGATTGTTGTTGCTAATCTAAGGGTCGGGACCCATTGTGAGGTCCTAGACCGTAACGCTTCGAGTTTCCGGAACTTGGGGTGTTACAATATGGTATCAGAGCCAGGTTGGCAACAATGACACTCAGAATCTTCTAAAGGTCGAATAGATAAATAAATAGAACCCGCAAGAAGTCTACATTTTCAAAACGGGATTTTCATTTTAAACTTGTTGGTCTGGGATAGATGTATGGACGACCACCACTACCTTTGCGGATCTCAACAGTGTAGTTTTCTTTTGTGTTGGCCTTTATGTGTTTTTCATGGATTTCTACTTTGGCTGTAGTGTGGCCTTATATATTTATATCCCTATCGCAAATGGCGTGTACTAGAGCTACATTTTTCATGGGACAAGGAAGGGGTCAACCACCTCTTCCACCTGCCTTCCTTGGATAGGGATGTGCAGGAAGACCTCCACTTGCTAGAGGTCGGGGCCAAGCCCCAGTTGTTGATCCCCCTATCGCTGAGGCGTTCGCTGAATAAGTTGCTGAGAGCGTTGTTCCTAAGGCTGGGAACGGGACCGCCACTAGGTCCGGAGCATAGAGAGCACATTCGACGGAGTCCGGTCGAGTGTCTATAGGAGATTCTACATATCACGACTATATTTAGAGAGTTGAGGAGGCTATCAAGACTGGAGAACCTACACCAACACCGCCGATACCCACGAGATCAGTTGTGGTTTCAAAAAGAGTCACGCAGGTTGTTGCTGCACCTACTAGAGTTGCTAAGGCTGTTAGAGCACCGGATGAGGCGAGAGAGCCGAGACCTGACTGTTGGTTGAAGGCTTTCAACCAACTGAAGGTTCCTTCTGTCATGAGAAAGACTGGATTAGAGGTGGAGTTGTGGCTAGGACAACTGGATTCTTCTATGGAGGCGATCGGTTATCCTGAAAGACGTCAAGTCGACATAGCACAAACGCTGATGAAGGATCAGGCTCATTCTTGGTGAAGGACCATGCGCGGTAAGGTCACCAACTATGAGAAGATGAAGAAGGTGATCAAGAATCGCTATTGCCCTGCATCTATGAGGAGAGATCGATTATAAGATTTCCTTGAGGCTGGATTCGAGGATATTCGGATTGCTGAGATTGGCATCAAGTTTCAGAAGGAGTTCTCTTTGTTGGGTCCGTCAACATGTTTATCTGTTCTCTCGGAGATTGAGAGAGTCGACACGCTCTTATCTTGCTGGTTTCCGTTGTGATTCCTTGACGAACTATCAGGATAGAGCATCTGCTTATGAGAGAGATCGATCGGGTCAAAGGAGAGCTTCTCTGACAGGAGGTCATGAGAAGAGGTAGATGACTGGACCAGCCTATGCTAGAGCTGCATCAGCTGGGTTCGAGCATAGTTAGACGCCGAGATGCTCTAGTTTTCAAAAGTTGACACAAGGTTTTGACAAAGGACGGAAGTGTACGTCATAACTACGGATGAGTTGGTCACAT
The DNA here is from genome assembly GCA_033239045.1 of Fagopyrum esculentum. Taxonomy (NCBI): domain Eukaryota; kingdom Viridiplantae; phylum Streptophyta; class Magnoliopsida; order Caryophyllales; family Polygonaceae; genus Fagopyrum; species Fagopyrum esculentum. The sequence continues at coordinate 71,003,276 of BSUD01000008.1, forward strand.
CTGAGCTGATTGTAAGAAGACCCCAGTGCTTGTGGCAAGCTGGGACACAGATTTGTGTTTTGCCGTCAAGGCAAGGCACTATCGTAGTAGGAATCTGATAGGTGACGGAATCACTATCTTATTAAGGTAGTTTAAGTATGTTTTTAAAGTCAAATGATTGTATTTTGTTGCCAACTTTGTAAATCCAACTGAAGAACTAAGCAATGACGAAATCCAAAGATTTAGCAACATTTGGAAGAAGAACGAAAGCAAAGAGAAGTCCAGAGGAACCCTGTCACGGCACCCGCGGCGACACTGTCCCGCCCACGCGGCGACACTGATTCCAGAGGAACCTTGTCAAGGCACCTCCGGCGACAATGTCCCGCCCCCGCGGCGACACTGACTCCAGAGGAACCCGGTCACCTCCCCGCGGCGACACTATCCCGTCCCGCGGCGACACTATGCCGCCCTCGCGGTGACACTGAGCCGCCCCCGCGGTTTGACACCAGAAAGGTCAAGAAGATCAACAGTCATCCGTTCCAAAGCATTAAAGACCCGCCCCCGCAGCCCTGCCATGCCGCCCCCGTGGCTCAGTTGAAGATGGAGCGTTTTGCACGAAATCGCCCCCGCGGCTCCTAGATCCGCGCCCGCGGTTATGCAACAATCGTAATAAGTTTGGCTGTTTAGACTCTCACTTTATGACATTTAAAGTGACGGTTTAGACTGCCTATTTACTGCAATTTAGTGTCCTAATTAGTATAAATAGAGATGCTAGGATAATGTTACAATCATCTCATATTTTCACCTCATCATACCAAAAACACTTTTATTTTCTTTGTTTTGTTTTGTTCTTTCTATGGAGGGCTAATCAGCTTTAGTTGTGCTTGACATTGGAAGCTCTCGACAAAGATCTGGTTGTAACTTTTATAATTAAAGTTGTTATTCCATAATGATTTGTGTTATGTTCTTGTGCTTAACTTCTTGATTGTATCTCACCCTCTATCTAGCTTGATCATATAGGTACTTGGGTCTTATCCAATGTGCTAGGAATTGTGGTTCCGGGTTCGGGTCATCTTTCTAGTAGCAAACACGTTTACATAAGCGGGTTGCAAGTGTAATTTGTGAGTGGAACATAACCACATGGTTTTTTTTTAGTAACGGGTTGTTTCTAAATCGTGTGTCTCTTTATCTTTATTTGAATGCTATTGTTAAAATCTGATTCTGTAGGTTTACGAGTTAGGATTAACAATAAGTAATATTGGGGCTAGTTGATCCGGTATTTAAATATGATCGAGATGAGAACAAACTTTGGAATAAACTTCATGAAAACAATGATCAACCATATCTTATGTTAAAGCGGATAATTATCAAGTACAACGTTTTCTTAAAATCATTGTAATCAACTTCTTGTTTTCTTTGCCTATTTGTCACTTTAACAATCACAAACCCCCCTTGGTTACATATAATTGATAGTCTAATTGCATTTTTGCTTTATTTACTCTCTATCTCTCTTGGGTTCGACCTTTACTTAATCACTATACTTGCTTTAGTATTGAGTTCGGAAATTACTTTGATAGGATATAAACGACCTAAGAAAATATCCTCGTCAAATTTGGCGTCGTTGCCGGGGAGATTAGAGTTTTTAAGTACTTTGTTGTTTTTATTGTCAAATATTGGTTTGAACCATTTGTATGGTTCAAACTCATGCTACTAATCTCTCTTTTGCACTAGAAGAGAGTGAGAAAACAAGTTGTTGGATCATGGATGGCATCAACGGGATAAGACCTTAACATCAACAAATTGATCCCGGAGGAGTCATACAAGCATGATCAAGGACTTACGTCGAGCCAACGACGTAAAACAAAGGCGTTGCTTGGGAGGCAACCGGTGGAAGTAGAAATAAAAGTCTTTATGTCGTCTATCCGCCCTCGCGGCTATGAAGGGCTGCGACCGCGGCCAACCCAGGAGTGCCCGCACCCGCGGCAAAGAAGAGCCGCGACTGCGGTGGCCATGATGACAAGTATGTAAAAAAAATAGAAAAAAAAGAAAATGAAAAAAAATGAAAAGAAAAGAAAGAAAAACTTCACCCCCACTCAAATCTCCGACCACCATCCCCTCTTTCCCTCACAACTTACATTCACCATTCTTCTCAAAACCTATCCTCCACACTCACATCTACTTATGTACCACGCCACCACCTGCTCTTCACTTGTGACAGGAGCTCTTCTTCTCATACTTCCCGTACCCACCGGAGTACCCCGATTGTCCACCATCTCATTAGTAAGCTTGTTCTTTATCCTTCTCCCTTTTTAGTTTTTTTCCCTTCATTTTCACACTTTGAGGGCAAAGTGATCTTCAAGCATGGGAGAGGGATCTATCTTGTTTGTATTATTTGATTATTGAATTGTAATGTTTTATATTCTGTCAAAAAAAAAAAAGAAAAAGCCAAAGAAATTAAAAAAGGCAAGAAAAATCCTTGGATAAACCGAAAACCGGAAGGGCGGTTTAGGCAAAAAGAAGGTAGTCCGACCAACATTAGGTTGGTGCAAAAATGGACTTGAGGGATGTGAGAAGTGGTGAGACTATCTTAGAAAAAAGAAGAGTGGCAAGGTGAAAACCCGAAAGGGCTCCTTGGCAAAATGAGCGAAATCCAAGTGATAGGTTCCCTTTTCTGGCGTTGGCGACATAAGAAGAGGAGATATAAGGAGGAACGGGTAAGCCACTCTTGGAGCAATAAGGATGGTAGTTTTTCTCTTTTCAAATCACTTTGATAGATTTTTTATTTTTGCTCTTTTGCAAGCTTTTTTTCATTGCCTTTCTATATTCATCATGCTTCGTGAGGCTTTTTGTTTCACATTAGATAGATTTTTAGCTTACTCGGGACGAGTAAGAGTCTAAGCATGGGGGAATTTGATAGGTGATGGAATCACTATCTCATTAAGGTAGTTTAAGTATGTTTTTAAAGTCAAATGGTTGTATTTTGTTGCCAACTTTGTAAATCCAATTGAAGAACTAAGCAATGAAGAAATCCAAAGATTTCGCAACAGTTGGAAGAAGAACGAAAGCAAAGAAAAGTCCAGAGGAACCCTGTCACGGCACCCGCGGCGACACCGTTCCACCCCCGTGGCGACACTGATTCCAGAGGAACCTTGTCACGGCACCCGCGGCGACATTGTCCCGCCCCCGCGGTGACACTGAGCTGCCCCCGCGGTTTGACACCAGAAAGGTCAAGAAGATCAATAGTCAGCCGTTCCAAAGCATTAAAGACCCGCCCCCGCGGCTCAGTTGAAGATGGAGCGTTTTGCACTAAACCGCCCCGCGGCTCCCAGATCCGCGCCCGCGGTAATGCAACAGTCGTAATAAGTTTGGCTGTTTAGACTCTCACTTTATGACATTTAAAGTGACGGTTTAGGCTGCCTGTTTACTGCAATTTAGTGTCCTAATTAGTATAAATAGAGATGCTAGGATAGTGTTAGAATCATCTCATATTTTCACCTCATCACACTAAAAACACTTTTATTTTCTGTGTTTTGTTTTGTTCTCTATGGAGGGCTAATCACCTTTAGTTGTGCTTGACATTGGAAGCTCTCAATATAGATCTGGTTGTAAGTTTTATAATTGAAGTTATTATTCCATAATGATTTGTGTTATGTTCTTGTGCTTAACTTCTTGATTGTATCTCACCCTCTATCTAACTTGATCATCTAGGTACTTGGGTCTTATCCAATGTGCTAGGAATTGTGGTTCCGGGTTCGGGTCATCTTTCTAGTAGAAAACACGTTTACATAAACGGGTTGCAAGTGTAATTCGTGAGTGGAACATAACCACATGGTTTTAGTAACGGGTTGTTTCTAAATCATGTGTCTCTTTATCTTTATTTGAATGCTATTGTTAAAATCTGATTCTGTAGGTTTACGAGTTAGGATTAACAATAAGTAATATTGGGGCTGGTTGAACCGGTATTTAAATACGATCGAGATGAGAACAAACTTTGGAATAAACTTCATGAAAACAATGATCAACCATATCTTATGTTGAAGCGGATAATTATCAAGTGCAACGTTTTCTTAAAATCATTGTAATTAACTTCTTGTTTTTTTTGCCTATTTGTCACTTTAACAATCACAAACCCCCCTTGGTTACATATAATTGATAGTCTAATTGCATTTGTGCTTTATTTCATCTCTATCTCTCTTGGGTTCGACCCTTACTTAATCACTATACTTGCTTTAGTATTGAGTTCGGAAATTACTTTGATAGGATATAAACGACCTACGAAAATATCCTCGTCAGAATCCTCACCTGTTAGTGTTGTTGGAGGTTGACAAAGACCTATGTACTAGCAGCAGCAACAACAGAGAGCTCCTGGGTTTACCGCTCCTTATGGTTCTGCTCAAGGACAAGGGAGAGGTAGAGGACGAGTTGAAGGATATGTAGATACCAGAGATGTATAAGCCAGAGTTTATGAGCTGAGGAGTGATGTAGAGCCGACAGCACCAACGACCACAAGTATCATTCATATTAATGGTTTTGCTGCCAGAGTTCTTTTCGATACCGGTGCTACGCATTCTTTTATATTTGATGCTTGTGTAGATATATTGGCCTTAGTTACCGTAGAAGGTAGACCTTTCTTTATAGGATTACCCGATTAAGGTAAGATTAGAGGTACATGAGAGGTTTGCAATTGCCCTATTAGACTAGGAGGTCACGATTGGCCAACTGACTTTTTGTCATGTACTTATTACATGAAGAAGTTATTCTGGGCATGCACTGGATGGATCGACATCAGGTTGTTCTAGACATCGGCAAGAGAACAATGACGATAACTATGGAGTTAGGCCATGTGGAGATTTTCCAAGGATGGATCTCGGGAAAACCGGTACAATCATCAGTACAGTCCGAGCTGCGAGACTTACTAGTCAGGGTTGTGAGGCTTTCTGGTGCTATGCCATGAAGGATAGTACGAGCCCAGCTTTGGAGGAGATTCCGGTAGCTTGCGAGTTTACCGACGTTTTTGGAGAGTCATTAGGTTTACCTCCACAGAGGAGTGTATACTTTGGCATTGATCTAGAGCCCGGGACGAGACCAATCTCGAAGGCTCCTTACTGTATGGCGCCTATCGAGATGCTTGAGCTTAAGAAACAACTTGAGGAGTTAGTTGAGAAGGGTTTCATCCGCCCTAGCGTATCTCCTTGGGGCACACCATTACTCTTCGCCAGTAAGAAAGACGGGTCGATGAGGTTATGTATTGATTACCGAGAGCTTAAAAAGGGGACAATCAAGAATAAGTGCCCGTTTCCCCGTATCGACGATATTTTGGACCAACTGTATGAAGCTTCGGTGTTTTCACGGATCGATCTAAGATCTGTATATCACCAGTTGAGGGTGAGGGAGCAAGACATAGCCAAGACGGCATTTCGGACCAGGTATGGCCACTACGAGTTTTTAGTGATGTCTTTCGGGTTTACGAATGTGCCCGTAGTGTTCATGGAGTTGATGAACAACATCTTCATCGATTTCCTAGACCAGTTCGTGGTGGTCTTCATCGATGATATTCTGGTATACTCTCGCAACAGAGAGGAGCATGCAGGACACTAGGGATCGTACTCAAAGTCCCGCAAGATAGAGAGTTTTACGCCAAGCTCTTTAAGTGTGAGTTTTGGGTGTCTGAGGTAGCATTACTTGGTCACATCATTTCAGCTGAAGGGATCAAGGTAGATCCAGCGAAGATCAAGTCAGTGGCATCTTGGCCGCCTTCTAGGAAAGTCAAGGAGGTACCCAACTTCCTAGGCTTAGTGGGCTACTACCGTCGCTTTGCGGAGGGCTTTTCAGCTATCGTCCGACCACTCACTTCCTTGCTGAGGAATTCTACGAGATTCGTGTGGTCCGAGCCATGCCTGCAGAGCTTCGAGGAGTTAAAGAAGAGATTGAACTCTGCTCCTATCTTAGCTTAGCCAGAGGGCATTGAGGACTTTGTGGTTTACAGTGATGCATCCAAGCTGGGCTTGGGATGTATTCTTATGCAGAGGGGTAAGGTTATAGCATATGTGTCTAGACACCTGAAGATGTGTGAAGAGAATATCCTACCCATGATCTTGCGTTCGTTGTTGTTGTTCACGCTTTGAAGAGTTGGATGCATTATCTGTACGGAGCTACGTGTTAGATATTCACAGACCATAAGAATTTGAAGTACATATTCACTCAACGGGATTTGAATAATTGCCAGAGGAGATGGTTGGAGTTGATCAAGAATTTTGATCTTGAGATCTTATACCACCCGGGGAAGGCAAATGTGGTAGATGATGCCCTGAGTAGGAAGACTCCCCGGGAGATGGCGATCGCTAGGCTGACAGCTCAACCACAATTACAAAGAGACCTTGCATGGCTAGAGATGGATATTCACTTTCCGGATTTCGAAAGCCATTTATCCACCTTATAGGTGTTACCTGATCTGTTGGTTTAAATACGACAGAAACAGGAGAGTTGCCCAGCTGTGAGATGGATGCAAGACCGGATGTCTCGAGGAGAGGCGCCACAGTTTGCAATTGGTGTTGATGGAGTTTTGAGACTCTAGGAGCGCGTATGTGTACCCTCGGATCGAGAGCTGAGACAGCGGATCCTACAAGAGGCTCACTCTACACCTTACTCAGTGCATCCCGGTGCGAGTAAGATGTATCAGGATATCAGACGCTCTTTATCGTGGGGAGGTCTAAAACCACATGTGGTGAGATATGTAGCTCGGTGTGCGACCTGCCAGCAGGTCAAGATCGAGCATCACCGACCAGGAGGAGAGCTACACCCACTTCCCGTCCCTCAGTGGAAGTGAGAGGACATCTCGATGGATGTTGTTACCAGCTTGAGACCGAGTCGAGATTTTGATGCTATGCGGGTCATAGTAAATTGACTGACGAAGACCGCATATTTCATTCCGATCAAGCAAACGTGACCGGTAAGTCGTTTTGCAGAGGAGTTCACGAGGCTGGTAGTACAACTTCATGGAGTACCTAGGACTATAGTCTCTGACAAAGACGGACGGTTCACCTCGAGGTTTTGGCAACAAGTACATGCCGTCCTAGTTACGAGTCTACAGTTCACGACTGCTTATCATCCTCAGACTGATGGTCAGTCGAAGCGGACCATCCAGACTCTAGAGGATATGTTGAGAGCCTGCGTGTTGGACTAGGGACAGGTGTGGCCAGATCACCTCCCCTTAGTGGAGATTTCGTATAACAACAGTTGGCACGCCTCGATTACGATGGCTCCTTATGAGGATTTATAAGAACAAAGATTCATACCTCGTTGTGTTGGGACGAGCCGAGTAGTGCTAACGAAGTAGCACCTGAGCACATACAAGATGACATGGACAAAGTAGTAGTGATCCGAGAGCGGACGTTAGCAGCGTAGAGTTGTCAAAAGTCTTATGCAAATAAGAGGCGCAAACCTCTAGAGTTCAGAGTTGGAGCTCAAGTTTGGCTGAGAGTATCCCCAACACAAAGCGTTAGACATTTCGGCATCAAGGGTAAGTTGAGTCCCAAATATGTCGGACCTTTCGAGATTCTTGAGCGAGTTTGAGAGGCAACATACAAACTTGCATTGCCACCGAGACTAGAGGGTGTTCACCCCGTCTTCCATGTGTCTTTACGGGAGTATGTACCAGACCCGAGACACATCGTCAGTTATGAGGATCTAGTGGTTGAGCCAAACCACACGTTCATAGAACACCCGGTAGCTATCTTAGAGTGTAGTACGAGACGCTTGTGATCGAAAGACATACTAATAATGAAGATTCGGTGGTCGATGTGAGGAGCAGATGAGGCGACTTGGGAGACAGAGGATAGTATCCATAGGAACTATCCGGAGTTCTATGCTGATGTGGTTGTACCTATAGCGTAGATGTTGGACTTTTAGTTTTCTTGTGAGTTGTGTTTACGCTTTAGTGACGTTTTGAGTTACGTGCCCCAAGTGGGAATATATGAGTTGAGTTCAGTGTTTCTGCGTTGTTGTTGTGTGATCTTTCGGGTTGTTTCAAGTTACGGGACAAAACTTCTTTTTCAGGGGATATGATGTAAAGCCTTAGTTTTTGTCTTCACCGTCCCCGCGGTGAAGGGAACCGCCTTGCTCTGCGGCAAGGGCAAACCGCCCCTGCAGTTTTCCCCAGATCGCCCCGATCAGTTTTATTTCGTTTTTATTTCCTTCCTTAGATAGAAGATCCGATCTTCTATCTTATGAGCCGGTTTTCCTATCTTGTTTCTTTCTCACGTTCATGTATTACTGCATGCCGCTTTCATCGTTTCCTCCTTTCATTCTTCCTTTTCTTCTTCTCCACGACTCAAGTTTAAACCTTGATTCTTGTTGGCCTTTCCGTTGTTGATATGTTGACGTTCACAGGCTCCCTTGGTTGAGTCTTGACGAGTGTGGATCAAAGGATCGAGATTTGGATTCCTTGCTGTGAGTTTCTGTTGAGAGAAACCCCGACAGTTGTTGCTGTCACGCCGCCGCTCCTGTGCCTACCCAGAGTCGCCCCTGCAGTTTATCCTACAATTTCCCCATCTTTGGTGAGCTGCTTCCCTTCATTGCTTCCCTCGTTCCTTGGTTTGTTATTGATGTTGTTACCTCCCTGAGAGTGTTGTAAGACTAAGGTCAAGCCCTTAGCATGTGGAGATCTTTTAGAGATCATCGAGACTAGAAGTTATAGACTTCTAGCAACCGTTCAGTTCTGATTCGTGATGCCTTGTGTGAACATGTTTTCCTTTGCTTCTTTCTAAGGGAAAGTGAGTTGTTTCTTACCCTTTGAGTTACTTTCGAGTGAGATAAGTCCCCTAGACTTACTTAGCTTCATTCCGCATATTGATTTGAGTGTATTGGCTTATTTGCGTTGTTCATTATTAACGGATAACCGGAATATGATTGACCTTTATAACCGTAATTGGACCAAGTGTATGATAGCCGGGCGGTGACCACTTGTCTAGTTCTACAGGAGACTAGGAGGTGCTCTTGCAACACAAGCCCGCATCCACATGTAATGGATAGTAATGATCTATTTCTGTTGTTAGACGGAAGTGGAGGCGAGTTTCGGGAGATTCTCATGTGACAAAAGAAGTTGAATTAGTAATGGATAAATTAATGAAAGATAATAACCGATTGAGTGTGAGCATGCTATATGTTTGTATTAACTTATGTGTGTTTGTGCCTTTTTACGGTCTTTCTGATATCTAGAATGTTAGCTAACGGTTTATACCGATGTTGTAGATTCTTTACAGGATGTAGGTGTTGCTGAGTGATCCGGATGGTGTGGTTAGACGGGGTTCCCGTACATTATAGGACGGGATCGGGTTTATATTTCAGTTGTTTTCCCTTTGTTTTGAACTCGACTACGAGTCTTTGCGGCTTTCCTTTGTTATAACCTTTGGTTTTATATTGAGTTTTGGTTTTCATTTATTTGTGCCTTGTTGTAAGATCCGTGATTGTCGTCGCTACTCTGAGGGTCGGGACCCATTGTGTGGTCCTAGCCTGTAACACTTCGAGTTCCCAGAACTTGGGGTGTTACAGATACGGAAAACGGACACGGCAAGAAACGGGGAAGCGACAATCCTCAAACGCATAAGAATCGGGGACACGTCGAGGAAAACAAATAATATATTATTTTAAATGTATTTAAATGTAGAATTCATATATCATAATGAGTTACATATATATGAAAAAATCAATGATATCTGAGTTGATAAAAATATTAACATGACAACAAAATAACCGAAACAAAAGCTTACAGACAAACATATTCAGTCTTACAAAACATAGAAATTAACATATATCGTCTTACAATCTCAAATAAACATATTTAGTTTCAAAATTAATGAACGAACCATACATTTTACAAATCAACAACAACCGAACAACATGATCAACCAAGAAAAACAATAATAGAAATTTGTAAATTAGAAAAGGTGAAAGAATTAGAATAACGCACTCAACATTCAACAAAGAAATATTAAACAATAAATTAGTGATCAAATATATAAAAATAATTTATGAAATCATAAGAAGAATGGAGAGAAGAGTCGGTCGGCGGAACACCAACATTTCAACATTAGAACCGAAGAAGAAGATTGGTGTCCTACTTCCGGCAACCACAATCTCGCAGGTGGCCATGTGGGGCTAGGTTTAGCCGGAAAAAATAGGAGAGAAGAAAAAATATTACGGTAAATCAATTTTTCTTTAAGTTTTTTAACAAATGAATTTTCTTTTTTATTTTCTTTTTTTAGCCTTAAAATACAAGGTAAATATTCGTTGACCGTGTCTTGACCGGACACAATCTGCATCATCGCCGTGTCCTACCTCTCAAATATTTCTTTACCGTGGAATGTCATATATGAATGTGTCCGAGTCGTGTCTTGTCGTGTCCATGTGTCCGACATAGCAGGACACGGGGCACTCCGCCATCTAGAAGTGTCCGTGCATCATAGATAGGGACCGCTCTCGTTTTCTTCATTTCTTCTTCCTTTTCCTTCTTCTCCTATTTTTTTGGAACCGTAAACTCAATCGATTTTGTCCTTTATAGCTTTGATGGACTGGGAGGCGTTCCTGAGTTGTTGTGATTTTTTGGGTTGAGTCTTTGAATCTGAGCGGCCATAGATCGATTACGAGGCGGCGGCAAGGGGTAAAGTTAGGGTTTTGTTTGTGTTGATGGTGGATAGAGGAAGATGAGCAGCGCGTGGTTAGGCATGTTCTCTTTTTCATGAGCTCTCGGGGTTTTCAAGTGTCTGTTATGATATAATGTATTTGTTGACAATTTAATTTACACTTATTTACTATACATTTTATCTTTACTATTAGTTTCAAAAATTAAAAAAATACTTTTTGATGGTAAATTTTTAAAAAAAATAAGAAAAATATACTTGTTGACGGTATAATTTTACACTAGTTGATAATACATTTTACCTTTAGTGCATTCCATTTTATATTTTGCATTGTCAACAAGTGTTAAAAACTCTCATGACATTCAATTTCATAATTTTACGAAAAATAATTTTCCAAATAAAAATATAAAAAGTCCATTTACCTTTGTTGACGGTCCATTTTATCATCTTTTTTTATGGAAAAGATATTTCGGACTTTTTGTAAAAAGAAATATTAATTAAGTGGTTAGGAAACAAAACATGAAAAGTTGGTGGTTAGTTTTTCAATTTCATAATTCAATTAGGTAAATTTAAAAACTCACTTCTTTCAAAATAGAATGTTTTTATGGTATGAATGTACTCATGTGACAGCCTTACAAATATATATATATAGATACATAACATGCATGCCGTATGGAAGACTCCCCCGTCCCCATCTAATGAGTACGTGGACCCGGCTGACCATCAATCCCGAACTCTCTGCAACTGTATATCTCTACAATGTCTACAACACGGATAAACCGTTAGCTAACTAAACAAATATAAGTAGAAAGATAACTAGCACAAGCACACAGAAGAAAAATATAAACACTCAACATGCTGGCACACAATCCGGTTATTATCTAACAACTTATGTGATTCACTTCATCCGGTTTTAAAAGTTGTAGCACGAGAAATCTTAAGACTCTCGCCTCCATTCATTATCCAACTGGTGATGGTTTGGCACACCTCCGCCGGTGGCGTCCCCGCAAACCAAGTATGGACTAGTCCCGAAAGAAACCCCCAGCGCCCTCGGGCTAACTGAGCAGAATGCTACCGGCCGTTACTCTTAGGCCAGATATTTAAGTCTGTTGATGGTTACTATGCAATACACTAGTACACACATCATTCAAACACCACTATCATCATTCACACTCATATCTGACAGCTAGCTAAGTAAGCCCAAAAGACTCACTTGAATCGAAACTCGATTCTCGTTATCTCGACTCGGTCTGTAACCGTAGAAACGCAACCGCCTGTTATACAAGGCAAGTGAATTAATAATGTATCTCACTTTCTTAGAAGTCTCCAACTTCTAAGATATTCAATGGATCATAAGAAAATTACCGAAATACCCTCATTAGGATAAAAAAACTATTTTACCCCTAGGTCTCAAAACCCTAGAAATATTCCTAAAATATTTCTAAAACTTCCTATGATGTCCAAAAACACCATCTAACACTCACAAGAAAGATCCCGTTAAGTTGGAAAATTTTCCAACTTCTTAACTTCCATGAAAACTCACTAAGGGTCTCACTTTGACCTCACTTAAAACACTCGTACCAAAATCTAAAAATCCCAAATAAAATATCTATTCTCTCTATGCAATACATTCTACTCATTGAAAGAAACAGAACTCATAAAGCATCAATAGTTAATCCCACACAAAAATACCAAGTTGGCTACACAACACAAAATCTCTTATACTTAGCTAAATATCTGCAGAATACCAAACTGCACCCCTAGCCTACTTTGAGCTCTTGTGGATCCAGATCCGACCGTTAGATCGATCTAAACTTTTAATATATCATACTATGCATGTCCTTCTATATCATACTAAAAATTGAACGGTAGATTATGTCTCTAAGGTATCGTAACATGGTCTTAAAGATGACTAGTGATAGCATGAATTATAGTCTATATTTTGGGGTTTGTTTGGACGTTTTATCTTTTATAATCTGCATGTTTGTATGTATATTATGTGATTATATTACCATTTCATCTACCTTTGCGGGAATCGAGGTCTACACCTAGTTTTATTGGAATCGTAGGTAAAATGGCACGTTTTGCATCAAAAAGGAGCAAAAGGAGCTATGGAGTCATTGGAGCTACATTGGGGAACATAAGGAACCATCCAGGAAGCATAGCCATGGATTAAAGATTCACTTTGGACCAGTTTTGAGAGATTTCACATTCAGTTGTGACTCACCTCGGTTGACCACAGATTCATCTCGACCGAGGTGATCCAGAGAAGTCGACTCGACCGAGGTGATCCAGAGAAGTCGACTCGACCGAGGCGAATACCTAGGACGCGGCGAGAATACTTTATTCTTGGCTGAGATCTTTTATATTTAGAAAGTGATCTTATATTTTTGGGCTTGGCTCCTGGAAGGAAGAAGATAATATAAATCTTATATTTTACCTGTTTTTATGGGAAGAGATCTCTTCTAAGATATCTTATCTTTGGAGGGTTATTTTCCTATAAAAGGGTTGGATTTCCACAAATCCAACATCATGCTATACCATCGATCAGGGTTTATACATAGCAACAGCCATACTCCAGTTGAGAGATTTGAAGAACCTTTTTGAAGGTTGAAGGAAGATTGAAGATTGTAGTTTTTATAGCTTTTGGAGGTTTTCTTGTAAGATTACCTTAGATTCTCTTCCTTGTTGTCTTGCTTGTTGGATTTCTATCCAAGGAACACTTTTGTTGTGATATTTGATTCAGTTATTGAAGTCTTTTCACTAAATTCTTCTTGTTCAAATATTCACCTTCTTCCCATATACTTGATTATTACTTTCATGATGATGAGTGGCTAATCTCTTTGTGTGATTCTAGGGTGATTGGCTGAAGGTTGTGGGAAAAACAATGATAGAATAATCTTAGATTCCACTAGGACCCTGAAAGTTCGAGCCTTTAACCTTAACCCTAAGCATCTCGTTCAATCGATGAACATCTCGGCCGGGGTGGAATTTGGCTGACCGAGGTGACTTATCTGATCCTAACTGAGAGTTAAGTGTTAGAGTTTGCCAAATCCTATTCTTATTACACCTTTCGTGGTTCAAAGCAAGCTTAGGATGAGACTTACCCGGTAATTCCTTAGTTTGTGTACCAACGATCATAAGTATAGGTAATAAAGGTTTGTCCTTTATTGGGGTTTGAGTGTGCTTTCATCCAATCTTTGTGAGTTAGCCTGAGACTTACCCGGTAAAGGTTGATTCTATTCCCTTAGATGGTGTGTTAGTTTGAGGTTATAGTTCTTTATCTTGATTCCTTGAGACTTACCCGGTGATAGGAGTTACGGTTTAGGATTAGTGAGTAGTGAGACTTACCCGGTGATCTATTCCACTTTAGTAACGCTTTCCCCATGCAAAAACCTCACCTTTGTCCGCTTATCTTTAGATCTTGAGTTGGAACCACAACTAGATGCTTCAATCCCTGCATGTTTCCTTTATTGACTTCTTATTCATCTTTGATTGTGTTAATTGCTCTTGTGGTTAGTATTGACATAAGCATACCGTGATTGGACTTTATTTCACTAAGTCCCTGTGATCGACCCCTAGAATTCCTTGCTTTTTACTACGATTGACCCGTACACTTCGGATTCGCATCCTTGTTTTAAGCTTACATCTAGGGTTATAAATTTAAAGCTTGCACACACCGTTTGGAGCGAACAACTAGTCAACACTGATTTCGGGGATTAAAATCTGAGTACAAGTGATCTGAGCTTCGAGACTCACCTGCAGCGTTTTGTAGCTAAGACAAGGACGGCCACAGGTTCAAGGTTCGACCCTCCACTACTCCGAATCCCTATTCGATTAGATGGGCAATCAATCTATGTTTCGAAACTCCCTTGCAGATGGCCAAGACGAAGGAGTCTTCCTTGGTCGTTGATGTTGTTCCTCTTGGTGACGAAGTTGCACCAGAAACCGTCTTCGGCTCAGCCTGCTCACCCAGTGGTGATGGTTCCGATGTAGAAGATAGGGACAATCATTATTTCAGTCTTGACAGGAAGAAGAATGGAGAAAGGAAGGAAGGGAGGTAGGGGTCCTTACACTGTTGAAGATAGTCTTGAAGTGCAGAGGCTCACTCTTAGTGGAAGGAGGAGGGAAAGGCCCGGCTTTGAGTAGTAGCCGCAGCTCGAGAGTGATCGTGCAGAAGGTTGAAGGCGGCTCGTCACTGGGGTATTGGGCTGGGTGTTTCTAGATTGCAGCTAGGCAAACTTGGTCCTGCAGGTTCGTCGGTATGGGTTGCGTGCAGAGGTTGGGGACTCCTGTCGCTCGTGTCTCGTGAAGGAAGGTGAGAGAGACGAGTATGGCATATTCTGTGCAAGGATTGAACGATAGAGAGTGTCCTTTGCAGAAGGCAAGATAGGAAGAGTGCAGCGCTGACATCGGACAAAAGAGGGACGTGGTTCACGGCTTGACAGGCTATTTGTTTATGCGTAAATCAAGGAGCAGTTATAGGCGTCTTCAATGACTCAACAACCGTTACTTATGGCAAGGAAGGAGAGGGAAGTTACGCTCCTTGGACGTCTAGAGCGGGGAAGCTCTTCAGTTGGGCCTGGCTGTGTGCTACTGGGTTGGAAGGAATGCTCTACACAGTTGATGGGAAGGGGAGCTGTGGCTGGGCCGGCACAACAGTCCAGAACTGCATCATCAGCAAGCAAGGAGGAGGAGTGGGCTGCAACAAAGATAGGCCAAGAAGGGAGTGGGCTTGTGTTGTCTAGGCTTGTCACAACTTTGTCAAAACATGTCATGGCTTTGTCAAGCCCATGCATGACCTTGTCATGATCTCGTCATGGTCTCGTCAAATCTTATCATGGTCTCGTCTTGACCTCGTCTTTGTCTCGTCTTGGTCTCGTCTTGATCTCGTCACTAGGACGTCATGACCTTGTCAAAGACAAGTCATGATATAAACTAGGGTTTGATGGATTAGGGTTTGCTATAAAAATCTTATCATTTTATGTGAAGTAAGGTTACGTAAAATGATAAAATTTTGAGATATTGTGTCCGACTCGACAGACATAGAAGGATCAACGGATCGAAATCCGGTTTGCTACGGAATTAAACGGAATAAAAATTCCGGATATTACATCAGTACCCCCTTAAAATAAGTTTCGTCCCGAAACTTAGAATAAGGTATTTACCCAAACGACTCCCACCATAAACTTGTATACTCTGGTCTCACTAAGTTTTTAACCTCATTTTCTAGCATGCAAAATTACTCAATCATCTTATTCAGGCATCACATAAAACATAACCATTCATTATAACATATAGTCATGGAAGTCGCACCATCAACGTCTAAGTATTAACCCGTCGGTATAAAAGTAGCGGCTAACTCCGCAAGGACTCAGGATAACTACGTCTAATACTCTGCGTTGTCTCCTAGGTGGCCTCATCGGCTCCTCGTCTAGACCACTGGGTCCTCAACATCGGTATTACCTCTGTATACAGACGTCTAGTACTACGCTCTAGGACGGCTACTGGATACTCCACAAAAGTATGGTCGGCTCAACTATCCGATCCTCATGGCTGATGACGTGTCTCGGATCCGGTATATACTCTTTCAGCTGAGACCCATGATAGACCGGATGGACTCCCTTCCAATCTTGGTGGTAGTGCTAATCAGTAGGCAACCTCTCCGACTCTCTCCAAAATCTCGAATGGTCCGACATATCGGGGACTCAGCTTCTCCTTAATGCCGAAATGCCGGACGCCTCTCGTCAGTGACACTCTCCACCACACTTGTGCACCTACTCTAAACTCCAAAGGTCGACGCCTCTTGTCGGCGTAGGATTTTTGACGACTCTGAGCTGTTAACATCCTCTCTCGGGCCGAGGCAATCCGAGCGATGTCATCTTGTATCTAATCTGGAGCTACTTCATCAGCTTTGCCAGGCTCATCCCACCACAATGGTGTGTGATATCTCTGTTAATACAAAGCCTCATAAGGGCCCATCCCAATAGACGTGTGCCACTGCTATTATTTAAACTCTAGAAGGGAAAGGTGATCTGGCCATACCTGTTCTCAATTCTGTACAGAGGCCCGCGACATCTCCTCTAACGTTTAGATGGTCTTCTCAGACTGACCGTCGGCCTGGGGGTGATAAGAAGTGGTAAAGTGGAGACTCGCTCCCAAAGCAGTATGTACCTACTGTTAATTTCTCGAGGTGAAATGTCCATCCCTATCGGAGACAATGATCCTCGGTACTCCATGGAGTCTCACCAGGTGTCTGGTGAACTCCTCAGCCAGACGACTTACCGGCCATGTTTCTATAATCGGAATGAAACGGGCGGTCTTCGTCAGACGGTCTACCACCACCCAAATACAGGGCTAAGCCCTAACTCGTCGTTCTTGAGGTTGCAATTATCTTGACATAGATCTATAAAAGGTTACGTCTCTTACTATACACTATATCCCATGTAGCCTCGTTGGCTTCTCCTAACCCATCGACTCTCAAATCTTTTCAGGTAGTCAGATCACAAGCGTCCGTTACCAGGTTCTATAGTGGTTACACGATATTTCACCAGTATCCTCCGGTTTAACAGTCTGATCTTCCAATTTGATGACCTAACTTATGTGTGGTAGGTATCTCTCCACTGAATCTGTGTAAGAATGGTCTACACTTCTAAACCACTTTAAAGCTTCACATGGTTGTCCTACACAACTTACCTCCAAGTTCCGAATATCCGACCTAGGATATCACCCATCTACACCTCTCGGCATCTACTAGGTGCTTAAGGTTAGTTATATCACAACTCACTTGGTCTTGCCTCTTAATATGACTCAGTTATATCGTTCCTCTATTTAAGAATCCTCATCTGCTCATTTTTTTATCTTAAACTTGATATAACTCAACGATCAAAACCCGGTGGTCGACCTTTGTGTTCCATCCACGTCATCATGTTATTTATAAATCCTTAGCTCAACCCAAACTTCTTACGCCATATCCAAGATCTTAAGTGACATAAAATGTGTCCGCAATGACAGCACTAGACACAAGGTGATTTCACATCACCATCATTTGATCATAACTACTCGAGAAATGCTAACACACATTAGCATTGCACTCCTATATCCCCACATTTACCGGATCAAGAATATTCCTTTAACGCCAAATGCAACTCGGATCCACTCCATTACAAAATTCCACGTACTCCACTCCGAGATTATTCTTTCTTTAAGTGCGGTTATTGGTTGTAATTATACCCTAGTCCGAGTTCCTTCCAACTAAATGTATTTCCATAACTACTATCATCTTAACTCGACACATAATATATATATATATATATATATATTATACCATAAGTCCTAACCGGGTGAAGTACCAAATACCTTCCTTACTTGGCTTAAGGAACTAGTATAACGGTTAGAAGACGAACTCTTCCCTTTACTTCCTTAATTCCTTTAACACGGATCCAAACTCCATGACTCGACCAGAGTTTGATCTTAACCAACCAGTAAGAATTCTCTAACATGATCCCCGTATACCTTTAGTTCATCCAAGAAGGTTGCCATTACTTATTTGAGGAAATCATCTAAGGCGTCGGTAAAGCTACTTCGTAAATCTACATTCACAAGTGTCTTACTGATACATAACTCGTCAATATCAAACCACACTTGCACCTCCTCGGTGCACGTTGGTCAGTCTATAATTAACTCATCTCAATTTTCCGGACTTGTTTTTCTCGTACCTCTTTTTCCGTTGACATTCCTGGTGAGCACTACTTACTCGAGTTCATCCATTTATACTCCTTTAGCTCGTTCTACATTACAAACTTCCAGTTCCTCCGTGAGCCAACTCCATTGCTCGAGTTCAACTGTGTTGTCCCTCTGAAATCAATGGTCTTTTCTAGGTCTTCCACTATAGCTTGTAAGCAACTCTACACGACTCTCATGACCTTAACTTCCATCTACTTGCGGTTTATCTCGTGTGAAAAGCTACGCACACTCTATCTTGATTGACATAGAACCTATCAAAATCGTATACTTCTTACTCTACTAGTTATTCCTTTACAATCCATATGTACTGATTGTGATATGTACCCCTTTACAATCCATATGTACTTTCTTTTTTTTTTTTGCCAGTAGGTAATAATTCACTCACACAATTCCCTTGGTCTCAAAGGACATAAGATGGTCATTCCTGGCCGTCTAGTCTTTCTTCTTAAGTTCTTAATTAAAGTTACTGGCTCGAGCTCCCTCCATGTTACTATTAAGGGTACTAGCACTTGTATCGATTTAGCTTCACATTGGTCGTCATTCATCTCTTGAAGGGTCTTTCAAATGTCAAAAAAAAATTTTGTAATAAGTCTATAGTTATTCTCCTTATCTGCCAACCCGTTACCACTAGTTGACCCGCACGTGTTATGTCTCAGTTATCATCACTAGTTTGTAGTTGACCTTCCATAAGATCACGGACTTATTGTTCTTCTATCTCTTTTGAAGTTTGATATACTTGGTGATACTCTATCTTCTCCAGTTTCTTTGTTAATACCCCTTTAGCCCTTTCTAAGGTCCGTACTTCTCTTGTTCTCTTATGAAATCACTATACTCTTTTGAGTCCAGTCGTAGCATTCATCTATCGTCACTGAGTTTATCAAGTCTTTCACGATTACTTGTAAGCGTGTCTTCACAATCCTTCTTACTTTGTTCATCGTCAATTTGCGGTTCTCTGATATGAATCGTTAGCGTTGGTAACTTAAGTCTTTAGGTGCAAGTGGAGTTATTGTGGACTCTCTAGTCCACCAAAATCATTTTCCCCACATTCTTCCCTTTACTTGATTTTATTTTGGTCATGCTACCTTGTAGAATTCCGTTGTCTCAGCTTTTGACTTCTAGTTTCCTTGATACTTACGTCGATGTTCTTTCAAAATTCTCGTATCCTTGAAGGACTCCACATACTTCCATGGTTATAACATTTATTTCTCGTCTTTAAACTCATTGTCTGTCTTTGCACCCTTTAATCCTCACACTGGTCAACACCCCATCTCTCTCATGCCCATGCTTGCATATGGCTGCGTCCGCCTCGATGGTAACGTCCTTTCCTCCACAAATCTTGGTTGTACTCCGTTCTATATGATTCTTGTGCCCTTATTGTTATCACTAGTCCGATCTCTTATCGTCTCCTGCATGGTTCTTCTAATTCATCTCTCGGCTTCCTACGACCAAGTCCCTTGCACGACATCTTATTCCTTATATATGAGTTGACTCATCGGTTTGTAATTGAGGTGAAAGTTTTCTCAACATCTTTACTTCTTTGTCTACCCGTTCTTTGAGTGATCTATAGGGTCACCAGGACGCCCACTCTAGTATAATACTCGATCCAAGGTCTGAGTCTGTTATCTTCATATAAATACTACTTAAAATTCACTAAAATATTACCATGAGGCGATGATTGCATCACAATAACTCAACTAAAAGATATTTCATATCCTTTAGGGTACTAACGTGCTACATGCATAGATAATAATATAACATACATAAATATACAATATTGTAAATCCATATACTATTTACTATCATATTAAGCTGTAGAGATCCGCGGAGAGCGATGCTGGTCCGACGTACTACTATCCCAACAACCCGACTATGCACATGACTTTGGAGTGGAAATTTATTTTGAACTCTTCAGATCCCTTTCGGGTTCTAGTTATTTCTACATTTGGTCTTTCAGAAGATTCCAAGTGCCATTGTTGCCACCCAGAGCTCTGGTACCATGTTGGAACACCCCAAGTTCTTGGAACTCGGGGAGCTACTGGTTAGGACCTAACAATGGGTCCCGACCTTGGTTTAACAATAATTTTACTAGGATCTTACAACAAGGCACAAATGTATATAAAACAATTTTCAAAACAAAATGTTTTTATGGTATGAATGTACTCATGTGACAGCCTTACAAACATATATATATAGATACATAACATGCATGCCATATGGAAGACTCCCCCGTCCCCATCTAATGAGTGCGTGGACCCGGCTGACCATCAATCCCGAACTCTCTGCAATTGTATATCTCTACAATGTCTACAACACGGATAAACCGTTAGCTAACTAAACAAATATAATTAGAAAGATAACTAGCACAAGCACACAGAAGAAAAATATAAACACTCAACATGCTGGCACACAATCCGGTTATTATTTGACAACTTATGTGATTCACTTCATCCGGTTTTAAAAGTTGTAGCACGAGAAATCTTAAGATTCTCGCCTCCATTCCTTATCCAACTGGTGATGGTTTGGCACACCTCCGCCGGTGGCGTCCCCGCAAACCAAGTATGGACTAGTCCCGAAAGAAACCCCCAGCGCCCTCGGGCTAACTGAGCAGAATGCTACCGCCCATTACTCTTAGGCCAGATATTTAAGTTTGTTGATGGTTACTATGCAATACACTAGTACACACATCATTCAAACACCACTATCATCATTCACACTCATATCTGACAGCTAGCTAAGTAAGCCCAAAGGACTCACCTGAATCGAAACTCGATTCTCGTTATCTCGACTCGGTCTGTAACCGTAGAAACGCAACCGTCTGTTATACAAGGCAAGTGAATTAATAATGTATCTCACTTTCTTAGAAGTCTCCAACTTCTAAGATATTCAATGGGTCATAAGAAAATTACCGAAATACCCTCATAAGGATAAAAAGACTATTTTACCCCTAGGTCTCAAAACCCTAGAAATATTCCTAAAATATTTCTAAAACTTCCTATGATGTCCAAAAACACCATCTCACACTCACAAGAAAGATCCCGTTAAGTTGGAAAATTTTCCAACTTCTTAACTTCCATGAAAACTCACTAAGGGTCTCACTTTGACCTCACTTAAAACACTCGTAGCAAAATCTAAAAATCCCAAATAAAATATCTATTCTCTATATGCAATGCATTCTACTCATTGAAAGAAACAGAACTCCTAAAGCATCAATAGTTAATCCCACACAAAAATACCAAGTTGGCTACACAACACAAAATCTCTTATACTTAGCTAAATATCTGCAGAATACCAAACTGCACCCCTAGCCTACTTTGAGCTCTTGTGGATCCAGATCCGACCGTTAGATCGATCTAAACTTTTAATATATCATACTATGCATGTCCTTATATATCATACTAAAAATTGAACGGTAGATTATGTCTCTAAGGTATCGTAACATGGTCTTAAAGATGACTAGTCAACACTGATTTCGGGGATTAAAATCTGAGTACCAGTGATTTGAGCTTCGAGACTCACCTGCAGCGTTTTGTAGCTAAGACAAGGAAGGCCACAGGTTCAAGGTTCGACCCTCCACTGCTCCGACTCCCTATTCGATTAGATGGGCAACCAATCTATGTTTCGGAACTCCCTTGCAGATGGCCAAGACGAAGGAGTCTTCCTTGGTCATTGATGTTGTTCCTCTTGGCGACGAAGTTGCACCAGAAACCGTCTTCGGCTCAGCCTGCTCACCCAGTGGTGATGGTTCCGATGTAGAAGATAGGGACAATCATTATTTCAGTCTTGACAGGAAGAAGAATGGAGAAAGGAAGGAAGGGAGGTAGGGGTCCTTACACTGTTGAAGATAGTCTTGAAGTGCAGAGGCTCACTCTTAGTGGAAGGAGGAGGGAAAGGCCCGGCCTTGAGTAGTAGCCGCAGCTCGAGAGTGATCGTGCAGAAGGTTGAAGGCGGCTCGTCACTGGGGTATTGGGCTGGGTGTTTCTAGATTGCAGCTAGGCAAACTTGGTCCTGCAGGTTCGTCGGTATGGGTTGCGTGCAGAGGCTGGGGACTCTTGTCGCTGGTGTCTCGTGAAGGAAGGTGAGAGAGACGAGTATGGCATATTCTGTGCAAGGATTGAACGATAGAGAGTGTCCTTTGCAGAAGGCAAGATAGGAAGAGTGCAGCGCTGACATCGGACAAAAGAGGGACGTGGTTCACGGCTTGACAGGCTATTTGTTTATGCGTAAATCAAGGAGCAGTTATAGGCGTCTTCAATGACTCAACAACCGTTACTTATGGCAAGGAAGGAGAGGGAAGTTACGCTCCTTGGACGTCCAGAGCGGGGAAGCTCTTCAGTTGGGCCTGGCTGTGTGCTACTAGGCTGGAAGGAATGCTCTACACAGTTGATGGGAAGGGGAGTTGTGGCTGGGCCGGCACAACAGTCCAGAACTGCATCATCAACAAGCAAGGAGGAGGAGTGGGCTGCAACAAAGATAGGCCAAGAAGGGAGTGGGCTTGTGTTGTCTAGGCTTGTCACAACTTTGTCAAAACATGTCATGGCTTTGTCAAGCCCATGCATGACCTTGTCATGATCTCGTCATGGTCTCGTCAAATCTTATCATGGTCTCGTCTTGACCTCGTCTTTGTCTCGTCTTGGTCTCGTCTTGATCTCGTCACTAGGACGTCATGACCTTGTCAAAGACAAGTCATGATATAAACTAGGGTTTGATGGATTAGGGTTTGCTATAAAAATCTTATCATTTTATGTGAAGTAAGGTTACGTAAAATGATAAAATTTTGAGATATTGTGTCCGACTCGACAGACATAGAAGGATCAACGGATCGAAATCCGGTTTGCTACGGAATTAAACGGAATAAAAATTCCGGATATTACATCAGTACCCCCTTAAAATAAGTTTCGTCCCGAAACTTAGAATAAGGTATTTACCCAAACGACTCCCACCATAAACTTGTATACTCTGGTCTCACTAAGTTTTTAACCTCATTTTCTAGCATGCAAAATTACTCAATCATCTTATTCAGGCATCACATAAAACATAACCATTCATTATAACATATAGTCATGGAAGTCGCACCATCAACATCTAAGTATTAACCCGTCGGTATAAAAGTAGCGGCTAACTCCGCAAGGACTCAGGATAACTACGTCTAATACTCTGCGTTGTCTCCTAGGTGGCCTCATCGGCTCCTCGTCTAGACCACTGGGTCCTCAACATCGGTATTACCTCTGTATACAGACGTCTAGTACTACGCTCTAGGACGGCTACTGGATACTCCACAAAAGTATGGTCGGCTCAACTATCCGATCCTCATGGCTGATGACGTGTCTCGGATCCGGTATATACTCTTTCAGCTGAGATCCATGATAGACCGGATGGACTCCCTTCCAATCTTGGTGGTAGTGCTAATCAGTAGGCAACCTCTCCAACTCTCTCCAAAATCTCGAATGGTCCGACATATCGGGGACTCAGCTTCTCCTTAATGCCGAAATGCCGGACGCCTCTCGTCAGTGACACTCTCCACCACACTTGTGCACCTACTCTAAACTCCAAAGGTCGACGCCTCTTGTCGGCGTAGGATTTCTAACGACTCTGAGCTGTTAACATCCTCTCTCGGGCCGAGGCAATCCGAGCGATGTCATCTTGTATCTGATCTGGAGCTACTTCATCAGCTTTGCCAGGCTCATCCCACCACAATGGTGTGTGATATCTCCGTTCGTACAAAGCCTCATAAGGGCCCATCCCATTAGACGTGTGTCACTGCTATTATATTAAACTCTACAAGGGAAAGGTGATCTGGCCATACCTGTTCCAAATTCTGTACACAGGCGCGCAAGTTCATACCATTTTTAGAGACACTAGTGAATTTACAACCTTTGCTATCTCCGGAAGTTCATACCGGATGCCATTGATGTTTGTGATATGACCGGAAGTTCATACCGGATGCCACTGATGTTTACACTAGTGAATTTCCAACCTTTGCTCGCTCAGAGTGATGCTAACAGTGGTCCTGATCGTCTCTGAGCAAAGAAGAAGGTTATACCATTTTTAGAGACATTTTTGTTGCTTCAAGGTTGATACCTGATTGTTGCGTTTTGCTCATACCATTTTTATAACTTCCGGTATATAATTCTCCGGTATGTAATTCTTAATTCTAAACTATGACATAAAATCAGTTTGTTTGGTATAACTTCCGGTATGATAACTTCCGGTATGATATGATAACTATCGGTATGATAACTTCCGGTATGATAACTTCCGGTGTGATATGATAACTTCCGGTATGATAACTTCCGGTATGATAACTTTCGGTATGTGAACTTCCGGTATGTGTGTAAAACCCCGAATTCTCGGAATTCGGGACATTACTGGTGATGACCTCACAATGGGTCCCTACCTTAGTTTGACAACAATATTACTAAGATCTTGCAACAAGACACAAATAAGAAAAACCGAAATTTATAAAAATGTATTTTAAAAAGGATGAATGCAACAAAGTCTAACAGCCTATCGTACTTAACAACGGAAAGACTATCTGTCTTAACAAGAGGGAAAGACAATAAAGCAACAACCCAAACCCCCACTCTAAGGAGTATGGAGACCCGGCTGACCACTACTTCCGGATCACTCAGCTGCTGCTCTAACCTGCGGTAATTCTAATAACACAACAAAACAACCATTAGCTAGTATCTAAACATTAGGAGAATAATAATAGCACACACACACATAGAAATAAAAAACACTCATCATGCTTTCAAACAATCCATTTATTATCTTCATTTAAGTCATTCACTCTAATGATACTTATTTTGTGACACGAGGGATTCCCAAACCTCGCCTCCGCCCCCGTGTACCCATCAGGAGTGGATCCGATGCATCTCACCGTGTACCTGGATGGTCTGGGTATAGAGAACCTCCCAGTCTCCTGGCAGAGCTGGGCAGTGATGTCACGGCCCGTTATACATACACTTGAGCCTTACACATAATAACCACGGTCGTCCTAACAAGTTATTTTTATTATAACACCCATTGCACACACACAACCATTATCACCCAACTAATATCCAGAAAACCGGCTAAGTAAGTCACAAGGACTTACCTGGATCAATTCACAACTCTCAATTTCTCAACTCGGTCCGCAACCGTAGAAACTCAAACGCCTGTCACACAAGGCACGTGGATCAAAATCACATCCCTAAACTCTTAGAAATTATAAACTTCTAAGATGTACAATCTCATGAAGAGAGATTACAGAAAAAGCTCTCTTAAGGTAAAAAGACTATTTTACCCTTGGTCCCGAAAATTCCCAAGAAGTCTATCATTTAGTTCTAATATTCTCTTTTAGAACTTATGTCCATAATTTAGTTCTCATTGAAAAGTTTGGAAAGGATTTATAAGAGTTACCCAACATTCTTAGTGTACACAAAAGTCGTTACGGTTCGACTTTGGGTTCATATACACGGCTTTGATAAGGGTATAAAATTCCGAGATAAAATCCTAGCTTCTCTATGGTATACATACTACACATAGGGGTAAAGATCTCTCCAAAATATTTAACCATAGTCCTTTCATAAATCTTCAAAGTTGAGGTAAAAGCTGAAATTTTCCATACTTAGTCAATTTTCCCTTTGCTGTAAAAAAAACAGCCCATATGTCCTACTTTGAGTCCTTATAAGTTCTAATCCGACCGTTAACTTTCTCCCAAATTTTGC
Organism: Fagopyrum esculentum; assembly: GCA_033239045.1. Lineage (NCBI taxonomy): Eukaryota > Viridiplantae > Streptophyta > Magnoliopsida > Caryophyllales > Polygonaceae > Fagopyrum > Fagopyrum esculentum. The sequence continues at coordinate 71,029,347 of BSUD01000008.1, forward strand.
CACAGTAAACTACATATTTCTATCTACAATATATCAAAAATTCAACGGTGGATTCTCGATTTTAGTTATAGAAGTTAGGTCTTAAAGTCAGAAGGTCAAAGCTGAAAGATAAAGTGTGCAGCAGGTCCTAAGTTCGAGTCTCACCACCATCAGTTCCCTCCTATTTATCATGCTCAGCAGGTCTTCAGTTCGAAACCCCCTTATTACCATCTATTCCAATTAAAATCAAACCACCTACTCTATTTCTAGTGTAACTCTCCCTCTATAGCATAAAACCGTAAACATCGTAAAAGATGTGGCTTAGGTTACTACCGGACTGAAACAAGGAAGACGGTTCGCTCCTTAGGGCGTCGATAGGCACCACCACCTCCGGGGTCGCTGGCTCAGTCCGGTTGCACTGTTGCAGTGGCTGTAAGTCCCAACTCAATCCGATTTCCTGCTGTAAATTCGGATTAGGTCGAGATAGCATAGAGCCACACCGATAGGGGAAGGAATCTGATATACCTGGTTGATGAACCACCGAGTCGACGCTAGGAAGGGGGTGGTGAGCCGCTGGTGTAGGCGCACAGAAGGCGACGGCAGGCTGGCGCCGCGAGGTCCCTCCCTTCAACCTGGCTCGTTGGCGTCCTTCCCGTTTGCAGAGGGTTGCGGTAGGTAACTTTTGGCGAGGACAGAAAGATGGGGAGATGCGTATGAGAGGGGCAAAGCAGCGGCGGCAGTAGGTCCGGTCTGTCTAGCGGCGGCGGCGAGTGCAGCTCCTGGTTCCCGGCGAAGGTGTGGTGGCGTCCCAGCGGTGTATTCGCTCCGGTGGTGAGGCTGCGCAGACACAACGGGACGCTGAGTTTCTTCCGAAATGTGAAGTCGTAGAGATTAGGTTAGCGTTGATTAGGCTGATTAGGTTAGGCTGATTAGATTAGGCTGAATAGATAATTATGTTAAAAGACAATTAGGGTAAAGGTAGAAGCTGGGCCGGTAAGGGTATTGGGCCTAATCCGATGGGCCTGCTCATCCAGTTATATGATGGACTAATAATTGAAACATTAACTTGTACGGAACTACTCTTCGAGTTTTAATCATGCGGGATTATTATACGGTTTACCTATTTATCATTTTATGTGACTTAAGTTACATAAAATGATAGAATTTTGATAAAATTTTTAAAAGTAAAACATTCTCTAGAAAGATGAGAGGTTAGCGGATTAAAATCTCGTTTGATCGGGTATTAAACGGAAATAAAATTTTCCTAGTATTACATCAGTGCCCTCTTAAAATAAGTTTCGTCCCGAAACTTAAAATAATGTATCTAGTCAAACAACTTTCTTTGTATAATTTAGTTTCATGAAATTTATGTGTTCTATCATGCAACTACTCAATCATCATACTCAGACACACATCACATAAAATATAATCACTCAATCCAATATAACCCATGAACGGTCAAACAACACACATCCGAGTACTAACTCGTCAATATAGGAGTAACATCTAACCCCGCAGAGAACTCGGGATAAATACGTCTGAGACTCTCCTTTGTCTCCCAAGTGGCCTCATCGGCTCCTCGTCTAGACCATTGGATCCTCGACATCGGTATCTCCTTGGACCGCAGACGTCTAGTACTGCGCTCCAGGACAACCACTGGGTACTCCACAAATGTATGGTCGGCTCAACTATCAGATCCTCATGACTGATGACGTGTCTCGGATTCGGTAGGTACTCTCTCAACGGTTTGGTTTTCTAAACTTACTTCCAGCTCTTTGATGACTCTCCAAACCATAATGATCTTAAACTTCTGTCGGCACTTTGTTAAGTGCCTAAGGCTCTTTTGTAATACAAACCGCTTGGTCCGGTTTCCTCATTGTGACCTAATTGGATCATTCCTTAATTAATGGGTTTTCGCCTACTTCTTGTCAAGCTTCCAATTATATAACTCAAAACAAATCACACACCCAAGTGGACCTTTTCTTATAGATTTCTAATTCCTTAACTTGAAATCATAGTTACCTAACATTGATTTTCTTCCTCTATGGGTTATTGGCCTACCACGCTTCCGTGGTAACACCCATTAGTCACAATGGCGTCTTTCTGAGGGTTAACATGATTTACCCAACTCTCGCCTATACTTCCCTTGTACTACTAGCAAGATTCTCTTCAAACAGACATTTACTCTCTCACTCCACCGTAGTCTATTCCTAACCAACCAGTAAGCAACTTCTAACCCGATTCTCTCCATATCCTTAGATCATCTCAGAAGGTTGTCGTTGCCTACTTGGGGAATCCTCCAAGGCGTTGATAAGGTTACCTCTTAAATCCGCAGTCATCAATATCTCTTCTTAACGGTACCTACTCGTCAAAACCAACACTTACCCGTCCTCAGCTGACGTCGGTCAGCCTATAATTGACTTATCTCAATATCCCGGACTTACTCTTCTCATACCTATACTGGCGTTAAATTCTTGGTGAGCATCATCTGCCCGATTAATCCCTTCATGTTGTGCTAATTCGTTTTATCTACCATACTTTTGTTTCCTTGGCTAACTCTACTTCTTGAGCCCAACTGGGTCATTCATCTTGACATAAATAGTCATTCCAAGTCTTCAACGATGGCTGGTAAGTGTCTTTGTAGTTCTGGTGACTTTAATTATCATCCCCTGGCAGTTTCCTTTCATGGACCATCGGTGTTGACAACTTAAGTCCCATGGTAATTGGGGTTACCTTGGACTTTCGAGTCCACTAAGGCCGTTCTCATATATACATTCTTTCGCTGGTGTTACCGGCAATATTGTCTTCATGAAACTCCGTTGTTTCCACTACAGGGTTTCAACTCTTTGATACCGATATTGCGATTTCCTTCAAATTCCTTTATCTTTGAGGAGGTCAAAACCTCTTCACACTTGTAAAGTCTACATTCTGCCTCTACACTTATAGGTATCCATTCCATGCACCTTAAACCCTCATATCCGGGTCGACATTTTATCTCCCTTGGTCTCTCAAGCTTGTCTTGTGAATTCTTCTACTAGGTGACTCATCTTATACATTTTTCTTCTCTGTATCGGTCTCTAATTGTCTGTTGATCATTACTACCCATTCTGTGTTGGAACTTCGGTTACTTTGCACTCTTGCATAGATTTCCTAAGGACATCCTCATCTCAAGACTTTATTTAAAATTTAGCACAACCCGCATTTTGATGCATGACTTTCCTTCTCACTGTTTAAGTTATACGCTTGGTTTACACTAAATCCATCATAGAGTCCTCAGACCGATAGTATGATTTTTATTAAACATCCAATGGTACCATTTGTATGCGACACATCAGGTGCATATGATTTTCTCACCAATCAAAATTTTCGCAACACATTTATTATATTTTTCCTTATACTCATGTCGCTTTACCTTCTTTAAATCTTTGTACCCCGTAAGATAGTTAAATCCCTTTGAGTTTTCTCGTACACGCTTTACGGAACACGTTCGTTGGTCTTATTACTTTCGTCAACTCTTATATTATCAATCCAGCTTTCATTTTCAATGGAGTACCTCCATTTCTCATTAAACTTTTATATATACACCTTTCGGTAATCATCTTATTGGGGTAAAACTGGATCCATATAATAGCCTTTAGTCATTCCACTTTACTTCTTCTCATGTCTGTTCTAGCCAACCTGTAGATTCCATCTGCAATCACCTCACAACTCAACCACACATTTCACCAAGGCTTTAAATCATACTCTCTATGTTTGTGCCGCCTCTGAAATTCTAATTATTTTGTTTTACATCTTTAATTACAAGGGTTTCTCCTGTCAATCTAGACAGTTTGACCCCACCTTTTCTCGGAGGAGCACCATCGGTCCTACTTGTGTGGAATGCTAAGACATAGGACATGTCACAATCATCTGTTTCTTCTTACTCTTCTAGTTCTTCTTACAGGGATCCCTTCATACTAACTTTGATATGTATCTTTCATTAGTCAGTAGTAAGTAACTACTTACAACAATTCCCTTTTTCCCATTACTATCATCAATGGTCATTACCGACCGTCAAGAGCTTCTCTTTAATTTCTTTATTAGAGTTATCATATGTGACTCATTCAATGTTACCATCAAGACTAATAGTACTTGTATTGATTTAACTTCACTATTGTCGTCGTTGATCTTTGGAAGAAATTCACCAGATTTCGGTAACTTTCCTTTATAACCTTGTGGTTATTCTTCTTATCTGTTAACCAACAATCATTAGTTATCCAACACGTATAAATTCTCTGTTGTTACCAATTAGTCTGTAGTTGACTTTCTATAAGATTGTAGACTTACTTTCCTTCTATCTCTTTAGAGGTTTGGTATACAAGATGGAAATATATCTCTTCCATTTATTTTCCTTTAGCTCCTCCTAAAAATTACACTCCTATAAGAGTACTATACTCTTACAAGTCTAGTCGTATCTTCGTCTCCCGTCAACAGACTTATCGATTCTTTTACGATGACTTGTAGGCATTTCTCCAAGATTGACCCGAGTTATTGTCCACTTGCGATTCTCTGTTGTGACCCGCCAGTGTTATTAACTTAAATTCCATCGTGAGTGAGAAGTTATCAGAGATCCTCTTTTTCCTCAAGACTATTCTCCTACACCCTCCTTCCTTGGGTGCTGCTTGTACTTCTGCCTTTATAGAAATCCGGTCCTTGTTGTATCCCGATCCTTGTTGTAATTCTTGTATGTTCTAAGAGGTCACACCACTTCCATGTTGGTGGCATTGACCTTCCCCTTTCTAGCAACCTGTAAGCTTTTATTTTGCGGTTCTTTAATTCTTCATATCGGGATGTACAATGTATCTTATCTTGACACCTACGCTTATGATTGTATCGGTTTTTCATCTTGATTGTGGTGGCAAGTAGCTTGTCGAGAGTGGTCATCTTCCGCCCTGCTTCTAGCCTCAACTTTCACCCTCTGGTCCGTTAGTAAGCTTAGATTCAATGCCCCTTGTCTGGATCGGTACTATCTTTCACCTTGACTTCCATGCCCATGTGTATTTCTGAAGGTATCCACTTTGTTTGTAACACTGCTTTACACCACACTTGAAAGAACCTATGGGTTGTCTCTTCCAATTTGTATATTTGTCGGTCATCAAACGCTTTTCCGGAACTACTCTCATGTATTCTCTTCATTGGTCCTATTGAGTTGACTCGGGGTTCCCTTCTTGTCTTCGTCGTTGGTGTTGTCTTTTAGTCTTCAATTTTCCGTCTTGACGTTCCTTAACAAGTTCGAAGGAGTTGTCTGTCGTTCGTCTACCCTAATGCACATAAGATGTGCATACTAATATTCACGTTGACACCCTTCAAAATCTACTTAGATGTGTCAAAGGGTGAGAAACTCATTATGCTATCTCCGTCATGGACATAACATAACTATAATTTCTACTAATCTTTGACATATAATCATCTATATCACATATCTTTATAATCAAGCTATCACATCAAACAAAAGTAAAACCTAAAGTCCATACTAAGCATATTGAGATCCGCGGTAGTAGTGGTGGTCAGCCGTACTTTTCTATACCCAACCAGCGTATGCATGAATTTGAAAACCCAAAACTTCCTTTTAAACTTAGATCCCTTTCGGGTTCTACTCAAGTACTTATTCGGTCTTTCAGAAGATTTCAAGTGCCATTGTTGCCAACCTAGAGCTCTGATACCATGTTGTAAAACCCCGAATTCTCAGAATTCGGGACATTACTGGTGAGGACCTCACAATGGGTCCCGACCTTAGTTTGACAACAATATTACTAAGATCTTGCAACAAGACACAAATAAGAAAAACCGAAATTTATAAAAATGTATTTTAAAAAGGATGAATGCAACAAAGTCTAACAGCCTATCGTACTTAACAACGGAAAGACTATATGTCTTAACAAGAGGGAAAGACAACAAAGCAACAACCCAAACCCCCACTCTAAGGAGTACGGAGACCCGGCTGACCACTACTTCCGGATCACTCAGTTGTTGTTCTAACCTGCGGTAATTCTAATAACACAACAAAACAACCATTAGCTAGTTATCTAAACATTAGGAGAATAATAATAGCACACACACACATAGAAATAAAAAAACACTCATCATGCTTTCAAACAATCCATTTATTATCTTCATTTAAGTTATTCACTCTAATGATACTTATTTTGTGACACGAGGGATTCTCAAACCTCGCCTCCGCCCCCGTGTACCCATCAGGAGTGGATCCGATGCATCTCACCGTGTACCTGGATGGTCTGGGTATAGAGAACCTCCCAGTCTCCTGGCAGAGCTGGGCAGTGATGTCACGGCCCATTATACATACACTTGAGCCTTACACATAATAACCACGGTCGTCCTAACAAGTTATTTTTATTATAACACCCATTGCACACACACAACCATTATCACCCAACTAATATCCAGAAAACCGGCTAAGTAAGTCACAAGGACTTACCTGAATCAATTCACAACTCTCAATTTCTCAACTCGGTCCGCAACCGTAGAAACTCAAACGCCTATCACACAAGGCACGTGGATCAAAATCACATCCCTAAACTCTTAGAAATTATAAACTTCTAAGATGTACAATCTCATGAAGAGAGATTACGGAAAAAGCTCTCTTAAGGTAAAAAGACTATTTTACCCTTGGTCCCGAAAATTCCCAAGAAGTCTATCATTTAGTTCTAATATTCTCTTTTAGAACTTATGTCCATAATTTAGTTCTCAATGAAAAGTTTGGTAAGGATTTATAAGAGTTACCCAACATTCTTAGTTTACACAAAAGTCGTTACGGTTCGACTTTGGGTTCATATACACGGCTTTGATAAGGGTATAAAATTCCGAGATAAAATCCTAGCTTCTCTATGGTATACATACTACACATAGGGGTAAAGATCTCTCCAAAATATTTAACCATAGTCCTTTCATAAATCTTCAAAGTTGAGGTAAAAGCTGAAATTTTCCATACTTAGTCAATTTTCCCTTTGCTGTAAAAAAAACAGCCCATATGTCCTACTTTGAGTCCTTATAAGTTCTAATCCGACCGTTAACTTTCTCCCAAATTTTACCACAGTAAACTACATATTTCTATCTACAATATATCAAAAATTCAACGGTGGATTCTCGATTTTAGTTATAGCAGTTAGGTCTTAAAGTCAGCAGGTCAAAGCTGAAAGATAAAGTGTGCAGCAGGTCCTAAGTTCGAGTCTCACCACCATCAGTTCCCTCCTATTTATCATGCTCAGCAGGTCTTCAGTTCGAAACCCCCTTATTACCATCTATTCCAATTAAAATCAAACCACCTACTCTATTTCTAGTGTAACTCTCCCTCTATAGCATAAAACCGTAAACATCGTAAAAGATGTGGCTTAGGTTCCTACCGGACTGAAACAAGGAAGACGGTTCGCTCCTTAGGGCGTCGATAGGTACCACCACCTCCGGGGTCGCTGGCTCAGTCCGGTTGCACTGTTGCAGTGGCTGTAAGTCCCAACTCAATCCGATTTCCTGCTGTAAATTCGGATTAGGTCGAGATAGCATAGAGCCACACCGATAGGGGAAGGAATCTGATATACCTGGTTGATGAACCACCGAGTCGACGCTAGGAAGGGGGTGGTGAGCCGCTGGTGTAGGCGCACAGAAGGCGACGGCAGGCTGGCGCCGCGAGGTCCCTCGCTTAAACCTGGCTCGTTGGCGTCCTTCCCGTTTGCAGAGGGTTGCGGTAGGTAACTTTTGGCGAGGACAGAAAGATGGGGAGATGCGTATGAGAAGGGCAAAGCAGCGGCGGCAGTAGGTCCGGTCTGTCTAGCGGCGGCGGCGAGTGCAGCTCCTGGTTCCCGGCGAAGGTGTGGTGGCGTCCCAGCGGTGTATTCGCTCCGGTGGTGAGGCTGCGCAGACACAACGGGACGGCTGAGTTTCTTCCGAAACGTGAAGTCGTAGAGATTAGGTTAGCGTTGATTAGGCTGATTAGGTTAGGCTGATTAGATTAGGCTGATTTGATTAGGCTGAATAGATAATTAGGTTAAAAGACAATTAGGGTAAAGGTAGAAGGTGGGCCGGTAAGGGTATTGGGCCTAATCCGATGGGCCTGCTCATCCAGTTATATGATGGACTAATAATTGAAACATTAACTTGTACAGAACTACTCTTCGAGTTTTAATCATGCGGGATTATTATACGGTTTACCTATTTATCATTTTATGTGACTTAAGTTACATAAAATGATAGAATTTTGATAAAATTTTTAAAAGTAAAACATTCTCTAGAAAGATGAGAGGTTAGCGGATTAAAATCTCGTTTGATCGGGTATTAAACGGAAATAAAATTTTCCTGGTATTACATCAGTGCCCTCTTAAAATAAGTTTCGTCCCGAAACTTAAAATAATGTATCTAGTCAAACAACTTTCTTTGTATAATTTAGTTTCATGAAATTTATGTGTTCTATCATGCAACTACTCAATCATCATACTCAGACACACATCACATAAAATATAATCACTCAATCCAATATAACCCATGAACGGTCAAACAACACACATCCGAGTACTAACTCGTCAATATAGGAGTAACATCTAACCCCGCAGAGAACTCGGGATAAATACGTCTGAGACTCTCCTTTGTCTCCCAAGTGGCCTCATCGGCTCCTCGTCTAGACCATTGGATCCTCGACATCGGTATCTCCTTGGACCGCAGACGTCTAGTACTGCGCTCCAGGACAACCACTGGGTACTCCACAAATGTATGGTCGGCTCAACTATCAGATCCTCATGATTGATGACGTGTCTCGGATTCGGTAGGTACTCTCTCAACGGTTCGGTTTTCTAAACTTACTTCCAGCTCTTTGATGACTCTCCAAACCATAATGATCTTAAACTTCTGTCGGCACTTTGTTAAGTGCCTAAGGCTCTTTTGTAATACAAACCGCTTGGTCCGGTTTCCTCATTGTGACCTAATTGGATCATTCCTTAATTAATGGGTTTTCGCCTACTTCTTGTCAAGCTTCCAATTATATAACTCAAAACAAATCACACACCCAAGTGGACCTTTTCTTATAGATTTCTAATTCCTTAACTTGAAATCATAGTTACCTAACATTGATTTTCTTCCTCTATGGGTTATGGGCCTACCACGCTTCCGTGGTAACACCCATTAGTCACAATGGCGTCTTTCTGAGGGTTAACATGATTTACCCAACTCTCGCCTCCATCAGTTCCCTCCTATTTATCATGCTCAGCAGGTCTTCAGTTCGAAACCCACTGATTACCATCTATTCCAATTAAAATCAAACCACCTACTCTATTTCTAGTGTATCTCTCCCTCTGTAGCATAAAACCGTAAACATAGTAAAAGATGTGGCTTAGGTTCTTACCGGACTGCAACAAGGAAGACGGTTCGTTGCTTAGGGCGTTGATCGGCACCACCACCTCCGGGGTCGCTGGCTCAGTCCGGTTGCACTGTTGTAGTGGTTGTAAGTCCCAACTCAATCCGATTTCCTGCTGTAAATTCGGATTAGGTCGAGATAGCATAGAGCCACACCGATAGGGGAAGGAATCTGATTTACCTGGTTGATGAACCACCGAGTCGCCGCTAGGAAGGGGGTGGTTAGCCGATGGGGTAGGCACACGGAAGGCGACAACAGGCTGGCGTCGCAAGGTCCCTCCCTTCAGCCTGGCTCGTTGGCGTCCTTCCCGTTTGCAGAGGGCTGCGGTAGGTAACTTTTGGCGAGGACAGAAAGATGGGGAGATGCGTATGAGAGGGGCAAAGCAGCGGCGGCAGCAGGTCCGGTCTGTCTAGCGGCGGCGGCGAGTGCAGCTCCTGGTTCCCGGCGCAGGTGTGGTGGCGTCCCAGCGGTGTATTCGCTCCGGTGGTGAGGCTGCGCAGACACAACGGGACGGCTGAGTTTCTTCCGAAACGTGAAGTCGTAGAGATTAGGTTAGCGTTGATTAGGCTGATTAGGTTAGGCTTATCAGATTAGGCTGATTAGATTAGGCTGAATAGATAATTAGGTTAAAAGACAATTAGGGTAAAGGTAGAAGCTGGGCCGGTAAGGGTATTGGGCATAATCCGATGGGCCTGATCATCCAGTTATATAATGGACTAATAAGTGAAACATTAACTTGTACGGAACTACTCTTCGAGTTTTAATCATGCGGGATTGTTATACGGTTTACCTATTTATCATTTTATGTGACTTAAGTTACATAAATGATAGAATTTTGATAAAATTTTTAAAAGTAAAACATTCTCTAGAAAGATGAGAGGTTAGCGGATTAAAATCTGGTTTGATCGGGTATTAAACGGAAATAAAATTTTCCGGGTATTGCATTGTGAACTTCCGGTATATGAACTTCCGGTATGTGAACTTTCGGTATGTGAAACTCCGGTATGCATTCCAAAAAAATAAATAAAGAAAATAAAAAAGACAAAAAAAAATAAAAGAAAATAAAAAAATAAATTCCGGTATGATAACTTCCGATATGATATGATAACTTCCGGTATGATAACTTCCGGTATGATATGATAACTTCCGGTATGATATGATAATTTCCGGTATGTGAACTTCCGGTATGTGAACTTCCGATATGTGAAGCTCCGGTATGTGAAATTCCGGTATGCGAAATTCCGGTATTGGAAATTCCGGTATGTGAAAATTTCGGTATGTGAAAATTCCGGTATGTGAAAATTTCTGTTCGCTCAAAAGGGGTGTGCGTCAAAGTCTTAATATTTATATCTAGAACTCAAAAGCAAAGCGAACCCGCAGTGTACGGATCGGCTGTAGAAAGGTAAGAATTCCAGAGTCGAACTCAGGGATTTGGTGAGAAAAATTCCAATTTCAATTATCTAGCGAAAGTATAAAAGTTTTGTGATGTGATAAAGAGAGAAATGATTCCAAGGATTCAAGTATCCGATTTAGGCTTTCGATTCAAGACACTTCTATATGTATAGGACAGAATTTATATTGCCAAGATTAAATGTTCAAATATAGGATTCGTACGATGAAGTTCCGAAACCTATATGGCTAATCTATAGGTTCTCTCTATAAGGGTTGTTGAGGCTGCAATATAGAAAGATCTAAAGACAAGAATTACGTTCAAACTAACTATCTAAAACTCCAGGATATGACTCTCCAAAGTATGAATAGAAAGCACACTTAAAAACTTAATAAAGGATGTTGAATCTCTTTATTACCCAAATCTTGCAATTTTAATCTATTAAATGTAGAAACAGGTTTGAAGTGCATTCAAACATTCAAATAGAGGGTAAAAAGGTTAATCAAGATTGGGATTTAGGCAAGGATTAGTTTTGATTAAAGATTGATTCAATTAAAGTTCGTCAGAAAGATAAATCGCCCTGTTCATAATAAAAATCGGCCGATTTTCATTAAGAACAGCCCGATTTTCCTGCTTGTCGCAAAACTAAAATCTAAATTCTCAGGATCCTAATGTTTGAATGAGTTCAATCTATCATCATCTAAGCCTTAATCATCAACTATTCTCCCCAGAATCACAAGGTTTTTAGCCAACCATTTTCAAAATCGAATCAAATTAATTATTGAAGAAGATATCGCAAAGAAACCAATTCTTGAACAAAAAAATTCTATAACTCTCAAATCTGTAAAACAATCGTCAAATTTGTCCAAAGTATCTCTCAACAACTCAATTTCGTGTTCACAAACCACAAACAAAGCAATGGAACAAAGAAATCTCACAATTAAAGATCGAGAATGACTTTCCGGCAAAAGCTCTCCAATCTCTCTCCAAGAATCGTTGATTTCTTCAAAACGTGTAAAGATTCTCTCCTGTGACCCTCTCGTCTTCGCTCGTAGGGTTCTCCTCTATAGTTTCTTGCAGGTGGGCCGTTTGGCAAAGCTTCCATCTAGCCCAAATTAATTGGGCTTTATGTCGTCTTTTCAATTGGCCGAATCATGAAGAAAATTGACCTAGTCGATTTAGGTGCAAAACCGTTCGATTTTCATCCAATGAAAATCGTCCGATTTATATATCTGTTGGCACGATTTTCTTCAACAGAAAGTGTTCTTCTTTTGCTTCGTTTTCTATGTTTCTCCTTTGCAATTCCTTAGCTCTTTGTGATCCTTCAAAGGCTCCTTTAGCTTCCTTAACATCCTTGGATGCTTCTTGCTCCATTATTGCTTCCAATTCAACTCTATTTACCTGTAATTCATCAAAATCTCGTGTAGACCTCTATTTCCGACAATTGATTGAATAGAACATAAAAGGTATGCAAGATCCCTCTAATTGCAAGGTAAATAGAGATAATATGCTGCAATATGCATGAATATGATGATACATAATTCATGTCATCAAAATACCCCATACTTGCCTCTTGCTTGTCCCTAAGCAAGACTCAAATTTAGAACAAAAGATGCCATGGATTATGTATGTATGAAAACCTAAAAACTTTTCTTTTGGTAGTGCTTCTTCGTTTTGGATCACCCTCAAAGTGAAATTTCAAGGCGTAAAAGAGCAAGGAATGTATCAATGATGACTATAAGACGAAAAAAACTCCCTTTTCTTCCTTGAAGCCATAAATAAAGAACATGATAGAGGTGTAGAGGCAATCAAATTCAAACAAATCTAAGCCATTAAGTCTTGAACACATGCATAAAAGTCTCAAGGTCTTCTAATCAAAGAAAGGGTTCAAGAAACGTATTAAGGGAAGGAATTCTTTTTGGCAATTGTGGTGCTAATCCGGGAAAGAGAAACACATAACACTTTCAAGAATTTTCTTCACCGCACATGCTTCGCATGTAGAAAGCTTTGCTTTCATTATACTTTACTTTTTGAGAGTATGGATAGCGGTGCACAAAAACCGAAGCCTAGGAGATTGGCGTTTCTCAATTTCGAGATGCCTCAAACCCTTGATGCACATACCATATCCCGTTAGGACTTGTCGTTCAATCGGACTTTGGCAAGACACAAACACCCGGCTATGTGAATGGTGCCGAGTTACTCATCCTCATGTTCAACGTCCCCAAACTTATGAAATTTTGCACTTTTTTTCCAATACATTTTCCTTGGCCCTCCCACATCAAACATGCCTTTTTCAATCGCCTATCCTAATTCCCGGATGGTAAGAGGAGGGTTACATAATTCATTGAGGAGCTAGCATGATCAAGATATGAGAAGAGAAAAGAAGTGAATTGCCTTAGTCATCCTTAAATGGTGTAAAAGAACTTGCAATATAGCTTCGATTATTATTTCATTCTCTCATCAAAACAACTAAATCATATAACTTACTCATGTATTCAAGTAACAAAAGCAATTTCAATCATGCTATAGTCAAGATCTCAACATGACTAAGCGTCTTTTTGCCTATCCATATACACAATATTCATCATAGAGGTCATTTCCATATAAGAAGCACTTAAAAAATTTTTTGAAAATTCATAGTTTTGAAAAAGGTCATGCAAATGCAAGTGTTGATAGTAGAAAGCAAGTAGTGCAAGAGTTATTACAAGCCAATTTGTCAAGAGTAGTGGAAAGTACATAGAGTGCTAGAATGAGAAATAAGGTATTGTAAGTACCCCCACCCCATACTTGACATCCACATTGTCCCCAATGTGAAAATCAAGCATAAGAAGGAGAAAAATACTTACAATGTAAAAGGAGTGGAAGCTCAATCCTCTGTCGGTGGTGGAGGTGGTGGATATGGATACATCGGTGCGGAGGGATCGTAGAATTGGCCGAACTGGTGGTAGTACATGTCCCTCATCTGGCCATCATAGGATGAATGCCTAGCGTCCGTCTCCTCCCTGTAGCTCCTGAACTGTGTGCTCAGGGTGTCATAATCGGTGCGGAGGGCACGGTAGTCGGTGCTGAGGCTCTGGAAGCTAGTGACTAGCTCCCTGAAGTGGCGCGGAGCTCGGCGTCCTCGTCTAGGGCCTGGAGCATGTGCATAGGAGTGTCGAGGTGGCTGCATGTCATCCTCCGTCTCCTCATCCTGTCTGCTAGTCCTGCTCGGTCCTACTCCATGAGTGTCAGTGTCCATGGCGTCCGTAGCGTGCCCGCTATGAGTATCACTCTCAAACTCGAGCATGGTCTCCTGTCCGCCATCCTCATCCTCCTCATCTGAGTCACCTGCATCATCATCATAATAAGTAGGAGGTGAGAGCTCCTCAAGCATCGCCTCAAAAGTCTCCTTCCAGTTCCTCTTATTCCGAATGGTGTATTCGGATTTCCATATGATCTCGGATGGCTTCTTCTTCGGATCCCTGTGCCATGGCATCGGTACATGAAGAGTTCCTCTTCCTCGAGGAATCAAGACCTGTCGGACTACCAACCTCTGTGAGCCTAAAGGGAGGGCACTCTCAGCTAGAGTGCATCCTGAGAAGTCATAACCTAGAGTCCTAGCCACGTGAGTGACTAAGCCTCCTGCACAAATGTCGCCCTTAGCTTTGTTGGCTATCTTTCCTAGATAGTCAGCAAGCATGGTGGCAATGTCGGGAGTGGTGGTAGATGTCATGCAGTAGAGGATAAAAAGCTCATCAGCCTTGAGCTTCTGCGGGGTCTCGGTCCTGGCAAATAAACTCTCACTGAGTATCCTATGTACTACCTTGAAGGAAAGGTTGTACATGCTTGTCTCCTTGGAGTTTCCGGGTCTCCACTTATCCCCGCCGTACTCTCCTACGGAAATAGTCTCCCAAAAATCACTAGCACTGAGGCCTCTAGCAAATGTGCCTGCATGTGAATAAGAGAAGCCAAACAAGTCGCCCAAAGCATCAATAGACAAAGTGTGGTCTTGGCTCATGAGGCGGAAAGTGACCATCCTTTCCCTAGGATCATGCTCAAATGTGCTAAGGAATTCTAGGGTGATCTCCCTATAAGCATCTTCCCTCATCGTAGCAAACTGTCTCAACCCTGCTCTATCAAGCATCATATCAACATCCTCTCGAACATATAACGAATCTAAGTCATCGAGCACTATGTAACGAGGAGGGGTGAATGGGCGATCTATAATGCGTTCATAGCGTTTCTTATGCTTGGATAGGGGAGGGGGAAGCCTAGGGATGTTGGTAGGTGGTGGTGGTGGTGGGTTAGGGGCTTTGGAAGAAGATCCCTTCTTCTTCCCCGTGTTTCTAGTTATCCTCTTGACAAGATCCATTCTAAGTCCTAAAAATCGACCTGTTCTTCACAAAAATCGGCCGATTTTTCTGGGCTGGGTCGATTTTTATCTCGATTCCAACGATTCTCACAATTCTGTAAAGTTCTGTTCAATCTATCACCACACACAGTTCTCTATAATGAATCCTAAGCAAATTCCTTTATCAATTCCAACAACAAAGCACTTCCTAAGCAACTTCGATTTCAAGTGAGAAAACTTAGGTTTTGGAAAGAAAAACCTGAATTCCTTGTGGAGTAGTCGATTGTCGTGCGTGTTGTTGTTAGATCCGTGTTCCTTGTTGAAAATGCTTCAGTTTGGAGCCAAGAATCTCTTGAAATGGTTAAGGAATGAGGATTTGAGGGTGTGGCGATTTTTCGGCGTTCTTGAGAGAGGGAAATCGCGAGTTGAAGGTGTGTGAATGAAGAAGATCGAGTGTGAAGTCCTTATATAGGGTCGACAATTTCTGAAGAAAATCGGACGATTTTTCTGGTCGATTTATTTGTCGGGGCGATTTTTCTCTCTGGCAGAAAAAATCGGACGATTTATTTTGGCAGGTCGATCTCCAGGTCGATTTTTGTTTCTGTTGTGAAAAATCGTCTTGCTCTGTTACAGAATCGGACGATCTTTTTGTGGTAGGTCGATTTCTTTCCTTGTTTTTCTTGAATCTCGAGGATATAACTTAATTGTGCTCCATTCTCCGTAAATCTCTCACTTTTTGAGCCTAGTTTCCTGCGATTAATGACATGACAAACCAAGAGTGCATCGAGGAACAAACAAAGACGAAAAACGAAGAAACAAAACAATTAATCTATTCTAACTTAAGCGAGGGAAAGAAGGGAAAACTATACTATCATTGGGTTGCCTCCCAAGAAGCGCTTTATTTATCGTCTTTAGCTAGACGGTGTATGATGTTGTGTTCAATGGAGGAGGATAGGAGCTATCTCCTCGACTGGAGCTTCCGGTGTGTATTTCTTCAACCGTTGTCCATTAACCTTAAAGCTTCCGCTTTGTTCACCCCATACTTCAACTGCACCATGGGGGAAAATTCTTTTAATCACAAAAGGTCCTGTCCAACGGGATTTGAGTTTACCTGGAAATAGACGCAGCCTTGAATTGAATAGGAGGACTTGGTCTCCTTCTTTCAAGTCTTTCGGGATGATGTGCTTGTCATGCCAGCGCTTTGTCCGTTCCTTGTAAATCTTTGCGTTCTCATACGCGTTCAGTCGGAGCTCATCTAGCTCATTGATGTCTAAGAGCCGTTTCTCTCCGGCTTCTTTCATGTCGAAGTTGAGCCACTTGATAGCCCAATAAGTCTTGTGTTCTAGCTCTACAGGAAGATGACATGATTTACCATAAACGAGATTATAGGGAGTCGTACCTATTGGTGTTTTGAAGGCTGTCTTGTACGCCCATAGTGCATCGTCAAGCTTCATTGACCAATCTTTCCTCGTTTTAGAGACGGTCTTCTCTAAAATCCCTTTAATCTCTCTATTGGATATCTCGACTTGTCCGCTGGTTTGCGGATGGTAAGGTGTAGCTATCTTATGGGTCACCCCATACTTAGCCAGCAGAGTCTCGAATCGACGGGCTGTGAAATGCGTTCCTCCGTCACTAATGATGGTTCGGGGAGTTCCGAACCTTGGGAAGATCGTTTTGTTGAGGAACTTCACCACTACCATTGCATCATTAGTAGGAGAAGCGATTGCCTCTACCCATCTCGAGACATAGTCTACGGCAAGAAGTATATATTGGTTGCCGCATGAAGATGGGAAAGGTCCCATAAAGTCGATGCCCCATACGTCAAAGATCTCTACTTCTTGTATGTTGTTGAGAGGCATCTCATTCCTTCTGGATATATTACCTGTCCTTTGACAAGCATCACAAGAAACAACAAACTTTTGTACATCTTTGAAAAGTGTAGGCCAATAAAAGCCGGAACGAAGTACCTTGGCACAAGTCTTGTGGGAACTAGCATGTCCACCACATGGTAGAGAATGGCAGTGTCGGATGACACTATCTATCTCGTCTTCGGGAATACATCTCCTGTAGATACCATCTGGACCTCTTTTGAATAAAAGAGGTTCGTTCCAATAGAATTGCCGGACGTCTCTAAAGAACTTCTTCTTTTGAGCATATGAAAGTCCGGGTGGAATCTCCTGACAAACAAGGTAATTTACAATGTCAGCAAACCATGGATCATTACCTTGTGATATGTGTTGAAGGCACTCTTCAATTTCGTGCAGCTGCTCGTCAGGGAAGGAGTCGTCTATCGGAAGTTCATCCGACTTGCCGGTGAGTTGCGGGAGACGACTAAGGTGATTGGCGACGGAGTTCTCCGATCCTTTCTTATCACGGATCTCTAAATCAAACTCTTGTAAGAGTAAGATCCATCGTAGAAGTCTTGGCTTCGCATCCTTCTTCGTGAATAAGTATCGGATCGTGGAGTGGTCCGTATAAACTATCACTTTCGCACCTACAAGATAGGAACGAAATTTTTCAAATGCATATACTACGGCTAAAAGTTCCTTTTCCGTAGTTGCGTAGTTGTATTGAGCCTCATCTAGCGTTTTGCTAGCGTAGTAGATGGCATGAGTGCGACCATCTTTCTTCTGTCCAAGAACGGCTCCTATAGCGACATCGCTTGCGTCGCACATGACTTCGAAAGGAAGGTTCCAATCGGGTGGTTGGATGATTGGTGCCGAAATCAATGCTTCTTTGATCCTGCAAAAGGCATCTAAGCAATCTTTCGAGAATTCGAAAGTCGCATCTTTCATCAAAAGATTAGTCAAGGGTTTTGAAATCTTAGAAAAATCCTTTATGAATCTCCTATAGAAGCCTGCATGTCCTAAGAAGCTTCTAATTCCTTTTACTGATGAAGGGAGAGGTAACTTCTCAATGGTCTCTATTTTTGATCGATCTACCTCTATTCCCCTTTTTGACACTAAGTGACCTAACACAATTCCCTCAGTGACCATGAAATGACACTTTTCCCAGTTTAAGACTAAGTTAGTGTCCTCACATCTCTTAAGAACTAGTGAAAGGTTATAGAGACAGTTATCAAAGGAAGAACCATATACCGAAAAGTCGTCCATGAAGACTTCCATGATATTCTCTACGTATTCGGAGAAGATTGCCATCATACACCTTTGGAAAGTGGCTGGAGCGTTGCATAAACCGAATGGCATTCTTCTATAAGCGAACGTACCCCATGGGCACGTAAAGGTTGTCTTCTCTTGATCATCCGGATGAATTGGTATATGAAAGAAACCGCTATATCCATCTAAATAACAAAAGTAGGCATGTTGGGCTAACCTTTCCAACATTTGATCGATGAAAGGAAGGGGGAAGTGGTCCTTCCTCGTGGCTACGTTCGGTTTGCGGTAGTCGATGCACATTCGCCACCCTGTAACTGTCCGTGTGGGGATGAGCTCGTTGTTCTTGTTGGCAACAACGGTAATGCCTCCTTTCTTGGGTACCACTTGTACCGGGCTCACCCATTTGCTATCAGAAATAGGGAAGATGATACCTGCATCAAGTAGCTTAAGGATTTCTTTCTTCACGACTTCCTTCATTGCCGGGTTTAACCGTCTTTGAGGTTGGCGTGAAGGTTTGTAATCCTCTTCCATTAGTATTTTGTGCATACATAGAGAAGGCTTTATTCCTACTAAATCATCAATGGTGTAACCTAATGCTTTCCTATGTTGCTTCAAAACATGCATGAGCTTTTCTAATTCATCATCATTCAAATTTGCATTGACTATAACTGGGTATGTGGAATTAGTGCCAAGAAATGCGTACCTTAAGTGCGTGGGAAGTTGCTTCAATTCTAACGATGGAGGTACCTTGGATGGTGATGAATCGTGATTTTCGGATGTTGGGGGGGGGGTCTCTATAGGTGTGGGTACTTCATCATTAGATGCGGAAGCGGTTGCGGTGAAGTCCGGAGAAGCCATAGAATCACTCAGTAAATCGACCCCCTCTGTAATAAATCGGTCGATCTTTTGCACGATTTTTCTTTCTGTTGGAAAAAATCGTGCTTCCTCTTTCTGAATCGGGCGATTTATTGTCGTCGGGTCGATTTTAGTTTCTGTCGGAAAAAATCGTTCTGAATCTTCAAAAATCGGACGATTTATTTGTGACAGGTCGATTTTCTTCACAATTTCCGGAGTCCTCTCTAGCTCTTCAATTTTTGCCTCTAGTTCTTCCTCCATAGCATTTAATGCTTTCACATCCTCATTGTAGTCATGTTCTACCCCTTCCTCCATGATGCTCATGCTAAGAACCTTTTGAAGAGAGTCTTTCATTAAGATCGAGCTTACTATTTCTCTAGACTCTTCTTCCTCAACAATTTCAAAAACGTCATCTTTCAAGGCTGGCTCCTTGATTAAGGAAGATAGTATGAACTCTATCTTTTCTTCACCGATGTGGAAGGATAGCTGGCCGTTCTTGCAATCCACCATACACCCAGATGTGGCGAGGAATGGTCTCCCAAGGATGATGGGAACTGGGTAATCTGCAGGTATGTCAAGAACGACAAAATCTATAGGTATGTAAAACTTACCTAGCTTTACCGGGATGTCTTCTAATATTCCCACCGGCTTAGTGGTAGAACGATCAGCCATGTAGAGTGTGATCTTTACCGGTCTAGGCTCTCCTAGACCAACTGCCTTGCATAGAGCTAGAGGTATGATACTCACACTTGCTCCAAGGTCACAAAGAGCGTCATAGGTAGCTTCTCCCAAGGTGATGGGTATGCAAAAGGATCCTGGATCGCGGAGCTTGGGTGGCATATTTTCCGTCATAGTCTTGATGAGTTCGGATGACTCCATGCTCATCTTGACTTCACCTATATCTTCCAACTTCCTCTTGTTGGAGAGGATCTCCTTGAGGAATTTCCCGTAAGCCGGCATACCTAAAATCGCATCCATAAAAGGTATGTTAATATGGAGCTTACTCATAAGTTCAACAAACTTACCGAAATGTTTATCTAGGCGTGCTCGCGCTCTAGATTGAGGAAAAGGTAGAGGTGGTTTGTAAGCGGGAGGAGGAACATAGACTTCTTCCTTCTCTTTTGCCTCTCCTTCTTTTGTGGAGGTATCAACTACTTTAGGTTGAGGGTCGGCGGTTGTCTTCCCACTCCTAGTAGTTATGGCCATAACCCTTCCCTTTGGGTTATCTTCTGTCTTTCCGGGAAGCTTCCCTTGATCTCTTGGAACTTCTCCGGCCTTGTTGAATACTTGGTTTTCTAAAGCTTTGTGGGCTTTGTCAACCGAAGTTATATAACTCTCCAATCCTTGTAGCTTGCCTAGGATCGTCTCTAGCATAGGATCTGGTTTGTTTGATCCGCTTGATTGTCCCTGGCTTGTAGAAGGAGTAGAAGAAGATGGAGGGGTTAGAGCCTTTTCAGCATATGAGTAAGGATTACCTGAACCTTGCTGATTTGACCTCCAATTGTTGTTATTCGAGTTCCTGTTGTTGTTGTTGTTCCAATTGGAGTTTCGGTTATTATTGTTGTTGTTGCTCCAATTAGAGTTCCGGTTATCATTCCTTTGATTGTTGTCTCGCCCCATGTAGTTGGCTTCTTGCTCTTTAGTCTTTTGAAGACTCGTTTTGAGCACTTCCCTCAATTCCTTGATGTCATCTTTGAGGGAGAATATTTGTGTTTGAGCCGCTTGACTCAACTTGGCTCCCGGATCGCCTTGATTCCGGTTACTTGATTCCACCTTCCGGTGGGAATACTTCTCAATCACTTGGGCTTGCTTCTCAATGAAGTCCCAAGCATCATCCTCTCTCATATCCATAAATGTGCCGCAGGATAGAGATTGGAGGTTGAATTGTGTCTCCACATCCAACCCTTTGTAGTAGATCTCTAATAATTCCAGCTTGGAAATGCCATGGTGTGGGCAATCCAACAAGAGATCTTGAAACCTTTCCCAAGATTGAAACAAGCTTTCGTTAGGTTTCATAGAAAAAGCATTTATTTTACCTCTTAATTCCGCCGTTTTGGATGGCGGAAAGAACTTGGTGAGGAATTCCGAAGACAGTTCCTCCCATGTAGCTAACTTTGCAGCCGGAAGTGTTTGGTACCAAGCTAGAGCCTTGTCCTTCAAAGAGAAGAAGAATGGCTTGATCTTGTAGTTGCTTGTAGTAGCCTTCTTCGGATTCATAGTCTCCATGAGAATCTCAAAATTCTGCAAGTGTTGATGCGGAGATTCAGTACTTGCTCCGCCATATTGACTTTGGCGAACCATAGTAATGACTTGTGGTGAGAAGCTAAACTCCTGGATGTCTTCAGCTCCAAAATCCACACCTAAACGGCGCGGTTGCTGAATAGGATCCATCCGTTGCCCCAAAGTTCGGGGTCTATCTTCGTTATTAGCAGCTCTAATATTCCTAGTCGGAATGCGAGGGACGACCTTAGGTGTTGGAGTGTTTCGGTTAGGATGAAGTGATGGATCAATCTCTTCAAGTTCCGGCATATCCGGATCAATCTCGTCATCATCGGACGAGTCATCTCGAATGGACTTAGTTGGTGTCTTGACTTTCTTCTTCTTGGAGGCGTTCGACTCCAACTTCATGTCCAAAATCATAGCTCTTAGTTCATCAATTTGAAATTGATGACTTATTTCAGCTTCCTTTCGAGCTTTCTCACTCAGTTGGAGTTGGCGTTGAGCTTCGTTCAATTCAGCCTTGTAGTTTCTCTCATCGTTTTCGGCCATTTTCTTCTCCTTCAACTTTCTCCTCAAAGTTCTTTCTAATTCGGGGTCGAAAGGAATTAGATCTTTAGTGGATCTAGTCCTTCGCATATACCTAAAGAACCTGCAAGGATTACTCAAGTAGACTAATCAAATCACAAGAGCAAGAGCTCTCAAGCTAGACAACCGAAAACCGGATTTGATCTAGACCAAATCCCCGGCAACGGCGCCAAAAACTTGTTCGCTCAAAAGGGGTGTGCGTCAAAGTCTTAATATTTATATCTAGAACTCAAAAGCAAAGCGAACCCGCAGTGTACGGATCGGCTGTAGAAAGGTAAGAATTCCAGAGTCGAACTCAGGGATTTGGTGAGAAAAATTCCAATTTCAATTATCTAGCGAAAGTATAAAAGCTTTTGTGATGTGATAAAGAGAGAAATGATTCCAAGGATTCAAGTATCCGATTTAGGCTTTCGATTCAAGACACTTCTATATGTATAGGACAGAATTTATATTGCCAAGATTAAATGTTCAAATATAGGATTCGTACGATGAAGTTCCGAAACCTATATGGCTAATCTATAGGTTCTCTCTATAAGGGTTGTTGAGGCTGCAATATAGAAAGATCTAAAGACAAGAATTACGTTCAAACTAACTATCTAAAACTCCAGGATATGACTCTCCAAAGTATGAATAGAAAGCACACTTAAAAACTTAATAAAGGATGTTGAATCTCTTTATTACCCAAATCTTGCAATTTTAATCTATTAAATGTAGAAACAGGTTTGAAGTGCATTCAAACATTCAAATAGAGGGTAAAAAGGTTAATCAAGATTGGGATTTAGGCAAGGATTAGTTTTGATTAAAGATTGATTCAATTAAAGTTCGTCAGAAAGATAAATCGCCCTGTTCATAATAAAAATCGGCCGATTTTCATTAAGAACAGCCCGATTTTCCTGCTTGTCGCAAAACTAAAATCTAAATTCTCAGGATCCTAATGTTTGAATGAGTTCAATCTATCATCATCTAAGCCTTAATCATCAACTATTCTCCCCAGAATCACAAGGTTTTTAGCCAACCATTTTCAAAATCGAATCAAATTAATTATTGAAGAAGATATCGCAAAGAAACCAATTCTTGAACGGAAAAATTCTATAACTCTCAAATCTGTAAAACAATCGTCAAATTTGTCCAAAGTATCTCTCAACAACTCAATTTCGTGTTCACAAACCACAAACAAAGCAATGGAACAAAGAAATCTCACAATTAAAGATCGAGAATGACTTTCCGGCAAAAGCTCTCCAATCTCTCTCCAAGAATCGTTGATTTCTTCAAAACGTGTAAAGATTCTCTCCTGTGACCCTCTCGTCTTCGCTCGTAGGGTTCTCCTCTATAGTTTCTTGCAGGTGGGCCGTTTGGCAAAGCTTCCATCTAGCCCAAATTAATTGGGCTTTATGTCGTCTTTTCAATTGGCCGAATCATGAAGAAAATCGACCTAGTCGATTTAGGTGCAAAACCGTTCGATTTTCATCCAATGAAAATCGTCCGATTTATATATCTGTTGGCACGATTTTCTTCAACAGAAAGTGTTCTTCTTTTGCTTCGTTTTCTATGTTTCTCCTTTACAATTCCTTAGCTCTTTGTGATCCTTCAAAGGCTCCTTTAGCTTCCTTAACATCCTTGGATGCTTCTTGCTCCATTATTGCTTCCAATTCAACTCTATTTACCTGTAATTCATCAAAATCTCGTGTAGACCTCTATTTCCGACAATTGATTGAATAGAACATAAAAGGTATGCAAGATCCCTCTAATTGCAAGGTAAATAGAGATAATATGCTGCAATATGCATGAATATGATGATACATAATTCATGTCATCAATTTCGGTATGTGAAATTTCGGTATGTGAAATTCCAGTAGGTGAAATTCTGGTATGCGAAATTCCGGTATTGGAAATTCCGGTGTGTGAAAAATTATTCATTCCAGAAAATAAAAAAATAAAGGAAAATAAAAAAAACAGAAAAAAAATTAATAAAAGAAAATAAAAAAACAAATTCAGATTTTAAAAATTAAAACTTACACTTAAATAACAAATAACAAATATTTTTTTTTAAATAGAAGGGTTAATTAGTTTTACCTACCATTAAATGAAAGTGGTAAAAAAATATGGAGTATAGCTTCTTTAACAAAAACCAAAAAGAGCCTAGTAGGCCAAATTCTTTCATTTTTTTTTGCATAATTTTTCCAAAAATTATTAATTAATTGACTGTTATATGGAATTTGTTCTCAACCTAGCTTGTTGTGTATTTTATTATATTCATACCATGAAGAATTTGTCTTTACACCAAGCATCACATTTTATAGATAATACAACTTTTAATATTATCAACTCTAATGCTCTCTTGAATTCATACTACTTTGCTACAAATATATAACCATAATGTTAACTTAGATCGATATTCACTTTTGAATCGGAGCAACTCCGGGGATAGTGCCCCAGAGCCCTTTCACACGATTGTTATGCCTTTTAGTGCTCATATCGTTATCAACCTTCTGGTTTAATACTCGTCCATTTATATCGTAAAAAAATTTTCATTACGCCAAACATCACATAATATGTAATACAATACTTATTATAATAAACCTTAATTCTGTATTGGGTCGATACTAACTTTGACATGTGAGTAGCTCATGAGATATTGTTTCGGGTTCCCCCTTTCACGATTGTTATTGCGGGGTTCGGATTCCTGATTGATCTCTATTCATAATGTGAAAAACATCAACCGTAAACAAAAGCATAATAAGTAACAAAATTCTCAATATAATAAATTATAAACATAATTATTGTCTAATACGTCCAGGACACGGGTATTAAAACTTGTAGCTATAATAAAACAAACAACACTAATGTTGACGTGACGTCCTCACGTTTTTGCTTGTACTTTTTTGTAACTAATTTCATGATGAAGCCATCAATTTTTTTTAAATAAAACATAATTATTTTGTAAGAGATTTTATTTATCTCTTAACCTAATATATAACGTTGAATCTCAATTCCCAAATGTATTACACAATAAATTTACTTGAATTTTTACTTTTACTAAAACATAATAAAAAAACTCTCATAATTACTTTTAAAACCATTTGTAATCCACGATTTTTTTTAAATTCGGTCATATTTTTATGAACTTTGCTATCCTACATCGGTTATCGAGTAAGAATGACATTTTGAAAATCGTACAAAAACATGATTATTTTTTAAAAGATTTGATTCATCTCCTAACCTGATACATAATGTTGAATCTCTATATTCAAATATATCACACAATAAATTTACTTGTTTTTACTCGTACTAAAACATAATAAAACAACTCTCATAATTATTTTTAAAAATTATTTGTTATCCACAATTTTTTTAAATTCAGTCTTATATTCATGGATTTTGCTATCCTATAACGGTTATCGCGTAAGAATGACACTTTGAGAATGTAGCATCCTGAATCCGCGAGACTCGGAACGCCATAGGCGAAGACCTCAGAATGGGTCCCGACCCTTAGCCCGAAAACAATTTCACCGGATCTTGCAACAAGGAACAAATAAAGGCCGAAACCGAAATACATTTTTATGCAATGTAATGAAACTCGAAAGCATACTAACAAAAGACTTCAGCCGAGATACAACTTCAAAGACCAAACGCCATACACGCGACATACAAAATACAATAAACGAAGAACAATACACAACCCGACTCCAACCAAAACCCCTCCTAAAATGTACGGAACCCGAAAGCTAATTTTCGAGGCATTAGTAACAAGGTGAAAGGCACAAACACAAGTAACTCATCTTAAACACCAAATATACTCCAAACCACACAAGTCCGGTTTATTATTTTATTATTATTAAGTCTCCGTTCTAATTCAACTTAGGTTGTGACACGAGAGTCACCGAAACTCGTCTCGGTCCCTACTTACCGACATGGAATGGTACTAATGCATCCGACAATTAACCAACACGGGATAGTCGCCAAGAACCTCCTAGCTCTCGCGGGAGCTAGACAAGTTGTCACCACCCGTTATCATACACTTGAGCCAAATAATATATAAAGGTCGTAATCCTATTTCCGCTTTAGTTGTTCTAACATAAACAATAAATACACACCACCAAACACACATCGAAACTAATACGAATTATACGAGCTAAGTAAGTCCGGAGACTTACCTCGTCTCAAACGCTAACTCACGCAACACTCTCGCTTCCCTTGGGAAGAAGTCTACACCTGATCACAACAAGATATCTATATCAACAACTTGCTCAACTCAAGAAGTCTTAGACTTCTACACAAATGATCTACGCAAAATCATTTGACTCTCATTCTAGGACCGCATCCTAGAATCCCTCATGCTCACATCACACTCAACACAAGCTAGAAGTCCTTAGACTTCTAGACCCTATGATCTCGCAATATCATAACCCTTAATACATACTAGGACAAACATGCCTAGTCTAAACAATCTCAACGGTAACCACTATATGCTAGGATACGCATATCCTAGCCCACAACCTCACAACCATATACTCCAAATCTCAACCTCACAAGCCTCAACATACAACTTAAAGCCATAAACAACCTCGCAAGATAACATCAACACCTAAACCCTTAAAACATTTCACAATCCTCAAACACCCACCTAAGGTGCAAGCCACTACTTGGCATTCACTCTAAGTTATGCTAGATCCAACCTAGCATGGTACTACTAAACGTAACTAGATATAGGTAAGATCATAAGCTCGGGGGAGAGGGTAATCACGTGACGTCAAAAGACGGAAGACGATCTATGAATGTCGATATGGATTTGCTGGCCTTAATCAAGGTGCTTCCAAACCTAGCACCAAACTAAACAAATTTAGCATAATGCTAAATTAGGGCTTCTTGGTGGAGCTCTGGTTGATGAAGGCAAGAAGGGCTCTCTAGTGGTGTAGTGCATCGAAGGCGGCACGTGGTTGTTCTCGGCGCTCAATTCAGATGAAGAAGAGGGTGAGGGGCTGCTAGCGACTGTCGAGAGGGAGATCGGGAAGAGAAGAGTGTTGGGCGAGGTTAAGAAGGATGGGGTGACTCGCATAGGTCTCTAGCGATGGATCGAGCACGATAGAGAGGAGGCTGGAAGAGCGGAACAACGTCGACGGTGGCGTCTCCCTAGTCTCCGGTCGGCAGAAACAGAGGCTAAGGAAGAGAGTTGATCTCTGGGCTCTTGTGTTTGAACGTGAATGAGGAACCATCAAAAAAGAAAATGTGCCTGTGTATCAAGAAAGAGAGATATATGGGAAAGATCGAGGGGTTCCTTGCTTACAATCTGCGGGTGACGAGAGGTCGGTAGGCAGCAGGGCTGCAGTGAGTAGGGCTGCAAGAAGGTGACAACTGAAAAGGCTGACAAGGGAAGAGAGAAACGCCACATAGAGAAGGAAAGAACAGCTAAAGGGGAAGAAAAAAGCAAGAAAAAAAGGTAAAGGAGATGTTACCCTAGAAAGGTAGCGCAAAAGCTTACATTTATAAACTCGATCTAAAATCCTAAACTACCTAGTGAAACCCGTAGTGTAGGGATTGTTATGTAGGAAGGAGTATTCCGAGGTCGAACACAAGGACTGAGGTAAAATCAAGCCACTCAATGATCAAAGATAGTGTAAATCCAAAATGAGACAAGAGGCAAGGAATAAAGAAACACAAAACACAATATTTTTGGTGGTTTTGGGTAATCAAACAAGGATCACAAGATATATGCACACAACAAGCAAACAACTACACAAACACAAAGATAGGAGATAAGAGGTAATAAATGCGGATACTAGAGATTTGGAATTCCGGTTATGCAATGGACTCATGTAATCAAAACATCAAAGGATAAGTTGCGGTTGTTCGGAGTTGGGTGTTTCTCTAATGCGAGCAATTACCGGGTAAGTCTCATGTTCCACTAGTCTCAAACCTAAGCCCTATTACCGGGTAAGTCTCAAGAAACTAAGATCGATAATTCTACACAAACCGGCCACTACCTAAGGGTCAAACCCCTCCTTACCGTGTATGTCTCGGAAAATGTAAGTCTTGGGAGACGATCATAGCACACTTAATCCAATAGTGGCTGTTGAGGCTCACTACTAACTAGAGTTCCTCATCTTATGTATCTAAGATAGGAAATCACCGGGTAAGTCTCATCCCTCAAAAAGATTGCTAGCAAAGGTCACCCTAGGCAAGATTGGGCTCAACAAACAATAGGATTTCAACACATCTACATCCTAACATCAAGATTCATCAACAATAGAACAACAACTCACAATCTCGGGTGGATCATACACATCTTGGCCGAAATGAGATGAAGAACAGGCTGAGATCCTAAACTAAGCTAGGTTTTAGAACACAAATCTATCCTAAGCTAACATATAAGTCCACACAATCATAGTCCAAGGCGTAACATTCATTCATTCCTTCACCCTAGAATCACATCTACACAGCCAACAACATACATTTCTAGATCAAACTTCATCATATAAGCATGCTTGCAAGTCATGGATAGAAAATGAAGATTAGACCAAAGAAAAGACATAAATAAGCTAGAATAGAAGTTACCACAATCTTACAAAGGATCCAAGTGCAACTCCAAGATGTTCTTACAAGTTTCCTCACTCAAAACCACTCAAATCTCTCTATAAAACTAAAATATACACTAATATCTTCCAAGAACACCCACAAGGGTGCTTGGAAGAGAAGCTACAATGGAAGAGTCAGAGGAATCAAAAAGGGGATGTCCAAAGATGTGGAAGAAGGTCCCCAAAAATAGCCTGCAACAATGCTTAAGTACTTCCACAAAAGAAAGGGTCGGAACAAGAGAGGTGGTGCCAAGTGTTGTAGTGGTCCAGTAGAGGATCTCGGTTGCTCCATTGAGCATCTCGGCCGAGATGGGCAAACCATGGACGGAAATGGCTCAAAAACAGCCCCAAACACCACTTAAACGTGAGTTAGACCAAGCCTTGCACCAACTAGGGTCTTTGCCTTCTTCTTTCCTCCAAACATGGGTCATTTGGAACCATAAATCCGGACCAAAATGAGGCTCAAACCTCGAATATGATCAATAACATCTCAAAGGTCCCCAAAACACCTACAAAACCAACAAAAGCTCGTGTAGAAGTCTATTCCGACAATATGCAAGAATTAAGCGTAAACGTCACGAACTAATGCGGAAACATGCATGAAATGAATCGAAAAATACCTAAATGAGTGCCTAAACTAGTGTCATAAATCATGTTGTCAAAATACCCCATACTTGCAACTTGCTCGTCCCCGAGCAAGGTTGAACTATAGGCTACGAGATGGCATGATTTATGAATGCGGAAAAACATAAAATCTTTTTGGAACTGTGCTTCTAAACATGGATCACCTTCAAAGTGATGTTTAATGGCCATGGACAAGTAATCATGTATCAAATGAATGAAGGCACTGAAAGACGATCATACTTAACTCGAAAGCATGCATGAAAGGCAAAAATGAGGATGTCAAGATGATCATGAGAAAATCAAATCGAGATCACTAAGTCAAACACATAAGCAAATAGGTCTTAAGGACTTAGTAAAGAAGAGGCCAAGAAACGTGATGATAAGGTGGGAATTTTCTACGGTCGTGTGGTGAAAATCCGGGATAGGAACAAGACACCACAACTTCAGATTTTTCATCATCCATCAAAGTGCATTTTTTTCTACTTCTTTTCTTTTTCTTTTTCATTTTATTTTACTTATTTTTGAGACAATGGAATTGGTGTATAAAAGCCGAAACCTTGGTGATTAGCGGACCTCGGGATTTTTTTGTGGTGCCTCACACTGGGCACACATACCAAGCCTCGTTAGGACATTCGGTTTATCCGACTTTGGCAAGACACAAACACCCGATTATGTGAATGGTGCCGAGTTATTCGTCATCAAAACCAAAGTCCCCAAACCTATATTTTTTCTTCACTTTTCACAACACATTTTCAGCTTCTTCATTCACAACATCCATACAGTTCATATCACCTCACACTTGCTTTTCACACACTAAACACACTAGCATGCTCTTATTCCCGGATGGGTCAAAAGAGGTCAAATATCATATCAACTGACGTGCTCAAACAACATGATCAAGATGAGAAGAAGAGAGATGAATTGCCTTAATCATTCCTAGATGATGTGTAAGAACTAGCATGCAATTTCGACTATCAATTCTCAATCCAATCAAGACAAGCATCATAATCATAACTCATGCATAGGATTCAAGAGAAGTATTCAAGTCTACATATGCATAAATCCGTTCAACACACAAGGCCATCCATAACCAATCCACAAAACAAAAATCATCATAAGGGTCATGCCCTACTTAGAAGCACAAAAGTTTTTAAAAAATTTCGATTTTTTTTGGAATTTTGATATATTTATATACAATGCAAGACATGAAAATGAAACGTGTCTCAATAAAATTGAAACTATCCTAGATGCGATCATGCCATGCTAAGGATCATGAAAACCCCACCCCATACTTAAGAACAACATTGTCCCCAATGTGGAAATCAAGTAAAGAAGAGTGAAAGAAGTTCTCACAATGTAAAATGCGGTGTCTCGGTATTTTGGTAACTCATGTGGAAAGGTGGTACGGATGATCGGTCAAACATGATAGAGAGCTCAACATGGTCATTCCGGTGTCGAGACCTGCGCCAAGGTGTATGCGAGATGGGAGCTCTTCCATCCCTCAAAGGCACCCCAAGCCGTCCAAGTCTCACGTCCGCTCCATGGTTGAAAACGGGATCATCATCAACAACTGTCCTTGCAAGGCTCCTTATTACTTAGACTCAAACACACAACACAAAAACACACAAAAACAAAAGCAAAAACGTAAAAGAAAAGGGAAAGAGTTTTTACCCTTGGGTTGCCTCCCAAGAAGCGCTTCTTTTAGGTCATTAGCTTGACCAAACTCCATGGATGCGTCAATCCACTTCGAATACCATGGTTTGCTTGAGGATTCCAAGCAAGCATCTTTTACCGGCATCCATGATGACAAGCACAGGCCACTTGATGCCCAAATAGACTTTAAGTTCTCTCTTCATCGGTGAGTAGTAGACTCCTTCATCACCGCTTCCTTGATGGTAGTATGGAGTTGCAATCATAGGGGCCACCCCTTAGGAAAGGGACTCCAACCTTCGATTGCACTCCGGGCAAACAAGAAAGGATCGAAAGGAGCTGAAAAGCTTTACATTTATAAACTCGATCTAGACCTAATCCCCGGCAACGGCGCCAAAAACTTGTTCATGCTGGAAAGGTAGTACCAAAAGCTTTACATTTATAAACTCGATCTAAAATCCTAAACTAACTAGCGAAACCCGCAGTGTACAGATTGTTATGTAGGAAGGAAAGTATTCTGAGGTCGAACACAAGGACTGAGGTGAAATCAAGCCACTCAATGATCAAAGATAGTGTAAATCCAAAATGAGACAAGAGGCAAGGAATAAAGAAACACAAAACACGATATTTTTAATGGTTTTGGGTGATCAAACAAGGATCCCAAGATCTATGCACACAACAAGCAAACAACTACACAAACACAAAGATAGGAGATAAGAGGTAATAAATGCGGATTCTAGAGATTTGGAATTCCGGTTATGCAATGGACTCATGCAATCAAAACATCAAAGGATAAGCTGCGGTTGTTCGGAGTTGGGAGTTTCTATAATGGCAGCAATTACCGGGTAAGTCTCATGTTCCACCAGTCTCAAACCTAAGTCCTATTACCGGATAAGTCTCAAGAAACGAAGATCGAGAATTCTACACAAACCGGCCACTACCTAAGGGTCAAACCCCTCCTTACCGTGTAAGTCTCGGAAAATGTAAGTCTTGGGAGACGATCCTAGCACACTTAATCCAATAGCAGTTGTTGAGGCTCACTACTACCTAGAGTTCATCATCTTATGTATCTAAGAGAGGAAATTAGCGGGTAAGTCTCATCCCTCAAAAAGGTTGCTAGCAAAGGTCACCCTAGGCAAGATTGGGTTCAACAAATAATTGGACTTCAACACATCTGCATCCTAACATCAAGATTCATCAACAATAGAACAACATCTCACAATCTCGGGTGGATCATCCACATCTTGGCCGAAATGAGATGAAGAACAGGCCGAGATCCTAAACTAAGCTAGGTTTTAGAACACAAATCTATCCTAATCTAACATATAAGTCCACACAATCATAGTCCAAGGCATAACATTCATTCATTCCTTCACCCTAAAATCACATCTACACAGCCAACAACATACATTTCTAGATCAAACTTCATCATATAAGCATGCTTGCAAGTCATGGATAGAAAATGAAGATAAGACCAAAGAAAAGACATAAATAAGCTAGAATAGAAGTTACCACAATCTTACAAAGGATCCAAGTGCAACTCCAAGATGTTCTTACAAGTTTCCTCACTCAAAACCACTCAAATCTCTCTATAAAACTAAAATATACACTAATATCTTCCAAGAACACCCACAAGGGTGCTTGGAAGAGAAGCTACAATGGAAGAGTCAGAGGAATCAAAAAGGGGATGTCCAAAGATGTGGAAGAAGGTCCCCAAAAATAGCCTGCAACAATGCTTAAGTACTTCCACAAAAGAAAGGGTCGGAACAAGAGAGGTGGTGCCAAGTGTTGTAGTGGTCCAGTAGAGGATCTTGGTTGCTCCATTGAGCATCTCGGCCGAGATGGGCAAACCATGGACGGAAATGGCTAAAAAACAGCCCCAAACACCACTTAAACGTGAGTTAGACCAAGCTTTGCACCAACTAGGGTCTTTGCCTTCTTCTTTCCTCCAAACATGGGTCATTTGGAACCATAAATCCGGCCAAAATGAGGCTCAAACCTCGAATATGATCAATAACATCTCAAAGGTCCCCAAAACAGCTACAAAATCGACAAAAGCTCGTGTAGAAGTCTATTCCGACAATATGCAAGAATGAAGCGTAAACGTCACGAACTAATGCGGAAACATGCATGAAATGAATCGAAAAATACCTAAATGAGTGCCTAAACTAGTGTCATAAATCATGTCATCGCGAGAAAAGAAAATAAGAAAAATAGGAATCAAACAAACTCGATCGGTATTTATCGGAATGTAAATTTCGGATCGGAAAACTTTTCTGAATTTTCCGGAAATAATAAAATGGATATACATAAACGTATCTAAAATTTAAATATAATCGGGAAAAATATTTTGCTTCATGAAAATACCTTTTACAAAATTTTAAGCTAAAAGATATCGTTAAAAGCCAAAAAAATAAATATCGCAAACGCGCCAAAAATTTGGGGCGTTACATCAGATCCCCCTAAAAATGAGTTTCGTCACGACACTTGCCACACGCCGAACTTCTTACTCCCTCAAAGCCGAGGTATGAACTCTTAAACTAAGAAGGCTTAAACCTTCTAATATATACACACAATCTACTCAAACTACCACCGCAAGATATATCTTGTCATATAGCACATTCCTGCACAAGACACCATTTACACATAACAACACACATGCACATAACTCAACTAAGGGAAGAACTAGGTCTAACCTGTCAGTTCTATCGATGCTACTAGCTCAGCGTAAAACTCAACCAAATATACTATCCTCCGTCTTTCAGCTAGCCTCATCGGTTCCTTGTCTGCCACTAGATTCTCACGATGGACCACATGTCTCGAGTCATGTATGTACTCCCTCGACTGATACACATGCCCCTACTCTCTACGGCCACACCAACTGGTAAGCCACTTTCCCAACTCGCGTTAAGATCTCAAAAAGGTCCGATACATCGGAAATTCAACTTCCTTCTCGGGTCTTTCTCAATGCAGCATTTCCATTATGTTTCCCTTTGCTTGTCTATACAAAGAATATCGAACTACTAATTTACACTGTTGGTTGTGGTTCTTGTCAAACAAAACTTTGATGTTACGTTTCCCCACTTCTTGTTGCAATTTCCAAGTAATGAAGGAAGTACTTTACTTCAGATTGCTTCTACTAACAAGAGACATATGTTATTACTTTTACATCATTCCTCATTACTTCATTTTCATCTGGAGTAGGTTATCCATAGGTGGTGTTACTCTGGAGAATCTCTCCACAAATCCGGTAATGACCAGCATATCCAAGAAAACTTGTAACTTCTTCCAGGTCCTTCAGGGGTTGCCATCACGAGACAACTTGTCTTACAACTTTTCTCTTCTTCGAGAGTAGACCAAAATATCTTATCCGGTGCATTAGTAAGCCTAGATGGAATCTACAACTTGTAATGACCATGGTTTGTCCGGAATGCCGTATTTGCAATATCCCGGTCTCGAATTCTCAATTGGTGACAATCCGACCTGATATCATTCTTAGAAGAGACTACCGACCCTTACAACCGGTCGAGTAGATCATCTATCAATGGTTAGGGATACTTGTTCTTCATTGTTATC
Source organism: Fagopyrum esculentum (assembly GCA_033239045.1). Lineage (NCBI taxonomy): Eukaryota > Viridiplantae > Streptophyta > Magnoliopsida > Caryophyllales > Polygonaceae > Fagopyrum > Fagopyrum esculentum. The sequence continues at coordinate 71,063,641 of BSUD01000008.1, forward strand.
TTGTTCAGCTCACGGTAATCGATGTATAAACGGTGATAACCATTTCCCTTTTCGCAAACTAGTGTTCTCCATAATAACTTTAAATCAAGAGTTTAAGATGTATTTCAATATAAACTTCAAATCAAGAGTTCAAGATAACTTCTAGTGTCTTCTATGGCAATGCATTGGTTCTAATGAACCTTTATCAACAAGTCCTTGCAACTGGCCGTTCAAATGCTTCTTTAACTCATGTATCTTCACAGGTGTCATCCTATACGGTGCATTGGATATTGGAGGTGCGTCAAGCTCAACCTTAGTGGTAAACTCCACATTCCGACGTAGTGAAAGTCTTTGTACGTCACCACAAAGACGTTGGGAATTCCACAATTAAATGGGAATTTGTGATATCTCGGTTCAGTCTTTTCATCTATCATCCCATACATAAGACCGACACAACCTTGTCTTAAAACTTGAAAAGTGGTCATGATACTTATGATCTACCCCGATTTGTTGGGGTGGCGTCTCTTAAACACGTGTATTGTTCCATCTGTAGCTACAATGTTGACCGTCATCTTCCAAATATTCGTTTTTTCTTGAATTGGAAAGATTTGCTTGCGTCTTCTGACTTTTGTGGTCTTATTTAAGTTTTATTTTAACTTAATCCCATTTTCCCTCTTTGATGACATGATTGTAAAAATCTTATAAGGTTTCTCACTTACGTGCAACCATAAGGGTCCAATCTGCAGGACTTAACCGTGCTTCAAAACAATTGACCTTATCTTCTTCACTTTCAACGATATCCCAACATATGGGAGGAGCTCTTCGTATTCTACATAATCTTTCACCATAGATATCCTGTTAGCATAAAATATTGCGATATTCTAGGAACTTATTTTGGCTGTTTTTCCCTCATTATTGTGTACATGGATGAAGTTTAGAAGCAATTGTTAGTTTGTTCCTCTATTATTGTCGATATGAATGTCTACACTAGCTTTGTGTTGATTGTAGGCGAAAAGGAGCTAAATAGGAGCTATTGAGAGTGAAAAGAGAGTAATCGATCATATTCGAGGATTAGGAACACATCAAGGAAGCTAAGGAAGGAGCTAGGATGAAGAATGTCACGACACAAAGGAAACTACAAATATTCTACACTTCCACGCCCTGAATTACGGCCGTAGAAGAGTCCACGCTCTAAACCACGGCCGTGGATCTTGGCATCATGAGCGTGGAGCATTCCAGTAAGTTACACGGCCTAAAGTACGGTCGTGGAAGTCACAAGAGACCGTAATCCATTTCCACGCCCTAAACCACGGTCGTGGAAACCCTTGAGACCGTGATCTAGGCAATCTTTTGACGAGTCTTTATTTGCCACGTTATTTACGTGATGGGCCTGGACGGTTATTTCTTTCCCGTCTTATAAAAAGGTCGGAAAAGAGAGTTTTAGGGAGCCGCGCTTACGCCCGCTAATTCTCGCAACATTTGTGTTTGATCCCGCGGAGACGTCGACGGACGCTGACGGCCGTTTACCTTGCTTGGAGCATTCTTGCCTAGGGTTGATTGAAAATTGCCGAAGGTTTAGTCTCTTTCTTAGGTTTTGACATTGAAGACGGATTGACAACCTGTTCTTCATACTTGCCTTAGATTCTTGTGAGGTTTTGTGTTATACATTCTGAATCCATCAAACATTGCTTCTTGTGTTACGGATTTGGTTTTGAAGTTTTATTAAGTATTCGAGGGTTTTCATCTTTCATTCTCTTTAATTTGATTATTGATATTATGACAATGGTTATTGGCTAAAACCCTTTAGTAATTCTAAGGTGAAGGGTTGATAGTTGTGGCTTAGATGATGATAGATCAATGGTAAATTGATTGGACCCTGAGAGTTAGAGAGATCTCGTCGATGAACCCAAATCACGGCCTGTTCTTGGGGTTCCACGGCCGTGGTTCTCAATATCTGACCGTGATTTACCCTAGTTTACGAGCTTTGCTTTTACTTTGATTCATGGTTAAAGATTAGCTATAATCTAGTCTTGTTTTACCCTTTTCTAGGTAATAGTGTGACTCATCATCCTCTATTTCGATTTCGAGTGTCACAACCTTAATCGTTTTAGTTCGTCTTGATCCTTGGGTTACAAGTTTGGGTATTTGAGATTAATTCTTGTTCATAGATCCTTTCGATACTGAAGCGTCAACAACCTTTATAGAGAGTGTCTTTAGATAAGTCATATAAAGTCTTGGAACTTCACCGTACATTGTTTTACTTTAGCATACCTTTGCAACTCTTAACTCTGTCCTTAGTTCTTTAGTATATCTTGAATCGATAGCCACAATTAGATACCTGGATCTTTAGGGTTGTTGTTTTCCCAATACTTGCAAAGCTTTACCTTTTTATTGCTCGATAACTTGAGACTGGGTTTTGTTTCACCAAATCCCTGTGATCGATACTTTGGAATATTTGCTAATCTACGTCGATCCGTACACTGCGGTTTCGCTTGCTTTTATTCTAGTTTTATAAATTTAAGACTTGATTGCACGCATGTTTTAGGGCGAACAAGTTTTTGGCGCCGTTGCCGGGGATTTGGTCTAAACCAAACTTCGGTTTTCGGTTGTCGAGCTTGGGAGCTTTGCTCTTGTTATTTGATATCTCTTGTGAGTGTTATTTGCAGGTTCTTTTAGGTATATGCGCAGGTCTAGATCCAATAAAGACCTCGTACCTTTTGATCAGGAAGTTGAGAAAACTCTTAGGAAGAAAGCCAAGGAAAGAAAGATGGCTGAAAATAAAGAGAGAGATGTACAAGCAAAATTAGACGAATCTCAACGTCAACTTAAGTTGAGTGAGAAAGCTCGTTTAGATACGGAAACGAGTCATCAATTCCAAATTGATGAACTCAGAGCTATGATGTTGGACATGAAGTTGGAATTGAATGATACTAAGAAGAAGAAGGTCAAGAAACCAACTAAGTCCATTAGGGTGGAATCATCCGATGATGAGGAATTTGATCCGGATATGCCACCACTAGAGAAGATTGATCCAACGATCAATCCAGTCCGGATTAATCCAACACCAGCTGCAACTCCTCGTGTCCCAGCTGGGGGTGTGAGAGCCGCTCGTGTAGATGAAGAGCCAAGAACTCTTGGCCAAAGGATGGATCCGATTCAGCAACCACGCCATCAAGGTGTGAACTTTGATGCTGACGATATTCAGGGGTTTAGCTTTAACCCACAAGTTATTACCATCGTTCGCCAAAGCCAGTTTGGAGGAACGAGTGTTGAATCTCCACATCAACATTTACAGAATTTTGAGATTATGATGGAGACAATGAAGCCAAAGACAGCAACCACCAACAATTACAAGATCAAGCCATTCTTCTTCTCTTTGAAAGGGAAAGCTTTATCTTGGTATCAAGCTCTTCCAAATGGAAGACTCAACACATGGGAGGATCTATCTTCGGAGTTCCTAACCAAGTTCTTTCCGCCAGCCAAGACAGCGGAGTTGAGAGGTAAAATTAATGCCTTTTCTATGAGATCTAATGAAAGTTTGTTTTAGTCTTGGAAAAGATTTTAGGATTTACTATTGGATTGCCCACACTATGGCATTTCCAAATTGGGGTTGTTGGAGATATACTACAAGGGGCTAGATGTGGAAACACAATTCAAGCTTCAATCTCTTTCATGTGGCTCATTCATGGACATGAGGGAAGATGACGCTTGGGACTTCATTGAGAAGCAAGCCCGAGTCATTGAGAAATACTCTCATCGGAAGGCGGAAGCTAACCAAGTAGAGCAAGGAGCGAAGCTAACACAAGCTGCTCAAACTCAAATCTTTTCTCTCAACACCGAGATTAAAGAATTGAAGGAAGTCATCAAAGCTAGCTTTCAAAATCCTAAGGATCAAGACGTTGGTTATTTAGGAAACAACAATAACCATAATGGGATGAGAATACCAATAGCAACAGCCGGAACAACAACTGGAACAATTGGAACAACAACAACCGGAATAATAATTGGAACAACAATAGGAATTCAAACAACAACAATTGGCGTTCCAACCAACAACAAAATTCCGGTAATTCTTATCCCAATTCTGGAAATTCACTAACTCCACCATCTTCTTCTTCTTCCATTCCTTTGAAAAGCCAGGGGCAAACATCTAATAGTGGAAGTACTTCGGGGAAAGAGAAGCCCAATCCCATGCTGGAAACGATTTTGGGAAAGCTTCAAGGGCTAGAGAGTCACATCACTAAGGTTGATAAAGCTCAAAAGGTTTTAGAAAACCAAATGTTCAGCAATGTAGAGGAAGTTCCTAGAAACCAAGGAAAACTTCCAGAAAAGACGGAGGATAACCCGAAAGGAAGGGTGATGGCTATCACAACTAGGAGCAGAGCAACAACCACCGACCTGCAGCCTAAGTTTGTTGAAGTTCCCGTCAAAAAGGAGAAATAAAAGGGGAAGGAGAAGGAAGACATCTACATTCCTCCTCCAGCTTACAAACCTCCCCTACCATTCTCACAATCTAGAGCAAGAGCGCGTCTAGACAAGCAAATCGGTAAGTTCATTGAACTCATGAGAAAACTGCATATTAATATACCTTTTATTGATGCAATTGTAGGTATGCCAACTTAAGGAAAGTTCTTAAAGGAGATCCTCTCTAACAAGAGGAAACTGGAAGACTTTGGAGAAGTCAAGATGAGTTCGGAATCGTCGGATCTCATCAAAACGATGAAGGAAAATATGTCCCCAAAGCTGAAGGATCCGGGGTCATTTTGTGTTCCAATCGGAGTAGGAGATGTCACATATGATGCATTATGTGATTTAGGAGCAAGCGTTAGCATCATTCCGCTTGCCTTATGCAGGAAGATCGGTTTAGGCAAACCTAAACCGGTGAAGATGACATTATACATGGCGGATCGATCCATAACTCGTCCCGTCGGTATCATTGAAGACGTCCCGATCAAGCTTGGTAAGTTCTATGTTCCAATAGATTTTGTTGTGCTTGACATTCCTGCAGATAGTCCGGTCCCGATTATACTCGGAAGACCGTTTCTTGCAACATCTGGTTGTATGGTGGATTGCAAGAATGCTAGACTCGCCTTCGATATAGGAGAGGAAAAAGTAGAGTTTGTCATTTCCACTATGATGAAAGAGCCAACTCTTGGAGAAGATATGTTCAACATCCATGACGAAGAGGCATCTAGAGAGGAAGTAAGCTCGATTCTATTCAAGGATCCATTGTAAAAGGTGATCACTATGAGCATTATGGAGAAAGGAGAGGAAGAGGAATGCAATAAGGACATTGAAGCTTTAGAGGAGCTAAAGGAAGTGCATGAAGAAGAGTTTGAAAAACTCTACGATGGGTCAGAAAACGTGAGGAATCACGGCCAGTCGTGCTATTCCACGGCCGTGGTTCCCACCAACATGACCGTAATTAGCTATTCAAAGGACTCTAGTCAGTTACACGGCCAAAACCACGGCCGTGGAACTATCAGAGGTGCCGTAATTGACTTCCACGCCCTAAACCACGGCCGTGGAAGAAACAGAGGTGCCGTAATTTTGGGAAAATCTGAGAACAATTACGTTTTTTCTACCAATGCTCTCGAGTCTTCTTCAACAACTTCCATACCCTTAGAGACTTCTAAGGGAGCATTGGACACTCCTCAAGAGCAACTAGAGACTCCAATAGTGATGGAATTAAAGCCACTTCCCACACATCTAAGGTACGCATTTCTAGGATCTAATTCTACCTTTCCGGTAATTGTTAGTTCCGATCTAAGTGAAGATGAACATAGTAAGCTTATGGATGTTCTAAGGAAACATAGGAAAGCCTTAGGTTACACTATAGAGGATCTAGTAGGAATTAAGCCTTCATTGTGCATGCATAAGATCCTAATGGAGGAAGACTTTAGAACTTCACGACAACCTCAAAGGCGGTTAAATCCGACCATGAAGGAGGTTGTCAAGAAGGAAATTCTTAAACTACTTGATGCAGGTATCATCTACCCTATCTCCGATAGCAAGTGGGTGAGTCCCATACAGGTTGTTCCAATGAAAGGAGGAATGACGGTTATCACCAATAAGAACAATGAATTCATTCCTACAAGGACCGTGACTGGATGAAGGATCTGCATTAATTACCGGAAGCTAAACAATGCAACTAGAAAGGATCACTTCTCATTACCCTTCATTGATCAAATGCTTGAAAGGTTAGCACAACACTCTCATTTTTGCTATCTTGACGGTTATAGTGGCTTCTTTCAGATCCCGATTCATCCGGACGATCAAGAGAAGACCACATTCACGTGCCCATGGGGTACGTTCACTTATAGGAGAATGTTGTTCGGGCTTTGCAATGCCCCAGTCACCTTCCAAAGGTGCATGATGGCCATCTTCTCGGAGTACATAGAGGAGATCATGGAGGTTTTCATGGATGACTTTTCTGTTTATGATTCCTCTTTCGATAATTGTCTCTCTAACCCTTCTCTTGTGCTACAAAGGTGTGAAGACACTAACCTAGTTCTTAATTGGGAGAAGTGTCAATTTATGGTGAAGGAAGGCATTGTACTCAGACACTTGATCTCTAGCAAAGGGATTGAGGTGGATAAGGCTAAGATAGAAACCATAGAAAAGCTCCCTCCTCCATCTTCGGTGAAGGGGATAAGAAGCTTTCTAGGACATGATGGATTTTATAGACGTTTTATAAAGGATTTCTCTAAGATATCAAAACCGCTTACTAATCTATTGATGAAGGATGCAGTTTTTGATTTCTCGCAGGATTGTTTAGATGCGTTTCATAAGATTTGAGAAGCTCTAATCTCAGCCCCGATCATCCAACCTCCGGACTGAAATCTTCCATTCGAGGTTATGTGTGATGCAAGTGACGTAGCTATAGGAGTTGTGCTTGGGCAAAAGAAGGAAGGCCGAACCCATGCTATCTACTACGCTAGCAAGACGCTAGATGAAGCGCAGCTTAACTACGCCACTACTGAAAAGGAATTTCTAGCTATTGTTTATGCTTTTGAACAGTTTTGTTCTTATCTTGTAGGTGCAAAGGTGATTGTATACACGGATCATGCTGCGATCCGGTATCTACTTGCAAAGAAGGATGTTAAACCAAGGTTGATTAGATGGATTCTTCTTTTACAAGAATTCGATCTAGAGATCCGTGACAAGAAGGGTTTGGAAAATTCTGTTGCGGATCATTTGAGTCGTCTACCACATCTAGAGGACGACAATCTACCTATAGATGACTCCTTTCCGGACGAGCATTTACACATCATAGAGGAGTGCATCGACAAGATAACCAAAGGTAACGAACCATGGTTTGCTGATTTTGTTAACTATTTGGTTTGTCAGGAAATACCACCCGGATTATCCTATGCACAAAGGAAGAAGTTCTTTAAGGATGTCCGGGAATACTTTTGGAATGAACTTCTACTCTACAAGAGAAGTCCTGACGGCATCATTCGAAGATGTGTGCCGGAAGACGAGATGCAAAGCGTTATCCGTCATTGTCATTCACTACCTTGTGGAGGACATGCTAGCTCGAACAAGACTAGCGCTAAGGTATTGCAATCTGGATTTTTTTGGCCTACTTTATTTAAAGATGTGCAAACCTTTGTTTCCTGCTGCGATGCTTGTCAAAGAACAGGGAACATATCTAGGAGAAACGAAATGCCTCTTAACAACATTCAGGAGGTAGAGATCTTTGACGTTTGGGGAGTAGACTTCATGGAACCTTTCCCATCATCTTGTGGAAACCAATACATACTTCTAGTTGTAGATTATGTTTCGAGAAGGGTTGAAGCAATTGCCTCTCCAACTAATGATGCCATGGTTGTGGTTAAGTTCTTTAACAAGACTATATTCCCAAGGTTTGGGACACCACGGACTATCATTAGTGATGGAGGCTCTCACTTCATTGCCTGACGATTCAAAGCTCTACTAGCCAAGTATGGGGTGACTCACAAGATCGCCACCCCTTATCATCCACAAACGAGTGGACAAGTGGAGATTTCAAATCGGGAGATTAAAGGAATTCTAGAGAAAACAGTTTTGAAGACAAGGAAAGATTGGTCTTTGAAGCTAGATGATGCATTGTGGGCATACCGGACTGCATACAAGACTCCCATAGGAACGACACCATACAACCTTGTGTATGGGAAGTCTTGTCACTTACCGGTGGAGCTGGAACATAAAGCGTATTGGGCGGTTAAGTGGTTGAACTTCAGCATGAAGGAAGCGGGCGAGAAGCGTCTTTTGGACCTTAATGAGCTTGAAGAACTTTGCTTAAACGCTTATGAGAACGCCAAGATCTATAAGGAGAGAGCGAAGCATTGGCATGATAAGTATATCATTCCAAAGGACCTCAAAGAAGGAGATCAAGTTCTCCTCTTCAATTCAAGACTTCGTCTCTTTCCAGGTAAGCTTAAATCTCGTTGGACCGGACCTTATCTGATCAAACACATTTTTCCCCATGGTGCAGTTGAAGTATGGGTGAAAAGGGCGGAAGCTTTAAGGTGAACGGTCAACGACTCAAGAAGTATTCACCGGAGCTCCAGGCCGAGGAGTTCACGCCTACCGCTCTCGAATATACACAGGTACGGTCTAGCTACGGACCTTAAACAAGCACTTTTTGGGAGGCAACCCAAGGTATTGCACTTATGCATTTGGTTATCATTCTTAGATTAGATTAGTTTAGTCGTTTTTGCTTTGTTTTTGCCCTCGATACCTCCCGGTATGTCGTGTTTTTGGATGTAGGAACAATGGGATGAGCAATGGAAAGGAAAAAATTAGAAGGAATTGACGAAACTTGGATTTGGCACATTACAGAGAGTTCCACGCCCTAAACACGGTCGTGGAAGCTACAGTGACCGTAATTTGCAAAAATCTGAGAAAAATCACCAAAACCACGGTTCCGTACAAAACCACGGCCGTAGAACACCCCGAGTGACCGTGATTTTCAAAGATTTTTACGGCCACTATATAAACCACCTTCCTTCACAAAATCCTCCCCATTCTCAATTCCACGCCCCTCTTCCACGACCTAAAGGCCGAAAATCCTCCCCATCTCGAAATTCTTTGTTCAGAAACCGTTTCAAACGATTCTTGGTGCTAAAGTGAAGCATTTCCGATCATCTACAAGATCCAATCAACAAATCAAGTGAACAATCCCTGTAGAAGATGGAATTTGGGTTCAAATATCTAAAAGCCTAGGTTTTTCTTCTATTTCTCTACTTTGTCAATTCGGGTCTATTTCTCGCAAGAACTTAGAGGCATTGCATAGGATTGAGATTGAAATTAGTCTAGGACAGGCTTTATTAGTTTGGTGATTGATTGTTGAGATTTGAGCAAAACAGAGCCGAACCACGGTCCCTGTAGGTTCCACGGCCGTGGTTTCTGTAGAACAGGCCGTGATTTTTCCTCTGAAATGGATTTTTTAAGGAGAATGTCGACTAGGAGCAAGAAGAGGAAAGGTGACACTTCCTCCTCCTCCCAAGTACCCCCTGGTGAGCCACCATCACCCCCACCTCCTAGAATTCTAACAATCCATGAAGATTACCTCGATGTCTTGGAAAGGATCGAGAAGAGGCCGGTCATAGGACCACGCTACTTAGTTCTTGAGGAGTTAGAGCCGCTGAATGTAGTGAATGACCTGACATGGCTTCTAGATAGAGCTGGTTTGATCGTCTTCTCCGCTATTAGGGAAGACGCATATGAGGAGATTACTAGGGAGTTTGTGATTTCTTTTGAGCATAGTGCTATGGATAGGACAGTTTCTTTTAGGCTGATGGAGGAGAACTACGAGTTCTTGATCTTGGAGTTCGGAGCCTTCTTTGGGTTCCAAGAGACCTTCAATGGTCGTTTTCCTAGCGGTGTATACACTAAGGACTTCTAGGAGGACATAGCCATGATCTATGCTAGCGAGGACCGTTGGCAGCCAGCTGACACCAAGGCTAAGCTCATCTATCACTTAGCCTTGAAGATAGCCCATAGAGTCCTTTCTGAGTGTCTTTTCCCTAGGACCGAGACCCCTCAGAAGATTAAGACAGATGAGTTGTTCCTTCTTTACTCTATGCTGCACGGTAAACCTACTGACTGTGCTACCCTCTTAGCCTCCACCATGAGTAAGCTCAAGAATAAGAGAGCCGGCAACATTGGATATGGTGGTATGGTTACCCACATTGCTAGGCAGCTGGGGATAGATTTTTCTGCTTGTACTAGGATTGTAGCGAGACCTTTGGGTCTCAATAGTTTGATGACGAGGGGTATCATCTTCCCTAGGCACCGTGGTCCACCTACCGCCGGTATGTCTTGGGAGGAGAGAGGAGGTAGAGGCATCCCGTGGCTCCCTGAGTACTCCATTATGGCTGGACGCCATAATTGGAAGCAGACCTTCGTTGATATGCATGCGAATAGGCTAGTAGCACCTCCCTACGTCCCCGATGAGGTACCGGCTGCAGATGTTGAGGATGAGATAGGAGGAGGTGATGGTTTTGAGGGAGGAGGTGAGGAGCAGGACTTTGGCACTTTCCCGGATCACAAGCACACTTCCATGACCCTCACAGCCGTTCACCACGACCAATTGTACCTTCAGGAGCCTCTTCCTCTCGTTGTGCTAGCGTGAGTGAGAGGCCAACATGGATAGATACTCCTCCCACTTGGTACGGAGCACAGCCGGAGTGGATGGGAGCTCCACCACCTTGGTATAGTCATGCACCAACAGCACCAGCAGCACCGACTCCACAGGACGCACCGGCATGGTACGGCCAGCCACCGGCTTGGTATGAGCAGCTGCCGGCGTGGGCTACCAACCTTTCTAGGCGAGTTGGTGACTTGGAGATCCGCCAGGACACTCGCGATGTATGGGCTGATGAGCATGATCAGATGATGAGAGACATTTACCGCCAGCAATTTGGGCGGCATTTCAGCTCCGAGTTCCACCCATTCCCACCAACACCACCACCACAATGATGAGCTTCGAGGATTGACAGTTCAGCCGCCCCACCACCATTTTTAGTGAATTCATTTTTCTTTTCTTCTTTTCTTCTTTTCTCTATTTCTTTTTCGAACATTGAGGACAATGTATGTTCTAAGTATGGGGTGGGGTGTGACTATGTGTTGTAATAACTCTACTACATTTGCTTGCTTGCTTCTATCCATAACACTTTGCATGTTTCATTTTCATAGTCACACGTTTCATTATTGGATTGCATGAAAAAGTTTGAAAAACCCATAAAAATTTGAAAATTTTGGAAAATTTTGAAAGAGTTCTTGTGCTTCTAAGATTAGAGATGACTTCTATGATAGTTCTTACTTGTGGAATGAGCTTTGATGATAATTCTATGCTTAAACGGAATAATGAATTGAAAAGAAATTGAATGTGTTGTTTATCCTTTCTTGCAAGTTTCATAATGTGAAAGTTATATCCAAATCATATTGAGAAATTGAGGTTGAAATCATATGATGAGTTCTTATACTTCTTTATGAAATGATTAAGGCAATTCGATTTTCTTTCTTCTTTCTTTGATCACTTAGCCCCACAATGAAAGTAATTGCCTCCCTTACCTATCCGGGAATTTGGAGGAGTTGATATTTGGCATGTTTGATGTCGGAGGGCCATGAAAGCAAATTTTTGCATTCAAAGAATAGAATTAATAGGTTTGGGGAAGTCAATCATGACGATGAGTAACTCGGCACCATTCACATAGCCGGGTGTTTGTGTCTTGCCAAAGTCGGATTGAGCGATATTTCTAGCGGATTATGGTATGTGCATCAAGGGTTTGAGGCATCTCGAAATTGAGAAACGCCAATCTCCTAGGCTTCGGTTTTTGTGCACCTCTGTCCATCTTTCAAAAATTAAAGTCGAAAAATAATGTGAAAAAGAAGAGAGCAAAGCTCAAAGTTGATGGTGTTGAAATTCAAATATAAAAAGAAAAAGAGTTGGGTTATCCATTTTCCCGGATTCATGCACCACATCCCTTATAAGTTTCCCTCCCTTCCGCATTCTAGACCTTACTTGAAAGTCCTTAAGATCAAAAGAATGTTATTTGACTTGGTGATCTAAATTGAAATTTCTTATGCTTGATTTTGACAATACTTGAAGATTATGATGTTTGTCTTAAAATTTAAGCGATTTGTGATGTTTCTTTACTTTACATTCTTTGGTTTATGTATACAAGTGTTTTTCAAGGATGAATGAAGCAAGGTTTGAGGATGATCTATTGACTAGAAGCATATTTACCTAATGGATGTTTTTGTTTTGAGATTGCATGCATATTTCATTCTAGCTTGTATTTTAGTGCTTTCGAAGACCTTGCTTGGGGACAAGCAAGTGACAAGTATGGGGTATTTTGTTAGCATGAAATATTGCGATATTCTAGGCACTTATTTTGGCTGTTTTGCCCTCATTATTGTGTACATGTATGAAGTTTAGAAGCAATTGTTAGTTTGTTCCTCTATTATTGTCGATATGGATGTCTACACTAGCTTTGTGTTGATTGTAGGCGAAAATGAGCTAAATAGGAGCTATTGAGAGAGAAAAGAGAGTAATCGATCATATTCGAGGATTAGGAACACATCAAGGAAGCTAAGGAAGGAGCTAGGATGAAGAATCTCACGACACAAAGGAAACTACAAGTATTCTACACTTCCACGCCCTGAATTACGGCCGTAGAAGAGTCCACGCTCTAAACCACGGCCGTGGATCTTGGCATCATGAGCGTGGAGTATTCCAGTAAGTTACACGGCCTAAAGTACGGTCGTGGAAGTCACAAGAGACCGTAATCCATTTCCACGCCCTAAACCACGGTCGTGGAAACCCTTGAGACCGTGATTTAGGCGATCTTATGACGACTCTTTATTTGCCACGTTATTTACGTGATGGGCCTGGACGGTTATTTCTTTCCCGTCTTATAAAAAGGTCGGAAAAGAGAGTTTTGGGGAGCCGCGCTTACGCCCGCTAATTCTCACAACATTTGCGTTTGATCCCACGGAGACGCCGACGGACGCTGATGGCCGCTTACCTTGCTTGGAGCATTCTTGCCTAGGGTTGATTGAAGATCGCCGAAGGTTTAGTCTCTTTCTTAGGTTTTGACATTGAAGACGGATTGACAACCTATTCTTCATACTTGCCTTAGATTCTTCTGAGGTTTTGTGTTATACATTCTGAATCCATCAAACATTGCTTCTTGTGTTACGGATTTGAGAATTGGTTTTGAAGTTTTATTAAGTATTCGAGGGGTTTCATCTTTCATTCTCTTTAATTTGAATATTAATATTATGACAATGGTTATTGGCTAAAACCCTTTAGCAATTCTAAGGTGAATGGTTGATAGTTGTGGCTTAGATGATGATAGATCGATCGTAAATTGATTGGACCTTGACAGTTAGAGAAATCTCGTCGACGAACCCAAATCACGGCCTGTTCTTGGGGTTCCACGGCCGTGGTTCTCAAGATCTTACCGTGATTTACCCTAGTTTACGAGCTTTGCTTTTACTTTGATCCAAGGTTAAAGATTAGCTTTAATATAGTCTTGGTTTACCCTTTTCTAGGTAGTAGTGAGACTCATCATCCTCTATTTTGATTTCGAGTGTCACAACCTTAATCGTTTTAGTTCGTCTTGATCCTTGGGTTACAAGTTTGGGTATTTGAGATTAATTCTTGTCCATAGATCCTTTCTATACTGAAGCATCAACAACCTTTATAGAGAGTGTCTTTAGATAAGTCATATAAAGTTTTGGAACTTCACCGTACATTGCTTTACTTTAGCATACCTTTGCAACTCTTAACTCTGTCCTTAGTTCTTTAGTATATCTTGAATCGATTGCCACAATTAGATACCTGTATCTTTAGGGTTGTTGTTTTCCCAATACTTGCAAAGCTTTACCTTTTTATTGCTCGATAACTTGAGACTGGGTTTTGTTTCACCAATTCCCTGTGATCGATACTCTGGAATATTTGTTAATCTACGTCGATCCGTACACTACATGTTCGCTTGCTTTTATTCTAGTTTTATAAATTTAAGACTTGATTGTACGCACGTTTTAGGGCGAACACATCCTTTCTCCAAGTAGGTGTAGAATTTATACTTCACTTTCCTTATGTAACATCAACCCGACGGTAGAGGTTCTAACCTCAATCTTCCATATACTTTTTGTACATCTCTTGTCGACATCAAACTTCAAAACTTCGGTCTTCTCTTACTCTTGTTGGTCACATTAAGCATCTCTTGGTATTTCATAAAAAATCTTCACAACCGTACTAGTATGCCCCGTGGAGAACGCTAGGCGAAATTCCCCAACCACAATCACTAAAAGATCCACTCATTACTTCACCAAGTACTAACATCACAACTCTAAGCTTGCAGTGTTGCCCTAATTTGGGTCCTCCCTTTCACGCCATAGCATCCATGGCTCTTCCGCGTGAATTTGAAACATCTGGCTCGGCTTTTGCTCGCAAAAACTTACCATCCATTTCATTAGAACGAACATATTATGCATCCTCTTATAATATTCTCCTCTACTCACCACAAACAATGAAAACCTCACCTTCCTCTTGATCTACTAGTTCCCTTTACCATGATCAAACCTTAAAACTTCTAATCTGGGTCGTTCTATCAATGCCGTTCTCATGACCTAAAAAGGTCGCAAAAGGGTCATCTTCATCCTCCCCTGGGAGGTCTGTAATAGTTACTTGCTTGAACTCATTCAACATTATTTGATTTAAGACAAATGCGCTTCCGTTGACGTACTTCCTTACCATTGACATTGATCCACCGCGAATACTTTAAGCTCTTGTTGTCATTCCTCTATATGACCATAGTCTTGTTTACTCATCCCCTCTACACTCACCAATAGACAGCCCGCACCTATGTGTTCTCAATTGTCACCGATTAACTTGTATCTGACCTTCTCAGAAGTCAACGACTTATTATTCTACTACACTTCTCATGTTACCATTCTCATGAAGGCCACCCTCCTCGGGGTACCCTACCTTAAACTCCGTTAGTTCCTTCTTCATTCCACGCTTCCTTTTCTTTATAAGATAACAATATCTTGTTGGCCTTGTTGTTTCACACTCCCCCCTTACATAGGCTTAACTATTCTCCCGTGATATCTTGTAAATGTGTCTTCTTAACATCTCTAACGTTAGTCAGCATCCTCTCGCATTCTTGGTCGGTATCTTAAGTCCTTCAATAAAAGCTCCTTGTTTCGTCTTTCATCTTCTTGGGATCATCATTTATACACACTTCCTCCTTCTTGGCGTTTCTTAGACTTATCATCATTACAGAAACCGGTCAAATCCATGTGAATCCCACCATGTCCTTCTTCTCGTAACTCTAGTAATGTTGACACTTCACTTATTGGTACCTCGTAAGCTTAACTTACGGTATCTTAAATGTTTAGCAAATGGTTCGATCACTCTTCTCGTCTTGACTCCAATGCTTAGGAGCGCCTAAAAAAAACTTCACATCTTAACGGAATACTACCTTTAACCTTGCTAGAATGTACCCATCTCCTCTCATATTTGCATCTTTAGTTGTCCATGCGTCTTCTTGAAGAACTTAAGTTCCTTACCTCTATAGGTCTCGTCGTTTTTCAATCATGGCTTCTTTGGAACCACTTCCGCACATTAATGTTGCTCTCTTTACTTGTATTATCTCTATCTCGATTTCTCTTTAGTTGTCTCGAGTTTTCCTTCCACTTGTTCATCCTTCATTTATGTCATCTTTAATCATCCTCTTCGACATCCTTTTAAAGGAATCAGAGAAATGCCCTGGTGTTCGCCAGCACGAAATGCTCAACTTGATACTTGAGCGTACTCATCCACATATGAACATTATCCGGAGCCAAACAACGTTGCCTTAAAGGTGATGATGTCATACTATCATCTTATCTATTAGGTCCCAAATTCATATGCTACTATATATAATAAGAATCCGTATATAAGACTATATAAGTCCTATGTCCATATTACTACTCATATCACACATCCGGCAAACCATTACAACAATACAAGGTCCAAACATGTACTATAGTCCACATATATAACTATACATATAAACCACGTCCATCATGCAAATACAGTCCATATATACTATACGTATCTACATATATACATATACATATACATATATATATATATATATATATATATATATATATATATATATCAAAGTCCAATAAACTAAGCTGCCAAGATCCGCGGAAGGAGTGGTGGTCCGTACATTCTAACCCCGACTGACTATGTTCGTGATTTTGAAAACAAAAAATCATATTAAATTTAGAACCCTTGGGGGTTCTCTTTCCCTCTATCCGGCCTTTAGAAGATTGGGAGTGCCATTGTTGTCAACCGAGGGCTCTGATACCGTAACACCCCAACTCCGCGGGACTCGGGCCGCCACAGGCGGAGACCTCACAATGGGTCCCGGCCCTTAGCATGACAACAATTTCACCGGATCTTGCAACAAGGCCCAAATAAAGGCGCCACAGGGGAAGCAGCACACAGGGGCGGCGGCTAGGGCCTCTTGGTGGAGCTCCGGTGGACGAAGGCAGGCAGGGCTCTCCAGTGGTGAAGTGTATCGAAGGAGGCACGTGGTTGTTCTCGGCGGCTCGATCCAGATGAAGAAGAGGGTGAGGGGTTACTAGCGATTGTTGAAAGGGAGATCGGGAAGAGGAAAGTGTTGGGCGAGGCTAAGAAGGATGAGGTGACTCGCATAGGTCTATGGTGATGGATCAAGCGTGATAGAGAGGAGGTTGGCAGCGGAACGACGTCGACGGTGGCGTCTCCCTGGTCTCCGGTCGGCGGCAACAGAGGCTAAGGAAGAGAGTTGCTCTCTTGGCTCTTAAGTTTGAACGTGAATGAGGAACCATCAGAAAAGCATATGCGCCTGTGTATCGAGAGAGAGAGACAAGTATGGGAAAGATCGAGGGGTTGCTTGCTTGCAATCTGCGGGTGACGAGAGGTCGGTAGGCAGAAGGGTTGCAAGAGGGTGACAACTGACAAGGTTGGCAAGGGAAGAGAGACACGCCACCTGGAGAAGGAAAGTACAGCTAAAGGGAAAGGATAAAAAAAAAGGAAAAAAAGGTAAAGGAGAAAAGGAAATAAGGGAAACAAGAATCAAACAAACTCGATCGGTTATTATTGGAATATAAATTTCAGATCGGAAACCTTTTCTGAATTTTCCGCAAATAATAAAATGGATATACATAAACGTATCTAAAATTTAAATATACTCGGGAAAATATTTTGCGTCATAAAAATACCTTCTACAAATTTTTAAGCTAAAAGATATCGTTAAAAGCCGGAAAAATAAATATCGCAAACGCGCCAAAAATTTGGGGCGTTACAAAGAACTTGTATGAATATAAATGCAAGATCCGGAGACATTTTGACGAAGATCAATTATAATGTTTATACATATCGGATTAATATATGCATATGATACGTAAGTTTGTAACCTACTGGTATGTAAGTGGTTGACCTATTCATATATGAGTTGTTGACCTACTCATAGTAAGTTAAATTTTATCAATATCATAAATACACGAAAAAATTTAAACTCTTACAAACATATATAAACTAGTTTTTTTTAAAAAGAAATTAACCAATGTACGGATTCAAATCAGTTAAACAAATTAGTGAGTTGATTAAGTAGGTATTTTACGTAACATTGAGAATAAAGTAGGTACCTTTTGTGTTTCTATTAACAAAGTAGGCATCCTAAATTATGATGAAAAAGATTTAATCAGAAATTATAAAAGAAATTACCATGTAAGTCAACCTTCTCTCTCCTATCTCATTTAATTATTTTCCTAATTAAAGATTTAAAGAAATATGTTGTTACGTCAAATAAGGAATGAGATAATAATTGATTCTAAAATTTCTCCCTAATTATTTTCCTAATTAAATATTTAAATAAATCTGCTCCCTAATTATTTATTTATCATAATTAAAGAAATATGTTGTTATTAATTTCGTGGTTATGTACATATGCTGATACATAATTTCAATGTAGTTGAGACGTGATATTTCCGTGATGAATACATAATTTTTGCGACTTTCTACATAACGATTACGTTTATGTAGTACAAGTGTCTGTCATTTTGACAATGTTTGGTTACACAAATTTGTCATTTACACAAGGTTTGGTTATACAAGTCTTTTATGTATTAACATTGTGTAATTGAATATGTATGCCCAATGCATTTTATGTAGTTGATATTTGTGTTTTATGTATTTTACCATTGTGTAATTGAAATTGTGTACGGACATTGTGTAATTGAAAATATGTAATAAAATTGTGTATCGTTAAAAGAATACACGAAGTTTGGTTAGTCTAACCGGTATAAGGGTGGGAGGGTGGTGCTACTCGTGCAGAGTTCGAATCCTACCTTTGACACAATCTTTTACTTATTATAATTAAGAAGATAAATAAGAATATTTAGTTTCCCGATTTGACAAAATTTAATTGATTATTAATAGGAGAGAGAAGAATCTTTGAATTTCCATATTTTTGGCCATATCCACTCAATTTTATCTTTTTTTTTAATTGTAAAAATAGGGTGCCTAGTTAGTATACATGTTACAAAATGCGCCTTATTTCACCAATCTTCTCTTGATTATTCAGGAATATTAAAAGGGATATATCTACTTTACCAAAAAAAAAGGGATATATGTTGAAGATTATATAAAATGTTTTTTTACACAATATAAGTTAGATTATTGAATTATTTTGAGATTTACGACTGAAAATAATGATTAAGATGAACCAAACGCCGCCTTATTCCAAAATTATATAAAGGGCTTAATTATGAATTATTTTGAGATTTTAGTCGGCAACAATTGAGTGATGTTAATCGAGACCCGGTTCGAAGGCAGCGGTGGCGCCTTGAGAGTGCGCATGGGCCTCGCGCACTCGCAAGGCGTATGCGCGCAGAAAGCCATGCAGGAGCAGCTCGCTTGAGGCGCACGGCTGGCGCACAGTGGGCCTGCGCGAGGCCCACTACGCATGCGCAGCCCGCCTGTGTGCCAGCCCTATAAGGGCAAGGCGCGCGGAGGCGGGTTGCACCCTTCCCTTGCCCTTGTTTTTTTCGCAGCCGTTGCGCCCTTCCTTTGTCCTCAAGTTTCTTCTCTTCTTCGATCCATTTCTTCTCTTCTTCGATAGGTCCAACAATGGTGAGAGATTCAGATGTTGAGAGTTCTAGCAGTAGTCCACTTGTGGATCGGTTTGAGGTTAGTTAATATTGTTTTTTTATCGTTTATTTATTTTTTGCATTAGACTTGAAACTAGTTAGTTTAGTTAGGTTCGGTTAGTTAGGAATAATTGAAATTGGATTATTTTCGATAGTTACTAGTATTGTTATCGATCTTATGATTGTTATAATAGCACGATGTAATATATATGTATATATATATATATAAAATATTGTAATATTATAATAGAAAAAAAAAAGATGTGAATTTAAAAAGTGAATTTATATTTTAGTTAGATGCGGTTAGTTAGGAATAATTAAAATTGGATTATTCCGAGAGTTACTATGTTTGTTATCGATTTTATGATTATAATAATAGCTCAATTTAGAATATATATATATATATATATATATTATAACAGAAAAAATAAAAATTTGAGTCTAAAAAATATTCACCTTGTGATGAAGAACATTAGAGAGAAGAGGAAGAGGGCGACGAGACTATTCACAGCATCCGCACGTCGAGAGGCTACAACTCGACGAGTTAAACTTGCCTCAACATCCGTTCAGGTACCTGTAGATGCACCTGTAGAGGCATCAGTTCAGGCACCTGTGGATGCACCTGTAGAGGCATCAGTTCATGCACCCACAGAGGCTTTTGGCGAGGAGGATGTCGTACATGTTTCACTTACTGCTGATTACGACACGGAGGAGTCAGCGCACGGTATATCTCATTTGGATGATATACTGGAAGATGAGCACGAGGAGATACCAGTTGAGGTAGAGCAGTAGCAGGACATACCACAGCAGGAGCAGGTACCTTTTGAGAGGGAGCAGGACGACTTACCTAAGCATGTACCTGTTGAGGAGCAAGTAGAGGAGGACATACCTCCTTTATTGACAGACTATGCTGACCACAGAGCTAGCGCTATATGGGCCGGTATGGATTCCTCCGTTATTAGAGTTGTTAGGAGACTCGACGCATTTAGTAGATTACGTGAGTGGCGACGAGATGTAGATGACCCATTTTCATGGTTTGGCTTAAATAGACGCAGCGGACTCATGGATTTGGAGGACGTACAGTTTGGCAGCGTCGATCATTGTTTGATTACGGCGTTTGTCGAGAGGTGGCACCTAGAGACAAACACATTCCACATGCCATTGGGGGGAGATGGGTATAGCGTTGCACGATGTTCAGGTTATTATGGGACTACTAGTTGATGGAGATGGAGCCACAGGTGGGGACGGTCTATAGGTAATTGGAGTGCAATGGACGTCGGCAAGATGTACGGATGACAATGGACCGTATGCCAAGACATGTACGCATCATCGACGAGCCATGGAGAGGTAGCTGATATCAATCCAACTAGTGAAAATCGGGTCTCCTCCAAATGGTGGGCTGCCCAACGATCGTATGTGAGAGGATATGAAAGCCTAAATCCACGTCCGTTAGCCGGACGTACCTCATCAAGGGGTGGGATTCGGGGTAGATGTCCAGGAGCATGTTGTGAAGCCCATACCTGAGATGGAGCCATGGGGGATATGGGTATAGCGTTGCACGGAGTTTGTTTTCCTTTACAACGCGCCCTACTCGTAGGATTCAACTCCGGTGTAGAATCTACATCTTTAGCTTTCTTCCCTTTCCACCCAGGACCACGTGTAGCAGAATGCTCAAAAGATCTAGGCTCTCTTCTTGTTGATCTCGGGGTTGGAGGTCGTCCCTTTTCCTTGACCTTCTGTGCCGGCTTCTTCATCGTCGTACCCCCGGGGTTTTCCATTTCCTCCAGAAAAGATGCAGTCTTATCTTGCTCATACGGGCTTAACATATTTGAGTTCATTCTTTCTCTAAACTTGTTCAGCGTCGCTTGACTCGGGTTTGAACGATCATCATCATCATCATCACCAATATCACCATCGGAAAAATTAACCGGAATCCAGTGAACTTGCTTCCAAAATGGGTGTATCTGAGACAAATAGATAGGTCTACGAGCCCGGGTTACGAGCCTAAAGTCATGCACACATGGCACTCCATGAACCTCTCTCCAATAACTATCCCGACACCCTTCATCATCTCTTGTATGTCGAGACTTGGTATAATTATTCCACAAGAGCGTGAAACACTCATTTGTTACGTAGTCGTGGAACAAGTCAAATATCGGTATACGCACCTACAAAAAAAGGTTTATTACATAACGAATAAATGTTTAACAATGTTTACATCAATTTAAATTTCGGTATATCCACCTCTCGTGGAATCCTCTCCCGTGACATCTCTAGAGAAGCTTGTAACTTCTGGACTTGGTCTGTGACCATCAAATGTATGCTATCACAAACCAGCTGAAATCCTCCAACACTAGAATCTAGTGTTTGCTTCAACAACTTGTGCGCGGACTCACACCTACAAAGAAAGGTTTATTACAAAAAACGAAGGAATGTTTTCTAATGTAGTGAATGTTTAAATAACTTACGCATTTGTCATTCGTGTGCCGAAATGATGATGTAGGTCAGTCTATGCTCGAATGATTGCCTCCTTGTACGGGTCAAGCCAATTCGTCTTGAGATAGGTCATTAACCTCGGAGATGATTGTCAATAGTCTCTCATTTCCAACAAACGATGTTGGTAGCTTCCATTGGATCTCGACTCGAACAAGGCATGACAATGGGATATGAAAACGGATTCCGCTTCCTTATTGCGCAAAACAAGGGCCGCTCTGTTAACTATGTGGCACTTTATGTGAAATGTGCACAATATATGCTTCACATCGAGAAATACTACACCCAAGACGCTTATAAGACCAAGCTCACGATTAGTGGCAATCATCTCCGGCATCTTTCCGTATAACAAATAACGGACCCTCCTCAAAGCCCACTCGTAGTGATCTCTATTCACCTGTGCCATGAACACAAAAGCAATTGCGAATGTCTTCTTGGTGCTAGTGATGCCTACGATCTCCAACAATGGCATATTGTATCTAAAAGTAATACAAAACAACGAATGAGTTACAATTTCTAAGGAAAAGATGATTGAATATAGGAAATAACATAGGGAAGCATGCTGAGCAAATGCCTCGGGTCGGGATGTGAGATAAAGAAATCAATCACCTCATCAGAATCTTGACTTCTCCGAGTGTTTACATAATATCCATGTTCCCTCAACGTGTGAAGTACTTGTTGTAATGAACCTCTTCCTTCGGCTTGTTCCATTCTAATCTTCAAACCGGTGTTGTAAACTTGACGGATGGAGGTGACATTGTCAGGATCCTCTAATTGCACGGATATTAATATATGCCTCGGTTTTAAGCCAGAATTCAATTCACGCTCCACCTTTCGGCTATGCTTGGGAGTCATACGTCCAACATATGCATGACCTCTTAACACCGAAGGAATAATATAGTTGTGGAATTCACATATAACCCTCACCGTCCACTTTTCCTCTTCAATTTGGGTTCCTACAAGTGTAATATCTAGAAATTTATTTCCGTTTATTTCCGTGTCGAACCGAATTTCGACCCGTGGATCTTTGTACATGACACCTAGGGTTATATACCATCACCATTTTTACCAATTTATGTGAGCCTAAATTCACATAAAATGATGAATTATTAACCAAACCCTAATTTGTATTTATATGTCTTTGATAAGGTCATGAAACTCTTTTGACAAGGTCATGCCATGTACTTGACAAACTCATGACAAGCTCTTGACAAGGCCTTGACAAGTTTCCAGCCCATCTCTTTTCCCTTGGTTCAGCCCACATCTTCATGCATTGCTTGACCTCGGATTTGCTTGCCTCCAAACTTACTTCACGTCTAGCCCAGCACTAACCTGCTCACGTCCAAACAGCATCTCTTACCTCTCTTTGGCCCTGCATGCTGATCTCTTTCAGCCCACTCTTGACAGCCCATACGCAACCTTGCTTCAGCCCACATGGATTGCCAAGTTGGACATCATTTAACAACCTAAGTTTTGCCAATATTATGAAAATCTCTCTCTTCAATTCTCACATGATGATAGCAGCCATTGATTGCAAAATAAATATTGTGTTTCCTTAACAGCCTTTAATTGCTCTTGTAAACAGTCAACACCTTTTACATTTACACTCACGTAACTGGTAAATCAAACGTAACCCTCCTTATCCTCCCTCACTATCCTTGCGTCATTTGAGAATTTACAGCAAACTTCCTTGTGCTTGCACGTACAGTAGTCCAGGAGCAAATGCAAGATCACAACAATAGCCCAGCCAAAAAACTCTCTTCCTCTCGTCGACTTTGAGACAAGCTTCCTCTGGTGGTACATCAGCCTGCACAACCAGTGACGACAACAATCTGTACAACCAGTGGTGACAGCAAAAGAGGGATCTTCTTCTCCATCCTCATATGCAGCCAATCAACTTCTGGAACGACTCCTCCCTTCTGCACTAGACCAGTCACGCAGCAGCCTGATCTTCACCTCTTATCGAGTCTTGTGGCTGAGTAAGACCCACATCCTTTCTCTCTTGTATTTCCCGCCTTTTGTATGTGCTAATGGATGCCTGAAAATCCTCATAAACCTACACAGAATGGTCAGCAGAAATAAATTCTTCAAACAGCTAAATTCCTGAGTTGCAAAAATTATCGAGCATCCAACTTCGTGACCAGATTTAGGTATGCTAGACTCATTATTTTTGGCTGAATTTCGGATATGGTATAGTTGGCATATTGTTGTAGACCATATTAAAATTTTAGAGGAATCCAACGAGTGGTATAGGAGTTATGATTTTTCGAAGTTGGGACCTTAAACAGTTTTTTTTCTGCTGTTGTTGAATATTCTGTGTTGAGAAAAACTGCTTGTGATGCAGTTTTGTGAGATAGTTTTGAATAGGTTTTTGATTTCTGTTGGACTTGGATTTCGGATATGTCATAGTAGGATTACATAATATAATATATCAAAATTTGAGAGGATTTTATCAAGAGGTTTAAGAGTTATGATTTTTCAAAGTTGAGACAGTAAGCAGTTTTTTTATTTTTGGTGAATTATACTAAGTGTTGGAAAAACTGTGTTAAAGCTATTTTTGGATCTAGATTTGAATGAGTTAGATATTTCTGATAAACATGAAATTTTGATGGATTAGAGTTCATATACTGTAGTTTATCGTGTAAAGTTTTGACGATGATACAACAGTTAGTTTTGGACTTATGATGTTCCGAAGTAGGGTAGTAACACAGTTTTTTGAGAAAAGAAGTGATTATTTTGGCTAAGTATGAACTATTGGTTGTTGGAACCAACTTTGGAGATTTATATAGAGAGTTTGGTTTAGTGTTTTAGAGAGATCTTTGGTCTTATGATTAGTATGTATATCATAGAAGTCTTGGATAATTTCCTTAGAATTTTTATAGTTTTATTCGGGCTTCATATCTTGGCCAAAGTTGGATCCTAGTAACCTTTTAGAAAGCAGAAAAAAATGTGTAGTTTTCTAGTTTCTACCTAAACTCACTCGTAAGAGTTTGAATATGATATTTATCCCCAAGTAAGAGTTTAAGTATATATTACGAGATTTTTGAAAGTTTTGGTACCAAGGGTAAAATGGTCATTTTAGCTAAGGAGGGTACTTTAGTAATTTCCCTTATGATGAGATTGTACATCTTAGAAGTTATAGACTTCTAAGACTATGGGATGTATTTTGATCCACTTGCCTCCTATGTCACGCAATTGAGTTTCTACGGTTGCGGATCGAGTTGTGATTAATGTAACACCCCGAATCCGCAGGACTCGGGATGCTACGGGTGGAGACCTCACAATGGGTCTCGACCCTTAGACTGACAACAATTTCACCGGATCTTACAACAAGACACAAATAAAGGCATAACCGAAATTCATTTTAATGCAATGATATGAACCCCAAAAGAAAACAACGCAAGACTCCAGCCGAGATACAACTCCAAAGGCAAACGTCATACACGCGACATACATAATACCATAAACAATACATAATACAACCCCTAAAACTCATCCTAAAATGTACGGACCCCGGCTGCCCACTCTTCCGGATCTCTCGGCCGCGTCCCTAACCTGCAAGGTAACTACAACAATATCGGTATAAAACCATTAGCTAGCATTCAAGGCATTAGAATCATGGTATTGGCACACACACATAAGGCATCATAAACACACAACATGCTCCAAAACACACAAACCGGTTTATTATCTTTTTATCATTAGGTCATATCCCGTTCTAATCAACTTCTTTTGTGACACGAGAATCTTAACGATCTCGCCCTTGTCCCCTTTCACCATACGGGTTTGTACTTGATGCGGATCAGCATCACCCGTTGGACTGGTCGCAAGGCACCTCCCAGTCATCCCCATTTTCGACTGGACAAGCGGTCACCGCCCGTTATCATACACTTGGGCCAAATATATACATATAAAGTCGGTGGTCCTATTACCGGTTTAGATGTTATAACATAAACAATAAACACACAAATAAACAATAAACACACACCACCAAACACGCATCGAAACTAATACAGAGAATACGAGATAAGTAAGTCCGGAGACTTACCTGACCCAAAGTTAAACCCGCTAAATCTCGTACTCAATTTCCCGCAGGAATGTAACTCAACACCTGATCAGACAAGGCACACAATCAATAACTAACCAACAAGCTAGAAGCCCGAGGCTTCAAGTCTCCCAAACCTATACGAGGTCACAACCCTAGCATGCTAGGTCCAACTCCTAATCCCAAAGATCATCCTATGATCGTACCGAAACATCACAATACTCATAATCCATCCAACAATTATATACGGTTCAAGGCCACTACTTGGCATTCCACTAAGTTATGCTAGATCCAGCCTAGCATGATACTAAAACTAAACGTAACTAGATCGAGGAAGAAGGCAACTCACATGACGTCAAAAGACGGAAGTCGATCGACGGATGTCGAACTTTGACTCGTTCGGCCTTTACGGGGTCGTTTCCGTACCTAGCACCAAAACTAAACAAATTTAGCTCTTACGCTAAATTTGGACATACTACATAGAATATATATAAACTATAAGAATAACCCCCGAAATTCAAATCCGAGTTTAACATCTTAAAACACTTCCCGGGCAATTTATACAATTTTTTAAACTTGATCATGAACCGGAATCACGACTTGAACGGTAAACCCAATTTTGAAATCCGAAAATATATATTCCGGCAACCTATACAACCTCATAAACCCAAGGAAAACTTGCTTTTAAAACCGAGGATAAACAAAACCATTCAACCGTTTTCCGAGGCAAAATATATCGTTCCAAAGCTGTGGGTTATATTCAATAAATATTTCCTTGTGCATTTTATGAAAATTATCTCAACAGGGGGCCTAATTGCAGCAATCCAAAAATATGGGTCAAATTTGTAATAACAAAACACGGGCACATTTTGTAATTAACACAAAACTGAGGGGCCCGATTTAAATATGAAAAAGGGTTTCTTTAACCCTTTGCAGGCTATGCCGCACACGCAAGAAATGAGGAACGCAGGAGGCGGCAAGCAGGGGAGGCTTCCCCTGTGGTAGGCTTGGCGGAGGAAGGCCGACGGTGCGGGAGGCGTGGCTCCGGGACCGGTGGTGGCAACGGTGGCAGTTTCCGGTGGTGGCGTCTCTCACTGGCGGCTGCAGGTAGGTCTGCGATTTCGACAACAGGTAGACAAAGAAGACGGGGAAGGAGGCGTTAACAAGGGTGGTGCTCGTTGCAGCTCTTGCTCCGGTGGGGTGTCTGCCAGTAGGCCGGAGAAGGTGGCCGGTGGTTGCAATGGGTCGCAGGGCGAAGCAAGGCTTCAGGCTTCTCTTTGCTGCGGTTGAGAGTGAAGTCAGGAGAGGAGATGTGTGGGTGAGTAATGAAAAGTAGCGTGAGAGAGGGAGGAGGTTCTGAGATACAATCACATGAGAGGTGAGGAGGGTGAGGGGTCGAGGCTGACCGGGGCTGAGGGGTCGGCTAGGAGACGTAGACGTAGGCAGCAGGGGGCTCAGGTCTAGGACAGATGGCTGCTAGCTTGGGCGGCATTCATATTGAGGAAGAAGACCAGCCAGGGAAGGTAACGCAGAAGAAAGAAAATGAAGAGAGTAAAATAAATAAATAAATAAATAAATAAATAAGTATATAAATAATTATATAAAGAAGGTTCATTGAAATAACTCGATCGAAAACTATCGGAATAGGATTTTCGGAACGGAAAACTTTTCCATAAAATAATATATCAAAAAGGAATATCTACACAATATATAAGCGCAAAATATAGTTTTCCATATAGAAATTGTTCTCATAATATTTTCGATGTTGATAAAATAATTTAAATACGGATAATATGTAGATATAATATATACATATATATAATCTTGTAAAATTTAATTTACGACGTAATATACCCGGAAAGATAAAATCGAAAACGCGCCTAAAAATTGGGGCGTTACAATTAAGGGAGTCGAGATTTGATTCAGGTAAGTCCTTTGGGCTTACTTAGCTAGCTTTCGGATATAAGTGTGAATAATGATAGTGGTGTTTGAATGATGTGTTTATAAGTATATCTAATATTGATTATCGACCGACCTACATAATTGGCCAAAGAGTAACGGGCGGTGACATTCTGCTCAGTTAGCCCGAGGGCGCTGGGGGTTTCTTTAAGGACTAGTCCATACTTGGTTTGCGGGGACGCAACTGGAGAAGGTGTGTCAAACCATCACCAGTTGGATAAGGAACGGAGACGAGAAATCTTAAGATTCTCGTGCATCAACTTTAAAAAACGGAATAAAGTGAATCACCTATGTTATCAGATAATAACCGGTTTGTGTGCCAGCATGATGATTGTTTTATTTTGCTTGAGTTGTGTTTGTGCTATTTTTATTCTACTTATATTTGGATTGTTAGCTAACGGTTTTATCCGTGTTGTAGATTCTGTAGAGATAGACGGTTGCAGAGAGATCCGGGACGGATGGTCAACCGGGTCCACGTACTCATTAGATGGTGACGGGGAGTCTTCCATTCAGAATGCATGTTATTAATATATCTAGGTTTTGTAAGGTTGTCATGTGTTGAGCATTCATGTAAATATTGTTTGTTATTTTCAAAGAATTTAAATACATTTGTGCCTTATTGTAAGATCCTAGTAAAGTTGTTGTTAAACCAAGGTCGGGACTCATTGTGAGGTCTTAATCAGTAGCTCTCCGAGTTCCAAGAATTCGGGGTGTTACAACAAGCTCAAACAAACACATACACTTCTTCGAGTTTTTTTTCCGGCTAGAACTTGGAACATGATAGGGATCTACGTCTTTTTTTTTTCTAGGTCCTCCGTGTCTATCACAACCCAATTGTAGGATACCAAAACCCCTTCTATCCAACCATGTTTTATTAATGACCAACACCATATTCATTGTGTTTGCCACATACCGAGTTCACCCCAATAAGTTCTCTCAATCCGCAAAATATCCATGAAGCTCAAATTTTGACGAATAATCCGTACCGAGAGCACGAGAATATTCCATAAGATCCTAAATAAAAATAACATAGAGTATTATTTTAAAAATACACATCATTTTATTCTTAAATGTCTAAACTACAATTCCGATTCTCTATTTTTAAATGTCTAATCTACAATTTCGATTCTCTATTCTAAAATGTCTAATCTACAATTCCGATTCTCTATTCTAAAATGTCTAAACTATTCTTACGGATCACTGTATTTTTCAATATCAAACGGCCTAATAGAGCTTTCACCATCGAATTCTACATCTACTTCTTCGAAAAACGACGACATTTTAACGGATTTCTTTGTTTACGTTGTTGAGCTTGGATGTACGTGATACAATTACTTCACATTATATAGGCTCGAAAAATCTACAACGGCTATAATCTAACGGTCCATTTGTTAAAGTTATAACAGCCAAAAATCCTTCTACGCGCGGGCGGACTCCGCCTCTATCAAGGCACGAGTCCGCCCGAAGAGTAAAGTTTATGAGCAAGGGCGGGAAGGGGATTTACTTAAGCCGAATATGGCGCCAATGTGAATCACCCCACAATCAACCGCTCAGCATTCACTCTTGTATAAATTGATCGGCAAAGCGCCGTCGCCGTCCTAATTGAGGCCATGGGAAAGAGGAAGAAGGCTAGGGTTTCTGTTGACGAGAAGCTCACCGGCGAAGACCAATCAAATCATCAAACACAAGATGATCCAGAAGACGGCCTTTATAAGGTCTGTCGAACCACCGTCTTCGCTTTCTTTTCGAATTTCGATCTCAAATTGGGCACATTTCTTCCTACGATACTCAACTGTTAAAGTTATGTAGATTCTCGGTGTGGAAAGAACAGCAACACAGCAGGAAATAAAGAGAGCATACCATAAGTTGGCTTTGCGGCTCCATCCTGATAAGAATCCCGATGATGTGGTACTAAATCTCTCAAGACTATTAATCTGTCTGTTTCTTGCCTTGGCCATTTCTCTCTCTTCAGTTTACTGTAATTGTCTGCAGGAAGCTAAGGGAAAGTTCCAACAGCTGCAAAAAGTGATGTCCATTCTTGGCGATGAAGAGAAACGAGCACTTTATGACCAAAACGGATTTGTAGACGATGATGTAAGTCACTATTAAAATTCTATTGAGGAAAATGCAAGAATTAGCATTAATACAGATGAACACGTATCAATTTTAGGGTCTGGCAGGAGAAGCTGCTCAGAATTTGCGAGAGTATTTCAGAAGCATGTATACGAGGGTTAGTGTTGGTTTCTGTTGAATTAGTGTGTCCCAAGTGAGTATTGTTGAATGAGAGTCATTTTGTGTTTTTGTAGGTGACTATAGCTGATATCGAAAATTTTGAAGCAACCTACAGGGGTTCTGAATCTGAGAAGAATGATCTTATTAACCTTTACAAGGAGTTGAAGGGTAATATGAACAAGTATGTCATGTCCCTAATATTCACATTGATCATCCCCTTAAAAAATGTAGAGTTTATAACCACTTGACATGGCAGGCTCTTCTGCGCAATGCTGTGCTCAGATCCCAGGTTGGATTCCCACAGGTTCAAAGATTTGCTCGATGAGGCTATAGCTTCAGGCGATGTGAAGGAGACCAAGGTCTATAGGAAGTGGGCTAAGAAGGTGTCTGAAACAAAACCACCCACAAGCCCTATAAGGCGTAGGCATAAGTAAACCAGCTCTTCAATTCTTGAATTTATGTTTAAGTCGTGACATTTTCAGAAATTGAAGCTTGTGAGTTGCTGTGACAGGCCAAAGAAGTCGAATGCAGATTTATATGCAATCATAGCTGAGCGACAAAATGAGAGGAAAGACAAGTTTGACTCGATGTTTTCATGTATAATCTCCAAGTATGGTGGGGCTGAAGAACCCACTGAAGAGGAGTTCAAAGCTGCACAGGAAAGTCTAGAGAAGACGCGAAAATCTGCTAAGAAAGCGAAGCTCAAGTAGCCAGTAAAATCAGGTTTCTAGATGAAGTCATTTTACTTTGAAGCTAAACAGAAGAACAATTTGATACAAGGATAATTGTAAGGATCTTCAACACCAAAACTCGCTCTTGATTGGAAGATAAGAGAAGAAGATGGTTGAATTGGCAAGAGGATAGACAATGTTGAACCAATTGAAATGTATTGAATCAGAGGATTCTACTGTGAATATGTTTGTTTGTCTTCTTCATTTGATAAAGCATGAGTACAAATATATTGAAAACAGGCTGTGAGACAATGTTAGATTGGGCCATTCATTTGGGCTTTCAACTATGGGCTAGCTACTCTAGCATCACCACCTGTCGATCCCAAGTCCGTAAGACGTAGTTGGGAGCATAGCAATACATGATCTTTTGAAGATATGAAAGCTACCAGCAAGGAATTGTTCTGGACTTTTTGCTGAACAAAATGATAGTCGATTTGATTATGTGAGGCATAACAGCATATTTAAATTTATAGCACTCACCAAATTAACAAATGTATAAACTATTACTATAAAAATGTTAAATCGTCTTTATTTTTTTTAAGGATAGTATTTAAAGATACTTAAAGATAATTTTTTAAATTGAAAATTTTATAACTTTTATTTTTTAAGATTTACATTTCAATTTTGAAGTTATTTTATTTTCCATCTTAAAATTTTATTTTACTTTACAATCTTCATAAATAGTTATCTAGTATTAATTTATTTTATATTATATAAGAAATGAAAAATTAGAATATATTGTATTTCATAAATTAAACTATTTTATTGTTTATCTAAAATATAATTAATTAAACGATAACATACAAAATTAATTTCAATTTCTTTTCAGTTAATTAACTTATATCATTATGATACATTTAAAAATATTTTATAAATAAAAAAAATTAACTATTAAGTTTTAAAGTTATCCCCATGTCTTGACATGGAACTAAATTAGTTTAAAGTTCAAAACACAAATAACGTTTTTGTTAAAGAGAGTTCACAAAAAGGTAGTCTACTAACACATTTATACAATACCAATGTATTGGGTTGGCTGAATGTATAAATATTAGTTAAAATGTATTAACATCAATCCCATCTTATTTAGGATAGATTGCCAAGATGTAAGAGGCAACCATGACTACCCTACAGTTTGTGAAATGACTATTCACGAATTCGATATCTTCATCAGTAAGTATGCCGTGGCCGGGATTAATACGCTTACCTTAGTAAAACAAACTTATATTTCTTTACTATGTCTACTTTTTTTTACGGATACTTACAATATGGATTTTCATATGATTACATACATCACATAAAACACTGTAGTGATTTTCAAGAGGCAGTTCCTCTGGACTCCTGAATATCCAACTCATGCTCTGCTACCATGATACATGAATCAGCTTCTAAGGCAGATCCACCATCACCTTTATTCTTCTCTACGAATTCTTTTGAAGGATTAAGCATCTCGGCAGTGCACTTGACGTCTGGCGCTATACCAACTTTGTCAATTTCATGCAGTGATGGTGATAAGTACTTTGCAACCGTTACAAATAGAGCTGAACCATCATGCAACTCAGTCACACTCTGCACCAGTAATTGTTTCAAACATCCAAGCACGTCTAGTGAGACTTCTTGAAAAGAGTCTGAATTCGACTTATATGGGAAACTAGGCTATTTCTTATGCCAAACTAAAGAGTTGGAATCCGACTTATATGTTCAGCAAGAAGGTACCTGTATTTTTCCCTTGCCAAAGGTTCGGTTTCCAACGAGGATAGCACGGCCATTATCATGAAGTGCCCCGGCCAAAATCTCACTTGCACTTGCACTTCCCTCATTCACCTATTCCAAGACAAGGTTAACTTTCAAATGGAGGTTTTCAATTTTTTTTAGTAAAAGAAACAATAGCTAAAATAAGACTAATTGTCAGAAAATTCATACGTTAGTCAAGTGTAATCCCTATACAACTTTAGACAATGAAAACTAACATCAGACGGCCATTGATCATGTCAATCTCAAGTTTTTTCCTGATTCACCAAGTGATGGCGTGTCGCTTGATAAAGTGCACAACTGCATTATGTTTTATGTAGTTTCAGTGAACTAAAGAGTTTGATCAGCTAGGAACTTACTAGTACAACAAGGGGGTCATGTGTTATAGCATGTCTATTTACTGTGCTTATAGGTATCATATTTCCTTCCCTGTCAATTGTATTCACAAGAGTCTCGTCTCCATCAAGCCACATTTGAGCAACATCAAGGCCAGCTTTAACCAAGCCTCCCTGTTATATTTGATTCAACTATACAGAGGTTAAGAAATGAACCTGCTTCCGTAGTTAGGAGCTGCATCCAAAGAAATCAAGACTAACCGGATTGTTTCTCAAATCCAATATGTAAGAGTGTACATCCTGATCTTCCAGTTGATGAATTACCTTTTCCATATCTGGAGCAGCACTCTGAAATATAAGTAGTTTCACCACAAGTGCTTATCAATGAAATATGCAGTGGATGATTCTCATACAATGGATAAACCATGGACATTGCAGTCTAAAATATATTTGAATACTAACACAGACATTAGCATGGAACACAAGATATGAGTGTTTATCACCTGAGAAAAGGTAGCTAGCCTTACATACCCCATCCTAGACAAATGCCCATCTGGGGATACGTGTGAGATGATGGCACTGGATATAGGCGAAAATTTGATGAACTCACGAGGAAGGTTTACCTTTTTATAAGGCAAAATTAAAGATTTTACTTTTTAACAACAAAACTATAAAAGTTGCTTCCAATTTTAACAAATTGAAATCACACCTCTCGGAACCTAGGAATGCTTTGATCAACTGTAACCTGCATACAAAAGCTCTACATCAGTGATCCAGCGAAATTATGTAAGGGAAGACACTAGAACCCACACGTTTTGACAATCCAACTACCGTAAATGATTGTATTTTGCATCCATTTAGCATAGCAAGTTATAAAACAGCCATATAAACATCCAACTACACGTTTCTCATTCCTTTCTTAGCACAAATAAAGCAATAGTATTATAAAACTAAAACATAATAACCCTTTTTCTAGCCTCTGGTAGGAGCTGAAGTTTTGTCCTCGTCTATAAAAAACTTGTTAAAACATATCACTAACTAATTTTTCACAAGACTCCATGCAGATGATGATATTTTTCCTTCGAACTATTGCAAGGTAATAAAAGAGCTGTACGAGTTATAACGTGCACATCCATGATGACAAACTTAACAGGCTTTAACTTCTAGATACGAAAAATGAAAGAATAAATAATATTTGAACAAGGAAAAATAATATAAACTAATATTACATTTCGGACTTTTACTCTAACAGTTGTTCCAGCCCGTCCTCGAAGCTTTTGTGCCGCTGTCTCACTATCAATTCCATCAAGTTTTTCTCCTGTCAATTCCAGGATCGGTGTTTCATGATTTTGTTTACACAACTGTTCCGATAGTAATGAAGATGTTCAACAACCCTTAGATACAAAATTTGCATTCGAATTTTAATTTCAGAATTAAAGGGTATAATAAGAATGCAAGATATATATGTGAGAAAAGAAAAAAAAAACAATAGATAACGGCATCAAAATAAATCTAAGTGAATAGGTGTTATGTAAACAAAATGCCTATAGATGAGTGACAATATGTAATGGGAAAAATTTATAGGCAAAATATTTGATGCATCAATAGGTAGGATGTTGAAGGCCTGTGGTATTATTTATATGGTGAAAAGAGGATATGAAAAATAAGAAGCTTCTATGGTGAAAGACATATATTTCAGCATTTCTGACTTAATGTAATGAAAAATGGGCATTTTAAGAAAGAAAAATCACACCATTGATTTCAACTAATTCATCTCCTTGATGTATGCCGGCTCGAGCAGCTGGGCTATCTTCCACACATGACAAAACAACCTTCAAAATCGACAATAATAATATTAGTGTGCTAAATGGGTATGTCAAAGCAGAAAATCGAAAGAACGGAACTTTTTCGGGATATCCGATTATCAGACTAACTCTTACAAGAACGTGAAAGCAATGTCAAACTCAAAAGGCATAAATTTATACTATAAAACTCTTGACGCATGTAGATACTTGAAAATAAAATATTGACGTGCTATATGTGGAAATTATGAGGGATCATATATCCAAATATGATGAATAAGCTTACCAAATGCCCAGTAGCAGGATCAACATTGATAAAGAGGCCAACTCCTTGCAGATTCCCATCACTTCCAATTCTAAAACTTTGGTATTCCTTTTAAACAGAAAATATTTATCAGATCCAGTCTCCTAATCTAACTATTAAATAAGGTACTACATGATTCAGATGAATAGTTGGCTGATTTATGACAATCTATTTGAAGATTACAAATTTGATTCAGTACCATTTTTTGTCAGATTATTATTGTCCTAATCCAAAATTGCACATCCACTTTGATGGTAGAGTAATCAATTAGATAGGTCAACAAGACTCGATCACTTCAATGGAAGAAAATATGAAATTTTGTGTTGATACAAGAAATACCTTTGGGCTGATAATTCTTGTGAAAGGATCTTCTAAGCTAGCCAGCATTGCCTTAATCTTTGCATAAGCTGCATCAGCTGACTTTAACGGGAACATCTCGACCATCGTCTGTTGTAGCTTTAGATCCCAGTCTAAAAAATCAAAGCAAATTTCATTGTTCCAGTTAGAGATAAGATATTCTTCATTCTTGCATTATCATAGTGATAAACAAAATTACATGGATGTAGTTAAAAGTACCTTGGTGGTTGAAGGTTGGATCAACAAAAGTTTCTCTAATTAAACCCCAAGCTTCTATCAGGGTTCTTTGTACTTTGTTCACCTACCATTGCCGAAAGATAAAGAAGCATATAAGCATGACCATGCCTCTAGCATGTCTGATAACATCTTTATAATTCATAGGTCAATTACCAACTTAAGTGTAAACAGAAACGTACAAGGAGAAGAATATTTGCAGTGGAAAACATAATCACTTGAGTTTATTCATACGGCTGC
This sequence comes from Fagopyrum esculentum, assembly GCA_033239045.1. Classification (NCBI taxonomy): domain Eukaryota; kingdom Viridiplantae; phylum Streptophyta; class Magnoliopsida; order Caryophyllales; family Polygonaceae; genus Fagopyrum; species Fagopyrum esculentum. The sequence continues at coordinate 71,099,292 of BSUD01000008.1, forward strand.
ATAATCACTCGAGTTTATTCTTAACAAATGGTAGAAAATCATATAGTTCTTCAAACTAGGAATCACTAGCCCACCACATGATGGACTTGCTCACTTGCACAAGGAATACAATTACATCGTTACAATCTATTGCCATTTATTGTTCTATCATCATCACCTCATCACTTTCCGCTATCAAATTTTGAGTTCAAGAGAAGCAGACGAATCACCACAGTACACCGACAAAAAGGTAGGGATGAATAAATATGATCAACAAATAAATAAATAAATAAATAAATAAATAAACAAGGTAGGGATGAATAAAGTGATCAACAACTACAAGTATAAAAAAAAGGCCTGAAAGAGTTCAGAACTTGTAACCTCGCTGGTACGCGATACTGGGAAAGCAACGGTGAGAGACTCGGCGAGAGCAGCAGACGAATCACCACAGTACACCGACAAAAAGGCGGCTGCTCCGGCGGCAAAATTGAAAGCAGATTTGGCCATCAATTCACCAATTCTTTTGTAAGAATGATGAGGAACCAAAGTTTTGGAATTCATAAAGCTAGAACGTAACGAATCTCGCGAAAACTCTGCTCTGAACCTCCTGCTCACACCTAGAGGCAACATCAGATTGACTTTCCAATCACCATTAGTCAATGGAGAGAGAGATGGCCGGACGATATCGAAACTGTGGTTCAACACCTCCATTTCCGACGAAGATGATCTCGGAGGCTGATCGTAGACAGAGAAAGTTGGTTAATGGCTGGCTGCTCCTCTAGTGAGATTCCGGTAGGGGCCCATATCAACGCAAAATGAATCTTCGGCCTTGGGTTTCAAATGCCACTAGCGTCCCCAACTTGACCACCACTGTAATACTGTATGGGGCTTTATTTGGGCCAGGGCCTGTTTATCCAAATGTAGTGGTGACCCAACACTCATGTAGCCTTGGAAAAACCATTCTTGAGTCGAATATAATATAATAAAATAAAACCTGCATAAATTAGCTCATAATTAAACATGCTTTTAAGGTTTGGAAAATAATATAATTTGGACCGAAAATTAGCCACGAGAATCATTCAACTTTTGCGTGTGTATGGACTCGTGATGTTTTAATGTCGGTATACGATCCATCCATCACGATCCATCCATCATCTCTTCCTTTCACACACAAATATTTACATGAGATGACTTTCATTTCCTTCTCAAGGATGTTCATCGACTTCTTCCAAGAAATGGTTTTCATCTCCCTTTTAAAAATGATCCGAAAAGTGGTCATTATTTCTCTTCTAAAAATGTTCCGGAAAATGGGGTTCATCTCCTTCTTAGAAATTTTCTTAATTCTTCTACTAGAAATTGTTTTCATTTCTTTGCGGGAAATGATCTTCATTTCTTTTCTATAAATTGTTTCATTTCTTTCCTAGAAATGTTATTCATTTCTCTCTTGGAAAAAACTTTGACTCTTCCTTTTTTTTTCTAAAAATGTTCTTCATTTTGTCTTTAGCTTCCATCTTTTTTTTAAAAGTGTTATTTACTTGTCTTTTAGCTTCCATAGTTTTGGTCTTGAAGCTTTTGACTTTTCCTCTTCTGCTCCTTGAAGTGCTCTCCATTCCTTACTTCCTCGCATTAATAATCATGTTCTCCTTGAAGTGCTCTTCATTCCTTGCTTCCTAGCATTGATAATCATGTTCTTGAAGTGTAGTAGGTTCGAAGATGCTCTTGCATCACCTGAAGCTCGAGCTATCCAAATTAAACCAATTTTGAAAATAGAGAAAATTGAATTGGTTTTTAAAATAAGTATCCAAGGAGAGTTTAGTATACTTGAATTCCTGAATTGTGTTTCTCTCGTGAGATCTTTTAGAATAATGTGATGTTTTTTTTTTTTTTTTTTGATACAAGGGTAAGCAAAATGGGGGGAAAGTCTCTAAAGACTTGTCGCCCCAAAGCATCCAAAGGATGAAGTCTTCAACATCTTCCGATAGCACCTCGTCACCCGCTGCTGACGCGAAATCAATGCAACGCAAGTAAATCTGCTACGGTGTTGTAAAATCAGCAAAGTAGTGAGCATAAAGCTGATCAAAACCGGAGATCAAGGAGTAGACGTCCGAGAAGATCATAACGGAGACACGGAGAAGAAAGGTGGAGCCGGAGGAGGACAAACAACACGACAATGTAAAACATCTCTCAAAGATGAAACGGGTAATGGGCGAGCCAAGCACTATCAGAATAGCACCGCCAGACGCATGTACAGCAGGACACGAACTCCTGGGGAAGTGAAAGACGAGAATCGGGGAAGAGCCTCCCATCAAAAGAAATCGTCATGAAAGAACACCACCACGACAGCAATCCAGTCACGACTCTAAACATACACCGAAATCTGTAGGAGAACTTGAAAACAAGAGCATGCCAAGATCCACCTCAACGAAACTCACGAACATATTCATAAGGAGCTTTTCACTCAATTTACAACTTCAAAGATTGGTTCAAATAAGATGAAACATCTCTGTTTTTTCAAGTTTATCAGTTAAAAGCTTTGTTCTAGTCAAATTCCATAGACAGAAATGGTCGGAATTTGTGACTCTTGGGTGAGAAACCCTATTCCATAGGTAGTATGACCAATGTCGTTGTTCATAAACCATGAAATATTTATCAAAAGCTTCATGCTTTTTTTCCCGAAGTTCACCAACTTTTCTCAAACAAGGATGAAAATTTCAAATTAAGTTCCATGAATATATACAAACTTTGAACTCTATCAATAGGATCGATAGATCAGAAATCTAGAGTTGAAGGTTTGTAGAAAGGATATTGTTCGAAAGTGAATCAAGGCGAAGAAGGGTAACATAACAAGCGGTTGCATCTCCTGTAATTCCCAAATAAGCCAACAAATAGTCCGGGGGCACTAAGAAGGTAAATATACGACACATGGATAGACATTAGAGCATTACACTCCAGATTGTTCAAATGAGTATGAGTCGCTCAAGATTGTTCAAGAACATAATAGGTTACTCGAGATTGTTAAAGGAGTATCTTCGATGACTAGGAAAAAACTATTTGATATAAGAGATCTACAAAACCCTACTCTTGTTCTTCCACTTTACTCAAAATATCAAGTGTTATTAGATAATTTCCTTCAACAACTTATTTTGGAGTTAAAACACAATTTCTAGAAAAATAAAAGGTTCAGGGTTCTAGGTTTCCAATTGTTCATAAATAACTCAATTTTGAGGAAAATTTCAAAACAAGGTCGAAGATTAGAGTTACAAAAAAGGAGATCGAAGGTTAAGCAAAAAAATACACAAAGTTTAATTAGTCCAACTAGTATAAGGGTGAGAGGGAGAGTCTGTCATCCAGAGTTCGAATCCTAAGTTTGACACTTCGACCTTTGGAAACCTTCCTTCTTATAAGTAGAATACCATTAACACAACAAACACTGAATCACTTCATAAATGAAAATATAGATTGGAATATCACAAACTCCAAGGGGGGGATTGGAGGAATTAAACGAACAAGAAATTGTAAGCAAAATACAATATATTCATCCCAAATCTATAAACAAAATTGTTCTAAGAAAGTAAAAGCCTCTAATGTATCGGCCCCACGTGAAATCTATATGCTATATTTAATGACAAACAATATCTTTTTTATATGACTAAGAAAAATAGTTTTGTGCTACGCACGGGTCCACAAATATATTTACTTTATTATTTTTATGTGCAAAACTTTTAAAAATAAATTTCACTTAAATTTTATTGCTTTTGTGCATGTTAATTAATTAAATTGCACATATGAGAATCAGTATAATCTCTTTTTTATCTTACTTGTTTATAAAAGTATTGTCGGAATTTTGACAATTTCAAGGGTGGTAGTTCCTTACAAAAACAACAGGTGATACACATATATGAGCCGATACATGTAATATGCTTCGACGAAATACATGTAATCGTAATATATAACCCTATTGCTTATAATCTTTAAAGATCATTACATTTGTAATTTATTTATCAAATTTTTTTTATAATTAATAGAATTAATTGTGATGAAAATCATAGTCATTATATATAGGATACAATTTAGGATTGATTTAAAAAAAATAAGATTAATAGTAATTACATTAATTGTAATAAAGTTTACTACAAATATCATAATCTTACTTGTAGATTAGATTCTATATATATATATATATATATATATATATATATATATATTTCTTCATCAAATTAGAATCATTTTTATCATATATGCCATAATAAAATACGACTAACTAAAAAATGACAATCATTCAATCAATTGGTATTTGAACTAAAATTTAGTTCTAATAAAAAAATTTCACCTTTATATGCTTCTTAATATAATAGATTGAGTGAATTTGTTTAAAACTCAATTTTTAATTAATCGAAAATTAAAACAGGTAAACTTTATAAGAAATAAATAAAATGTATGTCTACAATTATAATTTTTAAAGTCAATTTTAAAAGCTTTCGGTGCGAAGAACGAGAATTATACTAGTTGAATTTATAATAGGCACATTCAGCCCGGTAACTTTCTATGAAAAATATCAACAAAATAGACTACCGGCCTAAGAAAAATTGGATGAACGAAGAATAATTATCACCATGTATTGTGAATTTTTCACTCGTAACAAAAAAAAGGACCTACTTCATATTCTATTCCAATGTCTATGTTGTAGACAAGTTTTTAACAAAATAGACCCAAAAATTCTTAATATCATCGAATCAACAAAACTATAAAACATAAAACCAAACATCTTTTCATAAACTTGAAATAAAAATAGGTATTTTCGATATAAAATAGTTGTCACCGAGATGGTTGTTTGGTACTTAATAAGCAATATTAATTTTCAAATAAAATGAATAGAATAGCCACAAGCACAAATGAAGTTGTAAATGATCAAATAAAGACTTGAATAATCATTGAAATTTGGAGGAAGGAAAAAAAAAGTAATAAAACCATATCAATTAAGAAGAACAAACATTAAATGGAAAAAATTAAATGAATCAATTTTTAAAGGGTAAAATGGGGGAGTAGGTATATTTTGTAACCATGAGCATATAAAGGGCCCCAAGTTAATAATGAGTACAAAATAGGCCCCTCCACATTATATAAAAAAGATTTATTAAAATAAAAAGCGGATATTAAGGAAATCAGAATATCTTTCTCTCTCAATTTATTAAGCAACTAATTATTACAAAACGGGAAAGTAAATATCCTTATCTCTCCATTTATTAAGGGAATCAAAATATCTACATTTATTAATAAAATCAAAATATTTTCCGAAATCTTCGTATTTTCCAACTTGCGTTCATCCATGGCGACGATATTGAGATTTCAACAGCAACATGTGTACATAATCGCCCGAGACTGAAAACATATGTACATATTCAGTGTAACACCCCAAATTCTCGGAACTCGGGGAGCTACTGGTTAGGACCTCACAATGGGTCCCGACCTTGGTTTAACAACAACTTTACTAAGATCTTACAACAAGGCACAAATGTAATTAAAACAATTTCCAAAACATAATATTTTTAATGGTATGAAAGTACACATGTGACAGCCTTACAAACATACATAAAGATATATAACATGCATGACGTATGGAAGACTTCCCCGTCCCCATCTAATGAGTACGTGGACCCGGCTGACCATCCGTTCCGGATCTCTATGCAACTATCTATCTCTACAGATATACAACACGGATAAACCGTTAGCTAACAATCCAAATATAAGTAGAATGACAACAGCACAAACACAAGCAGAAACGAAAATTAAACAAACATCATGCTGGCACTCAACCGTTTATTATCTATTATTTAAGTGATTCATCTTATTTAATTTACAGTTGTGGCACGAGAGCATTAACAGTTCTCGCCTCCGTTCCTTATCCAACTGGGTGTAGGTCTAGCTGACCTCCGCCGGTAGCATCACTACAAACCGAGTATGGACTAGTCCCTAAAAAAACCCCCAGCGCTCGCAAGCTAACTGAGCAGAATGCCACCGCCCGTTACTCTTAGGCCAAGTATAGGTCGGTAAATATTTATCACAACCTATAACTCTAACATCTTAATCACACACCACTATCATCATTCATGCTCATATTTAGAAGTCAACTAAGTAAGCCCAAAGGACTTACCTGGTATAAAGCTCGACTCTCTGTAAACCAAACTCGCTCTATAAACTGTAGCAACTCAGTTGCCTGTCAAAGGAGATGAGTGCATTAGCACACTCCCATGTAATTAGAAGTCTAAGACTTCTAAGATAAAAGAACGTAGTAAAACATAACTAGTTACAGTACTAATTTAGGGTTAAATGACTATTTTACCCTTGGTCCCGAAACTCCCAGAATTTCCAAAATTCATGTCTAAACTTCTATTTGAGACTCTAAAATCATATTCTAACTCCTAAAGTTTAGTTTGGTTACAAACTGGCATTTTTCCTATTTTCCGAAAGATCGTAAAGGTCTAACTTCGGTTTCAAATATAAAATTCGTAAAAGCTTATAAAAATTCCGAAACAATTTTCTAGATCATCTATGATGTTCCCTCTACCCTTAGGAGCAAGAATTTCTCAAAACTGTTCATGCATCGCTTCTACAAAAATTTCTAAAGTTTGGTACAACACTTAACAAGCAGCACATTGTCCTAACTTTGAAAAAATCATAACTCCTAAACTACTCGCTGTATTTATCCCAAATTTTGATATGTTCTACTATTAAATCTTATCTCTAATATATCCAAAATTCAAGTCCAACGGATATCAAGAGCTTATTCAAAATCATCTCACAAAACAGCATCACTTGCTGTTTTCCCCAACACTCAGCACATATATAAAAACGTCAACTTTGAAACACAATAACTCTCAAACCGTAACTCCGATGCTTCCCAAATTTTAATATGATCTATAACAAGATGTCAACTATATCATATCAAAAATTCAAGCCTAACAGAGATCAAAAGCCTATTCAAAACTATCTTACAAAACAGCATCCCATGCTGTTTTTCTCAACTCAGCACATTTATAAAACTGAACTTTGAAACCCCATATCTCTCAAACCATAACATGGATTCCTCTGAAATTTTAGTATGATTTACTTTGAAATACCATCTATAACATATCCGAAAACTAGCCAAAAAGGAGAAGTCTAACTTACCCAAATCTGGGCCCGAAGTTGACTGTTTGTCACTTCCGAAAATTCAGAAAAACGCCTCAGCTCTTCAAGCTATCTTTCAAGGCTGTTAGGGACGGATTGATGACACAAAGGGTACCCACATCAACATATATATATATATATATATATTCAGAATCGATCAAAGAGAAGGACTGAGGAGACTCACCAAGTTACCGGGTGCTCTTCCTTCTGTCGACATTGGATGAGGGCATTCAGTTTCTCCGATTTGAGGAGAGATGGCTCGAAATGTAACAACAACAGCCACAGGCGCTACTTACTGGATACTGAGATTTGATTCTCTCGTGGACATCACTGGACAAATCCGACTACTGCTGTGAAGCGCACCAATTAGATCCCTAGAGGTAGTAGTGTGTAGCTGTTGCAATCTGGGAAGGAACACGAGGAAAAGGCAAACATCACTCACTTGCAGAGGCGGCGTAGCGTGCAGTAACCAGGGCAAGGGAAGGGTGCCGGAATGAGAAGGATTGATTCTCTCGTTGTCGATTGTACACAAAAGTGAGCGAGACTGCAGAAGGAAAGACAAGGACGAGCGGTGCGTTGCAGCTAGACGGGAGATGGAGACGTGGGCGCAGCTGAATATGCTCTCCCTTCTGCGTAAATTCAGGAGCAATTACAGAAGATCCTCTTTCCTGAATCAGCAGCTGTTACGTGAGAAAGGAAGGGATAGGTCCGGCTGCACCAAGCTTCTTCATGGGCTTCACATAGCTGGGCCGACACAAGCTGTAATGGTAGCCCTTGCTGCTCCTTCATTTGGTTGGGCTGACAGCAACTCAAGACTAAAGTAAAGGCCAAAATATGGGCTGTAGGAAGAAGAAAAATAAAGAAAAAAATGATGGGCTTGAAGAGAGGAAAAACTATGTGGGCTGAGTTTGTCAATGCTTTGTCATGACCTTGTCAAAACATGTCAAGGCTTTGTCAAGCCCATGCATGGCTTTGTCATGATCTTGTCTTGGTCTCGTCATAACTCGCCATGGTCTCGTCTAGGTCTCGTCAAAAGGACGTCACGACTTTGTCAAGAACATGTCATGATGTAAATTAGGTTTTGGTGGATTAGGGTTTGCTATATAAAAATCTTATCATTTTATGTGAAGTGAGGTTACATAAAATGATAAAATTTGAGATATCGCGTCCGACTAGGTAGACATATAAGGATCAACGGATCGAACTCCGGTTTGCTACGGGATTAAACGGAATAAAAATTCCGGATATTACATTCAGTTAGTTAGAAACATTTTTGCAGTAAAATATGTACACAATCACAAAAACTGCAAAACATATGTACATGCAAACATAAACAGAAGCCTGTATAACAACATATTTTGTTCTACTGTACATATTCAAATCGACGACATGCTATATGTACACACAAATATGTACATAATCACCAGATATTGCAAACTTATGTACATGCAAACACAAAAGTTGTACATATTCTAATCGACATCATGTTATATGTACATACAAAATATGTATGTGTACATAATCAACCCCTATCCGAATATATCATACTTGGCTATGGTGACTGAAGTTAGTCAAAATATTGTAGAAATCTCACCTACCCAAAACTACTCACTGAACTACCGGAAGAAGTAGAGAGCGGTTGGTTGCCGGCAAGTTGAGGCGACGGTAGTCTCATCGGCGTTGGCGGCGACATAAGGACCGACACTCACAACCGATACCCGACGGGTACCCTCTATTCTTGCAGTTGGACATGGCGGCCGTGCAATCTGGGTTCTTGCGGATCTGTCGGTGTCGGTTTGTGGCAGAGGCAACAACATCAAGCGTCTCCGTTCTACTGGGTGGCTGGACAATCGATGACTCCCTGAGCAAGGCGGCGACCGCAGCGGCGTCAATCACGTCGGATGTGGAGGCTGAAGAAAGGATGAGTCTGGCAATTGGAGAAGAAGAGAGAAATAGTAGATTCGGTGGTTGAGAATAATAAAGGGGTTATAGATCTCAAATATATAGTTACCAAATTTCATTAACTAGTTTCCTTATTTTTAGCCTATTTAATATATTTCAAATTATTAATTATTTTTAATTGTTACCTTAACTGCTTGATTAAGATTCTCTTCACACCTTATTTATCTTTTTATTTTAATTGTTAATATTAGGGGCCTTGTTTGTATTTTAGAAAAAAAAGTTACCCTACTCCCTTAATCTTCTCATTTTTAAACTAAGCATTCGTTTTTTGGAGGATGTTTGGTTAGGAGACGATCCACTCTTGAACTCTATTTCGATTAGGGTTTACGTGAGTCTGAGGTATAGATCGGTAAGAAAATTATGGATAGAGTCTAGCAAAGGGGATTGAGATTTTATAGGAAGTTCCGTCTCGTTATCCTTGGCGATGCGTCTAGCAACTCTTGAACTCTATTTTGTTTGTGAAAGAGGTCTTTAAGACTCCGTTTGCGACATGGATCCGAATGAATCTTCTCTCTTCTCAACTTTTTTATATAGCTCTTGTAGGTTGGATGCAATTTTTGAAGTTGACTTTAGTGGACTTAAAAGTGGAGAAATGAGAAAGTTTTCAAAAACGTTGTCACCAACAGACAGAGAGTCATCGTAGTGTTAGAGAGAAAGCCTCGGAGTATGTTGATTCTTGGATCAAAGGTAAATGCCATAGTATGCATGGTGAACACCTTACTTTAATTTAGTAGTGTGTGTCAAATCGGAATTACCTCCCCTAGAAGTTTCAAAATCAACACGGATGGTGGATGATATTTGATGAGCAACAAACACATAATTACGAGTGGCCTAGGAGGATGGATATAGCTCGGCGATCTTGAAAACCGATAAAAAAAAAAACTTATATTAGTTCTCCGCGCAAAGAAGCTCCCATGTCATTGCCCGCTTTTTCAATTTCGTACATAAATCTCAAGACTTCCTCAATAAAGAGTGAATTATCCAATTTCATCATGCCTTTAGAGAGGCAAATAGAGTAACAAACTCAATAACAAGTTCTACTTTCAATTTCCCATTGGGATTAAATGTGTTGTTTGACCCTCTCAAGGGTATAATTGGTATTATTTGTGATGATGTAAGAAGCCGGACTATCCCGATCATGAATACTTATCCCATTTCGCTATTAATAATAAAACGCGACTAGATGCGCAGATGATACCGGATCTTCTTCCACCTTAACAAGCAATAATTCTAAACTTAGTTTTGGAAAAACCTTGATTGATGTAATATCCAAAAAAAATAATTTTTGGTTATTTCTTAGTCGAACCGAATTTTAGACTCGTTGACCGTGTACATGTTACCAAGTGTTGTCTACCATCACCAACCCTATCATTTTATTTGATTCTAAACTCACATAAAATGATAAAATACCACAAAATTAACCCTAATTATTCTACCTCTAGTTAGCGTCTTTAGACGAGACCATGACAAGACCAAGACGAAGCCATGACGACATTTGACAAAGTCATGACATGATCTTGACAAGGCCATACAACTTCAGTCCACATTACCTTCAGTTGTTTCAACCCACTTTCCTCCCCTTAATTAATCACGCCAGCCCACAACCTTCTTCTCCTCCAGCCCGTACAACACCTTCTCTCCAGCTCAGAAACCACATCAGCCCATGTATCACTCCATCCAGAAGACGTTGTTGACTCACCATGCTCCCAGCCGTTACGTATATCGCCTCCTTCAATACCACCGGATCCTGCTGCATGATTTTCGCTCTGAAGTTGTAACTTCTCCAACGCTCCATATTCTAGATGATCGGATAACACAAATTGCACATTGTGCCTCCTTCTTTGATCTCCCAGCAGGTAGAACCGTGGCCACAACTTCACCCTCCCTCAGGTAGAACCGTGGCCACAACTTCACCCTCCCTCCTTCCTGTTTACACTCACCGAGTATTCTCCTCACCAGAATGCCAGGTTGCTCGCCGTCACCGGTTGCAAGCTTAACCACCAAGACAACGTACAATCTCAGGGCCATCGCCGCAGCAGTGGGCCGACTCCTACACTGATCTACGACACTAGAAAGACGCAGGTACGACCTCCCTCAAACCATAGAATTTGCACAAGCCTAGACTCGACCCTGAACGCCCTCGCAGATCTACAGACCTCCGCTCTCCCTTCGTGGATCCAGTCAGGAAAGAGACACACGGACGCCATATCAACAAGGACCACTTTGGCTCATCGGAGCTGACTATAGACGCAAGGTGTGAGTCCTCTTTCTCCGTTGCTCTTCTAGGTTCTGTAAGTAGAAGTAGTGAGCCAACTTCTCCTTGTGTTGTAGTGTTAACAGTAGAAGAAGAAGGAGTAGTTGGACAACTTACTCGCACAGAGGAGGGGATCAAACCTTGGCATCGGATTGCAGGGCTCCACATTGCTTCAAATCCTAGGTAACACAAGATCTTACCTTTTCCACTTAAATCGATGATATGTAGAGCCGAACTCTTACATGATGATAGGTTAGAGTGAGATGTTATGGCTGTTGTTGTGTTTAGAACCTTGGATCAATAGGTAGGCTTAATTAAAGGAGACTAATGTCCAAAGGAATCGAAGTAAGGACCTAGTGAAAATTGTTTGCTTCCATAGATGGGTATGAAACTGCTGACTTTAAGCCTATGTTTAGACATTGTAGATCAAACATCCACCGTTCAAATTTTAGTATGATTGATAACATGCATTATAGTCTATATTTTGGGATTAGTTTGGACGTTTTATCATCATAAAATCTGCATGCATGGCTATATATTCTTGATGATTATGTCATTTTTGTTTACTTTGCAAGAATCGAGGTCTACACCTAGTTTTGTTGGAATTGTAGGGAATATGGCACATTATGGATCGATATGGAGCCAAAGGATCTAAGGATTCATAGGAGCTGCATTATGGAGCATCAATGAGCTACAAGGAAGGCATATGAACCCTTGAAGATGGATAGAAACAAGATGTAGGATCAGTTTGGAGATTTGCACGTAACAACTCGACCATCTCGGATCACCACATTTGCATCTCGATCGAGGTGGCCAACTGGGCCTAGATCGAGACGGCCGGCCCACCTCCCAATCAGTTATTTATTTTTGCTCTATAATTTTCCTATAAGATGGAATGTAGTTTTTGGATGGAAGGACGGCTGATTATCTTTGGAATGGAGTATATTCTGAAGAGAAGAAGGAAATTGAAGGAAGATTGTTGGGGGCGAAGGTTTGAAGGTTTTGAAGGAAAGTTGTAAGGTTTTCTTAGGGAACATTAATTGTTGTCTTTTGATACGATTCTTGAGGAATACAGTTTGTTGTTTGTTTGATTATTGAGACCTTTTTGTTAAGGTTTTCTTGTTCCCTTATCGCTTCCTCAATTATATATTTGATTGTTATAATTATGATGATTGTTAGCTAAACACCTTGCGATTCTAGGGTGATTGGTTGAAGGTTGTGGTATAGACGATGAAAGAGTAAACCTTCATTTGAGTAGACCTTGAAAACTTGAGTTTTAACCAAACCGAACCTCGTCTCGGTCAGTTCGTGGAGCATCTCGGCCGAGATTGATAAGAACTAAGCGAGACGTGAACCTGATTCGACCAATCTTGAGTTTAGGTTATAGTTTGCCGAATCCTATCCTTGTTGCACTTTTCCTGGTTTATACCCAAGCCTAGGATGAGACTTACCCGGTGATTCCTTTGCTTGTATACCTAGGATGATGAGTGTTAGGTAATAAAGGTTCATCCTTTATTAGGGTTTGAGTGTGCCTTCATCCTACCTTCGAGAGTTAACTTGAGACTTACCCGGTAAAGGTTAGTTCTATTCCCTTGGGTAGCGTGTTGATTTGAGATTATAGTTCCTTTCCTTAGTTCTTTGAGACTTACCCGGTGATAGGATCTTTGGTTTGGGATAATGAGTAGTGAGACTTACCCGGTGATCTATTCCCATCTTAGAAATACCTTCCCTTGCAAACCTCAGCTTTGTCCACGTTATTCTTAGAAATTTTGAGTCGAAACCACAATTGGATACTTGGACCACTAGAATTTGCATTCCCTTATCTGATTTATATCATCTTTGTTTTGCTGCTTAATTCTTATTTGACAACCTGATATTTTATCGTGCTTGATTTCACCATAGTCCTTGTGTTCAACCCTGAAGTATTTGTCGTACTACGATTGATCCGTACACTGCGGGTTCGCATATCGTTCATGCTTTTGTTTTAAGTTATAAATTTAAGGCTTATTTCATTCATTATTCACACACGTCTGAGAGCGAACAAGTTTTTGGCTCCGTTGTCAAGGACTTGGTCAGGACCAAGTTCGGTATTTGGTTGTCCTTTAGGGTTGCTGCCCTTGTTGCTACTGATTGCTTTACTTGAGTGATTTCGCAGGATTCTTCTTTAGGTTTATGCGAAGAACTCGCGTCGGAAAAGAAATTGTTCCCTATGATCCCGAACCAGAAAAGTCTTACAAAAGAAGATTGAAAGAAGCTAAGATGGCAGCACAAAAGAATCGAGATCTTGAAGCTGAATTGAAAGACGCACTAGAGAAACTTTGGCTTAGTAATGAAGCTTTACAAAGGAAAAGAGAGGATGCTCGTGCAACAACAGAGGAGATCCGAGCTAATATGGCCGAATTACAGGCCCATATACGACCTCAACCCGAGATAGTTGTCGAGCCAAGAGTTAACCTAAACCCACCTGCACTGGTCGAGGTGCAACCTCCAGCACCTCGGTTTCCAGCTAGGGTTGACCGAGTCAAGCCGTTTGTAGATGAACCACAAACCCTAGGTCAAAGGATGGACCCGAATCAACAAGTGCGGCGTCCGGGCGTTAACTTAGGAGATCCGGCTTAGCACAACTACGAGTTTCGACCTCAAGTCATCTCAATGATCCGACAATGTCAGCTTGGAGGACTAGAAAGAGAATCTCCACATTAACACTTGCAAAACTATGAGATTCTTATGGAGACTTTAAGACCTAGAAGGGTGGAGAACAACAACTTCAAGTGAAGGCATTTCTACTTCTTTTTAAAAGATAAAGCACTGGCTTGGTATCAATCTCTCCCATTCGGACGAGTTAACACATGGGAAGAAATGACTACGGCGAGGAAACTATCAAGGGCAAAGGAATAACAATTTAATGCTTTTGTCATGAAAGATAGAGAAAGCTTGTTCAAGTCATGGGAAAGATTCAAGGACCTCTTATTGGACTGCCCTCACCATGGAATTCCAAAGATTGAGTTGCTAGAGATTTACTTCAAAGGTTTGGATGAAGAAACTCAATTCAAACTCCAGTCACTTTTTGCGGACACTTTCATGGATACACTAGTTGATGAAGCTTGGGAGTTTGTTAAGAAGCAAGCTCTACATATGGAGAAATACTCCCATCGAAGGGTTGAAGATGGAGGAAAATGAACTGGACCTCCAGAAATGAATCTCACCACTTCGAGCGTTGCTCAACTTACTACCCTCAACAATGAAGTTAAGGCTTTAAAAAGCTTTTATTATCTCAAGCTAAAGGAGCACCCAAGGAGCAAGATGCTGGGTACTTAGGGCAAGGAAACTATCAAGGGCAAAGGAATAACAATTTCAACAATAACAACAACATAAACTACAATAATTAGATATCAAATCAAAACAATTCCGGTAACCCTTATTCTCATGCTAAAAATGCTCTAACTCCTCCTCCTCCTCCTCCTCCTCCTTCTTCTTCTTCTTCTTCTTTAAAGAGTCAAGAGTCATCTTCGGGTTCGTCCCAACAGCCTAAAGAAAACACGGATGCTATATTAGAAGCAATAATGACCAAACTAAACGCCATGGAAAGCTCTATGAATACATTTTCAAAGGCACAAAAAGCTTTGGAACATCAAGTTTTCAACAAGGCTAATGAAGCACCTAGAGATTTGGGTAAACTTCTAGGAAGGACGGAGAACAACCCAAAAGGGCAAGTCATGACAATCACCACACGAAGTGGAGTGATGACAATTGACCCAGTACCTCGGTCGGACGACGCTCTTTCGAAGAACACTTCGGTCGAGATGTTGGTCGAGACGGAAGCTGAAAAGGAAAAAGAGACATCCGATGTCTATGTTCCACCACCTGCTTACAAGCCTCAACTTCCGTTCCCTCAGTCTAGGGCGCGTACGCATCTAGCCAAACATTTTGGTAGGTTTCTAGACCTTATGAATAAGCTACATATTAACATACCTTTCATTGATGCAATATTAGGTATGCCCACCTATGGGAAGTTTCTAAAAAAAAGCTTATCAAAGAAAAGAAAGCTGGAAGACTTTGGCAAAGTAAGGATGACCTCTAGATCTTCGAAGCTCATTCAAATCATGAAAGAAAATATGCCACCAAAGCTACGAGATCCCAGTTCGTTTTGCATTCCCATCGAAGTTGAGGACGTGACTTACGATGCACTTTGTGATCTAGGAGCAAGCGTAAGCATAATTCCTCTAGCACTTTGTGATAAGATTAGTCTTAGGGATCCTAAGCCCGTGAAGATGACTCTATACATGGCGAATCGTTCTACTACTCGTCTGGTTGGAATCTTGGAGGACATTTCCGTCAAGCTAGGTAAGTTTTACATACCTATAGACTTTGTCGTGTTGGACATTCCTGCAGATTATCCTATTCCCATCATTCTTGGAAGATTATTCCTTGCAACTTCGGGTTGCATGGTTGTTTGTAAGAACACCACATTGTCAGTCAGTATTGGGGAAGATCATGTGGAATTTACACTCTCAGCCACAATGAAGGGGCAACCCTTAGAAGAAGACATCTTCAACATCTACGATGAAGAAGATTCTCGAGAATTGGTGAGCTATATCCTAATTAAAGACCCTCTTGAGAAAATTTTGAGTTTTAGTATGATGAAGGAAGGTATAGATGTTTCTTGTGATGCAGATATACGAAGCTTGGAAGCTTTGAAAGAGGATCCAAGAGCTGGATTTTAAAAAATCGTTGAGGAGCCGAAAAGCACATTAGGTTTCAGTCCATATCCCAACATCTCGACCGAGATGACTTTTGAAGCAAACGAGATAAGGATAACTGGATCTCACCTCGGTCCATCATCCCGGGTATTGTCAAAACACCTCGACCGAGACCAACCTGAGGCACACGAAATGTTTACTTCTTCAAAGGACGTTTTCTTATTAATCGAAGATGTTGCAAATAATTCTTCCATCTCTTCTGAAGTTTCCAAATCCTCTTCAACAGAGGAAGGAGGTACGAATTCAATACTTAAGACACCTCCTATCTTAGAGCTTAAGCCTCTTCCACATCACTTAAGGTATGCTTTCCTTGGTCCGGATTTTACATATCCTTTCATTATTGGTGCTACTCTTACTAAAGATGAACCGTCTAGGTTAATGCATGAGTTAGAATACATATAAAGGCTTTAGATTATACTATTGAAGATCTTGTTGGTGTTAAGCCTTCTCTTTGCATGCATAAGATACTAATGGATGATGATCATAAGCCTTCACGGGAACCTCAAAGACGGTTAAATCTGATCATAAAAGAGGTTGTGAAGAAAGAAATCCTTAAGTTGCTTGATGCAGGAATTATATTCCCCATATCGGATAGAAAATTGGTGAGTCTGGTGCATGCAGTTCCCAAGAAAGGTAGGATGACCGTTGTAACCAATAAGAGCAACGAGTTGATCCCCACAAGGACCGTTATAGGCTGGAGAATGTGCATTGATTATCAAAGATTGAATCTAGCAACGAGAAAGGACCATTTTCCTCTTCCATTCATTGATCAAATGCTTGAACGGTTAGCACAACACTCTCATTTTTGCTACTTAGATGGTTATAGTGGTTTCTTTCAGATTCCTATCCATCCGGATGATCAAGAGAAGACCACTTTCACTTATCCATGGGGAACATTTGCTTATCGGATGATTCTATTCGGATTGTGTAACGCACCCGCCACTTTTCAGCGTTGTATGATAACATGTATTATAGTCTATGTTTTGGGATTGGTTTGGACGTTTTATCTTCATAAATCGGCATGCATGATTGTATATTCTTAATGATTATGTTGTTTTGTTTACATTTGTAAGAATCGAAGTCTACAGCTAGTTTTGTTGTAATTGTAGGGAAAATGGCATGTTTTGGAGAGATATGGAGCCAAGGGATCTAAGGAGTCATTGGAGCTACATTATGAAGCATTGAGGAGCTACAAGGAAAGCATAGAAACCATGGAAGTTGAACAAAAGTTTGATTTTGGACCAGTTTTGAGAGATTTGTACGTAGGTGAAGTTCACCTCGGTTGACCCCAAAATCATCTCGACCGAGATGCTTCACTAGGCCTGGATCGAGACGCACGGCCCATGGCCCATAAGATCTTTTATTTTTGGCAAGTAATTCTCCTATAAATTGGAAGATATTTTCTGGATGGAAGTATATCTGGTTAACTTATTAGTTTGGAAGATTGAATATATTCCAAGGAAGGAAGGAAATTGAAAGAAGATAGCTTTGAAGTGAAAGTTGAAGGCTTTTTAAAGGAACTTGTAAGGTTTTCTTAGATCCTTGATTTGTTGTCTTTTGGTTTGTTATTGAGGAACACAGTTTGCTGATTGTTAGGATTGATTGTTTGTTTGATTGAGTGATTATTGAGACCTTTGTTTTTAGGTTTTCTTGTTTGGATATTGCTTCTTTATACATATATTTGATTGTTATTATCATGATGATTATTGGCTAAATTCTTGTGCGATTCTAGGTTGATTGGCTGAAGGTTGTGGGTAAGACGATGAAAGAATGAGTCTTTACCTTAGTGGACCCTGAAAGCTCGAGCCAAACCTTAACCGAACCTCACCTCGGTCGGTTCATAAAACATCTCGGCTGAGATCGGATATGAACTAAGCGAGGTGTGACCCAAATCTTATCCATACCTGAGTTTAGGTTTTAGTTTGCCAAATCCTATCCTTGTTGCACCTTTCCTGGTCTATACACAAGCCTAGGATGAGACTTACCCGGTGCTTCCTTTGCTTGTATACCTATGATGATGAGTGTTAGGTAATAAAGGTTTATCCTTTATTAGGGTTTGAGTGTGCCTTCATCCTACCTTTGTGAGTTAGCTTGAGACTTACCCGGTAAAGGTTAGTTCTATCCCCTTGGGTGGTGTGTTGGTTTGAGATTATAGTTCCTTTCCTTAGTTCCTTGAGACTTACCCGATGAGAGGATCTTTGGTCTGGGATAGTGAGTAGTGAGACTTACCCGGTGATCTATTCCCACCTTAAAAATACCTTCCCTTGCAAACCTCAGCTTTGTCCACGTTATCCTTTGAGATCTTGAGTCGGAACCATAACTGGATACTTTGACCTCTAGAATCTGCATTCCTTTATCTGATTATTACATCATCTTTGATATCTTTGTTTTGTTGCTTGCCTTTGATTGACAACCTGATATACCGTACTTTGTTTCACCATAGTCCCTGTGTTCGACCCTGAAGTATTTGTTGTTATTACAATTGATCTGTACACTATGGGTTCGCATATTGTTTCACGCTTATATTTTAGGTTATAAATTTAAAGTTATTTTGCTCATGGTTACACACACGTCTGATAGCGATTATTGTATGATGGCTATTTTTTCCGAGTATATCGATGAGATCATGGAAGTATTCATGGATGATTTTTCTGTATATGGTTCCTCTTTTGATAACTGTTTGGCTAACTTCTCTAGTGTTACAACGTTGTGAAGACACTAATCTCATTTTGAATTGGGAGACGTGTCACTTCATGGTTAGTAAAGGAATTGTTCTAGGGCACCTCGTTTCAAACCGAGGTATAGAAGTCGATCGAGTTAAGATCGAGACTCTAGAAAAACTTCCCCCACCTTGTTCTATTAAAGGTGTGCGGAGTTTCATTGGGTATGCAGGTTTCTACAGGAGGTTCATCAAGGATTTTTCTAAAATCTCTTAACCGCTTACTAATCTATTGAATAAGGATGTTGTTTTTGAGTTCTCCCAGGAATTCCTTGATGCTTTTTATAGGATAAAGGAAGCATTGATCTCCGCTTCCATCATTCAACCTCTTGATTGGACTTTGCCCTTTGAGATCATGTGTGACGCTAGCGATGTGGCTGTAGGAGCAGTTCTTAGACAGAAGAAAGATGGCCGGACCAACGTCATTTACTATGCTAGAAAAACGCTAGATGAGGCTCAACTGAACTACGCCACCACCGAGAAAGAGCTCTTGGCAGTTATCTTCCCATTTGAGAAGTTTCGTTCTTACTTAGTGGGAGAGAAAGTTATTGTCTATACTGACCATGCAGCTATTCGATACTTGCTAGTTAAGAAGGAAGAAAAGCCGCGTCTTATTCGTTGGATTCTCTTGCTTCAAGAATTTGACTTGGAAATTCGCGATAAGAAGGGATCCGAGAATTCTGTAGCGGATCACCTCAGCTGGATACCACCTATCTCGTTCAAAAGGGACGATCTCCTCATTAATGATTCTTTTCTCGATGAGCAATTGCATCTGGTAGAGCATTGGCTTCAACAAATTTCTAACGGTAATGAGTCTTGGTATGCTGATATTGTTAATAATCGTGTTTGTCAAGAAATACCTCCAGGATTGACATACACCCAAAGGAAGAAGTTCTTCAAAGACGTACATTACTAATATTGGAACAAGCCTCTACTTTTCAAGAGAGGACCGGATGAGATGCTTAGACGTTGCGTTCCGGAGGACGAGACTACAAGTGTCATACACCATTGCCATTCACTTCCTTGTGGAGAACATGCTAGCGCTCACAAAACATGTGCTAAGGTATTACGTTCTGGTTTCTTTTGGCCTTCATTATTTAAGGATGTGCAAATGTTTGCTGCTTCTTGTGATCCATGCCAAATAACTAGAAATATATCTCGACGGAACGAGATGCCTCTTAACAATATTCAGGAAGTCGAGATCTTCGATGTGTGGGGCGTTGATTTTATGGGACCCTTCCCATCATCTACAAGAAACCTCTACATTCTCTTGGCAGTTGATTACGTCTCTAGATGGGTAGAAGCCATTGCTTCTCCCACTAATGACGCCATGGTGGTTGTGAAGTTCTTCAATAGGACCATCTTTCCACACTTTGGAACGCCTCAAATCATCATTAGTGATGGAGGAACACATTTTACAGCCCGAAAGTTTGAGGCACTTTTGTCAAAGTATGGGGTAACCCACAAGATAGCAACCCCTTATCATCCTCAAACTAGTGGACAGGTGGAGATCTCTAATAGAAAATCAAGGAAATTTTGGAGAAAACCGTCTCAAGGACGAGGAAAGATTGGTCTATGAAGCTGGACGATGCTCTTTGGGCGTACAGGACCGCGTTCAAGACCCCCATAGGTACCAGCCCTTATAATTTGGTATATGGGAGGTCTTGTCATCTTCCCGTTGAGTTGGAACATAAGGCATATTGGGCGATCAAATGGCTAAATTTCGACCTCAAGGAAGCTGGAGAGAAGAGGCTTTTGGATATCAATGAGTTGGAGGAGTTACGCTTGAATGTCTATGAGAATGTCAGGATCTATAAAGAGAGAACCAATAAATGGCATGACAAGCACATCATCCCTAAGGAACTCAAAAAAGGGGATCTCGTTCTTCTCTTCAACTCCCGCCTCCGTCTCTTTTCAGGTAAGTTAAAATCTAGATGGACAGGACCTTACATTGTGAAATTTTTTTTCCCCATGGTGCAGTTGAAGTATGGGTTGAAACTAGTGGAAGTTTTAAGGTCAATGGTCATAGGTTGAAGAAATATCAACCGGAAGTTCCAGCTGAGGAGATTGCACCATTGCATCTTGCTTAAGAGTGACGTACGGTTCAGCTAGCGACCTTAAACCAAGAGCTTCTTGGGAGGCAACCCAAGATATTGTTTTCTTTTCCCCTCCTAGACTAGTTAAGATAGTTTGCTTCGTGTTTGTGTGTCCTCTTAGACATGAATTAGTTACTACCCAAGAGAAAACAACTCAGGAAACACATGGATGGATTGTTGTTCGAGAATTTGAGAAAACGAATTTCGACTAACACACATCTCGGATGTTGTCAAAGCATCTTGACCGAGATTAAGTTCGGTCAACCGAAATGAGGATAACTAGAGCTCACCTCGGTCCAGCATCTCGGTCAGGCGACTATCTCGGTGATAGCATGAATTATAGTCTATATTTTGGGACCTGTTTAGACGTTTTATCTTCATTAATCTGCATGTTTAGATGTATATTATGTGATCATATTGTCATTTCATCTACCTTTGTGGGAATCGAGGTCTACACCTAGTTTCGTTATAATCGTAGGTAAAATGGCACGTTTTGTATCAAAATGGAGCTAAAGGAGCTAAGGAGTCATTTGAGCTACATTCAGGAGCTTAAGGAAGAATCCCAGAAGCATGGAAATGGATTAGAGATTCCCTTTGGACTAGATTTAAGAGATTTCACATTCAGTTTAGAGTCACCTCGGTCAGCTACAGTACCATCTCGACCGAGGTGATCCCGAGGAGCGTCTCGACCGAGGCGAATACTCTGACGCGACGAGATCGTTTATTCTTGGCTGAGATCTTTTATTTTTGGAAGGAGAAATCTTATATTTTTGGGCTGGATTTCTGGAAGGAAGATTTTATATTTTGGAGATCTATTTTAGAGATTAAGATATATTTTATTAGGATAATATCTTTTCAAAATATTTTATCTTTGGAAGATAGTTTTCCTATATAAAGGGTTGGATTTTTCACAAGTTCAACCATGCTTATACATGCTTATACCTGCTTATACATGCTTAGACAAACCTAGAGGGCTGATAGCATCCAGCAATTAAGGGATTTTCTCCAGGGTTTTGAAGGAAGGAAGATTGAAGGAAGGATTGATAGCTTATTATAGCTTTTGTGAAGGGTTTTGTAAGATTCTCTTAGATTCCCTTCTTGTTGATTTGTCTTGTTGGATTTGTAATCCAAGGAACGCTTATTTGTGATATTTGATTCAGTTATTAAAGCCTTGTTCTTAAGGTTCTTGTGTTCAAATATTCACTTTCTTCCCGTATATTTGATTATTGCTTTCATGATGATGAGTGGCTAATTTCTTTGTGTGATTCTAGGGTGATTGGCTGAAGGTTGTGGGAAAAACAATGATAGAATAATCTTAAATCCAGTAGGACCCTGAAAGCTCGAGTCTTTATCCTTAACCTTAGAACATCTCGTTCAGTCGATGAACATCTCGCCCGGGGTGGAATTCGTCTCACCAAGGTGACTTATCTGACCCGAAACTGAGAGTTAAGTGTTAGAGTTTGCCAAATCCTATTCTTATTACACCTTTCCTGGTTCAATGCAAGCCTAGGATGAGACTTACCCGGTAATTCCTTTGTTTGTTTACCAATGATCATAAGTGTAGGTAATAAATGTTTATCCTTTATTCGGGTTTGAGTGTGCCTTCATCCTATCTTTGTGAGTTAGCCTGAGACTTACCCGGTAAATGTTGATTCTATTCCCTTAGTTGGAGTGTTGGTTTGTGATTATAATTCCTTTCCTTAGTACCTTGAGACTTACCCGGTGATAGGTTCTTTGGCTTGGGATTGTGAGTAGTGAGACTTACCCGGTGATCTATTTCACTTTAGAAACACCTTCCCTTTGCAAAATCTCAGCTTTGTCCGCTTATCTTGAGATCTTGAGTTGGAACCACAACTAGATGCTTTAATCCCTAGAATTGCATATTTCTTTAATTGACTTTTTATCATCTTTGATTGCTTTAATTGCTTTTGTGGTTAGTTGCAATATTGACAACCTATACTTGCTTTGTTTCACCTAAGTCCCTGAGATCGTCGCCCCGGAATTTATGCTTTTACTACGATTGACCCGTACACTGTGGGTTTGCATCCTTGTTTTGAGCATATATCTTGGGTTATAAATTTAAAGCTTGCACACACCATTTGGAGCGAACAAGTTTTTGGTGCCGTTGTCGGGGACTTGGTCTAGACCAAGTCGGTTGCGGTTGTCTTTCGGGGCACTTGCCCCTGTTTCTACTAACCACTCTACTTGAGTGACTTTTGCAGGTTCTTTCTCGTAGGTTTATGCAAAAAACCCGCGCTGGGAAGGAAATTGTTCCTTACGATCCCGAACCCGAAAAGACATACAAAAGACGCTTGAAAGAAGCTAAGATGGCCAATCAAGAGAATCGCGATCTTGAGGCCGAATTGAAGGAGGCATTGGAACAACTACGCCTCAGTAAAGAAGAATTGCGACTGGAAAAGGAAGAAACTCGCGCAAGGACGGAAGCGATCGAAGCAGATATGGGGACTTTACGGGACCAATATCTACCTTGACCAGATCCAGCCCCTCGGCCGAGGCAGGACCCAGCTCCAGCTGCCCCAGCCGAGATACTTCCACCTCGGATGCCAGTCCGAGATGTTCTTTTTGCAGGTATTCCACAGACCCTAGGGCAGAGGATGGACCCCAACCAGCAACTGAGGCGTCCAGGAGTCAACCTAGGTGATCCAGCGGACCATGACTATGAACTTCGACCGCAAGTTCTTTCCATGATTCGCCAATGCCAGTTTGGAGGGCTAGAGAGGGAGTCTCCGCATCAACATCTGCAAAACTATGAGATCTTGATGGAGACCTTGAGACCTTCAAGGCTGGAAAACAACAATTACAAGCTAAGGACTTTCTACTTCTCTTTGAAAGATAGGGTGCTTACTTGGTATCAATCTCCCCCTCCGGGAAAAATCAACACTTGGGAGGAGATGACGACGGAGTTCTTAACTAAATTCTTTCCCCCCTCAAAGACCGCTGAAATGAGAGGGAAGATCAATGCATTCATCATGAAGGATAAGGAGAGTTTGTCCAAGTCATGAGAGAGATTTAAAGACATCCTTTTGGATTCCCCACATCATGGGATTCCAAAGATAGAGTTGTTGGAGATATACTTCAAGGGACTAGACGGAAACACCCAGTTCAACCTTCAACTACTATCCGATGGCACGTTCATGGATATGCCGATTGACGAAGCTTGGGAGTTCATAGAGAAGCAAGCTTTACACATGAAGAAATACTCCCACCAAGGAGCTGAAGGTGGAGTTAAAAGAGTCAACTTCCAAGAAGCTCCATCAAACAATGATCAACTCACCTCTTTGAAGAATGATGTGAAGCAATTGAAGGAATTTTTGGTTGCTCAAACCAAGAAAGAAGATGAAGGATATCAAAGCTCAAGGAACAACAATGGCTACCGGAACAACAACAACGGTTCCCGGAACAACAACTACAACAACAATAGAGGATCCAACAGCAATAATTGGAGGCCAAACAATCGAAATTCGGATAACTCTTACTCTAACTCCAATTCAAACAACTCTTCTAATCCTTTCCTCTCTTCTTCCTCTTCTTCTACTCCATTGAAGAGTCAGGAGCAAGGATCAAGTTTGTCCCAGCCGGAAAAGAAAGATGCGGTGCTGGAGGCCATCTTGATCAAACTAAACTCTATGGAAACGTCCATGACTTCATTTTCGAAGGTACAAAAAGCCTTGGAACAACAATTCTTTAATGAGGCGAATAAAGCGCCAAGAGATCCAGGGAAGCTTCCAGCAAGGACGGAAAGCAACCCCAAAGGACAGATCATGGCAATAACGACGATAAGTGGACTGAAGACTGCAGATCCAGTGCCTTGGTCGATGCCAGTACAGACGAAGAACACCTCGGTCCAGGCACAGTCGAAGAACACTTCAGCCGAGGTGCCAGCCGAGGTCGAGCCTCAGAGAGCGTCGGACAAAACTGAAGTTTATGTCCCACCTCCTGCATATAAACCACCACTCCCATTCCCCCAGTCAAGGGCTAGAGCACATCTTGACAAGCATTTTGGTAAGTTCCTTGACTTGATGAATAAACTACATATTAACATCCCTTTCCTTGATGCCATTCTAGGGATGCCCGCCTATAGGAAGTTCTTAAAAGAAATTCTATCAAGGAAGAGGAAGTTTGAAGACTTTGGTGAAGTAAGGATGACATCTAAATCCTCGGAGCTTATTCAAATCATGAAGGAGAAGATGCCACCCAAATTACGGGATCCCGGCTCATTTTGCATTCCCATTCAAGTTGGGGATGTCCCTTGTGAAGCCTTGTGTGATCTAGGAGCCAACGTGAGCTTCATCCCGCTGGAGCTATGTGTGAGGATCGGACTTGGAGAGCCCAAGCCGGTGAAGATACGGTTGTACATGGTGGACCGCTCCATTACCCATCCCGTGGGCATTTTGGAAGACGTTCCGGTTAAGTTAGGTAACTTCTATTTACCTATAGACTTTGTTGTGCTTGATATTCCCGCAGATTACCCCGTTCCTATCATTCTCGGGAGACCATTTCTAGCAACTTCGGGTTGCAATGTGGATTGTAAGAACGCCAAGTTGCAATTCAACATTGGCGGTGATCAAGTTGAGTTTGCATTGCTTGCGACAATGAAGGGAGAGCATCTAGGAGATGATATCTTCAACATCTATGATGAAGAAGAATCAAGAGAATTGGTGAGCTCTATCCTTATTAACGATCCACTTGAAAAAGTTATTAGCTTTAGCTTAATGGAGGAAGGTATAGATGCTTCTTGTGAAGCAGATATACGGAACTTAAAGGCGCTGGAAGAAGATCCAAGAGCTAAATTTGAAAAATTAATCCAGGAGAAGAAGATCTCCAGTTTCGGTCCCAGTTGCAGTACCTCGACCGAGGCACTTTCTGGACCAAGCGAGGTGTTCTTGACTGAAGAACATCTCGGTCACCCTCTCTGGATCCTCTATGACCCACATGGCGTCAAAGCCAGGCAACGCTCTTGTTTTTGCCGGGATTTTTACCAACAGATAAAGTAGAATCTCCAAGGTGGATAGGTGGATGTTGGAATCCGGAAGTGGATATCCATCTCTAGCCATGTCAAGTGTCGCTGTAACTGAGGCTGAGTTGTCGGCCAAGCGATCGCCATATCCTAGGGAGTCTTCCTATTGAGGGTGTCACCTACCACATTTTCCTTCCCCAAGTGGTATAAAATCTCCAAATCAAAGTCCTTGATTAGCTCCAACCATTTCCTTTGGCGGTTATTCAACACTCGTTGAGTGAATATGTACTTCAGACTCTTATGGGTTTGTGAATATTTGGCACGAGGCTCCGTACAAATAATGCCTCCAAATCTTCAAAGCGTGAACAACAACAGATAACCCGAGATTGTGGGTAGGGTAATTCTCCTCATACGTCGTCAACTGTCTCAACGCGTATGTTATAACCTTACCCCTTTACATCAGAACACACCCCAAGTCTAGCTTGGAGGCATCGTTGTAAACCACAAAATCCTCAATGCCATCTGGTTGGGTCATTATAGGAGCGGAATTCAACCTCCTCTTCAGCTCCTCAAAACTTTGCAGGCACAGCTCGAACAACAAGAATCTCGTAGACTTCCTCACCAAGGAAGTAAGTGGTCGGACGATAACCAAATAGCCCTCCACAAACTTGCGGTAATAGCCAGCCAATCCTAGAAAGTTGTGTACCTCCTTAACGTCCCTAGGAGGTGGCTAGGATGCAACAAACTCAATCTTTGCCGGATCTACCTTGATCCCTTCGGCGGAAACAATGTGACCAAGAAAGGCCACCTCAGACTTCCAAAACTCGCACTTAGAGAGCTTGGCGTAAAGCTCTCTAACCTGCAAGACTTGGAGTACAATTCTTAAGTGTCATGCGTGCTCCTCTCTATTGCGAGAGTAAACTAGAATATCATCGATGAAGACCACCATGAACTGGTCTAGGAAGTTGATGAAGATGTTGTTTATCAGCTCCATGAAAACGGCGGGCGCATTCGTGAGCCCGAATGTCATCACTACAAACTTGTAGGGACCGTACCTGGTCCGAAATGTCGTCTTGGCTATATCTTGCTCTCTCACCTTCAGTGGTGATAGTCGAATCTCATGTCTATCCATGAAAAAATTGAAGCTCTGTGCAGTTGGTCCAAAAGATCGTCGATATGGGGCAATAGGTACTTATTCTTGATTGTCACCTTATTTAGCTCTCGGTAGTCAATACATAACCTCATTGACTCGTCTTTCTTCCTGACGAAGAGTATTGGTGCTCCCCAAGAAGATACACTAGGGCAGATAAAGCCCTTCTCAGCTAACTCGTCAAGCTGCATCTTTAGCTCAAGCATCTCGATAAGCGCCATGCGGTAGGGAGCCTTTGAGATAGGTCTCATCCCGGACTCTAGCTCAATGCCAAAGTCTACTCCTCTGTAGAGGCAAACCTGATGGCTCTCCTAAAACGTTGGTAAACTCGCTCGCTACCGGAATTTCCTCAAGTGCCGGACTCGTACTATCCTTCATGACATAGCACCAAAAAGCCTCGCATCCCTGACCAATAAGTCTTGCAGCTCGAACTACGCTGATGATTATACCGGTCTTTCCGAGATCCCATCCTAAGAAAATCTCAACATGACCTGACTTCGTAGTCACCGGTATCGAAAAGAACTCTGACAGAAAAACCATTAATATGAATGGTACTTGTGGTTGTTGGAGCTGCCGGCTCCACTGCACTCCTCAACTCATAAACTCTAGCTGAAGTACCTCTGGTGTCAGAAGTACCACCACCTCGTCCTCTACCTCTTCCCTGTCCCTAAGCAGAACCTTGGGGAGCAGTATAACTAGGAACTCTAGGTTGTTGCTATTGAGACTGATACTGAGGTGGTCTATGCCCACATCACGCGATGCTAGCAGATGATGAACCCTATTGTGGTGGTTTCTTGCCCTGACGGCAAAACGGGATGAGACCGATCTCATGATGTGGGCATAAACCACCTCAGTATCAGTCTCAATAGCTCCAACCATTTTTCATTTTTCCTAGAACTTTGATACCATATTGTAACACTCCAAGTTCTGGAAACTCGAAGCGTTATGGGCTAGGACCTCACAATGAGTCCCAATCCACAGAGTAACAACAATAACATCGGACCTTGCAACAAGGCACAAATAAATGAAAACCCAAAACTATATAAAACCCAAAGATTTAACAAAGGGAAAAGCAAAGGACTTGTAGCCGAGTTCCACAACAAACTGAAAAGACAACAACAGAAATATAAACCCCATCTCGTCCTATAATGTACGGAAACCCTGGTTGACCACTTCATACAGATCACTCAGCAACATCTCTAACCTGTAGGGTATCTACAATATCGGTATAAACCATTAGCTAACATTCTAAATATCAAAAAGACAATAAAGACACAAACACACATAAAAACATAAACATATAGCATGCTCATACACAACCGGTTATTATCTTTCATTACGTTAATCACTTTACTAATTCAACTTATGTTGTCACACGAGAATCACCATGATCTCGCATTTGCCCCCTTTCACCAACATGAATAGAGCAAAGGCACCCCTCAGTCACCTGTTGGACTGGTCATCAGAGCACCTCCCAATTTCCCTATTTTGAACTAGACAAGCGGTTTTCCGTTATTTCAATAAACAACAAACACAACCAATACGGTCAAGCAAATATACAGAACGCATCTAAGTAAGTCCAAAGGGACTTACCTCACTCGAAGGTAACTCAAGAATCAGCCAATTGCTCAACTCATCGAAGGAAAGGATGAATGCATGTTCAGACAAGGCATTACGAATAAGAAACTAACCGAATGCTAGAAGTCTACATACTTCTAGTCTCAATGATCTCTAATAGATCTACTGTAGCGTGCTAGAATTTCCCTACTTCTAGTCTCGATGATCGTTAACTGATCTCAACATGCTAGGAAGAACGATTTCTAGTCTCAAGGTACATCATCAACAAAAACAACTCAAGATACTCAAGCCAAAACCAACTCACGGGGATCATTAAGCCACTAACTGGCATTCACACTAATAATCTAGATCTAACCTAACATGATCTAGCATAAGGAAAGGGAAAATGAAGCAAGGATGGAAGCAACCCACCAAAGACGGGAGTTACTACAAAGAAAACCGCAAGGGCGGTCGATAGAGGCGTAGGGAGACTCAAGCTTGTAGCCGCAGGGGCGGGTTGTCCAAGACGCGGGGACGGTTCAGCGATAGAAACAGTTGACGGGCCTTCTTTTGACAGCAACACAACAACAAGGGAGCCAAAGCTTGAATCTTCAATCCACACATAACTATACTCAACCAAGGGAGCCTATAACGCATGCACCATCAACCAACGAAGGCCAACAAGAATCAAGACTCGATCTTGATTCATGTTAAGAAGAAAAGAGAAAAGAAGAAGAAGGCAGAAGAGAATGCATGATACAAAGATTCAAGGGCAGAAGATGAACGAAAAGGAATCAAGAACTCACAAAGTTTCTGCAGGAACTCGCACGGAAGGCTGTAGCTTTGACTCGAGGTTGAAGGAGAACGTGACCAAGAAAAAAAAAGGAAGAGAAGGCGGGAATATATGGGAAACGGTTGGGAAAGGAAAGAAGGTCAGAATTAGGGTTAGAGATAGAAGGAAAGACGGCCCAAAGATAGAAGATTGGATCTTCTAAGAAAGGAAAGAAAAGAATAAAATGGAATAAAACATATCTGCGTGATCTAGGGTCAAACCGCACATGCGGCCTTCTGCCACCGCCCCTACGGTAACTGTGAAGAACAAAACTGGTTGTTACATGGACTAAATACATTTTGATTTTGTTTATGGAGTTACAAACAAGCGGGGGCTAAGCATATAATAATTATGGGGGATAAATGTCTTGAAAGGAATGTGACATTGGGTCCGTTTGGTAACGTAAGATTACGTAGATGAAGACGAGAATGAAGAGAATTGTTAGATGAAGAATTAAAGAGATGAAATTGTTTAATATAATGAATATGAAAATAAGTGAAATGAGTGTTTGGTAAAATGAATATGATTATGGGTAATATTACAAAAAAGTACGTGTTAGATTTTTTTCATAGATGAAAGAGATGAAAAAAAGAAGAGGGGTACAAGTGAGATTTTAGTCTCAATAATCCTTATAATCCTTGTAATCGAAGTTTTAGCATTACGACATTTCCATAATCTAATTCTCTTAATTTCCATAATTTAACCCTATTAATTTCGTCTGTTCCCTTACCAAACGATATTGCGAAAATTACTTCTCCTTTTTAGTTCACATAATTTTAATCCCCCTTAATTTATGCAATTACCAAACGGAGCCAATGAGCCCGTTTGACAATGTAAGATTACGTAAATGAAAATTAGGATGAAGAGAATTATTTAGACGAAGAATTAAGGACATGAAACTGTTTAAGAAGATGAGTATGAAAATAAGTGAAATGGGTGTTTGGTAAAAATGATTATGATTGTGAGTAAAATTATAAAAAAGTATGTGTTAATTTTTTTATAGATGAAAGAGTTGGAAAAAAAGAAGAGGGGTAAAAATAAGATTTTAGCCTCAATAATCCTTATAATCGAAGTTTTATAGGATTATAAAATTCTCATAATCTAATTTTCTTAATGTCCATAATCTAATCCCTTTAATTTCCTTCAATTTTAAGAGAGTTATTTATCCCTTTCAATTCTCATAATCTTAATCCCCTTAATTTATACGCTTACCAAACGGAGCCAATATCCTTGAAAAATAGAGATGATGCGGTAATAATGCCTTAGATGACTTACTTCACGTACATGATTCACCCTAATTTTTTTAGAAACAATTTTGACCAAATAGACTTTTTTATATATCCTTTTGTGTTGTGTACCCTTTTAACTATTACCAATTTCATTAATAGTAGGTAAAAGTAACTAACCCCTCTATTTAAAAAAAAAGAAACAGACATGAATTTGTTACATAAAATAATTGCTGACTTTTTTTTTTATTTTATTTTCTTTTGTTTTGATCTTTTTTATTTTCTTGTATGAATTTTTGGTATGAAACTCATATAAGAAAATTCATACAAAAAAATTCACACCAAAAATTCATACCTGAAGGTCATACCAAGACAAAGATCATGGAAGAGAAAATGGCAGAACATGAGAAATTCGTATTTTTTATTTTCTGGTCATATTTGTTACGTAAATTCATACCAAAAAATGGTAGAAGGAGGTGGGTGAAGCGAGAACAACACCAAACACCAAGCAGACGAGATGACAGTCGTCTCATGTCTAGGGATGACAATTTCATCCGAACCCGACGGACACCCGATAACCCGATCCATAATAAAAGGGTGAAAACCTGACATGAAGCGGGTGAAAGCGGATGGCGGATGAAGCGGGTGATCGATCGGGTCGGATTCGGATGGACCTTTCATCCACCCATCACCCGATCCATCATCCATCCACCCATCCGACCCGTTTCACCCGCTTACACCCGTTATAAATTTAGCGATTGTTTACTTGTTTAGTGATCTTTAGTTCCCTTCTGAATTATAAATTGACGATTTATTGATTGTTTAGCAAAATTTGTACATTTGTTCACTTCCTATTATGATCTTATTGTATGTTATGCATTGCTAAGTTTCTCTATTTTTCAAGAACTTAAACTTATAACACTTCTTGTAATATTTCTACTTGGATGATTTGTGTTGACTTTATATTTATCATGTTTTTTCATGGATAAGACTTTTACGGATTGAATTTATTTCTATTATTATTAATTTTCCGCATTGGAATCCGAGTTTAATATCGATAAAGAAAATGCGTTGAGCACCCGAATATCACCCGATCCACCCGCTTCATCCGTTGGATGCGGGCGCATTGGATGCGAGTGGTGGGTTTGGCGGGTGGCGGGTCGGGTTGGGTGGATGATATTTTCTCGCGGGTCGGGTGGCAGACAAGGTCATCCACCCACCACCCGATCCATTGCCATCCCTACTCATGTCCTGCAAAGTATCTGTTCTTACAATTATCTATTACCATCTCCTTCCTCTTACATGCATCACCAATTATACAACACTATTGTCTAACATCAACTGCATCAAATCCTTTCCTTGACGGTTTCTCTCTTGAACAGTGTCCCATATTAATCAATCCACTTCCTTTTGTAGCCTCTTGATCTCCATTGCTTTCTCAGCAGCTTTGGATTTGAAGAGGATGCCCTGATTAGACAATAGCCTGGTGATGGAAATACGGGATGACGGAGGAACGAAGTCGTGGTAGCAAATTTCTATCACCACACTTGAGAGCTCCTCGATCTCGGCCCTCGCCGGCTCTTCTTCAACGACTATGCCTGCGCCGTCTCCGTCTTCTTTCCGGACGGGGTGTCGTACCCTCCGACGACTGGCCAAATTGAACTCCAACCTAGTGAGCCCTCGGAAAACCAGCGCCGAGGAGACAACAACCATTTCCACCATCCAAGTGGGTTTTGCGAGAAGAAACTCCTTAGGGTTGTGGATCTACGAATAGGTTTGAGAAATTTGAATAGTAAAATGAGAATCTCAAAATAACCTATTTAACAAATTTGACTTTTTTAACTAAGCTTTCACACCCGCAACACCCAAACACTTAGGATGTGCTTGACACATTTAACTTTACACTAGTGATTCGGTACACTAGTGTAAATAGGGAGTGTTTTTATATAACACTAGTGTTTAGTGATATTCAAACACTAAACTGTGTTTGGCAAAAACACAAGTGTTTTTAGGGCTGTGTTGGGGGGGTGTTGTAAAATGCCTCATTTTTACAAGGAAAAATCGAATCTCGTCCGCCGGTGATTTTGGGCGATTCGTTCGCGACAAGTGAGAGACATAGAACCGAAGCTCTTCCGCCGTCCTTCCTCCTCCGGCCGTTGGACTCCCTTCCGTCATCATCAAAGGTTAGACCAACACACTCTTCTCCTATTTTTGTACCGATTTTGTGTTATTTGTCGCTCTAGCAATCTTTTTGTCCGATTTTGCGAGAACTGGATGAGTTATGTGAGCACAGACTGGATGAGTTTTGTAGTGATTTATATTGCGATTTTAGGATAAATTGAACTTGTGCTATTTGTCTGTGGCATTTTAGGCGATTTTGTGCTATTTGGGCGAATTTGGGCGAGTTTGAACTTGTGTGTTGATGGTATATGCAATATATCAAATTACTTATCTTTGGGCAAATTTTGTGCATATTGAACATGTGTGTAGATGGATAAGTTCAGTTTAATACATTTGTGCATATTAAACTTGGAAAATTTTCATATATCTGATATCAGATTACATATCGAGCATAGATCAGTCTTGGGCGAATTTGGACGAGTTTGAACTTGTGTGTTGATGGTATATGCAATATATTAGATTACTTATCTCTAGGCGCATTTTGTGCATATTGAACTTGTGTCTTGATGGATAAGTTCAATTTAATATATTTGTGCATATTGAACTTGAAATTTGCATATATCTTATATATGCAATATCAGATTACATATCGAGCATAAACTGATCTTGGGCGAATTTGGGCTACTTATCTCTGGCATTCTCTGTACCACATCAGATTATAACTTGTTTTTGACAGTTATTGGCAACCTACACTCGTTTTTGATAGTTATTGGGCATTCTCTAATATATGCAATATCAGATTACACACAATCACATTACTATTGATGGTGTACAACCTGGTTTTTGACAGTGTATAATACAACTTGTTTTTGACAGTTATTGGTCATTGATAGTGTATGCTTCACAATGTATTCTTGTGTGTTAGGTACCAATGAACGACGACTCGAGTTTTGACAGCGGGATATGGATCGCAGAGGTTGATCCCATCGAAGATGAGATGCTAATGTACATATTCGATGATAGTGGATCTTCATCAAGTTTGAGAGACTTCGTGCAAGGACTACGTGAAGAGAGGAGAAGATTGGATTATGAAGTTCGAGTAGTACACATGTGGGAAAAAGATGGTGTTGTCATGATTGAGTCATTAAAAGAAGAACTTAAAAAAGAGAAACAAGTGAACAAGAAACTTAAAATGGAAAATTATTGACGATCGTTTGCTTGGGGTTACTTTCTGGGGTTGTAATTGTTGTTTATGTAATGTACTATTAGGGTTCTCTGACCCATGAATGAAAAATGTATTCCTTAGGTTATAAATGTTATCGTCCTTTGCCTTTGCTTTCATAACACATATGCAATTTCATCATACACGGACGTAAGTTTAGACAATGTTTACAAATTATAAACTTACACACTTAACATAAGTTCATTAATAATAGTGTCACCTACAACATAAAAGAGTACATATAAAAGTTGGACAATGTCACTAATAAATCAAACATATTACATATTCCTTCTTGCATTCCAAATTGTTGTTGCAATACGATCACGAATATGACCCATTCCTCTTCCATTGTCATTGGTCTCCTCCACCTCTTCTACCTCATCTTGATTAGTCGTTGGCAACTCATCCTCATCTTCTGACAAGTCATCGTACCCTGAGTATAGACGAATAAATTTGTGTAACGCAAAGCAAGCAAGATGGATGTCAACTTGGGTGTAGTCCGGGTAACAAGCATAGCAGATAATAACTTCCATCTCTTCTTTAGGATTCCAAAACAACGTTCAATGCAGCTTCTCAGAGAAGAATATGCCTTGTTAAACACTTCCTTTTTCTTGCTTGGATGCTCATTGTCAAACTGATTTAAGTGATACCGAGTCTTTGAATGTGGAACTAGGAACCCCGGTCTATCTGCATAACCCTTGTCACAAAGATAGTACTTATCTGGAGGTGGAAGTGGGAAGTTGAGATTGGGGTTGCAAATTGCATTTTCGAGAACCATGGCGTCATGATCCGACCCTTTCCAACCGGACAAGACAAAAGTGAACAACATATTAAAGTCACATATGGCGAGGACGTTGAAAGTCACAACATGTTTCCTTCCGACAAACGGAACTTGAGAAACTTCTTCAATGCATGCACTAATGTGAGTACCATCCAGACATCCAATGCAATCCTGAATTGGAAAGTTCCGATAAGTCCACTTACGAATAAATAAAATGACCCAAAAAATATTCCATTAATAACGTTTTTACCTTAAAGTAATCCTTGTATCTCGGGTCAGCTGCGATGTGGGATAGTATTCTAGGAAAATTTGGGTTCCGGGGTCGGATGACATCACCTGCTAGTCCACACCCTTCATGTCCACGTCCGGTAATAGAGTTCAATATGCTATGGAACGAGCGGTGTACAGTTTCGGTTGACCTTTGAAAGTGTTCAACAATAACACGAACCGAGCACCCTTGTGCAAGGGTGTATAAAAACAAACCAACTTTTTCAATTACCGAGACTTCTGTAGAAGAAGTGAGGTCATAGTTTTGCTCCAACTAGTTACATAAACATAGGATAACTTCAGCATCCATTTTGAACATGTTCACTGTCCGAATGTGATGACCGTTCAAGATCTCCTCCATCCAAAGTCTCCCCCAATCATACTCAGTGTAATAAGGCTCCTTGTATATGTGCTTGTAGTAGTGATCAGTGACAATGGCATATTGTCTTTGCAATTCTTGATGAGACTCAATAATGTTGAACCGTCAAATTTGTCTACGCTCATTGTCATCACTATCACGGCTATCAGTACTAGAACTTGACATTAAAAACCTGAAATTAATTATGCAAATAAGTACTACTAAAGAAAGGAGTTTCATGAAATTTAAAGATAGTGCATGAAATCAAGTTCAATGAATAGAAGATAAGTAATAATGAAAGGAGTTTCATGAAATTCAAAATCAATGTATGATCCAACAAAACACACACAATCCAACATGTTTTTCTTAAGAAAGTACTTTTAGAAAAAAACTAACACTCGGACAACTACATCAATGACCTCTCATACTCCCATGTCAACCAATGCAACCTCTCCTCATCATTATCCAAGTTCAGTAGTATATTCATATCCTTTCTAATGTCAACAATGTAACACCACAATGGACTTCCGCTCTCAACCAAGTTATTGTGGACCATCCTTTTAACAACATCCAACCCTCTCTGAGTCACTCTCTCCTCATCTCTTGCCTTAGAATTTACCTCTTCTTTTAGTACTGCTAGCAATATGTCACTATTCTCTTGTGAACGTTCCAAAAAGGCTTCCAACTTGGAAGACCCAACTGATTGTCTTCTTTTCCTCTTCATCGGACCCTTATCTTTATTACCCTTTGTTGCCGGTGTTGGTTTTGTAAATTGAATAAGCTCATCATTGACGTTTGCTTGAACTCCAAAGTAGCTAGAACCGTCACCTTCATTGACAATGCCAACAAAATTACGAAAAAAATCACCACCCTCACCGTCATCTTTACCTAAACCTAATTCCGCATCATCTGCAAGCGAGATAGGCTTTGGTGTTGCCCCACGAACCATTCTAGCTGACATGACTAGATGACCCGTAGCTACATTTCCAGCAAATAACGAAGTCAACAACTCCTCATAGTCCGCATCCATCCCCTTATTTTTATACTTCTTACAATTTACATCTTCCTACAATACATTTAAAGCACATCAAGTTAAATTTTTTTATTAAACATCACAAATTAATATTTTGTAGAAGTTGTAACAACGTAGCTACTAAAATGATAAATTACCTTTATCTTCCTATCCCACCATTCATTGGAAGCCGTTATCATTCGAGTCTTCTCGTCCCATCCTAGACCGGTCTTAGAATTCTTAAGATGATTTCAAGCCTTGTATTCCTTTTTCATTGACTCGAATTTATTTCTACAGAAATCCTCGACTCCAGTCTTCCCAGCCTTACTAATAAATGTAGTAGATATGTCCTTCCAATTGTAAGATTGCTTGCTCCCGTTTTTCTTTTGATATTCATTTAAAATTGACACTAGAAGTTTTACTATTTCAAATGTCCAAGCAAAATTTGGACCCTTAGACTTTTGTGAGACATTATTATTGTCCATCTACACGCTCAAAACAATATAACATATGTTTAGTACAAACACAAGTATACTACAAAATGAAAAATGACATATCTATACAAACAACTTATTACAACATAACAATGACAGAATTTAAAAAAATGCAGCTCAGGATAGTGTGATCAATGTTAAGCATCAACAACACAGTTACGATGATTATGTCAAGCATCAACAACACAGTTAGGATGACAAAATCTAAAAAAATGCAACTCAAGATAGTATGTCCATGGATAAAGTTGCATCTTAGAATAAAAAATGACATAACTATAAAAAATGTAGCTCAAAATTCTACACTACACATAAACCTAATTGCAGCTCATTAAACATACTACATTGTCTACCTTACACAGTAATAAGATTGATGTACAATAGATTCAAGTAGTTACTAGTTACTAGTTGAAACAGGGTATGATCAAAGTCAAGCATCAACAACACAGTTTTTAATTATTGAGTAATCAATGTCAAGATTCAGGATACAATTCAATGTCAAGCATCAACACTCATTGCAAATTCAAAAAATAAACTGAATGGCAAAGCAAAGCCCATCACTAAAATCATAAATCTTTATCTTTGCACTAAATTTGGGTACTGCAACGTCATGAGGTTCTTTCTAAGCTATATAATAAACAGGAAAGCTTCAGAGCTCACACTCATTGCAAATGCAAACACAATAGAATCAACTAGTTACTAGTAGTTAAAATAAAGTATTTTACAAACACACCTTTAGTGCCAAACACACCTAAAAATGTAGTTATAAAAATGTCTGTAGAATTGAAAATGGAAGCTTTTAGTATATCAGATACGCTTCTGCAGGGTTGGCAAAGAACACTGGGCAAAGTCTCCAAATACTGCTCTCCAAACACTACTCTCCACACCTAGTGCCAAACACACCTGACTATGATAATGCACACTCTCCAAACACTGTTGTTGTTCCTACAACACAAATCCTTCCCTTTTCCTACTTTTATCTCCCCTATATTATTGCCAAGCATCAACACTCATTACCTCCATTCTTGAGAGTGTTCAGCAACAACCATTTGCTACTGCAATTTAAACTTATATATGTACAAAGTACTAAAACTAGTGCCAAACACACCAATCACTCCATAATTTGTTTATTAGCATCCTCAACCACTAATTAAAAGTACAAAGTAGCATTGAACTAATATATGTACAGAGTAGCATTGAACTAGTTGAAAGTTAAACTTGTAGCTTTCAAAAGAAAATAAGTTTTTGCTACTGCAATATAAACGAACACAAGTAGCACTGAACTAATTGAAAGTTAAACTTATATATGTACAGAGTAGCATTGAACTAATTCGAATCAGGGTGTGCACTATGGACCAGATCTACAATTGCCAAGAAATTAGCAAATCAACACAATAATCACATCTCAATGTCCAATATGCGAAGGTTGTTCTTCAATGACAGGTAATTAAATAAACATTGGAAGGAATGACATATTCAAGATAACCATGCTTCAATCAAACGAACGACACATTCGAAGCCAATCGAGACAGGAACGAAAAATAGATTCAAGAAGGAAAAATTGAACCACAATCAATGAACAAGTACCTCCTTTTTGCTTCATATTGGAGGATAGATTCACTGAGGTTTCCGTTCTTCGTTGCCGATGGTGGTTCGTCGGTCCTGCGTCGCCTCCTTTTTGCTTCAGATTGGAAGAAGCTTGTGTGTTGATGTGAGAGAGGGTTTATTATATACCCGGTTTCATGTGTAAATATTGTTAAAAGATGAGGACAATCTGAGTATTTTGTACGAAGAACCACTAGTGTAAGAGCAAAACCCTTGCTCAGACGACGATTTTAAAAACACTCCGAGAAACACTAATCACTAGTGTTTCTCTTGAGGCCAAACACTCTATAAAATGAGAAACACTCAGAAACACTAGTGTAAAACTAGTGCCAAACACACCCTTAACTGGATGCTCTAATATTTTATTTATAAAAGTGTAATTAATTAAAAAAAAAAACTAAAATTATTACGAGTTGTGTATTTGAAATTGCAAAGTAGACGGACGGAAAGAGGTAGCATTGTAGCAAACGCAAAAAAGAACAACCTATGAGCCTGACCAGACTATCTGTGTAGTCATATAGAATTGTTACCAGCAACCTTCCCAGTGCCATCTTTGCATTCATCCCA
Organism: Fagopyrum esculentum; assembly: GCA_033239045.1. Lineage (NCBI taxonomy): Eukaryota > Viridiplantae > Streptophyta > Magnoliopsida > Caryophyllales > Polygonaceae > Fagopyrum > Fagopyrum esculentum. The sequence continues at coordinate 71,138,396 of BSUD01000008.1, forward strand.
AGCAATCTCTTCCCCTCCCCAATCCTCTGCCAAGCACCAACAATCTCCAAATTTCGATTTCCAGTCAATCTAGGGTTTTCATTATTCTGTTTATCACTTAATTGTTGTTGTGACTTACAATAGCTGCCAAATGCTTGTCCAAGATAGATTACCTTCAAAGTCTCCAAACCCACAACCAAACCCTCCCAATCCCGACAGGGTTCGGCGCTTTCCAAACGTCCACCCGCATCGCCTAACCCGCAGTAAGAATCTCGATTTCTCCGCATGGGCTTCCGAAAACGTCCACAAGATTGTATCCTTCGTCCTCATCATCCTTACCGTTGCCGTACTCTTCTTCCTCCGTAACATCGGGGATGCCGCCGCCTTCCGCTGCTTTGAGTCCACCGCTCAGAAGCTCGAAACCATCCATTTTCCCAAAATCCACTGGAATTCCATCTCGGCCATCGTCGACAACTTCACCCCATTTGCTAATTTTCGAACGGACCGGTGGATTGTTGTCTCTGTCTCTACATACCCTTCTGATTCACTCCATAATCTGGTCAAGCTCAAGGGATGGCAGGTGCTAGCTGTTGGAAATTCCGAGACGCCCCCGGACTGGGAGCTCAAAGGTGCGATTTACTTGTCTATTGAGATGCAATCAAAGTTAGGTTTTCGAGTTTTCGATTACCTTCCTTATAATTCTCATGTCAGGAAGACTATCGGGTATTTGTTTGCTGTTCAGCATGGAGCTACCAAGATTTTTGACGCTGATGACAGAGTGGATGTTATTGATAAGGATTTGGGGAAGCATTTTGACGTTGAGTTGACTGGGGAACTTGCTAGGCAGGAGATAATCTTGCAATATAGCCATGAGAACCCGAACCGAACTGTTGTTAATCCGTACATACATTTTGGGCAACGATCGGTTTGGCCTCGAGGGTTGCCCCTCCAAAATGTGGGTGAGGTTGCACATGAGGAGTATTACACTGAAATTTTTGGTGGGAAGCAATTTATACAACAGGGAATTTCTAATGGCCTTCCCGATGTGGACTCCATCTTCTATTTTACAAGGAAGTCGGGGGTGGAAGCTTTTGATATCAGGTTTGATGTCAGCGCGCCCAAAGTGGCTTTGCCACAGGGTATAATGGTTCCCATTAACTCTTATAATACCCTCTATCACCCTTCTGCTTTCTGGGCACTGATGCTTCCTGTTTCAGTCAGTACAATGGCTTCTGATATTCTTCGGGGATATTGGGGCCAGAGGATTCTGTGGGAGATTGGTGGACATGTTGTTGTTTATCCTCCCACAGTTCACAGACAAGACATGACTGGGGCTTACCCCTTTTCCGAAGAGAAGGATCTTCATGTAAACGTGGGCCGTCTGATCAAGTTTTTGATATCGTGGAGATCCAGCAAGAATAAGTTGTTTGAGAAGATTTTGGAGTTGAGCTATGCAATGGCAGAGGAAAGGTTTTGGTCCGAGAACGAAGTTAAATTAACAGCTGCTTGGCTGCAGGACTTGCTTGCTGTTGGTTACCAGCAGCCAAGACTGATGTCCTTGGAACTGGGACGGCCTCGTGCAGCTACTGGTCATGGAGATAGGAAGGAATTTGTTCCTCAAAAGTTGCCATCCGTTCATCTTGGGGTTGAGGAAACTGGGATAGTGAATTATGAAATTGGGAGCTTGATTCGGTGGAGGAAGAATTTTGGAAATGTGATTCTTATTATGTTCTGTACTGGGCCTGTTGAGCGTACTGCTCTAGAGTGGAGATTACTCTATGGCCGGATCTTCAAAACTGTTATTATTTTGTCAGGAAACATAAATGAAGATCTTGCAGTTCATCAGGGACAGTTGGATTACATATACAAGTGAGTTACCCTACATTATTGATATTTTTTCCCTCCTATATGGGCATATGTGGTATTTGCTTCATGTTCTGAACTTTTTTGGGGCTAGTAGTGGGATTTGGGTAACCTGGAAAGTGATCTTGATTCTATGTTTACATGATGATTATCTATAGGTCAAGACTGTCAAGTTCTCCCGGTCTTTTAAGATACTATAAATTTGACCATAGTTGACTAAATGAAACGTTTGGTACTTGCCATGATGATTCAGTGTAATAATAAGATATGACCATCACTAGCTAACCTTTGTGTATCTTTCGATTTATTAATGGTGAACATATATCATAAAAGCCCAAAAGACGGGGTGGAGATATTTGCATTATTAAAGAGTTCTAATCTGAAATCTCCCCGCCCCCTTTTCTCACCCTTTCTTGAGAAGCTTTTCTACTACTGCATGATGCAGTAATACTTTCTGTAATTAATCATGCAGTACTTGTGTCCCTTTTACATTTTTGTATAAAACAATTCCTTTGATGTGCTTGCAGGAAATTTCCTACCGTATTCAAGAGATATGCAAGTGCTGAAGGATTTCTCTTCCTTCAGGATAATACCATTCTTAATTACTGGAATTTGCTAGAAGCAGACAAGAATAAACTTTGGATCACTGATAAGGTATACTATGAGCTTCTTGCATTAGGCCATTTTAAAGTATTTTTTTTTGTCCAAAGGAAAAGGATATTATCTTGGCATTGTAATTTTCCAACTGCAATTATCAACTTTTGAAATTATATGTACTGACCCCCAAGTATTCTTGTATTACTAAGTAGGATGTATATCAGATAGATTAAAATAGATTAAGCATTGAAGGACATTTCATTTACAATGTGAAAATGCTGACCTTTCCTCATATTGCATGTATAAGTATTCTGATTGCCAAAGTTTGCCTTTTTTCTCATGTGAACTCTCCCTACACATGAGCTGAACTATGACTGATCAATTTCTTTTGCCCTCGCTTTGTCTTGTATCATTAGGTGTCCAAATCTTGGAGCATGGTCTCAACCAAGGATAATAAAGACTGGGTAGGGAAACAGGCAGAGATGGTCAAGAAAGTCGTTAACATGATGCCCGTTCACTTCCAAGTAAAGTATAAGGAAACTGTGAAAAGTGAGCAAGAATTAGTCATATGCAATTCTGAGGTATTTTACATTCCCAGGAGATATGTTGACGACTTCCTTGACTTGGTTTCCTTGATTGGCGAATCTGAGATTCACCACAAGATCGCAATTCCCATGATATTTATGTCAATGGATACTCCAACAAATTTTGATTCTGTGTTGAACATGATGATTTACGGGGAAAACTCTGTACCATCAAATTCTTCAACCTCGTACTCAGCCCAAGCACCAGCGCTGCACCCGTGGAGCATTTCGAGTGAACAGGAGTTTATAAAGCTGGTGAGGTTGATGGCCGCTGGAGATCCTCTCCTCATGGAACTGGTATGAAGTTTGATTTTGGGCGGAAAACTGATGAACAGAGTAGCAACAAAGTTCGGTAAACATATGTAAAGAAACTGTATGTAAAATCCTTACCCTCTGTCTATATTTTTTTTTTATTTGGATTCTGGGACGGCTTTTTGTAGATCTTGTATTCTTGTCATTTTTATAAGAAGAATTGAACAGGGAATCTGTGTTCTTCTGATCTTAGGATGTTCAGATTTTTACTCTTAATTTTTCCAAGTTGATTTTGAGTTGGAACTCAACAATTCAATTGGGTTAATAATGATTATAATTCAAGTTTATTAGGATTATCGTAATCTAATCTTTTAATCCCCTCATTCCCTCCCAAACTCTTGGTCCCTTAGTCTATTTCCACAGTCGACGATTTCTGAACTCACCAGGAGGCAGGAGCTGGATGTATCGTGTGTATTGACGTGGGCTCTCGTTGACTGGCACTTACATCGTTTGCAAGCTGGCGGAGTGAGAAAGTTTGACTTCAAAGTTTGACTTTAAAGTCATTACAAAATAGGCAAGCTCATTAAAGTCCACTGAAAATGAAGGTTCCTCATCTTCCCTGCTCTTTCTGCGGACCAAAGCTTTTGATCTCAAACCCAGTGATGTATTTTCCCACTGTCGTATCCTTCATCTTCCTCCTCTACTTGAATTCATGTCACGCTCAACTCGAGTTCGAAACTAGCATTCTTCCACAGGGCCATCAGCTCAAGGATGGACGCCATCTGGTTTCACCTGGCAAAGTCTTTACCCTCTGCTTTTTCACCCCTACTTCAGCCAAAAGGAAGGAGGTTGGCTACTTCAGCCCTGACCTTCTTCGCAACCGCTATATCGGTATATTCTACATGGATAGCGACTACAAGAGGCCTGTTTGGATAGCCAATAGGAACTTCCCGATCCCGGGCAGATCCGGAAGCCTCCTCGTCGACAACAATGGTGTGCTCAAGATCATACAAGATGCCAACACTTTCCTCATTTTGAGCTCCTACCGAACATCAAATCAGACCAGCATTTTTCTCATGGATACCGGCAATTTGGTGCTTGCCGAGCTGAACTCAGATGGATCAAGAGGCCCTATCATATGGCAAAGCTTTGATTTCCCAACGGATACCCTCCTTCCTGGAATGAGAATCGGGTCTGGATTTGGCCGGAATTTGACTTCATGGGTGAGTGATGAAGTACCTTCAACTGGAAGTTTCACCCTTGGTATTGATCCTAATGGAGCTCCGCAGCTCATAATATGGAGAAGAGGGGAAGTTTATTGGAAAAGTGGCATATGGAGCCATGGAAGATTCGAGAATTATCGGGATTACACATACAAGTTTAGCTACAACTCCAATTCCTTGGAAAGATATTTTGTCTTGTCTTTTGTACATGATTGGCGGATTACTTCTCCTATATTGATGATTAGCGAGTTGGGTATCTTGCGTAAATCCAATCCTGAGTACCCAATCAACTCGAGTTTTCACATGACTTCGCTCATTGATTGCCATCGACAATATGACATTGCCACGGGTTACTCAAAGAGGTTTGTATCTCCCGGATGTGTGACCTCTGCACTGATTCCAGAGTGCCATAGTAAGGCAAGGCTTGCGAGGATGCCCGGCTTTGTGGTTTCCGACGGCTTCAAATACAAGAGAAATCATAGTTTGAGCATTGCTGATTGTGAGGCTCTGTGCTTGAGCAAATGCTCTTGTGTGGCCTTTGCTTCTTTGTATCACAACGGCACTGCCTGTGAACTATGGACCAACCGATCACAGTTCACATATGACAGTGACGGTTACAGGGAGCTCTACGTTCTTGTAGCTCATCCTCTTAAAGACTTGAAGGGTTTATCAATAACAGGAGCTGTGATTTGCCTACTCATCTTGTCGTCGATATGCATATGTTGCTTCAGTAAGGGAAGGTCCCCGAGTGCAAATATTGTTGCTAAGCAACTGATTAATTCGTTGCAGAGGAAAGTAAGAGCAACAGGTAAAGTAAGCCTTCTGTTGAACTGAATTGTCGGATCAAACGCTTCATTTACATACATTTTGTTTTTGACAGAGGAGGAGACTTCATTTGTTGAGCTTGGAAATTCAACATCAGAGTCTGCTAGTTTCAGGAAAAAGAGACATCTTAAGATACTTTACTACAAGAGCCATGGTTTGCAACTTTTCTCTTTTGAACATCTTATTCAGGCCACAGATGGATTTTCTCCCTCAAATGAATTAGGACAAGGAGGATTTGGGACAGTCTACAAGGTATCTTTTTTTCATTTATCGACCTTTTCTACCTCTTACTGTATGCTTCTTAGCGCGCTTCCGTATGTATCAGGGGAGATTACAAGGCGGGCGAGAAGTAGCGCTCAAGAGACTGTCGAGAAATTCAAGGCAAGGATTAATGGAGTTCAAGAACGAGTTAAGAGTACTTGCCAAGCTACAACACACCAATCTTGTCAAGATTGTTGGATGTTGTGTTGAACGTGGAGTGAAGATCATTGTGTACGAGTATATGCCCAACAAGAGCTTGGATTCTTTTCTATTGGGTTAGCTATTTGCTCTTTATGAATTTACTCAGCTAAACACTCTTTTGACAAGATGTGATTATGATGCTTTTATCTTGTTTTGTTCTGTTTTTCAATGTCTGACAGATCCAGATAGAAAAATGTATCTTGATTGGAAGAAACGCTTCCATATCATAGATGGGATTGCTCAAGGCTTGCTTTACCTGCACAAGTACTCGAGGTTGAAGATCATCCACAGGGATTTGAAAGCTGCAAACGTATTGCTGGATGAAGATCTTAACGCTAAGATTTCGGATTTTGGTATGGCGAGAATATTCGGACAAGATGAAAAGCAAGCAAACACCAGCAGGATTGCAGGGACACAGTAAGCTTAACCGAAATCAAACTCTGCTGTTCAGTGACAAATATTTATCATCCCTGATTCATTATGTTGGATTCAATTTAGTGGGTATATGCCTCCTGAATATGTCATGGCCGGGAACTACTCCGAGAAGTCTGACGTTTTCAGCTTCGGAGTACTGTTAATAGAGATTGTATGTGGCAAGAAAAACAATGCCTCTTACCGCACGGACTGCCCGGTGAACCTCATTGGACATGTAAGTTCTCTTTAAACCGTAGACATCTCCACTTCCAATTTTGACGTTGTTTTATTGCAGACGTGGGAGCTATGGAGCGAGAATAAGGGATTTGAGGTGCTAGACGAGAGCTTGGATTACGGTTTGTGTGATAAGAAAGAGGCTATAAGGTGCATTCATGTGGGTCTGCTCTGTGCCCAAGAGAAGCCAGAAGAGAGGCCATCGATGGCTGAGGTTGTAGCCATGATCAGCAACGAGTCGATCCAACTCAGGGCTCCAAACCGGCCTGCATTCTTCTTTGGGAGGGATCAAATCATGGAAACAAATCTCAACTGTGATGATTTAGAAAGGTCACATAATGATGTTTCCATTACAGATATGGTTGCCCGGTAAAGCTGTCTGTTGATGCTGTTTGGAGTTCAATACAGATTGGAACATATTACATATAGGCTTCTAGAGATGTTTTGAACAGATTTGCAGATGATCAATTAGCCTAAAAACGTCTCTTTCACTCTATAATCTATATGATTCTAAAGTCCTGACCAAAATAGAATATCTTTTCATTCAAAACCTATATCAACAAATCTTCACTTGACTTGAACCCATGTACCTCAATCATATTCAAGTCATCCAACACAATTCAATAACTTTACAGTCTTTGTTTCCGCTGTGCTTTCATCCTGAGAAATTTGATTGCATACAAGGGCGTCATACCCCACATCAAACAAAATATACCCTGCCATTAAACCTCGAAATGGATTCACATGAAACAAAGAGACTAATAACTAGCCTGCGCTAATGTTGCTGCCTGAGAGAATTTGAGCTTCATTCTTTGCAGAATCTCTCTTCAACTCCTCATCCTTCCCATTTTCGGGTAATTCTCCCTCCATTTTTCTTTTCTTTTGTGAGCTTCCTGATGGATCCTTTCTTTCATCCATCAAGGACAAAAGTGTCTGCAGACGTTTTGAATGCGAGCTACGTGGAACTATATCAAGCTCAAGTTTGCGGCGACACTGACGGCATATCTGAACAGAGTATATGCCGAGGGCAATTAAGCAACAAATTCCACATATAAGGAAAAGCCCCAAAAAACTCCTGAGGTGGAGTTGACTTGACTCGATCTCTGTACTGTCTAGACTGCATGTGCTTATTGTCAGCCATTTGTCATGTATCCGTTGAAGATCTCCATTTTCTGATAGCTTAAGGATTGCAGTTGACATATCAGCAGCAAGAGGCGAGTCCCGCGGAAATGCCTAGTACAAACATATTAAGAATAACAAGTTTAGATTTACAGTTGATCTCAAAAGACACGCTTTCCATTTTCGATCATTACTTCAAGGTAATGAGAAAAACGAACAAAATACGTGAATAATAGAATCCAACTTACGAAGCCCCAGCCACTTCTGGTGAACTCTTGACCAACAACCCGAAAGTCACACTGACTTGATAGGAAGACCTCTACATAGGGACGTTCATCAACTACAGCATCAACTCGACCATCTTGAAGAGCTTGAGCGTATTCATCTGATGAATTAAGAGCAACAAGTCTTGACTCTGATATGTTGAGTTCCTGGCTTAAGTATTGTTCTGCAAAAGACCCTACTTGATACCCTATTTGCTCATTACCAGCCTTCAATGTGTCAATTCCCTTGATATAAGATGACAGTTGTTGCACCGTAAGGATTGATGTCAAGCTTGCAGTGTAGCTGGAGGTTAGTATCAGTACCACAAACAGCCATATCAGTAGCACCATTCGACCAAGGGGATTCACAGTATTCTCTCCTATAGAACGAACAGAGAAGCTGTTTGAGTAAACAATGTAAGATGAAACTCAATCATATGTTGTTTTGGCGTCGACTTACTGTGGGAAAATGTTAAAGTAGAGAAGCTGAACCTGCAAAGTATAGTGTATAAGAGATTAGTCAAAACCCAAACTGGAATTTGCAGCTGATGTTATCAGCAGTAACACCTATCACCAACTGTACTACTAGTGCAGTGTGAGTATGAAGTCAGAGTTATGTTCAGTTACTGACCATAGAACTGTAATGAGTTGTTGACTCGGAGTGCCCCTGAACTCGTCATTCAGCCTGTGCTCCAGAATCCAAACGACGATTCCAATAGTAACAAAAGCAATGACGATGACTGCCCACATCATTGGAGTAAAAGGTCGGAGAAAAGCCCATGCTCCCGAGTTTTGCTTTTTGAACGGGGCCACCACTACAAGCCCAGATGCAGCATAAGGCTGAGTAAAATCTACAATCTTTGTCCTACTCGTGACAATGGCAATATCACCAATAGCAGCATCGTATTCCTGCAATGCCGGACCACCAATCAACTACCCAACAGTTATAAAGCTCAAAAATCCACATATACAGCAGGAAATTAGTTTTGGTGAAAAGTTCTCTCATTGTGACAAACAAGAAGGGGAAAAGTAAAAAAAACTGTCAAAATGTGTATATTTTGTACTGAAAAAGTGCAATGTGCAATATTTTCACTAAATGTGCACTTTACAAAATAACACACTTCTTCATACTTGTGAAATGTGCATTTTAATTACAAAAATTATGCACATTATGAAAAATCTTTGTGTACTTTTCTTATCCTAATTATTTCACAATAATCAAGTTCCTCACATGATTACTTCTCTTTATAGCAGGAATCTAAAACAGTAGCTACCCTTCATTACTTACGCCAGTTGCCACCATAGACACAAGATTTGTATAGTTCGGATTCTTAAAGCCATCCCCAAAGCCAACAAACTGATACGGAACAGCATATGGTAACAAGTTGACAGCAGCTGTGAATACATCTATACAGAATCCCTTAAACATATCATTACTTCCTGGCACTTTTGAAACAAACTCCTTGAAACTAGCACGTATGGGCACTGCAATCCTCAACAGCCTTCCGCTGTTTGGGAAAACCCACCCACGAGGCACCGCTGTTACTCCTCCTGGCCAGAAAACAGGGTTTAGACGTTGGCTCGTGGATGATCGATTAGGGGGCTTCTCGTAAAGCTTCTCAGGTGAGACAGTAGATAAACCGGAATAATTACTCCAGTAGCCTATTTGGTGATACCCAGTCCCAATCACATTGATGATATCATATGCAGGCCGTATCAGCGATCTGCTTGAATCGAACTTTAGTTTCCCGGTTAAGCCAACAAAATCACTTTGCAAAACATTCTCTAGCAGACGTTTCCCGCCATCAAAGATGTTAAGGGCTTCAAGATGAAGGCCGCTTCCTTGAAGAGAGCGTATCTTGGAATCATTTGAAAATGAGACAACCCCGCCTTCATTAAGATATTTATCAAGAGCATGAGCAACTAACCAGACAGAATCATAAGCATACAATCCATATGAATTTAGCCCAAAAGAACCATCACTAAGCTTTCTCCATCTTGCTGTGAACTCTTGCTTTAGGCTAGAAGCAGGTGTGTGTTGACGTAGAACAAGGACTCCTTGCATTATATCCGACTTATCAGGGGGAAGGGGAGAGGAGGAATCTATTACAGATGAGAGCCAATCTGTTGCTATCCAAACATACCCGTTATCCATCATCCCGAGATATTGTGCCACCTTAAAAACCAAGAAACCTGTATCTGCATTTACGTGCAGTACAATTACTCGAGGCTCAAGCACTGAGACCTTAACTAGGGTATCCATTACATCACTCCAACTGACACCTGCTCCTGGCCGGATTCTAGCTTTGTAGGAAATCTTGCAACGATTTTCAGCAAGTGCATCGTCCAAAGCCGCTACACCATTCCGTCCATAATCATCATCAACCAATATAGCAATGACTTGTTTCCAACCATAATATTCAACGATTGAAGCAACAGCAGCCATCTGATATGCATCACTTTGTGTAGTTCTTACGAAATACGGGAATTCAAGTGGAGTGAGAGTGGGGTCTGTAGCAGCAAACGACAAAACAGGAACTTGCAGTTCATTTTCAACAATGGAAACTATATGAGCAATTACTGATGATTGTGGCCCAATTATTGCTACAACATCCGTTTCCATGAACTGTAAAGCTGCACCCAAAAACAGCTATTTAAAAGACAAAGCCAATTCATGCAGTGCTTCCACGAAGCCAGTGGGAAACAAATTAAGCATTAGACCAGGAAAATTAAACGGGAGGAAGTTGGTACCCTGAACCATCCCAACAAATGGGTTGTACTCGGAATTTCGCATCGTCAGATTCAGTTTGGTACCATGGAGTATATTTGGATGGGAGTTTACATCATTGACAGCTTCTTGAATTGCAATCCTGGCAACCCTTCCGACGGTGGAATTAAAGGTAAAGATTGCTCCAATATTTACAACTGCTGGTCTGGAACCATTTTTGCTTATAATTCCAAGTGGAAAGAAAGTTACCCAAATGAAAAATAATTGAAGGAAGACGCGGAGTTTCATCTTAAACCACCGAGCATGATCATGATTCACTTTGCAAAATTAAGCTCAATCTGCCCCCCTGCAAGGATGGCATAATAGGCATAGGGTTTATATCTAGAAATTGGAAGCACTAGTACTTGAGTGCAATAAAAAGGAAACAATTACAGCAAAACGAATCTAATTCACATCCATGAGAAACCCAAAACGGAGCCAAATTGAGCGAACTTCAGAATGAATAATAAATAGTAAGAGCGTCGAAACAGAGACCCCAAGTTAGCTACTTTACCTTGAGAAACCCAAAACGGAGCCAAATTGAGCGAAATTCACAATGCTTCCTCCATGGAAGAGGAGCCCGGTAGCTTGTCACAATCTGCTGCCACTGCACTGCGCCCCTTGGCTTAGATTTTGATAATGGTGTGGAAAAATGTCGGAGGATGGATGGCCATGATTTGCTTCTTTCATTTCGATCCAACGGTTGGTATTGAGCATCGAATTTTTATTGGAATATTTGAGTGACTTTGGAGAGGGTAAAGACTAAACACACACACGTGACAAGTTGCGAGGAATCGAATAAACCCACAGGTGATTGCTTTGCATCCACAAGGACGCAAAGAATTGCTTCCGCCAATTACTTTCTTCATTTCTATTCTTTTTGTCGTGCATTTTTATTTTAAAGCCATCCTCAGTTGTCCTTCAACTAGTTTAGGACCGTATAGGAATAGTGCATGGATATTTAAAAAATATATTATCATTGTTATATTTAACTATTTCAGAAAGCATAATATTATTGTAAATTTTGGATATATGATCAAACATACCAATAACAACCCCAATAAATTAGAAATTAGTTGGAGGAATGCATATCTCAAGCGGTAAAACAATTCGGTTTGGAATGAAAGGTACAAAACCATATTAGATCCAAGATTTTAGTTAAACACTAGTTCAGTGTCTGTGCCAAGCACGGGTTTTGTTTCATTTTTTTTATTTTGAATAAATAATAATGAGGGTTCTTATAATTGAAATATAATTAATCAAATATTAATATGAAATTTTTCCGTGACCTGCATGTCTTTGATTTCATTTGTTTTTCAATAAACAAAAATATATCTTATAATTTTATCATACTTAATCAACAATTAATATAATATTTTTCGTGACATACATCTGTTTATTTTAGTTATATAGACCTAATAAAAAAATTATTTCTCTTTGTAATTAATTAATTTTTAAAAATAGTAATATAGGTAAAAATGTTGTTGTTTATATATTTAAAAAAATATATCTTTTAATTTTTACTAATAAATAACTTATAACTAATGACAAAATATACACAATAACTAATAAGTAAATAAATATTGATAATGAAGCAACATATAAACATTTTCCAAATTATAATTTTTTAAAAATCTATATTAACTAACCTGGGTAATGTTCAGGTACGGCCCTTTTATTGCGGTACGGCCGTACCGCAGGGCGACACGTGTCCCGAAAAAAGAAATTTTTTTTTTTTTTTT
>BSUD01000008.1:71151279-71222054 GCA_033239045.1 Fagopyrum esculentum
CTTTTTTAAAAAAAAAAAAAAAAAAAAAAATTTTTTTTTTTTTTCGGGACACGTGTCGGCCGTACAAATGGGCCTTACTTGAATAATACCCTAACTAACCTACCCTTTCTAGAAATTTATTTTAATATAAATAATTATAGATCCTCATGAAACCCCAATTATTATTCCAAATAATGTTAAATAGTCTCTCTCTTAAATTCATTAATTTTTATTAGTTATAATTTATATTATTTTTTAATAATAACTTAAAGACAATCTTTAATTAAGATTAAAATTTATTATTTATTATAATTAAACAAACAACATTACAAAAAACAAAAATAAATTCATGTGTTAATTGGGCTAACCATTACTTAACAAATGTGTAGGATTATGCTTGTTGGGCCTATTACTAAAAAAAACATTTTAATTGGGCTTTTAAATATTTAAATTTTTTACCACCAAAATTATACAAGAAGAATAACCCAGTTTGTTGTCTTCAAGCCGTCATTGGCAATTTGCACAACCCTACCCTCTGCTACAATGACGAAATTAGAAAGGTAAGCGCCACACATTTCTTCGATAAATATACACACACCTTGGAGTTGTATCGTTTCCTTGATAGAATCGTTCGATGAAATCGGCTTGTGAAAACTCAAATCTGTGGAGAACATTCAATTTGATTCAATCGAGCTTCGATTTCGGTTTTCTCCAGTAAAAGCTAAGTTATCTTTCTCTTATTCATCTCTTGATTAGGTCAATTTGTAATACAATTTGTAATACAATTTCATTATTTATCATAGTATACTCAGTGTGTGGAGCTTTGTTTTTACAGATACTTCAAATCATTGGAGCGCATTCAACCTGCAGGGCAATGGAGATTCAATTAGAATTTATACAGTCAAAGGTGATGTTTATTTATCTTATACATCTATTGATTATGTCATTTCGAATACAATATGATTAAGTTTTTCTGTGATACCCAATCAAATTTTTAACAAATAGTCCAAACCCGTAGAGAGCATTCAATCTGATAGAATGGAAATTCAATTTTAATTTCTCCAATTAAACGCAATGTTTCTTTGTCTGGGTTTCCTGTGAAAGATTTACCAAATTTGTTAGCTATATAATATTGACTCAATGTCAGTTATATCCGAATGACTTTTAAAAGAACATTTATTCATCTGAAATTGTTCTAATGAATGATAGAACTTAGAGAAATACTTGTTATGTGTCCGGATTATATTAGAAGAAGATTTACCAATTTTGTTAGCTGTATAATCTTGCCTTAAGGTCATTTATATCCCAATGAATTTTAGAAGAAGATTTATTCATCTGAAATTGTTATAATGAATGATAGGACTTAGTGAGATACTTGGACTGTGTCCAGATTATATTAGAAGAAGATTTACCATAATTGTTAGCTGTATAATATTGTCTCAAGGTCATTTATATCCCAATGAATTTTAGAAGAACATTTATTCATCTGAAACTGTTCTAATGAATGATAACACTTAGTAAGATACTTGGTATGTGGCCTGAATATATTATAAGAAGATTTACCAAATTTGTTAGTTGTATAAAATTGTCTTTGTACGATCAACAGTTCTTTATATTTTTTCATATGATTAATCATATTGATCAATTCTTTACCAACGAAATTGTAAAAGTCCTCTGTTTGATTTTTTTTTAGTGAAGCTACTTACATCAATTCATATGGTGAATAAATCTTAGTAAATAGAAAGTGATATATTAAAACATCTGATTAAAAGAAAATTATCTTACAGCAAGATACACACCATAAATCTCTTAGTTGGTACAAAATACAGTTCACAGAGGATACATAAATAGAAATGTAAATAACATTACCTTCTTGATCAATAGGAACATACAACATAGTACAACATCATAATTAACATAATTAAAACACATCATTAGGATGAAGATTCCCGATTAAAGTAGAACACTCTTTCACACCAATATTGAACATCCTTATCCATTGGGTTCTTACGATATGGGGCCCAGAAGAAATTTTTCTACATACAAAAGAGTTAACACAAATCAAATCAGGTCATATAGTTTAAGGATTGAACAAAATATTACTAACTTAGTTACCTTGACATTTTCATAATACCAAGCATCGGGGACCTTTATTTCTCCTGTAATAGGATCAGGGGTAGACTTAGATGAATGCACAATGTTCCTCCACCTTCTTAGATCAGCTCTCAATGCAAGAAGCTTATTGTGAAGCTTGTTTTCACTTAGCATGAAACCAGTTCTATTGTGAAATTGATTTGAAATTTCTTTCCAATCGTATTCACCACGAGGAAAGTTTTTTGTTTCGTTGCAATGAGCACATAACTGCAACAAAACAATGAATGACTCTTTGTTCCATGAAAAATTAGGAGGGAGCTCAGTATGATCTGGACGATAGTAGTCCATTTCTAAGAGCTTGAGTTTTGAAGTGAGTGAATCTATCTATATAGCATGTTGGAATTTATAGTGTATGTTTTTGTATCATAGATCATCTTTAATAAATAATTTTATACAAAAATTAATGCTTTATACTATTCAACTTGTGACCTACATGTGTTATATACTGTGCAGCTTGTGAGCTATGTGTTGTATGTTGTGCAACTACTCTATTTTTTTTGTTTATTTCGAAGTCATGTGAACACATTAAGTATTTTTTTTCTTCTACACATGAATATATTACATGATCAGCATGTGACTATTTTTTGTTTGTTTCTCTATTATATTATATAGATAATATTTATTCTTTCTACACATGTGAACTTAATGTCAGACTAATTTTATTAAAAGAGCTCTTTTCTGTCCAATACTTTGTACCTCGAAAACAGAATTTTGTCTCAACCTGCTTAGTTCATTAGTGTTGTTTTCTTTTTTTTTTTATAAAAAAATAGTTATATTTGTAAGACAAGCTATGAACTAATATCAAAATCTATCCTGAACCTAGAAATATCAACATATTGAGGAAACATCAAGAGATAATTGCATACAATAAAGACACCCTACTTTCGAAAACTTAATAAAAGGATTTGTTATACTGTTAAAAAATTAGTAATATTTATAGAAATAAAATTTCAGCTGTGTAACCTCAATGTGAACCAAAGTGTTGTGTTTCCATATGTAGTCATTTAATTAAGATACGTATGCAGTTTGTTTTCATCTATGAGAATTTAGTTTTTTTTAGGAACTTGTAAAAAAATGGTTACCTCTGTGAACAATTACTCGATGCTTTTGATTATCATTTGGTAAACTAATAATATCCAAATTTAGTTATAGATTATTATAAAAAGATCCATTTACTGTAACAATGAATATGAAATGAAAAAAATATAGCAAGACAATAATATGATTCTGCAAGTCAATAGAGCATTTGTAACACTTAAATCCTTATAATAAGTTTATCCATCTTGGTTTCAGGAGGTGCAACCATGACATGTGTAATGGGTATGGATGTCGATTGCCAGCACTGGAATGAGAGATCAATGAATGGATATTAATGCAGGCACTGCAAGGTAATATACCTGCTTCATTTAAAAGAATGCTGATTAGTAATTTGTGAAAGACAAACATAACATTAATATGACATTTTATATGAAAAAACATATATGATGATAACAGTGATAAGAATAAGTTATAGTTAACATTTACTGTCAGAACATGTAAATTGAAACTAAATTTAGGATAAGTTCTATGATAAATTAATATAATTTATTATACATTGTATGCACCTAATATTAAACTTTCTTATGTTCTCTAAAATCATAATGTAAAATATTGGAGTGTTAGGTTAAACAAATACATTAAATAATATGTTAAAAAATAAGTTGTGAGTTATAAATATATGTAAGTAAAAATATAATATAAAATTAGTATTTATGTATAATAAAAATAACAATCATATAAAATACCTTAGTTGACATCCTTGAAAACCTCTCTGTATACTACATTTGTAGTAGTATCTTGGACTTCACCTTTATCATCACAAATCAAAATTTTCAAACCATCTCTACTTGTAACTCTAGAAACTGCAACATAGAGTTGTCCATGACTAAATACTGGTCTTGGTAGATATAAACCCACATGTGAGAGAGACTGCCCTTGACTTTTATTGATGGTCATGGCAAAACATACCATTAAGGGAAATTGCCTCCTTTGAAACTTAAAAGGGAACTTAGAGTCTGAGGGTGAAAGGAGAGTGCGTGGAATGAATACTTTTTGACCAATTCTAGTGCCTGTAATGATATCTGCCTCAACAATATGTTGACCGAGCCTAGTGACTATCAATCTAGTACCATTGCACAACCCAGCAGACTGATCAATATTCCGCATCAGCATAACAGGGACACCAACTTTCAAAATCAGAATATGATTTGGAAATCCTGAACATTTTATGCCATTTAGGAAATCTAGTGAAAATATTGATTCATCGAATGATGAACCACCTTCTGTTGGACAAATAGTATCAGAACTGAAGTATACATGTTCCTCTCCTGGGATAGAAGCCAAAATGCGTGCATTAACCTTGTCAACTATTTCATTCGTTGGAGCAAGAATTGCCTTATCTTGAAAGTAGGTTGGTGGAGGTAGACAGGTGGACAGCATAGGGTAAGTTGATTGAATAATAGAACTAAGTGGATCTCCTACATCTTTAACTAACAAATCTGAAGGAATATCCAAGATAGAATCCAAATTGACAACATTCCCTTCTTCCCCATCTCCGATCCTTAGAATCCATTCTGAAAATTCCTTTGTTCTCTCAACTTCCACTTCATTACATCCAGGCAATATCCTCATATTTTTAGTGAGCTTAAGGACCTTACAATACTTCCATAAATAAGAAGCATTGATTGCAGCGAATAAAATCTCTTCCCTAGTACCACCTGGAATAACAGGCAAAATCTGTCTAAAATCTCCACCAAACACAATCACTTTTCCTCCAAAAGGTAAATGTGACTTAGAAGGACAGTAACAACGCATAACATCTTTAAGGCTTTTATCTAGGGCTTCAAAGCAAAACTTATTCACCATAGGAGCTTCATCCCATATAATTAGCTTAGTCAAAGCTAATAGCTCAGCCAAATCTGTTCCTGCACGGATATTACATAAAGAATTCTCATCAACATTAATAGGTATAGAAAACCTCGAGTGTGCAGTTCTACCACCAGGAAGCAATAATGCCGCATTCCCACTCGAAGCAACTGTGATGACAATGTCACCCTTTGATCGTATTCCAGCAGAGAGAGCTCTCCAAATATAGGTCTTTCCAGTTCCCCCACCCATACAGGAAGAACACACCACCATTGTCTCCTGTGACAGAGTTTATAATTTCATTATAAACTCCTCTTTGTTCATCAGTGAATCTGGTGATAAGGGATTCATGTTGAATTTTTAGTTCTGCTCTATCATAATCAAGTTCATCTTCAATGAGCTTGTTTTGATGTCTAGAAATCAAAGCTTCGTCAGGCAATGGCATTGTTGGATAACTCTTTAGGGTAGCACCATTTTTCTGCATCAACTTCTCTAATTCAGCAAGAGTATACTGTTGTATAACATCATCCGACAGAGTTAAATCTGTATGAAAATATATATATATATATATATATATCGTTAGGTATATTTAGTTGTAAAATATTATAGGATGATTAGTTTAAAGTTTTATGAAATGTATCAATTATACTCACCCTTATTACAATGAATCCTTCTCTGAGAAGCAAGTATATCATCCGATAGCAAATTCCATGTTTCAGTCCATACAAAATATGGTCTTGACATACTTCCAGACAACAATAGCATGACATACAATCTTCTTAGGAATTGGGCTGTTCCCCATTGGCTTGCTTCCTTGATGCCGTCTACATATTATGTTTCATCCTCTAAGAGGCCTAGAGCATAACATGCTTCTCTGAAAGTTGGATAAACCTTACCATCAACAGTTCGAATATCTTGGAAGCAAGTTGGCCCTTTGACGTGGTTTAACAAAATTCGCAGGTAGTATCTTTCTCCTCCACCAGGACTCACATAGTAAATTCTCCCAACTGTTGTAAGCTCAACTACTTTGCAATTTCTGCGTACCTTTCTTTCAGACCACTTTTTATTCGGCTTCTTCCAAACATATCTCGTTGGGAACTCAGAATAGGTCAAATTCCTAGCATTTGGACATTTCTTATTAGTTTCCATCCAAGCTAAAAATATTGAATTTTTAGCCTTATCCTTGCTGACAACTGCCTCTATGTGGTCATCCTCATCATAGACGATATTTTATTCATTTGGAAGATGAAAACTTAACCTAATCACAGCTGGAAACCGATAATGAATACCAAATTTAAAGACACGCCATGATGCTTCACTTGCTGATATATACCGACCGTTCTCGTAATCATTTATCTCATTTCTGGCCTTATCTTCTCCAACATTTCCATCATAAATAATAAATGATACACGATCACTGCCCTTGTTGATATACTTGAACAAATATTTGATGGACTCAGACTGATTACACCATTCAACATTTATATGAGCGTTATACCTGAGAAGAAGATACGGGTTATGGGGAACTACAAAACTGTTGTCTAAATCGAAACCTCCTTTCTTTACATACTTCCCATCCATTCTTCTTCTGTATTGTGGGTAGCCGTCTTCAGCAATGATTGTGTCATTGTTAAATTTCATGGGGAAATATTTGCTGCACTTTGATCCTTTCATACAAGCACACTTTGGATTCATGGTTCCACAAGGTCCATGCATCATAAACTGAGTAACAACTTCATGTAACTTTGGTTCTGCAACTGGATCTGGAATTTCAGCAGAAATTATACGATCAATATCCTCTGCAGTTTTACATTTGTTGTCACGGTGGAGAAAGACAAGGATGTGAGCATGCGGAAGTCCCCTCTTTTGGAATTCAATAGTATATATGACTGCATAATTACAAATAAGATTAGGGTAGGAAGAAATATTATAAAAACTTAAAATATAAACATTTTAGATAAAAACTAATTATAAAACAATAAATCTCATTAACATACCGGACACAACTCTACCGAAAATGTTGTTGACTTTGATGTCATGGATCATTTCATCCAACTTCATTTTAAAAACACGACTAATAATATCAGGTCGATCATCTGGTTGAAGACCCTTTCTCTGAACATATCTGACAATTTCCGGCCATTTGGAATTACATGTGAAAGTAATGAATAGATCTGGATAACCAAGACTTTTGCATATTGCCATTGCATCTTGGTAATTCTGAATCATATACCTTGCACCACCAGTAAATGTAGAAGGTAGAACCATTCTTCTACCATTAGAAGACCCTTGAGTATTGCCACGAGTGACTGCATCAGTCAAGTTGCTATATAGGTCAGATCTTAGCTTCGACTGGTTGTTCCTTAGGTAGTTTAGCCTTTGAGACTCGATCATGGTATAGACATCAACCATAAATTGTTGGAACAATCTCTTCGATAATAATAAAGTTTGAGCTTCTCCCTTTCTATCCTGCAGCCGAAATGATGCAAATTCACGCAAACTCAAACGAACCCTTTTCCTTGGATTACCGTTCACATCATCTCTTAAAAAAATATCGGTTCTGTAACCATCTTCACCGTAAGGAAATAAGAGTGGATACTGAAGAGCTAGAAAGGAGGGGTGTAACTCAGTTATCCTACACAATTTTCCATCATGCTTCTCTAATACAATATCTCGAGGATTCATTGTACTTTCTTGGTCACCTACTATTATAGCGGCTACTTCTGAAGTTGTAGGAAGATTGTATCTTCTAGCATCGGTGTCTCTTGTGGCTTTCAAAGCTATTTTCATATCTACGGATGGATTAGCCTTCAAATGATCTTTAGCAATTCGGAAAACCTTTGCAAGGGGATTGTGTTGATCAATCATTGCTTTGAAATCAGAAACTAAAGTCCGGTCAAAATTTCCTGTTTTACTGCAAAAGATCTATATTAATATACCAAAGACATTTATAATAAATTATATCCTAAAATACATATATACTATTTTCTATAAACATATAAAATATATAATCGTACCTGAATGGTTTAAGTCGATTTGATTCTTCGTCCCCAGTATCAATGATATACATTTGACAATAAGCTGGTTGACATCCTTCCATTGGTAACAAACTACCAATCAAATGGTTATTCTGTCCTTGAATGCGAAAAGCCGATGGCCCCCAACCTTCTTGAACATTACAGACTTTTCCTCCCATTGATGTAAAAGCAAACATCATGTTGTAAATTCGGATATTCTTCTTGAAGTGAAGTGATCTACAATCATTATTCAACAACAATGAAGATAGCAAAGCAGGGGGTTCTTTTAGAAGAGGCAATTCTACTTTTCCTTGCATGCAACATAAGGAAAACTTAGGAATCTTTTGTTTTCTTCTGTTGTTAA
Organism: Fagopyrum esculentum; assembly: GCA_033239045.1. Lineage (NCBI taxonomy): Eukaryota > Viridiplantae > Streptophyta > Magnoliopsida > Caryophyllales > Polygonaceae > Fagopyrum > Fagopyrum esculentum. Next base: position 71,159,698 of record BSUD01000008.1, read on the forward strand.
GTCTTTCACCGTACCACATGAATGCACCACATGATTGACACTCATAAGTGGGATCCCCGCAATCCAAGTATTCTTAAAGTATATAAAAACAATTACAAATTAGAATATGATAATATGTAAAATAAGAATAAACTAATAAAAAAAATATATTCGTATACCATTTGAGGATATGTCAGTTGAGACACTATTGTTGTTGTAGACAGGTTCTTCAACCTCTTCAGTCTGTTCTTCATCACCCTCAACTTGGAAATTACATCAAAATGTGTAAGAACATTTAAGATAATTTCTTGGATATAAAATAAATCCAAGTTTATTAAAAAATAAGTGTAAAAATATTACCATCACTGTCGTTATCTTCACACACATCATCTGCATGATCATAGTTATATTGAACCCGGTCTACATAATTACAATGTCAAAAGGAAAGACAGATTATGATATATGTTATATATATTTAAGTTGAAAAGTGTAATATTTTTTTAAAAGATGTACTCACTAATATAGTTGGTCATGAAGGAATTAACACCAGATGATGGAGTACGTTGAGGATTGTTTCTCGATGATGTATTATTAGAATTATTAGAATAATGTGAACGAATTGTCTGAGCACTCGTTCTGTTTGTAGGACAAGATGTGCTTGCTTGCTGAGAAATTTGTGTTATTCCATGATATTGAGAGGAGCAAGGAATTGGATGTTGAACTGCATATAAAATAAATTTATTAAAATAGTAATAAAATAAGATTCTTCATTGGAAATTCGAACTATCAATAACCATTTGAATTTGTTAAACAATGAGAGTTTAATATATTTATTAAAGGAATTTTACCACTAAGATTAGAGACTCGAGAAGGAACACGTTGTAAGGGTGTTGGTGAGACAGCTTTGTAAACTGTTGGTTAAATAGAGAGAATTTTTTCAGTAAAATATAGATTAACACAGTCTTACAGAATGTATAAGTTGCAGAAAAATCATGAACATAACCATTTGTAATGTCTGAAAGAGGTATGCTGTTTGATGCTTGGTTGTCCGATGATCCTGAGAAATAAGATTAATCAATGAGAACTATTATATAAATGTGTAAATAAATAAAAAGGCAAACATAATAGTACCAGTTTTTGGAGTTTTGTTTCTATCAGACTTATCTCTAATAATCATCCTCCTCTTGAGTCGATTCAATTTGGGACTTGGAAACATATAGTTCAAACCTATAAAAGATAATAAAACTTCAAAAAAGAAAAAAAAAACAGCATTCATAGGTTTTTATGTTAGATAGATGACTGACAATGAAAAGGAATTCAACAAAGTTGTTTTGTGTGACAATATAAATGTCAAGTATACCTATAAATTAAAAAACTTGGATAACATCAATGGCAGCAATAGAACGAAGAAAGTATTGATACAGAACAACTTAACTGATTAACCTTTTAGGAAACTCTGATTGATTCGATTGATTGATGATTATTGTTCTACAGTCGAATTGAAAAGTGAACTCATTTCATTATATAGTCTGGAAGATGCTGCACATAACAAATTATTTATTAATTATTATTTTTTCCTTTGATATGAAGAAGGTTTGGATATCTACATAGATCTTCGACTAATATGATTAAGATATTGGTTAACAGAATCCACGACAAATATTTATAGTTAATATATATATACGTATTGTTATGGGAAAATTTAGAATTTGGATTATCACTTTAACTGAATATCAAGATTTAATTTGGTAGTATTAAAAGTATTTGATTCGATTGATTGATGTTTTTCTTTTGAGTTTATTTGTGTTTATAATATAGGATGAAAGTAATACATTTATATGAAAGATTATACTGATCATGTATTTGATATTTTTAGATAGACTTAAAACTTATACTAACCTTTTTTCTGTAATTCTCTTACTTGCAGCCATACTAAGATGATGTGACAAAACTATTTTCAATTGGGCGTTCACTAAATTTGTAAACTTTTGGTCTAAACCATTGGAGGATCCGATGTGAGTTATCTTTCTCACTTTATATATTTGAATATGAGTGTGGAGTCCATATATGTTTGATCTGATTTTGTTATTCTTATGATAATCTATACTTGAGACGAACTATTAGTAATTGAACCATCTTTAGAATGTAGATGAAAAAAAGAAGATACTACCATTATATGTTATGTTCTGAAAGATAATACACACTATAATTATAGTCAACCAAAATTCAAATGTAAATACACGTGACATTAAAACTGAATGCATAGCTAAAATTTAGATATGAGTACATCAGGAGTAAAAGTCTTCGATTTTTTATGAATCATTATTCTAAGTTGTTTGCAGCTTCTGGCATATCACCAATTTCCATGGGTAGGTACCTACAAATAAATAAAAGATTAACATTCATAAATCTATATATAAAATTTTCAAACCATGCTAGAAGTAACTAACCACATTACATAATCGTCGATATGAGGACTGTCAATACCAACTATCATCTTTGTTTTGGATGATATGGTCCTCAAATACACATCACCTACAATCAAAATCAATATGGAATCATTAATTTACAAATACATTAGCAATTTAGTTTTCTAAAGTACAAACTAATATAAATACTAACCACAAGGAAGATGAACAATTCCGACAAACTGTATTATAATATAACCTTCCTCGTTGTTTTTTAAATCTTTCATATATGATAGGATTGGATCAACAAACTCGTCACCTAATATAATAACCTTTATGTAATCTTCGCTGTAGACGTATTAAAAGACAGATAATTCATTAGTTTAAAATTTTTTATCCAATAAACGGGATGATTAAAATGGATCATATGAAATTAAAGACTTACTTGCAATCTTTAAGACTAACAATTACATGCTTTTCTCCGTCAAATAAATGACCATTAAGATTTATGAAATTGAAATCCTGGATTGTTGATTGATTGGTGATTACGCCAATTACATCTGTGTAAAGAGGGAAAAAAACATTAAGTATGATATATAGATTACAAACTAAGGACATTTGGTTGAAATAACAAAGGTGAACTTACCAACTATGTAATGTTGAGCAATTGACTTGCTTTTTAGTTCAGAAAAACAATGCAGCTCCAATCCAAGAATTGGAATGTTAGTAGAACCATTATATTTTGATATAATAGAGTTGTATTGAAATTCAATAGAAAACTTATGGTAGCCAACTCTATAGTAATGAGTTGGTGTAAAAGATAGAAAATTAGATATTACTATGACTTCACCCTCTTGAAGTAGATTTCTAAACTTTCTTGAGACATGAGGGGCCTTTGCAATAGCTTCAATTCTTTGTCCCTGTCATAAATAGAAGTAAAACTGTTAATAAGTAAGTCATTTAAGGGGCTACCTGCTTCTCAATAATGTGAAAATTTCTTACTATTTCATTGTAACACCCCAAATTCTCAGAACTCGAAGCATTACTGGTTAGGACCTCACAATGGGTCCCGACCTCAGTTTGACAACAACATTACTAGGATCTTGCAACAAGACACAAATAAAGAAACCGAAATTCATAAAAACAGTATTTTTAGGATAATGAATGCAACACTGTCTAGCAGCCTAAGTACTTAAACAAAAGAAACGAACAACTACCTTAACCAAAAGGAAGAAAAGAAAAACACAACTCTCAACCCCCGCTCTAAGGAGTACGGAGACCCGGCTGACCACTACTTCCGGATCACTCAGCTGCTGGTCTAACCTGCGGTAAATCTAAAACAACAACAAGAAGAACCGTTAGCTAGTTATCTAAATATTAGAAGAATAATAACAGCACAAACACACTCAGAGAAATATAAACACTTATCATGCTTTCAAACAAGTCCGTTTTATTATCTTGAATTAAGTTATTCTTTCACGCTAATGATACTTATTTTGTGACACGAGGGATTCCCAAACCTCGCCTCCGCCCCCGTGTAACCATCAGGAATGGATCCGATGCATCTCACCTTGTACCTGCCTGGTCTGGGTATAGAGAACCTCCCAGTCTCCTGTCAGAGCTGGGTAGTGATGTCACGGCCCGTTATACATACACTTGGGCCTTAAACATAATAATAACAGTCGTCCTAGCAAGTTATTATTATTAAACACGCAAATAGCACACACAACCACTATCACTCAACTAATATCCAGAAACTAGCTAAGTAAGTCGCAAGGACTTACCTGAATCAAACCACAACTCTCACAATCTCAACTCGGTCTGCAACCGTAGAAACTCAACGCCTGTCATACAAGGCACGTGGATCAAAATTACATCCCATATTCTTAGAAGTCTTAAACTTCTAAGACGTACAATCTCATGAAGAGAACTTACTAAAAAGGTTTCTTTTAGGTGTAATGACCATTTTACCCGTCGATCTCAAATTTCCGAAAAAGTCTATTATTTAGTTCTAATCTTTTCTTTTAGAGCTCGTTTCCTCTAATCTGTTTCTCAAGGTTAGCTTACTAAAGGTTATGAGATTAAATCTCAAACACTCGTCAAGAAAACGACATCATTCCTTCCCGGTTATTATTCTATTCTTATACCTAAGTATATAAGTATATATATATATATATATATATATATATATATATATACGTTACCTTTATTCATTGGTGTATATACTCATGTATACACACTCTATTTATTCATATTTATTCACTTGTATCTCTCATCTCATACTTACATATGTACAACACTTATCGAAACCGATTCACATATACGTACTTATCTATTCTCCTGTACTTATGCCTACATATACTTATTTATATATATATATATATATATATATATATATATATATACATTACACTGCAGTTGCACTTGCATAATTTATACAAATTATTACATTACACTGCACTTGCAACCCTCTCCACCTACATATACAGAATTTAAAACAAAACGAAGGGTCCTATACCCATTAGACTACATTCAGCAACTAGAAGCCTTCCACTCTACCCTCCCTTAGTCCCGAACGAACCGCACCCTACGAATTATACGAGACAACAGAAGACCGAAAAAAAAAACAAAGGGAGGCTCACCGAAACCGGGGCTGGACGACAGTTCATGTCTCGGACTACGTTCGGAAGAGGTAAGGCTCGGTTCAGGGCGGGGAATGGAGTGCAGCGGTTGCAGAAGGGAGCCTGGAACTTCAACGAGGCGTGCAGCGGTGATCGTCCAGCGCAGAGGCTGATGTTGGCGCCCCAGGCTGTCTGTGCAGGGGCTGTTGCTGGTGTCCGAGATGCTCTGTGCAGGGGCTGGTGCTGGCGGGATTAAACGCTCAGAAAAGGAGGGCGAGGGTCGACACTCACCTGGATGCTGAAGACACCAGGGTCCGGCGCTGCGAGCGGCGCTTCCAACTGTGGCTGCTGAGCGGCGTTTACTGGCTTAGTCGAGCAGTTGCAGCGAGAGAAGGGAAGGCCTCCACTCTTCCGGTCGACGACGGCGTAGTGTCCCAGCGGAAGAAGGTCGTCGGGGTGGCTGCTGAGTGGCGCTTCCAACTGTGGCGGTGGTCCGAGAGTAGAGAGGGGGGGAAGAGATGGTAAGGACGGCGGCTACCTGGTGGGCGGCAGGATCGGTGTACCAGGGCAATCTCCGGCGCGGTGTGTTGGCGGGGTCCGAGAGTGCCGAAAGAGAGCAGCCGGCGTGCAGAAGGTAGCGACAGGATTAGTGGTGAGGTTAATTAGGTTTAGGTTATCTCTTTAGGTTAAAACAAAGGGTTAGGGCTGATTAAGTTAATGGGCCGGCAGGAGAACACTGGGCCGAAAAAGAATGGGTCGGTCTGCTCATTTAACTGAAGTGGAAAGATAACTGGATCGGTATTCGTACGGGACCGCTCTTCGGTCTTATTTTAAAAGTACGGAATTATTTTTGGTTACATAGTTTAACATTTTATGTGAATCAAAATTAAATATTATTTTATTTTATTTAAAAGAATTTAGGTTGGCGGATCGGAATCCGATTTGAACGGTATTAAACGGAAATTAAAATTTTCCGGGTATTACATCAGTCCCCTCTTAAAATAAGTTTCGTCCCGAAACTTAGAATAATGCATCTAATCAAACGACTTTCTTTGTATAACTTGGTTTCATTAAGTCTCGTTTCCTAACATGTAACTACTCAACCATCAAAATTAGGCACGCATCAAAGAAAACACATTTACTCAAACCAAAGTAAAAGCATGTAAAGTCAAACAACACAACATCCGAGTACTAACTCGTCGGTACCGAAGTAACATCCAACCCTGCAAAGAACTCGGGATAGTTACGCCTAATACTCTCCTCGGTCTCCCAAGTGGCCTCATCAGCTCCTCGTCTAGACCACTGGATCCTCAACATAGGTATCTCCTTGGACCGCAGACGTCTGATACTGCGCTCCAGGATAGTTACTGGGTACTCTACAAATGTATGATCGGGCTCAACTGTCCGATTCTTAGAGTTGATAACGTGACTCTTATCCGGTGAGTACTCTCTCACTGAGACATGGGGAACGGTGGGCGTACGACCTCTAGTATGGGTAATAGTGTCAATCAAACTCAATCAGTTTATATAAAACAACGGTTCCCTTTCTAAACTCACCTCTAAATCTTTTGGCGACTACTAAAATAACAATAAAACTTCCTTCCTTCTATTGAATCCATTTGCTCTCGACTTTTCGGAAGATCCCGCCTATAAATTCTGAATCAAAGATCCGAGACATCTCCCGACACTTTAATAGGTGGTTAATGCTCTTTGTAAGACCACTCACTTGGTCTTTCCTCCCAAATACGACTCAGTTGGACCGTTTCTCAAATAATACCTCATCACCTATTTCTTGTCAAGCTTCCAAATTTATATAACTCAAAACAAACCACACACCCAAGTGGACCTTTTCATACAGACTCTAATTCCTTAACTTGAATTCATAGTTCACCTAACATTGATTTTCTTCATCTGTGGGTTATGGGTCTACCACGCTTCTGGTGTAACACCCATTAGTCACAATGGCGTCTTTCTGAGGGTTGACATGATTTACTCACTCCCGCATATACTTCCCTGCTAATACTAGCAAGATCCTCTTCAAACTGACCCTTACTCTCTTACTCAACCGTAGTCTGTTCTTAACCAACTAGTAAGCAACCTCTAACTCGCTTTCTCTTCATATTCTTAGATCACCCCAGAAGGTTGTCGTTGCCTGTTTGGGGAATCCTTCAAGACATCGGTAAGTTACATACCTCTTAAATCCGCAGTCACTAATGTCTCTTCTTAATGGTACCTACACGTCAATACCAACCAACACTTACACATCCTCGGCTAACGTCGGTCCGTCTATAATTGACTTAACTCAATATCCCGGACTTGCTCTTCTCATACCTATACTGACGTTAAATTCTTCGTGAGCATCATCTGCCCGATTAATCCTTTCATGCTTCGCTAATTCGTTATCTTCCACACTTCTGTTTCCTTAGGCTAACTCTACTTCTCGAGCCCAACTGGGTCATTCATTTTGACATAAATAGTCATTCCAAGTCTTTAACGATGGCTGGTAAGTGTCTTGGTAGTTTGATGACTTTAGTTATCATCCCCTCGCAGTTCCCATTATATGGACTGTCGGTGTTAATGACTTAGGTCCCGTGATAATTAGGGTTACCTTGGACTTTCGAGTCCGCCAAGGCCGTTCTTATATATACATTCCTTCGCTGGTGTTACCGGAAACATTGCCTTCATGATACTCCGTTGTTTCCGCTACGGGGCTTCAACTCCTTGATACCGACATTGCGATTTCTTTCAAATTCCTATATTTTTGAGGAGGTTAAAACCTCTCCACACTTGTAAAGTCTACATCTGCATCTACACTCCATTGTAGGTATCCCTTCCATGCACCTTAGACCCTCATATCCGGGTCGACATTTTATCTCATTTGGCCTTACAAGCTTGTCTTGTGAACTCTTCTACTAGGTGACTCGTCTTATACATTTTTCTTCTCTGCATCGGTCTCTAACTGTCTGTTGATCATGATTACCCATTCTGTGTTGGAACCTCAGTTGCTTTGTACTCTTGCATAGATTTCCTAAGGACATCCTTATCTCAAAACTTTATTTAAAATTTATCATAACCCGCAATTTTGATACCTGACTTTCCTTCTCACTGGATAAGTTATACACTTGGTTTACACTAAATCCATCTTAGTGTCATCAGTCCGTTGGTACGATTGTTATTAAACATCCAATGGTACCATTTGTATACAACACATTAGGTGCATATGATTTTCCCACCAATCAAATTTCTCGCATCGCATTTATTATGTCTCCCTTATACTCATGTCGCTTTACCTTCTTTGATATTTACACCCCGTAAGCTAGTTAAATCCCTTTGAGTTTTCTCGTACACACTTTACAACTGCGTTGGTTGGTCTTATTACTTTCATCAACTCTTAGCTCATCAGTCCAGCTGAATTTTCCATGGAGTACCCCCATTTCTCCTTAAATAACAGTCTTTAGTCCTTTCGGTAACCATCTTATTGGTGTGATACCGGATCCATATAACAACCTTTAGTCTTTCACTTTTACTCCTTCTCATGTCTGTTTTAGTCTACCTGTAGATTCTATCTGCAATCACCTCACAACTCGACCATACATTTCACCAAGGCTTTACATCATACTCCTATGTTTGTGCCGCCTCAGAATTTCCAATTATTCTGTGTCACATCTTAAATCACAAGGGTTTTCCCTGTCAATCTAGACAGTTTGACTCTACTTTTTCTCGAAGGAGCACCATCAGTCTTACTTGTGTGGAATGCTAAGACATAGGACATGTTTCCAATCATCTACTTCCTCTTAGTCTTCTAGTTCTTCTTACAGGGATCCCTTCATTCTAACTCTGATATGTATCTTTCGTAGTCAGTAGTAAGTAACTACTCCCAACAATTCCCTTTTCACCATTACTATCATCAAGGGTCATTACCGACCGTCAAGAGCTGCTCTTAAATTTCTTTATTAGAGTTATCATATTGAACTCATTTAATGTTACCATCCAGGCTACTAGTACTTGTATTGATTCAACTCCACCATTTTCGTCGTGGTTCTCCGAAAGAAATTCACTAGATGTCGATAAAATTCTTTTATAACCCTGTGGTTATTCTTCTTATCGGTTAACTAACCATCACTAGGTAACCCGCACATGTAACTTTTAAGTTGTCCAGTAGGATGTAGTTGACCTTCTACAACATCATAGATTTACTTTTCTTCCATCTCTTTTGAGGCTTGATATACTTGGTGAAATATATCTCCTCCAGTCTCTCTGTTTATTCTTCTTTAGCTCCTCCTACAATCTACACTTTTGTAAGATTGTTATACTCTTACGAGTCCAGTTGTATCATTCTTCTTCCATCCACAGACTTTTCAATCCTTCTAGGGTATCTTGCAGGTACATCTCCGTGATTCTTTTACTTGAGTTATCGTCTATTTGCGGTTCTATATTAAGAACTTGTAGTGTTGTTAGCTTAAATTCCCTTTGAATGAGAAGTTATTGGGGTCCCTCGGGTTCACCAATACTCTTCTCACACACTTGGGTGTTGCTTGTAATGCTGCCTTTACAGAAGCTGGTTATTGTTGTATCCCGGTCTATGTCAGAATTCTCCTGTGTTCTACGAGATCACTCCACTTCTACGTTGGTGAAATCCATCTTTCCCTTTCTGGCAATGCGTAAGCTTCCAAGTTGCAGCTCTTTAATTCTTTCTATTTGGATGGATAATGTATCTCGTGTTGACTTCCATACTTTTGACTGTCTCGGTTATCAATCTGGATTGTGATGGAAATTAGCTTGTTGAGAGTGGTCATATTTTGCCTTATTTTTGGCATCAACTTTCACTTCGTAGTCTGTCAGTGAGTTTAAATTTTTATGTCCCTTTTCTTGATCGCTACTATATCTCCCTTTTGACTTTCATGTCTATGGAAAATTTTTGACGTCATCCTCTTTGTTTGTGAAGTCACTTTACACAACTTGAAAGAGCCTCTCCATTGTCTTTCTGAATTCTCTAGTTGGCGATCATCTCTTGCTTCTCCGGAACTACTCTCTTGTATATCCTTCATTTGATCCCGTTGAGTTGATTCGGGATTTTCTTCTTGTCATCGTAATTGGTGTTGTCTTTGAGTCTTCACTTTTCCGTCTCGATGTTGCTCAACAAGCTCGAAGGAGTTGTCCGACGTTCGTCTACCCTAGTGCACATAAGATGTGCATACTAATCCTCACGTTGACACCCTTCAAAAACTACTTAGATGTGTCCAAGGGGTGAGAAACTCATTATGTTATCTTCGTTAAGGACATAACATAACTACTAATCTTCGGCATATACCTATCTAAATAACATATCTTTATAAACAAGTTAAAAGTCCAACTACAGTAAAACCTAAAGTCCATACTAAGCAAACTGAGATCTGCGGTAGTAGTGGTGGTCAGCCGTACTTTTCTATTCCCAACCAGACTATGCATGCATTTAAAAACTAAAAATTCTTTTTAAAACTCAGATCCCTTTTCGGGTTCTGCTCAAGTACTTATTCGGTCTTTCAGAAGATTTCAAGTTCCATTGTTGCCAACCTAGAGCTCTGATACCATGTTGTAACACCCCAAATTCTCAGAACTCGGAGCATTACTGGTTAGGACCTCACAATGAGTCCCGACCTCAGTTTGACAACAACATTACTAGGATCTTGCAACAAGACACAAATAAAGAAACCGAAATTCATAAAAATAGTATTTTTAGGATAATGAATGCAACACTGTTTAGCAGCCTAAAGTACTTAAACAAAAGAAACGAACAACTGCCTTAACCAAAAGGAAGAAAAGACAAACACAACTCCCAACCCCCACTCTAAGGAGTACGGAGACCCGGCTGACCACTACTTCCGGATCACTCAGCTGCTGGTCTAACCTGCGGTAAATCTAAAACAACAACAAGAAGAACCGTTAGCTAGTTATCTAAATATTAGAAGAATAATAACAGCACAAACACACTCAGAGAAATATAAACACTCATCATGCTTTCAAACAAGTCCGTTTTATTATCTTGAATTAAGTTATTCTTTCACGCTAATGATACTTATTTTGTGACACGAGGGATTCCCAAACCTCGCCTCCGCCCCCGTGTAACCATCAGGAATGGATCCGATGCATCTCACCTTGTACCTGCCTGGTCTGGGTATAGAGAACCTCACAGTCTCCTGTCAGAGCTGGGCAGTGATGTCACAGCCCGTTATACATACACTTGGGCCTTAAACGTAATAATAACAGTCGTCCTAGCAAGTTATTATTATTAAACACGCAAATAGCACACACAACCACTATCACTCAACTAATATCCAAAAACTGGCTAAGTAAGTCGCAAGGACTTACCTGAATCAAACCACAACTCTCACAATCTCAACTCGGTCTGCAACCGTAGAAACTCAACGCCTGTCATACAAGGCACGTGGATCAAAATTACATCCCATATTCTTAGAAGTCTTAAACTTCTAAGACGTACAATCTCATGAAGAGAACTTACTAAAAAGGTTTCTTTTAGGTGTAATGACCATTTTACCCGTCGATCTCAAATTTCCGAAAAAGTCTATTATTTAGTTCTAATCTTTTTTTTTAGAGCTCGTTTCCTCTAATCTGTTTCTCAAGGTTAGCTTACTAAAGGTTATGAGATTAAATCTCAAACACTCGTCAAGAAAACGACATCATTCCTTCCCGGTTATTATTCTATTCTTATACCTAAGTATATAAGTATATATATATATATATACACGTTACCTTTATTCATTGGTGTATATACTCATGTATACACACTCTATTTATTCATATTTATTCACTTGTATCTCTCATCTCATACTTACATATGTACAACACTTATCGAACCAATTCACATATACGTACTTATCTATTCTCCTGTACTTATACCTACATATACATATTTATATATATATATATATATATATACATTACACTGCAGTTGCACTTGCATAATTTATACAAATTATTACATTACACTGCACTTGCAACCCTCTCCACCTACATATACAGAATTTAAAACAAAACGAAGGGTCCTATACCCATTAGACTACATTCAGCAACTAGAAGCCTTCCACTCTACCCTCCCTTAGTCCCGAACGAACCGCACTCTACGAATTATACGAGACAACAGAAGACCGAAAAAAAAACAAAGGGAGCCTCACCGAAACCGGGGCTGGATGACATTCATGTCTCGGACTACGTTCGGAAGAGGTAAGGCTCGGTTCAGGGCGGGGACTGGAGTGCAGCGGTTGCAGAAGGGAGCCCGGAACTTCAACGAGGCGTGCAGCGGTGATCGTCCAGCGCAGAGGCTGATGTTTGCGCCCTAGGCTGTCTGTGCAGGGGCTGGTGCTGGTGTCCGAGATGCTCTGTGCAGGGGCTGGTGCTGGCGGGATTAAATGCTCAGAAAAGGAGGGCGAGGGTCGACGCTTACCTGGATGCTGAAGACACCAGGGTCCGGCGCTGCGAGCGGCGCTTCCAACTGTGGCTGTTGAGCGGCGTTTACTGGCTTAGTCGAGCAGTTGCAGCGAGAGAAGGGAAGGCCTCCACTCTTCCGGTTGACGACGGCGTAGTGTCCCAGCGGAGGAAGGTCGTTGGGGTGGCTGCTGAGCGGCGCTTCCAACTGTGGCGGTGGTCCGAGAGTAGAGAGGGAGGGAAGAGATGGTAAGGACGGCGGCTACCTGGTGGGCGGCAGGATCGGCGTACCAGGGCAATCTCCGGCGCGGTGTGTTGGCGGGGTCCGAGAGTGCCAAAAGAGAGCAGCCGGCGTGCAGAAGGTAGCGACAGGATTAGTGGTGAGGTTAATTAGGTTTAGGTTATCTCTTTAGGTTAAAACAAAGGGTTAGGGCTGATTAAGTTAATGGGCCGGCAGGAGAACACTGGGCCGAAAAAGAATGGGCCGGTCTGCTCATTTAACTGAAGTGGAAAGATAATTGGATCGGTATTCGTACGGGACCGCTCTTCGGTCTTATTTTAAAAGCACGGAATTATTTTTGGTTACATAGTTTAACATTTTATGTGAATCAAAATTAAATATCATTTTATTTTATTTAAAAGAATTTAGGTTGGCGGATCGGAATCCGATTTGAACTGTATTAAACGGAAATTAAAATTTTCCGGGTATTACATTCATCAAGTAGGACAAGACATATGTCGTCCACATAATGTTGACCCACTCTCTTGAAAGTTTGATTGAACCAAACTCTAACTATTCTTACTTTAATAGAAAATTTGTAATACTTTGGCTCATCTATATGGCCTAGGTACTTGTCACTTGTTTCAGGCATATATATCTGCAGTAGAAAGAGAGAAATTAGGATTACAACTATGAAGATACTTTAAAGAATAATTGATTGAACATGATACTTACTTTGTTAGGATAGTGTCGACCAGATGGTGGATGAGGCTTCTGATAGTTCGACATAATTTATATGGAGAGAAAGTGGTGACAATCTAAACCTATTATCAAATGAGTCGTCAACTGAGATGATAAAGAAGTTTGCTTTATAAACGTGTTCTATTGACAGAAAACTTTTTATTGAGATAATATTAAATCTAATATAACTAATTTAAAAAATATTTGGTTTTAGATTGAGATCTTTTTCAACAAACTAAGTGGATTCTTATTAGTAGAAAACAATAAGTTAGAATGATATATTTTTTTTGGCAGTTACAATAACGTGTTTTATAGGGTAAAGACTTTAAAGGGGGTTGTTCTAATGGAGATAAGCATAAAAATACTAATCTTACCATAATCTACAAATCGTGGAGGAAAGTAATAAAGCATTATTGGATATATATGAATTTATCTATTTTTTGGTATTTGACTTGGGGGTAAAGTATAATTTAACATTTTCGTAAACAGTTCAATTTCTAAATGATAATTTATAAGAATTTGAGCTTTTAATTTCGTCATTTTGTTAAAGAGAAAATTCTTTAAATAACTAATGTAGCATGAATAACAAAAAAATACATATGTTGATGAAAAGTTGACTTAATGATATATTTTATCAGTAAAATTTTAAACATATGCTATTTTACTGACATTTTGGCATATGATTTCATTAAATTTAAACATTATAAGATACATTGAAACCTACAAAATTAAATATAAGTGAGGATATTTGTCTTAAAATTCATATTTTTTTAATAGAATATGAAATTATTCGGATTCTTTTAAGCCAATTTGTCTTCATAATTCTAATTTTATTTCTTTTAATATATAAATTACTAAATTGACATAAAATTGAAATAGAACATTCTACTAAATACAAATGGTTGAGTAATATAATTTCAAAGAATGAAATTGTCAGATATATATAAAACTTTGAAAAATGAAATAGTAACTAAAAATTTTTATATTGTTATTGTAAATAGTTATTGAAACAATAATGAAAATTTGTCATCAAGTATAATGTGATGACAAATAGTGCTCTTTAGTTCATAATCCAACGATTATTGACCCAACGATAGTGAATCCTCATCATGTGTGGATACACATAAACAGATTCACCAATTGGTTCAAGGCGAACCAAGTACTTATTCAGTCCAACCCATCTTCTTTCAACTGTTGATGTCCACCACCCATCTTCTTTGATGATATCAACTTTGTCTCTTGAGAAAAATTCAACTTGAACAGATTTTGGAGGTTGTGGTCTTATCCGACAATGTGGTACAATTTCCCTAAAATGAAGCATTGAGTCTAGATCATACAAATGAGTGTACTCAACATTGTAGTGATAGTGTGGAACAACATTCAGAATCCTTGCTTCATAAAATGAACCCATAAAATCTTGTTCAGTTCCTATAACTTCAACCATTGTGCCTTCCTGAAGATATTCATCCATGCCTATCAATAATCAAACAAAAAAGTAACAAAATAAAGTATTAGGTTTTGTGATTATATAGGTTAAGAGAACTAAGATAAATGATGTTTGAAATCAACAAAACTTACTGGGTGTAGAACCAACAGCTGACATAGATAGCATAATTGTGCTTGTGGTGTTAATATATTAGGTGTACGGCCGTAGGTTAGAAATATGATCGAAGGTAAACCTTTTATAGATTAAAAGAACTGAATTGTTGATGTATGTTAGGATTTTCTTCAAAGATACATTCAGTTTTATTGTGATTTGATTCTCTATAATATCTTGTCTAATAAATCGGAGATATAATCATAACAATATATATTATTAATTAGGATAACAGAAAGATGATAGAGAAATAACATTGAGGATTCGATTTTTTCTTTAATGATCGACCACATATTTTGAAATCAAATAACTCCATAGATATGAAAATTCTGTTTCAATATGTACCAACTTCATTCATGTATTATAAATGAACCATAAAATATTCTTAACCTGAATGTGACCCTTTCTTTAAACGATTTTTTTTATACTTTTACTTAAAAACAATATACTTATCCGTATGGGGTTAGTTGCTAGAGGATATTAGGAAATCGTTTAAAGTCAGCTCACATATCTTCACATAATCCACTTTGCCATCTACATCAAGCTCTCATCTGTTTATTTCAATTTAACGCCACCACCCCACATTATTTAGAGCACCACTTATCTTTATAAATTTTTTGCTTTATCCGCAACTAACATATTATAATTGTCATCCTATTGAAACACCCACATCTCCAAACTTTCTATCTTCAAATACTTTGTTTCCATTCCTTATATATCCTGCAACTTTCTTTGTCATTCTATTATTTCCAATTTCAAAGGTTTATCTTTTCAGAGTATTTTGAACAGTTATATGTAATATATATATATATATATATATATATATATATATATATATATATATATATGTGTGTGTGTGTTTGTGTGTGTGTGTGTGTGATGGATTAACTAAAGCAGTAAATATAGAACAGATTGGGAAAAGTGTTAAAATATGTGTTTGTAATTTTAGGTATATAAAATTTGATATTAGAAATACCTGAATTTGAGGAAGATGAATATTACTTGATAAAGTTGTTAAATAAAAGGTACTATATAGATAAGAATTATAACAAAATTAGATAATGAACAAAGTAAAATATATAATTCAAATTAATCATTGACCAATAAAACAGAATTAATGAAAGAAACAAAGATAATTCAAATGAAATAATTCAACCCAAATAAATATGATAAATCAAAACACAACCGTGTGAATTGATAAAAAAAAAATAGCCACACTAATTCTTCTCTTGCTTCACAATGAGGTGGTGTTTCTGGTGATGTCCTTCTGCTCCATTGCTTCCATCATATTCTCTGCTCGATGTCTCACAATCACCTTCAAATGTCCTACGTTTAAAAGGATTTTCTTGACCATATTCATTGCCTTCATCATTGGTGATCACCAATAAATCTTTCTCATTCTGTTTGGTGTTTTGAATACACGTTGTTGAGAGGATAACCTACAAACAAAAGGAATTTCGTAAGGATAATTGAATTTCCATTCCCTTATGCTAATATTTTGTTTTACCTCTAATAAAATAAATATAAAAAACTTTATCTATATAAAGATTAGGAATGTACTGGGCTTTCAGCTTCAAGATTTTTGAACTCATTGATAATGTCAGGATCATCCGTAATGTTATTCACAGTGAAACCAGCTGCAGAATTATTTGTTTGCCCCAAATTGTATTCTGATATGAAAATCTTGAACAAATATGTCTTGTTCAAGATATCATTCAGTTCTGTAGGAATGGAGTTAATATCGACATCCTACAAACATCATTACAGATTAGTGTATGTATATAGTATACAGATGACAATAGAATTGGGTAAACTTAGTTAAATTAATGTTTTAAATAGACAAAAATTAGAAATACCTTATCAAGTGAATCCTGAATTGCAGTAACGGATCTGGATACAAGTTGATTAACTTGTTTTTCAAACATTATGAAATCAGTACTCCCTGACTTGTCCGCAACCTTCAAATGGAGTTTGAACCTGAAAAGAGGATAATTATTAAGTTAAGGCAAAAAAAATATATAATGTTACATAAACTATTGACAATGAATATTATAACATATGAAAATACCTAGGAACAACGAATTTGATGGTTGAAACACATTTCTTGCACTTATACTTAGTACCTTCAACCTCAACTTTGGACTTGCATGTCTTGCAAGAATTGTAAAATCATCCAAATGTATCATCTATAGCCTCAATAGTTGCCATGGTAATACATGTGCATTTCTAAATAGAAAATATACAAATATTATACCTTATTAAGTGGCAAACAAAAAAAGAATGGTAACTAATTTTGCTTTCAGTATTTACCTCAGTAGTAGAGAGTATTTCTGAAATTGTTTTCCTAACCGTTTGAGACAAGAAGATTTCATGCAAAGATAATGAGGGTTGATTTGACTCCATAGGTATGTTCAATTCATCCATTATTGTTCTTGACACAGGATACCTATAAAAAAACATGTAAAAGTATATAAACATAAATAATGAGGCATTTGGTTCAAGTTATAAATAAAAAATATTAACTTGTTTTTGAAATTAAGCATTTCTGGAACTCCACATTCACCAACAAAAACAATTGTGGCTCCTTTGGCATTGGAAATGTAGTGTTGACCTGCATCAAGAAAACTAAATATTAGAAAAAATAGGTAAAACTAATATAAGATTTGATTTTATGTAAAGGATGAATGTATACCTCCGAATTCTTTGCTAGCAGCCAGATGTATAAGGACAATAATATTGTCTGTAGCATCAAAATGAATAGAATGCTCATCAAATTGATGAGCATATTCATTCCATAGAGTACACTTTAGGACTTCATTCCTAATTAGGGAAAATTTAATAACTTTGTATTAATTAAATATGAAATACATGAAAGGTACAATTAATAATATAGACTTTGAAGATGAATAACATTAGAGAGTTAGTATAACCTGGAACTCCTTAAGTAGATATTCCTCCTTTCATAATTGCTATCCATTGGACCAACAGCAACCAAATTGCCAATGACATCTAACAAAATAATATGATAAAAAACTGTTAATTAAACACTTTATAAGAACGATAAGTTTATATATAATTTATTTAATCACAAACTAATACAATATATTGATGTTAACTTACCAATTAAGTACCTAGGATCAACATCTGTGTTATGAATTTCATCGAAATTCATAAAGTTGAATCCATAGATCTGAATATGAGGTGAATCAATAGGTTTGACAGAAGTAGACTTGTTAAAGATAACCTTATAGGGCAAATGACTGTATAAAAGCTTAGACAAGTATTTTGATACTCCAAAGTTGGAAATCGCATATGTAGAACCAGCACAAATTGAGTCGAATTGATGGACAAATTCCTTCTTGATTGTAGCATGAATTCTATTACCCTGTAAATATATTTAAAAAAGAACACAAGTATTAACCGTATTCATTGGTAAATATTAATAAGTAAATATAGAAGTACCTTTTCATCGATAAGAATCATGTCCTTCGAGTAAAACTCATTGGGGCTATCATAAATTGGTACTGTCCACATGTGAGTTACACGTACTTGAATTTTCCAATGGATTGAGTTGTTCAACTTCAATTCTTGCAAGAAATAGTACTGCTTCGCCATGAGAACTGCATAATTGAACACAAGAAATATTAGGATTAACAAACATTGGACTCAATAAATTAACAAAATGAAGGGAAAAGTAAGGGGTATTAGAAATTCCCTTAATCAGACCTTAGAAATCGTCAATTCTGTAGTTATGAAAGGAATGCTACTCTGTATATTGAACTGAGTTTGCTTGACATATATTTATACGGAAAGCTGAATGTAAATATCTTGGATATCAAAAATGAAAGATTTGTTTGTTAAAGAAAATTTTGATAGTTATCTATGTGAACTGGTGATATTTAGTGTATCTTTTTAGTATGATAATGACTGAACTGATGAGATTTGGAGAAAATCTTAGATTTTGTAACAACCTGAATATAATGAATATGTTTTCTTTTTTGTTTTTCTGTTAACCTTTGTGTGAAGATATCTTCATAAAAAAGATATGGTGTGATAGGACGACTTCTGATTTAAAGAAATGGAACTAATATTGTTTTTAAAATTTTATATGAGTATATTCTACTTTTATAAAATAAAAATATTGGATATTAATTGTTTTTTTAATCGATTTAATATTATACTTATTTGGTTTTATTTGATGTTGATAACAGGTTTGATGTGAATATCAAGGTGAAATGTGGATTAAATATGGTAATTATGTATTCTTTTCATTGTTCAAACATATGAAAATCTAAGGCTTTCTAGTGAGATTATAATATGGTTAATGGTAAATGAAAATCTGGAAGACTTTTTATTGAATTTGATGCAGGATTATAATATGGTAATTGTAGCTATGTATTCTATGTTGTGAACGTCAAATGTTTATTGCTGTTATTTATAGTTAGATTCGGGATTAAGTGGAATTGATGAAGATCTTTCTGTGTAACGAATGTGAAAGCTCAATGTAACATCAGATGGAGAAAAAAAATTGTTGAATGAATATCATTAACTGATGTTGAAATATATAGACAGAGGGGAAGGAATGGTTGATTTCCTTCACATAAACTGTGAACTGACTGGATTTATTTGTATTAAGTTTCAGGATTGCTAATGGAATTGATGAAGATCTTGCTCCAACGAAATTGTGAAACATGAATGTTCAGATGGAGAAACATGATAGACAGAGGGAAAGGAACCATTTATTTATTTCAATGAAATGGTGAACTGAATTTAGGGATACAAAAATAATTTATTTGTTTGAATTCCGGAAAGAGTAAAAAATTAATGTTTATGAATTTTGTAGTAGACTAATTTTCAGAAAAATTAGGAATGGCATATTAGTAAATATTTCACAAAAAATCCTACGTGGCATTACTCGTTGAATGACACGTGGCGGTAGCGTCCTTAGTTTTAGTAAGTAATATAGATTATGGTACAAGTTTTGAAAGATATTAGGCAAATCTATTATATAATACTAAAACAAAAGTGAATATCATCCCATATCATCGTCACATTTCAACAAAAAAAAAAAAAATATCATCGTCACATTAAATACACCGCATATCATCTTTACATTAACTCACTCTTATTTTTTCATATGTCGTCTTGAGTTATGTCACCATATTATTTTTGAAAAAAATTGAAATGCACCCAATGATAAATTATTCTTGTACAAGAATTATTCTTGAGGTTATGTCACTTCATTATTTTCTAGTACAAGAATTATTGTAACTAATTTTTTTGTACACAATTATTATACAATAATTATTGTATTATTTTCTTGAGGTTATGTCACCTCATTATTTTCTTGTACAAGAATTATTGTAACTAATTTTCTTATACACAATTATTGTATTATTGTATCATATACAAGTAAATAAAAAATATCAAAAAATATTATTAAATTATATTTCTTGTACACATTTGATTTGATTATTTTTATACCTGAAATTCATATAGAAGAGTTATATACAAAATCTTATAACATATTAATGAAAATTGATGTATTAAATAAGAATAAACTAGTTTATTTATTAATAAAGATATTATTTACTTATTTATTTATCTCGTAACTAATTATTATGAGTTTAGGTTGCATACTAAATTTAATCTCATCTTCTCGTTTCTATTTCCATCTACGCCCCAAAAATAATTTTCATTCCGCTCCACCGAGCAGACCAGTATCTACATATTAGAGCCCGCCAAACAAATGGTTTACTATCGAGATTGGCAATGACATTGAAGCTTTGCTCAAATGCTCTACCACCAGCTTCATATTTACAACATCAAATATTATAAGCTACTCTATGGAGATTCGGAGATATTGAGAGGAAACAACAGATCATATGTATGCTTAGATGAAACCCTGATGCAGGGCAAGCTAATGAATCAATACTACTGAAATTTGCACGTGATTAAGTGAGTGGATCAAACTGAGAGCTTATCCGGATTCAACAAATGATTGCTGACTCAAGATTGGTCAATAGATACCGGCCTCAATAACCAGCTGTTCCGTCAATTTGGAGAGACGAGCAACTTCCGATGAGAACACCATTAAACCGCCCTTCTCAGTCGTGAGACACGGTTTACCTAAAAGCTCCCGGCTCATTTCTTCAAGCTTATGAAGTGCAGTGGTTGTAGCTTCAAGTTCAGCAGCTTCATTTGTCGAGTCCACTACATCTCTTCCCTTTATTCCATCTAGTACCAATGAGTACATAGTTTTCAAGTCATCTGCATCATCAGGCAATTCTTCCGTTGCCGGCTTTACCTCTGCCCCCTTTTCATCTAGTTTTATAGCAGCTGCTTTCAGCTCCTCATCTTCCATTTCCTTCATTATGAGGCCATCGCTTGCAGATTCAAGCTCGGTTTCAAGATATTTCACCTGCCACTGATGATAATCAATTGGGTTCTCCTTTGCATTCAAGCCTAATGAGGTGCTATGCTCCTCCTGAGCTGATGTAACCAATTTGTTGCTGAGATTCACCATCCGTTCCACAACTTGTGCAGCTTCACTATACTTCAGCTTTGTAGCATTCAGCTCGCCCTGCATCTCATGAGCATAATCGTCTTTTTCCTTGAGTAGAGAAGTTACCTGAATAAGCTGGTCTTCTTTGTTTTTCAAAAGCGTTCTTAGTTCTGCTATCTCTGTGTTTACTTCCTCCAATCTCTTCCTTGCAACGTAGAGCTCTGAATCCCTATCCTCCAGGGCATGCTCAAGAGATGACAATTCCATTTTCAAATGTTGAATTTCCAGTCTAGCTTCTTCAAGCTCCAACTCTTTTAAATGGAGAAGACTACTTCTTTCTTCAAATTCAGCCGTTTTCTTTTCCAGTTCCTTCCGTAGGAATGAAACCTCTTCAACCTCTTGACGTGCAGAAGACTTCACTTTCTCTAACTCCTCCTGTAGATTGTGTACCAAATCCCTTTCCATAAATAAACTCTGCTCAAGTTCTTTGTTTCGAGCCTCAGCAGCTGTAAGCTTTGATCTTTCATTATCTACTTCTGTATCCGCATCTTTCAGACTCATCATGTGTGCCATGATACTTTTCTTCTGCTCCTCAAGTTCGGTAAGTTGGCCCTCTAGCAGCACTTCTTGCTCCTCGATCTTCTGCCTAGAAGAAATCAAGGATTTCTGGGAACAAATTAGCTCTGTTCTCATGGCAACGAGAAGGTCTTTCACTCTCTTGAAATCTTCCATAGTACTATTTCTTTTTTCCATATGCCTAGATGCTTCCTCTCCCAATTTCCTGAGTTCTTCTTGTGCCAACAACCATGCCACCATCTGTGTTGACAACATGGCCTCCATGGATTTTGCTTTCTCTTCCTCAAGAGTACGATGCGTTACAGCAATGCCAATATCCCTTTCTTTATTCTTGAGTGAGTCTTGCAATTCTCGGAGTTCAGTCTTTTGTCTTTTAACAATTTCTTCAGTGTCATTCAATAGCCGAGTCTTGACTTGAAGCTCAATCTCGAACTTTGCCAGTTCTTCATTCTTTTGCATTAACTCATTTTTAATCACATGCAGTTGCTCTTCTTTAGAAGATAGTACATACTGCATAGACGCAATATATTGCTCTCTCTCCTTGACTCGTGATTCCAGATCTTCTATTTCCTTTGCCTGGGATATCTGCTTGAGATTAGACTGCCTTAGTTCATTTTCCAGCTTTTCCTGCTTAGTACTAACAACAGCAATTTCTTTAGCTCGCACCTCCACCTCCTCCTTCACACAGCTAAGTTCAGCACGCTCCAACATCACTGTCATTTCAGCCTCGTGTAGGTCCACCTCCTTCTGCTTCAAAACTTCCAATGCAGCCCGGAGTTCAGATTCCAAGGTACCAAGATTAATGCCCCTATCAATATCATAAGCAACCTGTGCATTTCCTATCATCTTTTCATCCAAATTCTGCGCATGTACAAACAAACTATCCAGCAGAGCTCTTGCAGAGCCGGATGCCTCATTGTCCCTTATACTATTTCTATATACTGCAGTGGTAACATGACGACACTGCCGCTTTCTTCGGGCAGTCGACAACGATAATAGATTTGGTTTTCCAAATAGTATACTAGGGTAAGACTGCAAAGGAAAAATCAGACCATGAGTCTTTCTAAGAAAAAGAAGAGGAATGCAAAAGCATTGAAACATCGCACTAACTTTTAATCAAAACTTCATTCCAACAAGTTAGAAAGGATAGAAAACATATTCCAGCACGATGATTATGTTTAGGCCTTAGGGACACAACCAACTCATAATGAGCTAAGAATAATCAGTCAGTAATATGCAGTTTACTGAAAAGGAAAACAACAAAATCCAAAAGGGAAAATAAGAGATAACAAATCCATCATATTTATGCATTGAAGTTTTGTGTGTCCAAGAGAAAAGGATGACTACATCAGGTAATCATAATTACACAAGAGGAGTTACGCAGAAACCACCCAACTGAGTAGACCTAGTTTGACCAATCCATAAATAGAAATAAGCCGAAAACAGGCAGTCCATACATCCAACACCGTATTAGTTCAATATTTCGAATCAGGTAGCGACTGTGTCGCTGGGGTTATTTCGAAACAGCCAATTGCAATCCAATCATCAACCAAAAAGCTAAATCTATTCAATTCTATGAACCTTTTGGCATTGTGTTGAGCACATTTTCCAGCATAGAGGTTCCAACATACCGGACAGACCAGTCGGAACCAAACTAGAAGTAATTATTGGTTTGAAGCCCTCAAAATTTCATCCGGAAAGTAAAACCAAAATTAAGACATGTGAAGTAGAATCATAAACAAATTCCATGTCCAATTGAACAATTGAATAGAGGGAGTTGCGAAGTCTGACCTTGGAGCATCTATGGCGGCCATAGGAGGTGGCAAGGTTTGAAGGCGGAAAGACGGAGGACTTCATGGCTGACCTCTAACAGCACATGAGTTTGTCAACTCCCAAAACCTACAATGTGAAGAGAGTTTGTGGGCAGCCGCCAGGCGGCAGAAAGAGAGTAAGCAGTGGGAGAAGAATCTGAAGAAAAGAAGGAAGATCGTAACTGGGGAATCTTCAACACAAAGATAGCCTTTATCCAAATCCAAATGGAGCGAGACAAAGATGGAATGATCGGAGGGAAAATTGGAGAAAATTTTATTCCGGAGTTGGCACGAAGAGGCTGCTAAAGCCTAAAGCGGATCCGGATACATGTACTTTTCTTTTTAGGAAAATTTCGGATGGATAGTGGTATGTGATTTGAGAATTTTTGAATTTTGTGTTCAGATTTTTTTAGTTTGGACGATGTCCTAAGTATTCTAGTGCTTTTTAAAAATTGTTTAATTATGTTAAAATTAAACGAAATTAAATATTTTTTAAAAAATACTAAAATAAAAGGGTTAATTTGGTTAGTATTTTTTTAATTTTAAGTTAAGTAGTCCTTTTGATTTTTTGTTTAAGTAAATAAACCAACTTAATTTTACTGCGCAAACCCTAACGTCTCGACATTTCCACCCTCCCAACACTTTCCTTTCTTATCTCTACCACTCGAAGCTGCGGATCACCACCGTCTTCTCTACTTCACACCATGGCCAAGCACTACCACCTTGCTGTAATTCTTCTTCTTCCCGATCCATCCATCTCATGGTCTCTTCTCTGATCTTTGTTTATGTCTTGTTAATGGTAGGGCAAGAAGAAGGAAGGAAATGTTGTCAAGTATGTTACTCGCACTCATGCTATCAACCAACTCCCACAAGTATGTTAAACGCAGATCTGGATCGAGCTTGCGGGTTCATGGACGAGGTGGGGAGGAGGTCCGGCATCCATGTACTAAAGTTCATACCAAAAGGCAACATAGAGGAGCTCAAACCTTCTTCATTCCCTGTTGGTCGGCGACCGAAGGCTCTAGCGTCCCGCCGATGGCCTACCATGGAGGATCTCCGTCGGAGAAGGAGCCCAAACCATCTTTTATTCCCCTGGTCGACGGCTAAAGGATCCGGGTAAATCTAAATCTAGATCTGGTATGGCCTGTATAGAGAATGATCACATCTACTTGGTATATTCTTAATAGAGATGTATTATGAGATTTGATTAGTGGTTATTCATGCATTTAAGTTTGTAGGTTATGTAATCAGACAAATTTTGTTACATGAATAGGTTGAT
This sequence comes from Fagopyrum esculentum, assembly GCA_033239045.1. Lineage (NCBI taxonomy): Eukaryota > Viridiplantae > Streptophyta > Magnoliopsida > Caryophyllales > Polygonaceae > Fagopyrum > Fagopyrum esculentum. The sequence goes on from BSUD01000008.1 coordinate 71,184,857, forward strand.
GGGTTTGTTTATAGTTAGATTTTAAGTATATCAGGTGGTTTGATGCAATTTTTTATACTGTGTTTTTTCAAACTACCAATTTTACGGGGTGGTTTTCTTTAATTTTTTGTGGTTTTTTTTGTGGTCTACTCTGGTATCATAATTTGTATCATAACGTCTGATATAATAATTTCTGGTATATAGAGCATGTGAGAAATTCTAGTATGACAATGTGGTATGACATAATAATTTCTGGTATATAGAGCATGTGAGAAATTCTGGTATGAACAAATTTTGGTATGAACAAATTCTGGTATGAAAAAAAATTCTGGTATGAAAAAAACTCTGATATGAAAAAAGTTATGGTATAAAAAAATTCTGGTATGAAAAAATTCTGGTATATACTATGTACTTCTGATATGTAATTATGGTATAAATTCATACCAGAAAATAAAATTTTAAAAAAAGGTAAAACAAAAGAAAAAGAAAAGTCAAAAGAAAGAATGTACGTAAACAAAATTTTAGATTGATTTGTAATTGTAATGTCTTTTCCTTTTCTTTTTTTATTAAAATAGGGATTAACTACTTTTACCTACCATTAAATGAAAGTGGTAAAAAATTTAGGGATACATTTGCTAAATCATATTCTCAAAAAGGCCTAGTAGGTCAAATTCTCCCATTAGTTATTATGATATTTAATTTATGGTATCTAATTTCTGGTATCTAATTTATGGTATATAATTTCTAGTATCCAGTTTCTGGTATCCAATTTTCGTATGATAATTTCTGGGGGTATGAGAATTTCTGGTATGAAATTTTCTAGTATGAAATTTCTAGTATGAGAAATTTTGGTATGAGAATTCCGGTATGAGAAATTCCGGTATGATAAATTCAGTCCACAAAATAAAAAAGAAAATAATAAAAAAATAAAAAAGGCAAGAAAAATAATAAAAGAAAACAAATTCAGTAATTAAAAATTAAAACTTATACTTATATAACAAGGGGATTTTAAGGGCACGACGCTCGATTTCGTATACGCACCACGTAGACGCGATGAGTGACCTTCACGGTCACGCATCGCGTCTACGTGGATTTATGACCGTTGAGATTCGAACGTTGTAATCCGAACGTTGTAATTCGAACGTTGTAAAAGTGACCGTTGTAATTTAAACGTTATTGATTTCATTTGGTTATATACAGATAGTAATAGAAGAGGTGAAAAACGCTCACAACATCTTCGAAAAAACAACACAACATTTTCCGAAGAACAGCTGCGAGAATGTCAACACACGAGGATGATGAAGTGATGATTCCGTTCGACGATACAAAATTTAGTGATCTAGACGAGTTTCTTCGGCATTTCGAGGTAAGTACTTTATAACCGAAAATATAGAAAAACTAGAATTGTTGTATATAATGTATGTTTAAGTTAGATATAGTTGCAATTAATGTTAGAAACATTTATTATAATTCGTGTTTTTATTATTTGAAAATTAGTAAACCGAAAACTAGAAATTTTATAGTTTTTTTTTTCTATGTGAACTAGGATCTTCCGAATTATTCTCGTGACGAAGGGAGTGATTATTCGCGAATGTTTAAAATTTGCGGTTTTTTCCATGATCGTGAGACGATGGTGGATTGGGCTCGATTCATGGGAGGAACCATGAACATGGTGTTGGTTACTAGTAGGTCGTGGAGAAATTCTTGGGGGTTCGTTACGTTTCGTTTGACATGCGAACGTTTTGGAGCCCCTCGTAAGAAGAAAGATGTGGATCCTGATACCGAGTCATCTTCTAGCCGAGCACAGAAATCGAAGAAGGACGGATGTTGTTTTGAGCTTGAGGGCGTACAAAGCGAGGCTGAGAAGTGGACGTTACATGTTATAAATGGAGTGCACAATCATACACTTCCCGAGCAGTTGAAGGGACACACATATGATGAGAGATTGATGGAGAAACAATTTCGGAAGGTGGGACGTGAGCTTGGGTCGCGTTTCAAGCCGAGAAATATATTGAAGTCAATAAAGTTAGATGATCCATACAACGTCAGCACAATCGAACAAATATACAATGCTGGAATGAAGATTAGGAAGCTACAAGCCGAAGAACGGAGTCCTCTCCAACAAGCAATACATATGTTAGAGGAGCGGCGTTATTACGTAAATGTGAGAAGATGCTCGGAATCGGAAGAAATTTCAGATTTTTTCATCATGCATCCGGATTCAAGACATCTCCTTAACCTATTTCCTTATGTCATCATAATGGACACGACGTACAAGACGAACGAGTAAATTTTAATATACATGTTATTATGATTTTTTAATTTTTCATGTACTTTTAGTTTAATATAAATGTAAACTCATAATATATCCTATATAGGTACAAGATGCCGTCGTTAGAGATTGTCGGTATCACTAGCACGAGGTTGACGTTTGCAATAGCATTTGTTTTCATGGCCAAGGAAAACGCCAATCATTACGAGTGGGCATTACAGAGACTCCGACATGTGTGCGGAAATGTTACACCGGGGGTGATTGTGACGGGCAGAGAGCTAGGACTCATAAGTGCCCTCGGTGTTGTTTTTCCGGATGTGAAGCACATGATTTGCACCTTTCATATAAAGTGCAACAACCAACATAGATCTTGGGCGGTGACTCGGTCAAAAGAATTACAAGCTGTTTTTGCATCACAATACCATGCTCTTATTGAATCTAGATCTCCTGAGAGTTACGAGCGGCGTTTGGGTGAAATGAAAGTGCATTGGCAAGCGTATCCGAGGTTGATGGAGTATTTGGAAACTACATGGCTAATCCCCTACAAGGAAGCAATTGTTCGATATTGGTGCGACTTGCATCTACACTTTGGCACGAGGACAACGAATGCGTAAGAACCTATTTTTATATTGTTCGCACTTGTTTTCTAATAATTGTTGTAGATTAATTTATTGAATTGATATTGATTGTTAGGTGTGAGTCCGCACACTTATTGTTGAAGGGTACATTGCGTTCTACCGTTCAAGGATTTCAGTTGGTGATGGAGAACATTGACTTAATGGTAAATGATCCGATTGATAAGATTCAAGCGTCAATAGAGATGCCACGTGAGAGGATGTTGTTGGCTGTGCGTGTGCCTATATTTGATTTGCTCCGAAACAAAGTAAGCAACGAGTGCTTCTTGGAGTTGTTGGAGATCTACGAGAAGGTAAAGCAAATTAGGAGCTTGACAACATGTAAGGATTCATATTGGAGGGAAGATCATGGGTTGCCTTGTGCGCACGAGTTCTATATTACTATTAGGCATCGGGAGCCAATACGTTTGGATCAGATTCACCCGTATTGGAAGCAAGTACGATGGGAAAAATTGAATCCGACGCATGAAGATGAGGTTGTCCATATTGATCGATACATGGAGTCACTCAATGACTTTAGGGAGCGATTGGAAAAGAATTTGCTTCCGAGAGATGTGCTTGAGCGGATGACTTCATCATATGAAGATATTACAAGTCCAGGCAATTCAACGTTGAGAGTACCAGAGCAGAAAGTCAGAACTAAAGGAATACCACCAAAGTACGGCATTCTTTCAACAAGGAGAGAACCAAGTCGGTTTGAATATGGTTCTGGATCGGCACGTCCACGTCCTCGAGGTCGTCCACCTAAAGCAAGACAACATGTGGAAGTTAAAGCGGAGGAGCCCGAGCCTGAAGAGGCCAAATTTGAAGTTAAAGTTGAGGAGGTTGAGCCACGCGGTAAGAAAAGCACCACCAGACGTTCTAAGAACTATCGGTTCAAGGGTGATCAGATGCAGAAGTTCATGAAACCCTTTATCCTTTCAGCCTATGATGTTAAAGGAGATGGGCATTGTGGATTTAGATCTCTTGCCGTGGTTTCGGGATACTCGGAAGAAGATTACTTGATTGTTAGATGGGAAATGGCTACAGAGTTGTTGATGAGAAAGGACTTGTACGCACGTGTGAGTATTTTTTGTTGATAAACCCTTCATCATTTTCTTTGATTTACTATATTTTGTTGATAAAATGATAAATTTCACTACTAATTGTTTTTTTTGTCAATAGTCGGCGGTAAAATAGACGGTTGATGAAGTTATTGAGGCCACTTGGTGGACTGATCCTATACCTTGTGGGCCGGAAAATTGGATGAAGTGTCCACTTATTGCAACGGTAGCAGCGACATATTACCGGTGTGCAGTTGTTATACTTGGCTCAAGCCCCGATACATGTTTACCAATTGTTGCAACAGTTGAGAACCAAGAACCCCAAACAGAGATTCGTGCAATAGCGTGGGTCAATGGCAATCACTTTGTAACCGTAAGTTTTCTTTCTTTCTACACCTTTTATATCTAATATATTCTGTTACAAGTCCGGAAGAATGACAAAAAAAGGTAATCAATTTTTCATTTGTCAATCATCTTTCCTTAGGTTTGGCTTAAACCAAACTTTCCATTACCACCTTTGACCCTTCCATGGAGGCGTGGACATGATTCTAGCATTGATGGATGGGATGCACACTTCCGTGATAGATTCAAGATGTTCGACGACCTCCGGCGCAAAGAGTGTCCTAGAGAAGTGATAGTCAATCTCGTATCTTATTCAGAGTGATAGGTTATATGTGTTTCAGGGTTTCATTTGGTTGATGGATGTTTGAATTATATGTAATTCATGCGGAGTAATATAAAACTTGTGTTTCTTCTTAGCTTAAACAAAGTTCAAGGTTATATGTGGTTCATGGATGTTTGTCTTGTTTTATAATAAGCGAGTATGTAATTCATGCGGAGTACTATAAAACTTGTGTTTCTTCTTAGCTTAAACAAAGTTCAAGGTTATATGTGGTTCATGGATGTTTGTCTTGTTTTATAATAAGCGAGATTAGTGATAGACTTTAAAAACAATGTAAAAGGTAAAGCACATAACTTGCAACATATAAAATGTAATATATACAACAAAAGGTAATGACAATCACTTTGTATGTCCTTCATACAACAAAAGGTAGCGTGGGCCAATGTTAGCATGAAATATTGTGATATTTTAGGCACGTTTTTCTAAGTGTATTTGATCCATATTGATAGTCATTGATTGAGCATTGATGCATTTGTGAGCTAGTTTGTCTATAATGTTGATATAGAGATCTACACAAGCTTTATGTTGATTATAGGTAATTAAGAGCTATTTCCGAACGGAATTGAGCAAGGATGGAGTTTGATGGAACATGTCCATGAATTGAGGACATTCCTAGGAGCTAAGGGAGTGCCAACTTGAAGAATGCACGAGACTAAGGAAGAATCACGTTCTTGCCCTAAACCACGCTCTAAAATACGGCCGTACTATTTTCCACGTTCAAGTCCACGGCCGTGGAACCTTGGCAAGGGAGGCGTGATTCATTCCAGTAACTTCTACGGCCGTGGAAGACTTGTGTCAAACCGTGTTGATTTTCACGCTCTAAATTACGGCCGTGGAACCCTTCCACGACCGTGATCATGGCGATCTTTTTCGCCACACTTTAAGCCACGATATCCTACGCAATTGGGCCGGGCCGATACTTTATCTTACACTATAAAAGGACGGACGAAGAGAGATTCCCTCACCTTCGCTTACGCATAGACGCATCTTACGCTTGCGCTTGGAATTGCCCTAATTTTGCATTTGGCGAAGATTGTGTTTGGGAGATTATTGCGCTTTGTCATTGGGATTTCCGGATTGACGGAAGATCGAAGATTCGGAAGATTGTTCGCAAGCTGATTTCGCTTCTTGCTTAGGTTTGATTTAGAAGACGGATTGACATCCCGTTCTTCCTTCTTATCTAAGATTGTGATTGTTTGTGCTATTCCGAATCTAGTGACGATTATTGTTCTTGACTGTGACTTTGAGATTGATTTGAAAGTTATTGAAGGTTTTCGGAAGTTTTCATCTTTCAATCTATTAAACCTTAAATTTGATATCAATATGATTATTGTTGGCTAAAAACCCTTAACAATTCTAAGGTAAAGGGTTGATAGTTGTGGCTTAGATGATGATAGATCGATCGTAAATAGATTGGACCCTGAGAGTTAGAGAGAATCGCCGATAACCCTAATCCACGGTCTGTTCTTGAGCTTCCACGGCCGTGGAACTCAAGAACCACCCGTAATTTTGTGTTAATTTACGAACTTGCTTTTACTTTAATCCAAAGTTAGAGATTTGCTTTAACTTAGTCTTGGTTTGCCTTTTCTAGGTGGTAGTGAAGCCTCAACAACCTCTACCTCGATTGTGAGTGTTACAACCTTAATCAGTTTAGTTAGTCTTGATCCTTGGATTACAAGTTGGGTATTTGACATTAATTCTTACCTTTAGAATATTTCTATATTGAAGCCTCAACAACCTTTATAGAGAGTGTCTTGTAGGTGAGTCATATAAGGTTTTTGGAACTTCACTGTACGATTACCTTAGATTAGCATACCTTTGCATATCTTAATTCTGTCCTTATATCATTAGTATATCTTGAATCGATTGCCACAGCTGGATTCCTGGATCTTTAGGATTGTTATTTTCCCAATAATTCGAAAAGCTCTTACATTTACTCGCTTGATAACCTATAATTGGATTTAACCCCCCAAATCCCTGTGTTCGATACTCTGGAATTCTTTCTTAACTATATCGATCCGTACACTGCGGGTTCGCTTGCTTGATTTCTAGTTTTATATTTAAAGCTTATTTGCACGCACGCTAAGTGGCGAACAAGTTTTTGGCGCCGTTGCCGGGGATTTGGTCTAGGCCGAATTCGGTTTACGGTTGTCAAGCTTGAGAGGTTCTCGCTTGTTATTTGATATCTCTTTGAGTGCATGCGCAGGTCTAGGAACACCGAGGATCTCTTACCTCTTGATCAAGAGCTTGAGAGGACTTTAAGACAAAAGCGTAAGGAAAAGAAAATGGCTGAAGAACACGAACGTGATCTTCAATCGGAGCTAGCGGAGAAAGAAGCTCAACTCCAATGGAGTGAGAAGACACGTAGAGAAGAAACGGATCGTCATCAAATGAAAGTTGACGATCTAACGGATATGATGTTCCAAATGAGGATTGAGATAAACAACCTCAAGGAAAAAAAGAAAAGGAGGAGACCGGGAAGATCGGTTAGAGCTAACTCATCCAATGAGGATAGCGACTCCTCCATGCCACCGCTAGAGGAAATTGATCCCACGATCAATGTGAATCCATTCCATCCACGGGCAGCTGCTAATCGCCGTGTTCCACCTAGGAATGCAAGGATCGAACGTGTGGATGAGGAGCCAAGAACTCTTGGCCAAAGGATGGATCCAACGCAGCAACCACGCCGTCTAGGTGTGAATTTTGATGCTGACGATGTACAAGGGTTTAGCTTCAACCCTCAAGTTATTACTCTTGTTCGCCAAAATCAATTTGGCGGGACAAGCGCTGAATCTCCACACCAACACTTGCAAAACTTTGAGTGTATGATGGAGACAATGAGGCCGAAGAACGCAACTACCAACAACTATAAGCTCAAGCCTTTCTTCTTCTCCTTGAAGGGAAAAGCATTGTTTTGGTACCAAGCTCTTCCTAGTGGGAAACTAGACACGTGAGAAGACCTTTCCGCGGAGTTCCTCACTAAATTCTTTCCGCCATTCAAAACGGCGGAACTTAGAGGTAAGATTAATGCATTCTCCATGAGATCTAATGAAAGTTTGTTTCAATCTTGAGAAAGGTTTCAGGATTTGTTATTGGATTGCCCTCATCATGGTATATCCAAGCTTGCATTGCTGGAGATATACTATAAGGGGCTGGATGTGGAGACACAATTCAAGCTCCAATCCCTCTCATGTGGTACATTCATGGATATGAGAGAAGATGACGCTTGGGACTTCATTGAGAAGCAAGCAAGGTTTATAGAGAAGTATTCTCACCGGAAGGTAGAGGGAAATCGTGTGGAGCAAGGAGCAAAGCTCACACATGAAGCTCAAAATCAAATTGTCACCCTCAACAATAAAATCAAAGAGTTGAAGGAGGCCATCAAGACCAACTTTCCAAAGCAACAAGGAAAAGATGTTGGCTACTTGGGCAACAACAACCATGGTGGTGAGAATACAAACCGCAACAACAATAACCGGAACAACAACCGGAATTATTGGAATGGCAACAACAACAACCGGAACAATAATTGGAACAACAATAGGGGTTCAAACAACAACAATTGGCGCTCCAATCAACAAAACTCCGGTAACTCTTATCCTTCCAATTCAAATTCACTAACTCCACCTTCCTCTTCCTCTACTCCTTTGAAAAGCCAGGGGCAAACATCTAATGGAGGAAACGCTTCGGGAAAGGAGAAGCCCGATCCCATGTTGGAAATGATTTTGGAAAAGCTTCAAGGTTTGGAGAACCGCATCATTAAGGTTGATGATCAAATTTCTAAGGTTGATAAAGCCCAAAAGGTTTTAAAAAACCAAATGTTCAGCCATGCGGAGGAAGTTCCTAGGAATCAAGGGAAACTTCCAGGAAAGACGGAGGACAATCCTAAGGGAAGGGTGATGGCAATCACAACTAGGAGCGGAGTGACTACCACCGATCCGCAACCTAAGTTTGTTGAAGTCCCCGTTGAGAAAGACAAGGAGAAGGGGAAGGAGAAGGAAGATGTCTACGTTCCTCCTCCGGCTTACAAACCTCCCCTACCATTCCCTCAATCTAGAACGAGAGCACGCCTAAATAAACAATTTGGTAAGTTTATAGAACTCATGAGCAAGCTGCATATTAATATACCTTTCATTGATGCTATTGTAGGTATGCCGGCTTATGGAAAGTTCTTAAAGGAAATCCTCTCTAACAAGAGAAAGTTAGAGGATTTTGGAGAGGTTAAGATGAGTTCGGATTCTTCGGATCTCATCAAGACCATGAAGGAGAAAATTCCCCCAAAGCTAAAGGATCCGGGGTCATTTTGCATTCCCATAGGAGTGGGAGATGTCACATATGATGCGTTATGTGACTTGGGAGCAAGTGTGAGCATCATACCACTTGCATTATGTAGGAAGATCGGTTTAGGCGACCCTAAACCGGTGAAGATGACGTTGTACATGGCGGATCGATCTATCACTCGCCCCGTCGGTATTGTAGAGGACGTCCTAGTCAAGCTAGGTAAATTCTTTGTTCCCATTGATTTTGTTGTGCTTGACATTCCTGCAGATAGTCCGGTCCCGATCATACTCGGAAGATCGTTTCTTGCAACTTCCGGCTGCATAGTCGATTGCAAGAATGCTAGACTCGCCTTTGACATAGGAGAGGAGAAGGTAGAGTTCGTTCTTTCCACTCTAGTGAAGGAGCCAATCTTTGATGAGGATATATTCAATATCCAAGATGAAGAGGGATTGTCTAGAGAGGAGGTAAGTGCTATTCTCTTCAAAGATCCTTTGCAAAAGATTATTACTATGAGTCTAATGAATGTAGGGGAAGAAGAGGAGTGCAATGAGGCAATTGAAGCCTTAGAAGCACAAGAGGAAGTATGTGAAGAGGAGTTTGAGAAACTCCACGACGAGGCAGAAAACGTGAGAATCCACGGCCATACACTATATTCCACGGCCGTGGATTTCACAAACCAAAGCGTGGCTCACTCCAGAGGGTTACACGGTCGTGGAGGAAACAGAGCAACCGTATTTCCCTTCCACGCCCTAAACCACGGCCATGGAGGATGCAGGGAAACCGTGATTCAGGCCGTGGAAGAGGGTGATCGTGCCACTTCTTCAACTTCTTTTGATTCTTCTCCTACACCTTCTACTTCCTTAGACACTTCTAAGGAAGCATTGGATGCTCCTCAAGAACCATTGGAAGCTCCGAAAGCGATGGAACTAAAGCCACTTCCTACTCATCTAAGGTACGCTTTTTTAGGACCTAACTCTACTTATCCGGTTATTGTTAGTTCCGATCTAACCATAGATGAACATAATAAGCTTATGGTTGTTCTTAGGAAACATAGGAAAGCTTTAGGTTATACTATAGAAGACTTAGTAGGAATCAAACCCTCCCTATGCATGCATAAAATATTAATGGAGGAAGACTTTAGGACTTCAAGACAACCTCAAAGGCGGTTGAATCCGACCATGAAGGAGGTTGTAAAGAAGGAAATTCTTAAACTTCTGGATGCAGGTATCATCTATCCTATCTCCGATAGTAAGTGGGTGAGTCCGGTTCAAGTAGTTCCGAAGAAGGGAGGAATGACGGTCATCACCAACAAGAATAACGAACTCATTCCTACCCGAACCGTAACGGGATGGCGGATGTGCATAGACTACCGCAAGCTTAACAACGCGACGAGGAAGGATCACTTCCCACTACCCTTCATCGATCAAATGCTTGAAAGGTTAGCGCAACAATCTCACTTTTGCTATCTTGACGGTTATAGTGGTTTCTTTCAGATTCCGATATACCTGGATGATCAGGAGAAGACCACATTCACGTGCCCATGGGGTACGTTCGCTTATAGGAGAATGCCGTTCGGGCTTTGCAACGCCCCAACCACCTTTCAAAGGTGCATGATGGCCATCTTCTCCGAATACATCGAGGAAATCATGGAAGTCTTCATGGATGACTTCTCCGTATACGGTTCCTCCTTTGACAATTTCCTTTCTAACCTTGCTCTTGTTTTACAAAGGTGTGAAGACACTAACCTAGTTCTTAATTGGGAGAAGTGTCAATTTATGGTAAAGGAAGGAATTGTATTAGGACACCTAATCTCTAGTAGAGGGATGGAGGTGGATAAGGCGAAAATAGAGACTATAGAGAAGCTTCCTCCCCCAACTTCGGTGAAAGGGATAAGAAGTTTTCTAGGACATGCCGGATTTTATAGACGCTTCATAAAAGACTTCTCTAATATATCAAAACCGCTAACTAATCTATTGATGAAGGATGCAGTTTTTGAGTTTTCGCAGGAATGCTTAGATGCGTTTAACATGATCCGGGAAGCTCTAATTTCAGCACCTATTATCCAACCTCCGGATTGGACTCTTCCCTTTGAGGTTATGTGCGATGCTAGTGACGTAGCTATAGGAGCTGTTCTTGGACAACGAAAGGAAGGGCGAACCCATGACATATACTATGCTAGCAAGACGCTAGATGAAGCGCAGCTCAACTACGCCACTACGGAAAAGGAATTTTTAGCCATTGTTTATGCTATTGACAAGTTTTGCTCTTATCTTGTAGGTGCAAAGGTGATTGTCTACACGGATCATGCTGCGATCCGGTACCTCCTTGCAAAGAAGGATGCGAAGCCAAGGCTAATTAGATGGATTCTTCTCCTACAAGAATTCGATCTAGAGATCCGCGACAAGAAGGGTTCGGAAAATTCTGTTGCGGATCATTTGAGTCGCCTAACACATCTAGAGGACGACCACTTACCTATAGATGACTCCTTCCGGGACGAACACCTACACATTATTGAGGAGTGCATCGATGTGATCTCCAAAGGTAACGAACCATGGTTTGCTGATTTTGGTAATTATTTGGTTTGTCAGGAGATACCACCCGGATTATCCTACGCGCAAAGAAAGAAGTTCTTTAAGGATGTCCGGGAATACTTTTGGAATGAACCTCTCCTCTTTAAGATAGGTCCGGATGGCATCATTCGGCGATGTGTGCCGGAAGATGAGATGCAAAGTGTCATCCGCCATTGTCATTCACTACCTTGTGGAGGACACGCTAGTTCGAACAAGACTAGCGCTAAGGTATTGCAATCTGGATTTTTTTGGCCTACTTTATTTAGAGATGTGCAATCCTTTGTTTCCTGCTACGATGCTTGTCAAAGAACAGGAAATATCTCTAGGAGGAATGAGATGCCTCTCAATAACATCCAAGAGGTGGAGATTTTCGATGTTTGGGGAGTTGACTTCATGGGACCGTTCCCATCATCTTGTGGAAACCAATACATACTCTTGGCGGTGGATTATGTTTCTAGATGGATGGAAGCAATTGCCTCTCCCACCAATGACGCCATGGTGGTGGTTAAGTTCTTTAACAAGACCATCTTCCCACGATTTGGGACACCAAGGACTATCATTAGTGATGGAGGTTCTCACTTCATCGCCCAGCGCTTTGAAGCTCTTCTAGCTAAGTATGGGGTTACTCACAAGATCGCCACCCCTTATCATCCACAAACTAGTGGACAAGTTGAGATCTCAAATCGGGAGATCAAGGGAATCCTAGAGAATACGGTTTCAAGGACTAGAAAGGATTGGTCCTTGAAGCTTGATGATGCATTATGGGCGTACCGGACTGCGTACAAGACTCCCATAGGAACCACACCATACAACCTTGTGTATGGGAAGTCTTGTCACTTACCGGTAGAGTTGGAGCACAAGGCGTTTTGGGCTATCAAATGGTTGAATTTCAGCATGAAGGAAGCGGGAGAGAAGCGTCTCTTGAACCTTAATGAGCTTGAAGAACTCCGCTTGAACGCCTATGAGAACGCCAAGATTTATAAGGAGAGAGCAAAGCGTTGGCATGATAAGCATATCATTCCAAATGACTTCAAAGAAGGAGATCAAGTTCTCCTCTTCAATTCAAGGCTTCGTCTCTTTCCAGGTAAGCTTAAATCTCATTGGACCGGACCTTTTCTGATCAAACGTATTTTCCCCCATGGTGCACTTGAAGTATGGGGTGAAGCGGGCGGAAGCTTTAAGGTGAACGGTCAACGACTCAAGAAGTATACGCCGGAACTCCAAGCTGAAGAGTTCGCGCCCACTGCACTCGAATAAGTGCGAATTTGGTCTAGCTACGGACCTTAAACAAAGCGCTTCTTGGGAGGCAACCCAAGGTATTGCATTTACGTTTTTGTTTTCGATTCATAGTTTAGCTTAGTTTAGACGTTTTTGCTTTGTTTTGCCTTCGATTCCTTCCGGTATGTTCGTGTTTTTGGATGTAGGAACAGTGGAAAAGGAAAGGGGAAGAGTAATTTTGAAGAAAAGTGACGAAACTTGGACTTTGGAGCATTACAGAGAGTTCCACGGCCTAAACCACGGCCGTGACAGCTACAGTGACCGTAATTTCCAAAAGCCTTTGAAAAATCACCAAAACCACGGTTCCGTACATTTCCACGGCCGTGGAACCCCCCGACAGACCGTGATTTTCAAAAATTTTGCCGGCCACTATATAAATAACGTTTTTCACAAAAACACAACACACAAAACCCATTCCACGCCCTATTTCACCGATTCCACGCCCCTCACCTCAATTCTCCGTTCGTTAATCGTTTTCAACGATTCTTCGACCCAAACTGAAGCAAATTCGATCACCAACGAGATCCAAGCAACAATTCGAGTGGCAAATCACCAAGGAACGCAAAATTCGGATTTTAAAATCCGAAACCTAGGTTTTTTTCGCTCTTCTCTATCTTTGTCAATTCGGGTTCGTTTTTGCTAGAAATTATAGGAGAACTGATTGAAATTGGAAGGAATTAGACTAGGACTGCCTGATTGCTGAGTTTGGGTGTTGTTTGTTGAATTTTGAGAAAAAGCGAGACGAACCACGGTCTCTGTCAATTCCACGGCCGTGGAACACCAAGAACAGATCGTGATTTTGAACAGTAATGGATTTTGTGAGGAGAGTTTCTGGGAGGATTAAGGAGAAGAAAAATGAGCAAGATAAGAACAAAAAGCGGAAGGGTAACCCCTCTTTCTCTTCATCCTCTAGAGCACCACCACCTTCCTCCCCTTCACCTCCATCATCACCTTCATCACCCCCACCTCCTAGCCCTAGGGTACCTACCATTCACGAGGATCATCTCGATGCATTAGAGAGGATCCACAAGAGGGTTGTTATCGGACATAGGTACCTATTGTTGGAGGATCTAGCTCCCCTCCACATCATAGATGACCTTACGTGGCTCTTGGATAGAGCCGGTCTCATCGTCTTGTCGGCTATCCGAGAGTATGCTTATGAGGAGATCACGAGAGAGGTTGTGACGTCTTTTGAGCACAACCACGTTGATAGGACAGTTTCTTTTCGTCTGATGGAAATGAACTATGATTTCTCCATCCGGGAGTTCGGGACCTTCTTTGGGTTCCAAGAGACCTTCAATGGTCGTTTTCCTAGCGGCGTTTACGCCAAATATTTTTGGGAGGAGGTAGCTATGATTTACGCCAGCGAGGACCGTTGGCAACCAGCTGATACCAAGGCTAAGTTGATGTATCACTTAGCCTTGAAGATTGCTCACCGTGTTCTTTCTGAGTGTCTCTTCCCTAGGACGGAGACACCTCAGAAGATCAAGACAGATGAGCTCTTTCTGTTGTACTCTATGCTGCATCGGCGCCCTACTGACTGCGCCACCCTCTTAGCTGCTACCGTGAGCAAGCTAAAGAACAAGAGGGCGGACAACATTGGATATGGTGGGATAGTCACCCACCTTGCTAGGATGTTAGGGGTGGATTTTTCTGCATGTACACGCATTCCAGCCGTACCCCTAGGACTCCAGGCCTTCATGACCAGAGGTCTTATCTTCCCTACCCATAGAGGTCCACCTTATGCAGCTATGCCTTGGGAGAGCGGGATGAGGAGGGGCATTGAGTGGCTCCCGGAGTACTCCATTATGGCTGGACGCCATAATTAGAAGGCTACGTTCGCAGCTATGCATGCGAACAGGATTGCAGCTCCTCCATATGTCCCACCACCGCCCGTAGTTGAGGAGGAGGAGATGAGAGATCAGTATGAGGGAGTAGGAGCAGAGCAGGAGTTTGGCACGTTTCCGGATCAGCCGAACATTGCTTCTGATGTGCCCAGACGTTCTCCACGTCCAGCAAGAGCTTCAGGTTCATCTTCTCGCCGCGCCAGCGTGAGCGAGAGACCCACTTGGATGGAGACACCTCCTGCATGGTACGGAGGTCCACCTCCATGGTCCACACAGCAGCCACCGCCACCAGCACCAGCACCGTCAGATGCACCGGGGTGGTACAGTCAGGCTCCGGGATGGTATGAGCAGATGCTAGAGTGGGCTACTAGCCTTTCTGATAGAGTGGGAGCATTGGAGATTCGAGCCGATGCTACAGATGGACGCATGGACGACCTCAATCATATGATGAGAGACGTCTACCGCCAGCAGTTCGGGCGGCACTATGACCCTAGCTTCCATCCATTCCCGCCTCCGCCTCCACCGCAGTGATGATTTGCATGACCGACAGTTTTAGCCGCTCCACCGTCATTTTGTGAGTTTCTTTTTCTTTTCTTTCTTTTTCTTTCTTTCTTTTCTTCTTTTCTTTCTTCTATTTGAACATTAGGGACAATGTTTGTTCCAAGTATGGGGTGGGGTGTGACTAAAAGTTTGTAATAACTCTTACTCACTATGATTGCTTCTATCTGAGACTATCTTGCATGTTCATTATATTGTTACACGTTTCATTATTGCATTGCATGAAAAAGAATTTGAAAAACCCATAAAAATTGAAAAAATTTTGAAAATTTTGTGCTTCTAAGGATAGAGAGGATTTCTATGATAATCGCTACTTGTGAATTGAGTTTGATGACAATTGCATGCTTAAACGAATAGTGAATTGAAAAGAAATTGAATGAGTTGATTATACCTCTTTTGCAAGTTTCATAATGTGATGAATGTTACTTAAATCATGTTGAGGAATTGAAGTTGAAATCACACTATAAGTTCTTATGCTTCTTGTTGAGATGATTAAGGCAATTCGATTTTCTTTCTTCTTTCATTGATCATTTAGCCCCTCATTGAAATTATGACCTCCTTTACCTATCCGGGAATTTGGAAGAGTTGAATGAAAAAGGCATGTATGATGTGGGAGGGCCATGGAAGAGATACTTTGCATTCAAAGGAATAGAAAGAAATTGTAGGTTTGGGGAAGTCAACCATGACGATGAGTAACTCGGCACCATTCACATAGCCGGGTGTTTGTGTCTTGCCAAAGTCGGATTGAGCGATATTCCTAGCGGATTATGGTATGTGCGCTAAGGGTTTGAGGCATCTCATAAAAATTGAGAAACGCCAATCTCCTAGGCTTCGGTTTTTGTGCACCTCTATCCATAACTCCAAAAGTAAAGTCGAAAAATGAAAAGAAGAGAGCGAAGCTCTAAGTTGAAAGTGCTGCGGAAACCGCAAGAGAAGAAGAAAGAGTAGTTATCCACTTTCCCGGATTCATGCACCACATTCCTTAAAGTTTCCTTCCCTTTCCACATTCTAGACCTTTTTCTTTGAAAGTCCTTAAGATCAAAAGAATGTTATATGACTTGGTGATCTAAATTGAAGTTTCTTATGATTGATTTTGATAATGTTTGAAGGTTATGATGTTTGTATGGAAGTTTGATTGATTCATGATTTTTTTTTCTTTACTCTTTACTCTTTGATTAAGTGTATGAAAGTCTTATAAACGATTGAAGCAAGATTTGAGAATGATCTATTAATTAGAAGGCACATTCATCAAAAAGAAGTTTTGCTTTGAGAAGGTACACATATTTCATCCTAACTTTTGTTTTAAACCTTTTGAAAGACCTTGCTTAGGGACAAGCAAGTGGCAAGTATGGGGTTATTTGTTAGCATGAAATATTGTGATATTTTAGGCACGTTTTTCTAAGTGTATTTGATCCATATTGATAGTCATCGATTGAGCATTGATGCATTTGTGAGCTAGTTTGTCTATAATGTCGATATAGAGATCTACACAAGCTTTATGTTGATTATAGGTAATTAAGAGCTATTTCCGAACGGAATTGAGCAAGGATGGAGTTTGATGGAACATGTCCATGAATTGAGGACATTCCTAGGAGCTAAGGGAGTGCCAACTTGAAGAATGCACGAGACTAAGGAAGAATCACGTTCTTGCCCTAAACCACGCTCTAAAATACGGCCGTACTACTTTCCACGTTCAAGTCCACGGCCGTGGAACCTTGGCAAGGGAAGCGTGATTCATTCCAATAACTTCTACGGCCGTGGAAGACTTGTGTCAAACCGTGTTGATTTCCACGCTCTAAATTACGGCCATGGAACCCTTCCACGACCGTGATCTTGGCGATCTTTTTCGCCACACTTTAAGCCACGATCTCCTACGCAATTGGGCCGGGCCGATACTTTATCTTATACTATAAAAGGACGGACGAAGAGAGATTCCGTCACCTTTGCTTACGCATAGACGCATCTTACGCTTGCGCTTCGAATTGCCCTAATTTCGCATTTGGCGGAGATTGTGTTTGGGAGATTATTGCGCTTTGTCATTGGGATTTCCGGATTGACGGAAGATCGAAGATTCGGAAGATTGTTCGCAATGAGATTTCGCTTCTTGCTTAGGTTTGATTTAGAAGACGGATTGACATCCCGTTCTTCCTTCTTATCTAAGATTGTGATTGTTTGTGCTATTCCGAATCTAGTGACGATTATTGTTCTTGACTGTGACTTTGAGATTGATTTGAAAGTTATTGAAGGTTTTCGGAAGTTTTCATCTTTCAATCTTTTAAACCTTAAATTTGATATCAATATGATTATTGTTGGCTAAAAACCCTTAACAATTCTAAGGTGAAGGGTTGATAGTTGTGGCTTAGATGATGATAGATCGATCGTAAATAGATTGGACCCTGAGAGTTAGAGAGAATCGCCGATAACCCTAATCCACGGTCTATTCTTGAGCTTCCACGGCCGTGGAACTCAAGAACCACCCGCAATTTTGTGTTAATTTACGAACTTGCTTTTACTTTAATCCAAAGTTAGAGATTTACTTTAACTTAGTCTTGGCTTGCCTTTTCTAGGTGGTAGTGAAGCCTCAACAACCTCTACCTCGATTGTGAGTGTTACAACCTTAATCGGTTTAGTTAGTCTTGATCCTTGGATTACAAGTTGTGTATTTGACATTAATTCTTACCTTTAGAACATTTCTATATTGAAGCCTCAACAACCTTTATAGAGAGTGTCTTGTAGGTGAGTCGTATAAGGTTTTTGGAACTTCACCGTACGATTACCTTACATTAGCATACCTTTGCATATCTTAATTCTGTCCTTATATCATTAGTATATCTTGAATCGATTGCCACAGCTGGATTCCTGGATCTTTAGGATTGTTATTTTCCCAATAATTCAAAAAGCTCTTACATTTACTCGCTTGATAACCTATAATTGGATTTAACCCCCCAAATCCCTGTGTTCGATACTCTGGAATTCTTGCTTAACTATATCGATCCGTACACTGCGGGTTCGCTTGCTTGATTTCTAGTTTTATATTTAAAGCTTATTTGCACACACGCTAAGTGGTGAACAACCAACAAACGGTAAAGTACATCAATCTCGTCTCGGCTGTGTCGCCCTGACCTGAGATGGTGATATATGAACGTTCTAGCCAACGGACTCGTCGTACATCGTATGTATGTCCTCCATAGTCACTGATCGAGCCATGACTAATAATATCCCGTAGGCGGGCCTGAATAATGTGTAGCCTCTACATTGGTAAATAAAGTTGTCAGCGCTAAAGGTAAAGTATAAAACTTTAAAACTTTGAAGGTAAATATATCAACACATACCCGAGTATCTGAAACAGGGACCGAAGCAGGACGATCTACCGGTGGAGACTGCATAGCTGAGCCAGGAAGGAGAAATGGATGACACCGCTCGCTAAACTAGGACATGTAGTCCTGAGATACTGTCCATGGTAAAGGAGCCCTAGTCTGACCCTGAAGCGCAAATCTGCTCGCCTCCTCGTGTCTAGCAACCCAACGATCATCTGCGCCATGGAATCTCACCCTATACCCTCTACTGCCAGAAGCGGGGCGCTGCTCCAAATAAGGGACAATCCTCTGAAGTGGGATCGTTTGAGTGTACCCAAACTGTCGGAGGACTCGATCCGGCATGTATGCCTCGATGATATCTCCTATCTGGATCGTCCCTCGGTACGTCGACACAACAAACTTGCCCTCAAAATCTAACACTCTATCGCTATATGGCATGAACTTGATGTCCTCCACTCTCATCTGATCTAACTGTGAGCGCAAGGATCTCAGCCTCTCAAGAGTGGGTGCTGGTGTCCTCGGGACAGACAGTCTAGAAGCCCATATGGCCGATCTATGACGTCCTGGATCCTCTGCCGCTGAACAACCCAAGGACGGGAAGTGGGCATAGATCCAGAACTGTAAATATTAAAATAAATGAAAGATATTATTAGTAAGAATAACAAATGAAAGTTCTTATCTAAAGTGACTAATTACAATGAATGTTCTTACCTGTAGAAGTGATGTACATCCTCCTATCGTCTTCACCTTCAGTCGTGAGGCATCGCCCAACATACTGTAGGTAAAGTTCAGATTTGTCATTTTATCATAACAGTAACAATAAGAAGTTATTAGTTATTGAAGTAGAGTGATAGTTATACGTACGAGTATAAGTACGCTAACACGCCGGTGCCCCAAGCATAGTCTCCAGTCCGGCCATGGTCACGCACCAAGTCGATCAACCAAGGTCGAATCTTGTTCGTCGATTTATCGACGAACAAGGATGAGCCTAGAAAGAAAAGAAGAAATACAGAAGCCACCTCTTCAGTTGGGGTAGCTGGGTCGCGCCGAATGGCATCATACGCAGTCCTCAACAAGTCAACTAGTAGAGCTGTCTGGTGACTCCTAGCCTCCACCTCTGATATATGAAATGTATCACTCAGCCACCTAACCGTCTCTCGTGCAAGCAAAGGTGTGACCATGGCCTCTCCATCAATCCTAATGCCTAGGATGACGGCTACATCGTGCAGGGTGATGGTCATCTCACCCCAAGGTAGATGAAAACTGCTAGTCTCTGGATGCCAACGCTCCACGAATGCATGTATGAGGGCGTGGTCAACTCCAGCAAACGAGACGTCTAGCAAATCCATCAATCCACTCTGAGATGCTAAAGCAAACCAGGAAGTGGGGTCCGCTCTATCAGCGTCGGAAATCCATCTACTAAGCGTCTGAATGTGCTCTATCCGCCGTAAAGCTGTCATCGGCCTCCTGTAATCCTCCTTCATAACACAACGAATATTCAATTAAACGTTTTATTAATTTAGTTTTTGTAACATAATGTGTTATAATTGTGATTAGTTATCTACCTCTCCCATCCAGACACCGCGAGCACGGTGTCCGGCATAGCAAGTGAGCACATCGCTAATTAGTGGTGCCCCTGTATCAGCAACTACACGGCCTCGATCAGCCGGTACAAATGGCTCCTGCGGCGGCACTACAGGATCTACCGGTGGAGCATCAAAGTCAAAATCTCGCTGCTCGATATGATCGCCAACCGGTGGCTCTACCTGCTCCTCGGCAGGAATATCTGTAGCTGTCTCCATGTGCTCGTCAACAGTAATATCAGTAGGTGGCTCAACCTGCTCGTCAACAGTAGTATCAACGCGCTCGCCAACTGTGGGATCTATCTCCCCTGCATCTACAGAAGGACCGGCCACATCCTGGTCCGAGTCAGATCCGTATGTCGGTGGTGGAAGAACCTCCGGAGGGAGAGCCGGAGATGCATCTGAGATGCATGGTCTCTGTGGCTGCTGTGGTGGTGGTGTGTCGGCAGCCGAACCAGCTACCTGGGACCTCCTCCCCATCGTAGCCCTGGTGGTGGCGAGTCCATCTCTACGAGCCGAGGCCGTAGGACGCCTCCGTCTATGTCTCTGCATGGCCTGTAATATCTATATTTGATATTACAGGCTAATTTAATTAATTTTATTTTATTTAGTTTCCTTTACTTTCATTTGAATTGAATTTAAAAGAAACTAAAAGAGATTAAATAAATTATAATTACATTAATAAAATTAACTAAATAGTAAAGATAGAGATTTTAATTTAATATATTTTTAATCCATTTTATTTTATATTAAAATAGATAAACTAATTTAATATATTTAATATATTACAATTAAATTAATTAGATATATTTTTATTCCATTTTTTTTGAATTAATATACATTAATTTAGATTATATAATATTAATATATTTAATACAATATTTTTAATCCATTTTATTTTAAATTAAAATGGATAAACTAATTTAATATATATAATATATTACAATTAAATTAAATAAATATATTTTTATTTCATTTTATTTGTATTTAATATTCTTTAATTAAATTAATTTATTTTAAATTAATTATATGCATTGCAATGCATTAGAATGCATTATAATGCATTGGAATGCATTATAATGCATTATAATGCATTGGAATGCATTATAATGCATTCCAATGCATTAAAGGATGAACAATGGCTCCACGGCTTCGCAATGCGTGACCGTGGAGCACTGTTCATCTTCTTCGACAGTCCGCCATTGAAGGCGGACTGTCGAAGCAAATCAAGGGCATTTTTGTGCAATATACTCTTCAACCAACGTAAAAGTAACTAATTCAACAACAATCTAACCTATTCATGTCCATTTCATGCTCAATTACGAACCGAAAAGTGAAAAACGAAAACCGAGCAAAAACCGAACAAAAACCGAACAAAAATCAAACGATACCTCTCTCGGGTCGTGTTTCCGCTTTTGAAATGGCCTTCCTTCGTTACCGTCTTTATCCATGGCTGATTTTGTGTGAAATGGTGGATTGGGCTTGATTCGGCTTATCGTCTTCTTCGTCGCTGCTTCCGATTTTTTTTTTGAATGAGAGCGCTTACGGAATCTCATTCCGTAAGCGCTTTTAGGGCAGAAAAGGTCACGCATTGCGAATGCGTGACCTTTTCACTCATTCGCAAAGCGTGAACGTGAGACCACGGTCACGCTTTGCGAATGAGTCGTGCAATACAGAAATCCTGAACCGTGCGAATACGACTTCCGTATAACAATAACAAACATCATTTATTCATTTCTTTATAAATAGAAGGGTTAATAATTTTTACCTACTATTAGTTGAAAGTGGTAAAAAATTTGGGGTACACTTTTTTAAACAAAAACTCAAAAAGGCCTAGTATGTCAAATTATACCAAAATAAAAGGGTATCGTTCGACCTATAAAATCTCAGGACAAAATTTAAAAACCCTAAAACAGACGGGCCCCATTCGGAATTTCCCTTTTTTTAGTCGAGAGTGATAAAGCGGATCCCAACTTCGGATACGATAACTCGATTACCCAAGCGACTGTTAATTCAAAATTACAAGTCACCATAAAATCCAAATCAACGTTAGCTTGAAATTAAGGTTGTAAATTAGACATCTAATAATTTTATATAGCTTTTCAACTTGATCAAATTTGGTTTTTATCAATTCTTCGGACTTGAAATAATGCTCAAGCTTGTAATGTTTAGAAAGTGAAAGAATATTTCGGTTTATGAATTTAGAATTCAACTTATAATGAGAGTAGTAGTTTAAGGGTTTCTTAATTAAAGGTGGCGGATGAACCTCGGGTGACAATCAAGTGAACACCGGGTCGGTTATTGGGTCAGGTGATGGTTTATAATATCTTAAATCGGAACCACAACCTGACTATTACCTAATCAACCATCACCCGAATTTCAACATCATTTTATGGGGTTTTTAACCATCCGCATGGTTTGGTTTAAGAGATAACCGCAGGTTGCAGTTGAGATTGTCATCATTAGATAAGACCCGATTCAGAATTTAAAAATATTATTTTTAGAAATTTTAAATTTAATTTTCATTGCAATTGTACGTATTATTATAATGTTATCGCACATTTCATATAATAAAATCATAAAATCATAGATATACCTTAGTTAGAATACCATAAGTTAGAATAATAATAACATACAGATCCACTCGTCGGGATAATCTAGGTTATAATTACCCCAATTATTATCGATTTGAATTTTATTGGTTGCATTATCCACGTTTGATAATCCGCCAAAAGTAACTCGGTCAAAATTCTCCTAAAATTTCCCAAGTCATACTTCTTAGTCGAAATAGCCACTTATTGGAAGCCCGGAATAACACAAGGTATAAATTTTCTCCATCAAAATACCCCACTTCGAAATATCTCAAGCTAAAATAACCCAGTTAAAACACATTAATGGAATTTCTCGTGTCAAAATTCTCCTAAATAAAATTCTCCGCGTTAGAAACTCATGAGTCATTAATTTTTTTGATTAGAATGTTTATTTTAATTTATTTTATAATAAGCTATAACAATTACAAGTGCTACCATCAAGAACAAATTAGATTTCTATGAGTTGTCTTGATAAAGATTGGAATGGAATATTTAAATCTCAACGTAAAATACAGATAATTTTAATTGTATAGAGAGTTGATAAAATTGAAATACATGTAGCGTGCAAAACTATGTGGACGTGTTATTAGCAAAATTACACGACTATTATTCAACACAAATATATATGTTAAAATATTCTAAGTGTGTGTAATCACATACTATTAAAACAATTTACTGTACTAACATATCAATCCACACTTCATCTAATAAAAGAAATAATCATACCCTCGTCAAAATACCTCCAACCATAATACCACATTTCAAAATACCTATGGTTGAAATTCTCACCATCATAATTGTAAGAGCTAGTATTTTTTTTTAATTACAATTACTGATGATTAATGTTAATTAGAATTAATCATCGATAGTAATTGACACATTACTCGCGAAGAGTGCGTAATTGATGTGTATGAGTCTCACCGTTATGTTCCTAACGTAATTTTGGACTTATGAGAAATTTTTCACTTTTTCCTCCGAGTAATTATTTTTACCCTCCGGTGTTATTTGGAGCATTCGGGAGCTTCAATTAATAAAAATGCAGTTGAGAGAAATCATCACGACATCGGACATGTCCTAGATATGAAATAACATGGAAAGGCAAAACGGTCAAAAGAGTCGCTATTTCGTTTCTTAGTGACTAAAAAAGACAACTTATGAATACACGTTTCCGAGGCAGTTACGAAATAAATATCCCAACAATATTTCAGGTTTATTATTCTAATTTCGAGAAGTTTGGAGAAGGGGGTTCAACCCGCCTTTAGATCGGTTAAAGGATAATTATCGACTTCGCTAAAGGATAATTATCGTCTTCGCTATAAATAGCGGAAAATCGTTTATTAATTCATTTCCTTTCACGTTTCCTCGTAAAAGCTCTAATTTCTCTCAACCTTCAAACTCAGATCTACATTCCGTTTCTAATCCGATTTTAAATCTGTTTGAGTTTTTGGATTCCTCTCTTCATTCTCTTCATTTGGTACCGAATTTCTACATTTCAGAGCTAATGAAGATCTAGTCGAGCATATATGTCACCAGGCCGGTCCCGTCGCTCAGATTCTGGTGAATTTGATGTTGTCCAAGCGTAGCCTGCGTCGTTGTGATTCCGAATCTTCTTTTAAATCGTCAATCGGGATTTTAACGAATAAGTTATGAATTTAGTAATGATATAACGTAATGAAGATAATAAGCGGTTTTGATGTGAGCAATGCGTATTGTGATGTGTTGATGTGTTGGTATGTGTTATTACTGTTATTCTTGTTCATGATCTGGTAGCTAACGGTTTTATACCGTGTTCTAGTTATTCTACAGGATAGAAGACTGTAGAGTGAGCCATATAGATGATCAGTCGAGGGCTTCCGTACACTAGGTTGCATTGATAACTTAACCGGACTAGAATGACCATATGTGTATATTTAAATGGCCCAAGTGTAGTATAACGGGTCGTGACCACTTGTCCAGTTTTACAGGTAACTAGGAGGTGCTCTTGTGATCCAGGCCCATAGGTAACGGATTGTACTAATCTATTCCTGTCGGTAGACGGAAGCGGAAGCGAGTTTCGGGAGATTCTCGTGTGACAAAATAAGTTGAATTAGTAATGGTATAACGTAATGAAGATAATAAACGGTTTTGATGTGAGTATTTCATATTGTGATGTGTTGATATGTGCTATTATTGTAAGTCTTATTCATGATCTGTTAGCTAACGGTTTTATACCGTGTTCTAGTTATTCTACAGGATAGGAAGACTGCAGAGTGAGCCATATGGATGATCAGTCGAGGGCTTCCGTACACTAGGTCGGGTGTGGGTTGTGGGGATGTTTTGTACACCTTTGGATATGTTTTGCCGTGTTGTACTCGGATGTGTTTTGTATAACTTTTGGATGTGTATATTTATACAGTTTTATGTATTTGGTTTTATATCTATATGTGCTTTGTTGTAAGATCCAGTGAAGTTGTTGTTAGGCTAGGGTCAGGATCCATTGTGAGATCCTAGCCCAGTAACGCCTCGAGTCCCGCGGATTTGGGTTGTTACAAAGTTAGTATCAAAGCCTTAGGTTGACAACAATGACACTTGCAAACTGCGATAAAGGTCGAATAGATAAATAAACAAAACGCGAAAGGGGTTTGACTTTTTTAAAGGATTTTGATTTTGAAATGTGTACAACTGTTTTGGGATAGAGTGTACGGGAAGCCATCACCCCTTCTCAGGATCTCGGCGGTGTATATATATACACACACATTTGTTGTAGGACGGGGAAGAGGTAGACCACCTCTATCTCCGGTAATCGTAAGTCATGAACGAGTTGGTGGACCTCCAGTCGTGAGAGGTCGGGGTTAAGTCCCCATTGCTGATTCGCCAAAGGCTGAAGACCAAATTATGGAAGATGTTGAATGTAATTTCCGAGACTGTCGGCGACGTGTGGATCGCAGTACCCTACTTAGATTGTAGAGTACCCAAGTGGAAGATTCAAGTTGCGCTTCGATGAAGTAACAAGCTTGAGAAGACGTCTAGCGTGTAACAAAAGTGGCGAAGAAGCAAAGATGCGTTCCATATCCTTTGGCATCATCGGTTCCACTAAGGTATTGTAAAAGGTGATTTCGGTGTTAGTTACACCAAAGAGGATGACTGAGGTTGTTAAGGCTCAAGAGAAGCTAGGAACACCGACGTCAGATGTACGATTGAAGGTTTACAATTACTAGAGAGTATTGGTATGGAAATGTAGAGACATCATTGGAGTCGATCCGTCATCCAAGGGATTGACGGTTCGAGTTGAGGTGAAGCTGATTGGACAAGATTGTGACACCTTCGGGTGCAACGTTAGAGGACATTTTGTTGTATGCGAGTTGGTGGAAGCGTTTGATAAGCCATCTAGTCTATTTCCACTAAAGAGCGTGGATTTTGGCGTTTAGTTAGAGCTGGGGATGAGATTGATTTTGAAAGCACCATATCATATGGCGCTATTAGAACTAAAGAAGCAACTCGAGGAGTTAGCAAAGAAGGGCTTCATATGCCCTAGCGTTTCCTTGTGGGGTGCACCTGTCCTCTTTGTGCGGAAGAATAAAGGATCGTTGAGATTGTGCATCGACTATAGAGAGCTGAACAAGGTGACCATCAAGAGCAAATATTCTTTACCCCGCATCGATGAATTGTTAGATCAGCTTTAGGGAGCGACTGTGTTCTCCAAGATCGACTTGCACTCGGGATATCACCAGCTAAGGGCGAGAGAACAGGATGTGCATAAGACGGCATTTTAGACTCGGTATGGCCACTACAAGTTTGTAGTGATGCCATTCAGGCTCACGAATGCGCCCGCCGTCTTAATGGAGTTGATGAATGGCATATTCATCGACTTCCTAGATTAGATTGTGGTGGTCTTCATAGACGATATCCTGGTGTACTCTCGTAGCAGAGAGGAACAAGTAGGACATCTAGGTACAGTGTTGCGAGTTTTGCGGGATAGAGAACTTTATGTCAAGTTCTCTAAGTGATAATTCTGGATGCCAGAGGTAGGATTTATGGGTCATTTTGTTTCCGCTGAAGGGATCAAGGATGATCCGGAGAAGATCGAGTCTGTAGCAGCGTGGACGACACCGACGAATGTCAAGGAAGCACCCATCTTCTTTAGCGTAGCCGGTTATTATCGTCGGTTTATGGAGGGATTTTCTGTGATTGCCCGTCCACTTACCAGCCTGTTGAGGAAGACTACCTGGTTTGTATGGTCCGAGCCGTGTACTTAGAGTTTTGAGGAGCTGAAGAGGAGATTGACTTCCGCTCCCATCTTAGCACAACCGGAGGGCACTAATGATTTTGTAGTGTATAGTGATGCATTCAAGCAAGGCTTCGAATGTGTATTGATGCAACGAGGTAGGGTAATTGCCTATGCGTCTCGGCAGTTGAAGACGTATGAAGGGAATTACCTGATTCACAACCTCGTGTTAGCTGTAGTCGTTCATGCTTTAAAGACCCGACGACATTATTTGTATGGAGTTTCATGTATGATCTTCCAAGGCCATAAGAATCTGAAGTCTAGTTTTACTCAGCAAGGATTGAATAACTTCCAGAATTGATGGCTTGAGTTGATTATGGATTGCAACTTGGAATTCTTGTGTCATTCAATAGAACAAATTTAATCATTGATGCCGTAGCACGAAGACGCCTCGAGAGAAGGCGATGGAACAACCGACGATTCAACCCCAGTTGTAGAGAGATCTAGTGTGGCTAAAGATGGACATTCGGTTCCCTGATGAGGATTGTGAATTATTTACCCTAGAAGTTCTACTTGATCTGTGGAGCGAGATCCAACAAAAACAAGAGACCTGCCCGACGTTGAGACAAATCCGAAACAAAATGTCTCATGGTGAACCACTACAGTTCTCCATAAGATTAGATGGAGTAATGGAACATTGTGAGCGTGTCTGTGTATCCGCTGATGTAGAGTTGAGACAGAGAATTCTACAGGAGACCCACATCACTCTTTACTCAGTGCACCTAGGTGCGAGTAAGATGTATCAGGATGTTAGGCGCTCATTCTAATGAGATGGACTGAAGTACAACATGACCGATTTGTGGCCTAGAATGTTACCTGTCAGTAGATCAAGATAGAGCATTATAGACCCGGATGAGAACTCCATCCACTGCCAGTGCTGTAGTGGAAGTGAGAGGTTATCTCCATGAACCGTGTTATCGATTTGAGACCGAGCGAGAACTTTAATGCTACTTGAATTGTGTGAGATAGATTGACTAGTACCACACACGCTATTTCCACTAAGGAAAACGCGTGGTCGGTGATTCGGCTAGTTGAGGAACTCAATAGTAAGATAATATGATACCATGGGATAATGTGGTTTCCTATCTCTGATAGAGATGGATGGGTTCCTTAAAGATTTTACAGTCGATGCATGCAATTGTAGATACGAGCTTACGTATCATGATAGCCGGTCATCTTTGGAAGGATGGTTATACTAGCAGGATCGTATTTATACCAACTTATGTTGCCACAAGATTAGAGGGTGCTTTCCCCCTTTTCATGTGTCTCAGCTGGAGTAATATACACCAGATCCGAGGCATATTATCAGTTATAAGGATTTAATGGTTGAGCCGAACCACATGCTTGTTGAGCATCCAATAGCAGTCCTTGAGCAGATATTAGATGATTATGCTCGAAGGACGTTCCGATGACGAGGATTCAGTGGTTTTGATGGATGGACAATGTGGCCATATGGGAGATGAAGAGTAGTATCTAGTGGAGCTACCTAGACTATTATGCAGGAATATCTGCCCTTACGGGATTGACGAGAGAGTTTTGGTAGTTCTTGTGAAACTTATGTGCTTATATGATTATGTGATTTGATATGTGTTATTATTGTCATGCTAGATTGTGATGTGTGATCTTAGTAGATCTTTTTGTGCTAGCACGATTTGCGATTATAGTTGGAGATGGTTCTACCTCCATGCTATTGAGTTATGATTAGTCTAGCTGGACATGGTTCTACCTCCATGCTATAGAGCGAGATTAGGATAGTTGGAGATGATTTTACCTCCATGATTCAAGTAGTGATATTGTGATTTTATTGGAGATGTTCTTCCTCCATGTTATAGAGCGAGATTAGGATAGTTGGAGATGATTTTACCTCCATGATTCGAGTTGTGATATTGTGATTTTGTTGGAGATGTTATTCCTCCATGCTAATGTTGTGGTTATAGTTGTTAGAGATGTTCTTCCTCCATGCTTTTGAGTTATGATTATGGTTTGCCGGAGATGTTTTACCTCGGTGCCTTTGTGATGTGTTTAGATTTGCCGGAGATGTTCTACCTCCGTGCCTTTGGGATGAGTTTAGGATCATTGGAGATGTTATGCCTCCGTGTGAGTGAGTGTTTATACCTCGGTATATGGGACCGAAAGGAACTGAGTTTCTCTAAAGTTTCGGGACAAAACTTTTTCTTAAGGGGTGTGTGATGTAAGAGCTAGGATTTTCGAATCCTAATTCTTGATGATTAGCTTAATTATTGATAGTATTTGACACATAACTCGCGAAGAGTGCGTAAGTCATGAGTATGAGTCCCACCGTTATGTTATTGGTGTAATTTTGGACTTATGGAGAATTTTTCACTTTTTCCCCAGGCATTTATTTTTACCCTCCAGTGTTATTTGGAGCATTTTGGAGCTTCAATTAATAAAAATGCAGTTGAGAGAAATTGAAGAACCGTTAGGTGAATATAAAGGATAAAGATACTCTAGAAGGGGGTTGAATAGAGTATGAAAAACTTTTCAGAAAACCCATCTCAAGACTTTGAAATTGATTTCAAAGGCCTTGATGTCGATCTGAGCTCTTTATGGAACACTTTGATTTCAAGGGCTTTGAAACTGCTTCCAAGAGCCTTGACTTTGTAAACCTGCAAAACAAAGTTAGTCATAATAAAGCAAGATAAAGTGCGGAATGCAAAAGATCGACACAAGGATATGTTTACGAAGTTCAGCTCTAAATAGCCTACTCTCCGTCCCAGGGTATATCCGTAGGATCTAACTTTCTATTATCAGCTTCAAAGAGTCCTAGATACAAACTAGAAGAAATCCCCTTCTTCTGTCACTGTAGCCAATGCTACGATCTAACTCCAACTCTTCACCTTGCTATAATAGCCTAGTTACTTCGCAGAGTAACACACACTCTATTATAAAACTCTTTAGATATTCCAATGAAGGTCTTGAGTTTTATTTCTCTCTAGGGGATAAAACTTTTGTAAAAGAGAGAAAGAAAAACTTCTTTGATCAAATGAAGATGTTTTGGTTCGCTTGAAGACTTTGAATATTTCCGTGTAAGCTTGTGTATCTTCTTCTTCAATTGACATCTTCGTTTATTGTCTTCGATGGAGAAGTCTTCTAGCCGTTTGGAAAAATGACCATTGTAGATGTTTCTTCTTCTCCATGGAAAACGCTTCTTGATTGAGATGAGATAGTTGCTGTAGATCTTCTATCGTCTTCATCTCCTTAAAACACGTTGATCCTTCTTCTCCGTAATCTTCTCACACTTGTTGAAGATCTTTGTCTTTTGATCGAGATCTTCCGATCTTGTTGTGAAGAATTCCGAAATCCGTTGAGAAGTGATCTTGTGCTTTTGGTTGAGGATCTTTGCAAGATCCTGTTTTGAATCGAACCCACTTGGTCGTTAAGATCTTCTTTGAGTGTATCTTCTTGTTGAACATATCTCCTTGGAAGATCTTCTTTTGATTCTTAGTTGATTTGATTGTTAGAGATTGGAGTTCCTTCCAGCTGCGTTGTCCTTTGAAACTGACTTCAAGGTTGTGGCTTTTGATCCTTGAAATGACTTTCAAGGCCTCCGTGTTGAACTTCTTTAAACTCTGTTTTTGTCCCTTGTATCTGATTTCAAGGCCGCCGTCTATCCCTTGAAATGCTTTCCAAGGCCTGCATACATTCTAGACAAACACCAAAACGTACCAAGCAACTATAAATACAATCGATATTTTGTTAGTATAGAAACCACTATATTTGTGTTAAGTCTTCCATCATCACCTATAAAAATATATTAATCAAGGTGGATTACTTTTCAATATGCCCTTTGATGGAAGACAACACAAACATTGTACCCGTATTGTAGAGTTAGCGATGCATATATGAATATCAAAATAAAATTTAAATACAAAATGCAAAAATATCGGATCATTAATTTCTCCCCCTTTGTCTTTCAACAAGGGAGAAAAATAGTCAAAGCACAGAAGTTTTAAATGATTAAAAACCTAGAAAAAGTATTTCAAAACCACAACAAAAGTTTTTTTTTTAAAACAACAAGCCCACAACCATCACATGCTCAATTTGAATCCTCCTCATAAAACTGACTTTTTCCCTTGGATGAAGCAGTCTTGTGACTCCTATCAGCCTTTTCAAATGCTAAGTGTCGTCTCTTTTCTTCAGCTCGTCGTTCCTTGACAATCTCATATTCTAGCACCGGCAGAGTAGTTGACTCAACATGGGTAGGATAATGAATAAAGTTGTTCTATACTAGACGTTTGTAGTTCATCAGAACATTTTCAACTTTTTCTTGAGTGTGTTGAGCTGCATCTTCAGTCATAGGTAGTATCCTTCCCATGGTGGTAAGAGTAAGAGCATTCATCAGATACATTTCATTTATCTTGACATTCATGATAGACAACAGCTCATGATTTGCATCCAATCTTCTCTTAGTGTCAAACTGAAAATCTGAGAGTTTACGATTCAGAGAAACCAATTCTTTTTCACATCCATCTAACGTGAATTCTAGAGTAGGAAGAGAAGATGTTGTAGCTCATTGGGATGGAGGTGGAATAACTCCTTTTCCCTTCAATGTCCATGCTCCTGCAAGTGTCTTCTCAATTCCTAGCCTTTCTAAACAGGATTCATCAATTTTGCCAGAAGTTATCTGTCGATCTTCGGAGGATGTATCAATTGAAAAATGGTCGAAGATCTTGGGCAAAAGGTTTCCACAAGGCAAAGGGATGGCTCGCTTAGAGTTGACTGAATGGACCATATGGTTAAGGATGAGGTTAGGTTCGTCAATGTCTAATCCAGACATAATCAGACGAATTAATTCCAAAGATTGATATGTCAAAAGTTCTCTTGATTTTGCACGAGGAATAACACAACGAACCAGAATGGTAAATACAATTTTAGCATCTAGGGCCAGGGAAGTATGAGTGAGTTGGCGTGAAGTTGAGTTTGGAACCATGAATTTCTCTTTAGCAAGTCAACACTCTTTGATCGGGAGGGGTGTCTAAAAGAAAGATCTGTAGGGATTCCTAAAATCTCACACAAAACAGTAGAAGCGAGAAGAATTAGGGTACCTTTTAAAGATGATTCAAGGGTGATAATTCCTTTCTCCCGTTTTGTGATGAGGTTGACATAAAATAATCTTGTTAGCCTTGGAAAGGCAAAATCTCCAGGGTTCAAGATTTTCCAGTCTGTAGAGCTCTTGAGCATAGCAATGCATGGGATCTGAAGGGTTTTCAAAAACACAGTATCCACCACATCACACATACAGAGAGGACAATTGTGAAATCCATCAAGCCAAGATCCCGTAGCTTGAAAATTGACGAACCATGATGTTGGAAGACCAGTCGTCTGAGAAATTTCCAAATCTTCAGAAAATTTCTCTCCTTCTGTGGCTGAGGAAATATGAGCTGATTCCTTTTTAAAGGATGAAGTCGGATGGGGAGTAGATTTCTTGCTTCTAGGAGCCATATATGATTTTGAAAAGGGTTTGTGTAAAGACGTGAAATGAGAAAGAGAGAAGTTCTTCACCTTTAAAAAGAGAAAAAAACAATTTAAGTATAAACAAGATCTTGAGAAAATCAAGCCCTTCAAAAGCCAAAATTGTTTCCAATTAAATCTCAATAACTATTTTTCAGAACTTTGAACCCGAAAATAAAGGATTTTGAAATCATTTTTAAAAACTCCTTCGTCTTTTTTTTTTTAAAAGAAGTTAGGAATCAAAATATCTAAAAGATATTAATCCCCAAATAGATCCGTGATATTTAATTTTTCCCTTGAATTTCGTTTCAAGGCCCTTGAATTTCGTTTCAAGGTCCTTGAATTGTATTTCAAGGCCCTTGAAATTGAAAAGTGAGCTACATACGAAGGAGAAAATAAAAGGATTTACTCCCCCTACGTTTATGCTTTCTTGTTCAACATACCAAGCTCTAATCGAATAAACTTGAATTGATCTTTAGGTAGAGGCTTAGTAAAGATATCTGCAAGCTTCAAGTCAGTTGATATAAAAGAAATCGAAACATCACCTTTCTTAACATGATCACGTATGAAGTGATGCCTTACATCGATATGCTTTGTCCTTGAATGCTGCACACGATTTTTAGTAATCAAAATAGGACTAGTATTATCACATTTTATCGGGATACCTTTTAAATCAAAGCCAAGATCATGAAGTTGTTGAGCTATCCATAGAACTTGTGCACAATAGGCTCCCACAGCTATATATTCGGCTTCAACTGTGGATAGGGCGACATAGTTTTGCTTCTTGGAGTGCCAACTAATTACGGATGCCTCTAAGAATTGGCAACATCCAGAAGTGCTTTTTCTATCAAACTTATAACCTGCAAAGTCAACATCTGAATAACCAATAAGGTGAAACGAGCTTTGACGTGGGTACCATAACCCTAAATCCTTAGTGCCATTGAGATATCGAAATATCATTTTCACATCTATCAAGTGTGACTCTTTAGGATCAGCTTGAAATCTCGCACACATGCACACGCTAAACATAATGACAGGTCAACTAGCGGTTAGATATAACAAAGAACCGATCATACCTCGATACTCCTTTTTTACAACACATTTACCATCTTTGTTGTGATCAAGTGAAAGTGTAGAACTCATAGGAGTTTTTGCAACCTTGGATTGATCCATCTTATACTTCTTAAGCAAGTCCTTGGTATATTTGCTTTAATTGAAAAGAATTCCTTTCTTTGCTTGTGTAACTTGAAGTCCAAGAAAGAAATTTAACTCACCCATTAGACTCATTTCGAATTCCCTACATATAATATCTGAAAATTCCTTGCATAGGGAATCATTAGTAGCACCGAATAATATATCATCAACATAAATTTGTACTACTAGAATATCGTTGCCTCTGGTTTTGATAAATAAAGTTTTGTCAATCAAACCTCTTTTAAAATTGTTTTCAAGGAGATACTTGGACAATCTTTCATACCAAGCTCGAGGAGCTTGCTTAAGACCGTAAAGAGCCTTGTCCAATTTAAAAACATAATCAGGAAGTTCATTATTTTCAAAACCAGGTGGTTAAGCAACGTAGACTTCTTCTTCTAAGAAGCCGTTTAGAAAAACACATTTTACATCCATTTGAAATAACTTTATGCTCATGAAAGATGCAAGTAGCATACGAATGGCTTCTAACCTAGCAACCGGAGCATAAGTCTCCTCATAATCAATACCTTCCTCTTGGTTATAGCCTTGAGCTACAAGTCGTGCTTTATTTCGAATGAGTTTACCGTTTTCATCCAACTTGTTTCGAAAAACCCATTTTGTGCCAATGACGGATTGATGCTTTGGTCTTGTTGTAAGAATCCAAACGTTGTTTCTCTCAAACTCATTTAGCTCATTTTGCATGGAAATGATCCAATCGGGTTCTTGCAGAGCTTGAATATAATTCTTGGGTTCAATAAGAGACACAAAGGCAAAAACGCACATAGGTTGTTCACTTTGGATCGAGTTTGAACTCATGCGCTTGGATCTGAGATCACATTCTCTTGATGATGGTATGAAGAATGTTGAAACTTCCTTCGTTTGTAAGACGGAACATATCTTGACGATTGAGGCTCATATGCTTGACTAGATTCAGGTACCGTTGGAGTGTTGCCCTTGGATTCTATATCAAGGCCTTGAAGTTGGATTTCAAGGCCTTGAAACGGAGTTCTGATATCGCAGTTTTTTGTTTCAAGGTCTTGAAGATGTGTTTCAAGGTCTTTAGAGTTTTCTCCGGTATCTTGAATCTTCTCTTGCATATTCTTTTCTTGAGCCTTAAGATCTTCCTCTTCATCAGAATTGTGGTCTTCACGTTGATTCAAATTAAGATAACCTGCTTTGGTTTGAATGAACCTCTTGTTTGTTTACCTTGTGTACAAGCTTTACATCGTTCATCTACCTTGAAGTTAAGGTTTTGCAAGCCACGTACCAAGTCATTTGAAAGCAACTTTTGCATTTTATGCATGCTTACGTGACCAAGTCTTCTATGCAAAAGCCTTGGATCATCAGTCAAGGCCTTGAGACACTTTAGCTTAGTTCTTGAAACTTGGTTAGTACTCATAGAATAAACATTATTACATCTAGGAGCAGTAAGAACAATGTCACCCAACGTCTTGTCTTGAACTTCACATTTTTATGAATCAAACATTACGTTGTTGCCTTTATCACATATTTGAGAGATGCTAAGCAAGTTATACTTCAAACCGTCAACAAGATATATATTATCAATAAAGTTAGATGAATTATAACACATTTTACTAATGCCAATAATGTCACACTTTCCTTTATCACCAAGCGTAATGGTTCCAGATGATTGCTTCTTTAGATATGAGAATACTGAACTTTTTCCACTCATATGTCTTGAGCAACCACTATCTAATATCCCTTTATGCTCCTTTACCTTGGTGATATCCTGCAAAACAGCAAACATCAACCTTTATGGGTCGACCAAATGACATATTTTGGTCCATATTCAAGCTCAATCATGTTTGGTGGTCTAGTACCTTTAGGAACTCATATTTGCTTGACTTGTTTCCTTAAACATAGAGGATAAGTGTTTCTAATGATGTAAGGATCATTTCTTCTGTATGGACATGTAGATTTGACATGACCCTTTTTATAATAGTAGAAACATGTGGGCATATGAATACTTCCTTTAGCCTTGACAAAAGTGGTGGTTGTTTTTCTAGGAAAACTGACATGATACCCTATACCATTTTTGTTTAAGGGAAGATTGTTGCTCACCCATCATCCGTTCAAAGTTGGCTTTCGAACAAGTGAATTGAATAAGTGCAGCCTTTTGGTCTTGACACATCACAGTTAAATCAACCTTTTCTTTCTCTAGATCGATATATTATCGATGAAGAGAAGAAATATTGTCCTTGAGAATTTCATTTTCAGATTCCAAGGCTTTGACATTGATATCAAGGTCTAACTTTTCAGTGTTAAGATTTTCAATCTCCAGAGACATGTCACTTAATCTTTTCTCTTGTTTGAGAAGCTTTTCTTTCAAGGAACTTATCCTTACTCTATGTTCTTTATCACATATGATAATATCTGTAAGGAATTATGTGAGATCAGATTCAAGTTGGGAGATGATGGTACTTACCACATTATCAACGTAGATATTTGATTCTTCTTCATGATCGGCCATAAGACAAAGATTTGCTTGTTCTTTTTCGTCTTCTGATTCATTTGAGGAATCTGAATCACTCCATGAAGCTACCATAGCTTTCTTCTTTCGGTCATTCTTCTTAAAGTTGGTCCTCTTCTTTTGTGGACAGTCCTTAACGAGATGATCTGTTTCACCATATTCAAAACAAGTCAGAACTTTAGTTTTCTTGTTCACGTTAGAAAACTAACCTCGAGGTCTTGATGTTCACGGATATTCTCTATTGTTTGCAGACTGTTTCTTTATTTTGAGAATTCTCGTGAGACCCTTGCAATTGCATCTTCTTCATCATCGTCATCACTGTCTTCCTCTTTAGATGGTAACTCATCCTTTTTCGATCTTAATGCCAGATTCTTTGTGTTGGATGAAAGCTCTCCACCTTCTTCACCAAGAACCATTTCGTGTGTGATGAGTTTTCCATGGAGGTCGTCAAGAGGAAGAGTTGAGAGATTCTGAGCTTTTTCGATGACAGTCATCTTTGATCCCCACTTAGCTTTAGGTAAGCTCCTTAGAACCTTCCTAACATTTTCTTTGTTTGTGAAGACCTTTCCAAGTGAGTCCAGGTTGTTCACAGTCTCAATAAATCTTATGAACATTTCTTTGGCTGGTTCGTTTGGATTCATCTTGAATAACTCATATTGTCTAAGGAAGATGTTGATTTTGGTTTCCTTGACTTGACTTGTTCCTTCGTATGTGACAATGAGTTTGTCCTTATTTCTTTTGCACTTTTTCATGATGAGATGCGGTTGAATTCATTTGCATATAATCCATAGTAGAGTAGGTTCATGGCCTTGTAGTTCTTTGACACACTATTCAAGTCGGCTTGTGTGAAGTCAGCTTCCTTCTTTGCGACTTGCACTCCTTCAACTATGGTAGTTGGGACTTTAGGGCCATTTTGAATAATGCTCCATAGTTCCATGTCTTTATCAATAATGAACATGCGCATTAGTGCTCTCCAATGGGCAAAGTTGTTGCCACAAAAGAGTGGTGGTCGAGATGAGGATCTTCCTTGAGCAAATTCTCCATCACCCACAAGATTCATGATTAGTGTCACTGATGGTTAAATCAAAATACGTGAGTCTAGCTCTGATACCAATTGAAGAACCGTTAAAGGGGGGGGGGGGGG
>BSUD01000008.1:71222161-71320950 GCA_033239045.1 Fagopyrum esculentum
GGGGGGGTTAAATAGAGTATGAAAACTTTTCACAAAACCTATCTCAAGGCTTTGAAAATGATTTCAAAGGCCTTGATGTCGATCTGAGTTCTTTGTGACACACTTTGATTTCAAGGGCTTTGAAACTGTTTTCAAGAGCCTTGACTTTGTTAACCTGCAAAACAAATTAGTCACAATAAAGCAAGATAAAGTGCGGAATGTAAAAGAGCGACACGAGGATATGTTTACAAAGTTCAGCTCTAAATAGCCTACTCTCTGTCCCAGAGTATATCCGTAGGATCTAACTATCTATTATCAGCTTCAAGGAGTCCTAGATACAAACTAGAAGAAATCCCCTTCTTCTGTCACTGTAGCCAATGCTACGATCTAGCTCCAACTCTTCACCTTGCAATAATAGCCTAGTTACTTCACAGAGTAACACACACTCTAGTATAACACTCTTTAGATATTCCAATGGAGCTCTCGAGTTTTATCTCTCTCTAGGGGATAAAACTTTTGTAAAAGAGAGAAAGAAAAACTTCTTTGATCGAATGAAGATGCTTTGGTTCGCTTGAAGACTGTGAATATTTCCATGTAAGCTTGTGTATCTTCTTCTTTAATCGACATCTTTATTTATAGTCTTCGAAGGAAAAGTCTTCTAGCCGTTTGGAAAAATGACCATTGTAGATGTTTCTTCTTCTCCATGGAAAACGCTTCTTGTTTAAGATGAGATAGCTGTTGTAGATCTTCTATCGTCTTCATGTCCTTAAAGCACGTTGATCTTTCTTCTCCGTAATCATCTCACACTTGTTGAAGATCTTTGTCTTTTGATCGAAATCTTCAGATCTTGTTGTTAAGAGTTCCGAAATCTGTTGAGAATTGATCTTGTGCTTTTGGTTGAGGATCTTTGCAAGATCCTGTTTTGAATCGAACCCACTTGGTCGTTAAGATCTTCTTTGAGTGTATCTTCTTGTTGAACATATCTCCTTGGAAGATCTTCTTTTGATTCTTGGTTCATTTGATAGTTAGAGATTTGAATTCCTCCCAGCCGCGTTGTCCTTTGAAAATGACTTCAAGGTTGTGGCTTCTGATATCTTGAAATGGCTTTCAAGGCCTCAATGTTGAACTTCTTCAAAATATGTGTTTGTCCCTTGTATCTGATTTCAAGGCCTCCGTCTATCCCTTGAAATGCTTTTCAAGGTCTGCATACATTCTAGACAAACACCAAAACATACCAAGAACCTAGAAATACAATCGATATTTTGTTAGCATAAAAACCACTATATTTGTGTTAAGTCTTCCATTATCGCCTATACAAATATATTAATCAAGGTGGAGTTTTTCAGAAATGATCAAGACATCGGACATGTCCTAGATATGAAATAACACGAAAAGGCAAAACGGCCCGAAAAGTCACTATTTTGTTTCTTAGCGGCTATGAAAGACAACTTAGGAATACGCATTTTCTGAGGTAGTTGCGGAATAATCATCCCTACAATATTCCAGATTTATTATTTCATTTTTCAGAAGTTTGGAGAAGGGGGTTCATCCCACCTTTGGATCGGTTAAAAGATAATTATCGAATTATCATATTCGATATAAATAGCGGAAAATCGTTTATTAATTCATTTCCTTTCACTTTTCATCGTAAAAGCTCTAATTTCTCTCAACCTTAAAACTCAGATCTACTTTCCGTTTCTAATCCGATTTCAAATCCTTTTGAGTTTTTGGATTCCTCTATTCATTCTCTTCATTTTGGTATCAAGTTTCTGCAACTCCGAGCTAATGAAGATCTGGTCGAGCATATATGTCACCAGGCCGGTTCCGTCCCTCAAATTCTTGTGAATTTGATGTTGTCCAAGCGTAGCCTGCGTCTTTGTGATTCCGAATCTTCTTTCAGATCGTCAATCGGCCTAGTAACGAATAAGTTATGAATTTATTCGTTTTCCGTATTGCGATATGATCTAAATTAAACTTAGCCTTGTCAGAATGGATAATTGGAAATTCCATTATACTCGTTATATTATTCTGGTGATTATGGGTTGTTTGTTTGATGAAATCTGATGATAGGGAGTTCAGAAATTGCTTCCGGGCAAAACGTTATTTTGGTGAAAGTTAATTTAATTAATTAAAGGTTAATTAATTAAATTAGGATTAAAATTGAGATTGAGGAATGTTGATGAGATGGTACCTTGAGAGGTTTGAGGAATTGTGAGATGTTGAGTTTATGGATTGACGGTAATGATATTTGAGGATATTGATATTATGGATTGTTTTATGGTTATGATCTTGCGAGATCTTGAAGACTAGGAGGTGGAATCTCCTAGCTTGTGGATAGTGATTGATATACAGGCACTGATCGTTTCCTCGTGGGGAAACCGTGACCACTATTTTGGACTATTTTGTGACTGGTAAGTCCTTCGGGCTTACTTAGCTAGCGTTTATGGGTTTTAGTGATTGTAATAGTGGTGTTTGTACATATGAATGTTGCATTGATAACCTCACCGGACTAGGACGACCATATGTGTATATTTAAATGGCCCAAGTATATTATAATGGATCGTGACCCCTTGTCCAATTCTATAGGTGGCTGGAAGGTGCTCTTGCGACCCAGACCTACAGGTAACTAATAATACTGATCTATTCTTGTCGGTAGACAAAAGCGGAGGAGAGTTTCGGGAGATTCTCGTGTGACAAAATAAGTTGCATTAGTAATGATATAACGTAATGAAGATAATAAACGGTTTTGATGTGAGCAATGCGTATTGTGATGTGTTGATGTGTTGGTATGTGTTATTACTGTTATTCTTGTTCATGATCTGGTAGCTAACGGTTTTATACCGTGTTCTAGTTATTCTGCAGGATAGGAAGACTGCAGAGTGAGCCATATGGATGATCAGTCGAGGGCTTCCGTACACTAGGTTGCATTGATAACTTAACGGAATAGAACGACCATATGTGTATATTTAAATGGCCCAAGTGTAGTATAACGGGTCGTGACCACTTGTCTAGTTTTACAGGTGACTAGGAGGTGCTCTTGTGATCCAGGCCCATAGGTAACGGATTGTACTAATCTATTCCTGTCGGTAGACGGAAGCGGAAGCGAGTTTCGGCAGATTCTCGTGTGACAAAATAAGTTGAATTAGTAATGGTATAACGTAATGAAGATAATAAACGGTTTTGATGTGAGTATTGCATATTGTGCTGTGTTGATGTGTTGGTATGTGCTATTACTGTAAGTCTTATTCATGATCTGTTAGCTAACGGTTTTATACCGTGTTCTAGTTATTCTACAGGATAGGAAGACTGCAGAGTGAGCCATATGGATGATCAGTCAAGGGCTTCCGTACACTAGGTCGGGTGTGGGTTGTGGGGATGTTTTGTACACCTTTGGATATGTTTTGCCGTGTTGTACTCGGATGTGTTTTGTATAACTTTTGGATGTGTATATTTATACAGTTTTATGTATTTGGTTTTATATCTATATGTGCTTTGTTGTAAGATCCAGTGAAGTTGTTGTTATGCTAGGGCCAGGATCCATTGTGAGATCCTAGCCTAGTAGCGCCCCGAGTCCTTGCGGATTTGGAGTGCTACAATAATTCCCTATTTCAAAATAAAACGAAAGATTTTGGCCAA
Organism: Fagopyrum esculentum; assembly: GCA_033239045.1. NCBI lineage: Eukaryota > Viridiplantae > Streptophyta > Magnoliopsida > Caryophyllales > Polygonaceae > Fagopyrum > Fagopyrum esculentum. The sequence goes on from BSUD01000008.1 coordinate 71,225,777, forward strand.
ATAGGCCTTTTTTAGTTTTGTTTAGTAAGTGTACCCCATTATTTTTTTACCACTTTCATTTAATGGTAGGTAAAAGTAACTAAACCTCTATTTAAAAAAAAAGAATAATAGATGTTTGTTAGTTGTTATGTAAGTGTAAGTTTTAATTTCTAATTAATGAATTTGTTTTTTATTTTCTTTTATTATTTTTTTGCCTTTTTTTATTTTCTTTATTATTTTTTGGAATGAACTTTTGGTAAGAAATTCATACTAGAAATTTTTCATACCAAAAAATTTTTAATACCAGAAATTTTCATACTAGAAATTTGTACCAGATTTACATACTAGAAATTTACATACTAGAAATTTACATACTAGAAATTCGTACCAGATTTACATACCAAAAGTTTACATACTAGAATTTCATACCAGAATTTACATAGTGGAAAATAAAAGCGAGGAGAAAACTCTCTAATTACCGAGTAATCAAAATCAACAGCTATACCAAAAGTAAACTAGGAAAAAGCAAAGAAAGTAGCACAATATGTCCAAAAACAAGAAGAAAAGAATTGGTAGAAACCCCAGATATACATGATATCCAGTGAGGGTGAGCAAAACTCAAATTGGGAAGAAAAGGTATGATGTTGAGGGTTAGTGCGGCCGGACTCCATCTTGACATCATGAGAAGAGCCATGGTTTAGGAGCGGCTCGACTTTAGGTGCTAACTTCGTGGGGGCCACTTGAGAGAACTCTAGCACCACACACTAAATCATGCTCGAAATAGCTCATAATCATAAGAGCAAGCATCCAATCATGCAACAAACAACCAAATTAATCAGTAATGCAATACTGCTCTATCCAAAGGAACCAAAATTCATAAATGAACTATCTCTTCCATTGCATAACACTTGGCTTTAGCATCATCCATTAACATCATACCTTCCTCATAAGCATGGTCACAAAATATACTATCAAATCTCACATGTTTTCGAGCCATGATCCACTGGTAAGGGCTGGAAGAAAACAATTCCAAAAACGATGTCAAAATTTATCATCAGTATCTATCGAATTTAACATGATATCCCGTAAGGGTGAGCAAACCTCAAATTGGGAAGAAAAGGGTACCTGAAAAAAAACATCATTGTACAAAAATGACGTTGAGAAAGCAATTTTGACTATTGTCGAGGCCTCCGTTGTAACACCCCGAATCTGCAGGAATTGAGGCGCTACTAGGCTAGGATCTCAAAATGGATCTTGACCCTTGCCTAACAACAAGTTCACTAAATCTTACAACAAAACACAAATAGATTAAAACCAAATACATAAAACTGTATAAATATATACATCAAAAGGTTACAAAATCACAACCGAGTACAAAACAACATCATATCCATACAAGGATAAAACACCCAAAAACCCTCGCATATCCTAGTGTACAAAAGCCCTCGGCTGATCACCCTGTCAGGCTCATTCTACATTCTTCCTAACCTGTAGATCATATACAACACGGTATAAACTGCTAGCTAACCATTCATATATACGATAATGCATAAGTACAAGCACAAATCATGGAATCATAAACACATAATCATGCTATCACAAATTTACCCATTTATCTTTATATAAATAGTCATCCACTCAAATCGTGTATGTGTGTGTGTATATATATATATATAACTATGTGACACGAGGAACGTATCATCCTCGCCTCTGGGTGCTATAGCCAGTTGGAGAAGTATCGGCGCACTACCCGTGTACCCTATGAGAGTGATAAAGTGCCCATCCCGTATACCAGTCTGGCCTGACTTCAGAGAACCTCTCAGACTCCTTACAGGATGAAAGGGAAAGGTTATCACTACCATTGCAAGGGTGCTATCAATAAAACATAGGTCGGTAATAATCGATATAGCATGCTATCAAGCATATAACACACATACTACTCATGCATACATCCAATATAGAGATGATAACTAATTAAGTCTTACGGACTTTCCTCAACTTCTGATACTCTCTATCACGATCAACCTCAATCCGGATAACAACACTGCCTAATAACAAGGCATAAAGAGATATCTAATCTCCAATCAATAAAAGGGGTCACACCTAGACCTAAGGGATCCATAAGAATCATAATCAACCTATAAACCACACATCCAACTAAACCTCGATATCACAACATAACTCACAATTCCTCAAATATCAAGGTAGCATCTAATAGAACATTCCTCAATCTCAATTCTAATCCTAATTTAATTAGTTAACCTTTAAGTAATTAATTCAATTTCGCCAGAATAACGTTTTCCCCGCATGCAATTTCTAAACCCACATGTCATCAGATTTCATCAAAAAAAAACTCATAATCACCAGAATAATATAACGACCATGATGGAATTTCCAGTTATCCATTTTGAGAAGCCTAAGATCAATTTAAGCCAAATCGCAGTACGGAAAACGAATAAATTCATAAGTTATTTGTTACTAACCTGATTGACGATTTGAAAGGAGATTCGGAATCACAACGACGCACGCTACGCATGGACAACATCAAATTCACCGGAATCTGAGCGACGGAACCGGCCTAGTGACATATATGTTCGACAATGTCTTCATCTGCTCGGAAATGCAAAAATTCGGTACCGAGATGAAGAGAACGAAGAGAGGAATCCAGAAACTCAAATCGAATTGAAATCGGATTAAAACGGAGAGTAGATCTGAGTTTGAAGTTTGAGAGAAATCAGAGCTTTTACGAGGAAACGTGAAAGGAAATGAATTAATAAACGATTTTCTGCTATTTATAGTGAAGACGATAATTATCCTTTAGCAAAGCCGAAATTATCCTTTAACCGATCCAAAGGCGGGTTGAATCCCCTTCTACAAACTTCTCGAAAATGAAATAATAAATCTGGAATATTGTAGGGATAATTATTCTGTAACTGCCTCGGAAAACGCGTATTCCTAAGCTATCTTTCTTAGTCGCTAAGAAATGGAATAGCGACTCTTTTGGCCCTTTTGCCTTTCCATGTTATTTCATATCGATGGACATGTCCGATGTCCTGATCATTTGTCTCAACTGCATTTTTATTAACTAGAGCTCCCAAATACTCCAAATAACACATGAGGGTAAAAGTAATTACACAGGGGAAAAAGTGAAAATTTCTCATAAGCCCAAAATTATGCCAAGAATATAACGGTGGGACTCATACTCATCACTAGCGCAATCTTCGTGAGTTATGGATCAATTACTATCAATGATTAAGTTAATCAACATTAATTAGAATTCAGAAATCCTAGCTATTACATCACACACCCCTTAAGAAAAACTTTCGTCCCGAAACTTTGAACAATTCCCAAATCATTTCGGACCCATATTCCAAGGTATAAACACTCTCTCTATCGGAGGTATCACATCTCTGTTCAAAGGTATCAACCTATAACACTCTATAACCTCAAAACATAGCATGGAGGAATCACCAACTCCAGCAACAAGATCATGACGCTATCCAAAGACATACATCTCTAGCCAACCTATAACCACATCACAAGGCATGGAAGAAAACCATCTCCAGCCAAACCGTACCCATAACGTGGGGTGTGGAGGAAAACCATCTCCACTCAAACTATGTCCATAAACAACAGCATGGAGGAATATCCATCTCTAGCTAAACCCTAAGCGTAACTCAATAGCATGGAGGAAGAACCATCTCCAGCTATAAACACAGCTCGCGCTAGCAAACAAAATCTAATAAGATCGTATTCATACATCACAGCTAGCACGAAAACACATCAAAGCATATAAGCACATAATCATAATGATAACACGATTTATAGCATAGTTTTAGGCGTACATTTAGATAGGATTCTCGCTCAATCATGCATGATCTAGCACTAGTCCAATACGTTTTGCACTCAAAACGTGTATTTTGTCGAGATAGACGTCTACACGGACTTGTGTGCGTTTTGTAGGTATTTCGGGAAGTTTTGAGCTAAAACGATGCGTTTGAGGGTCGTTCATTTAGATGACACACTTCCGGACTCATTGGAATGCAAGCCAAGGGCTGAGGAGGACTCATGGAACCTTGCCAACACAAGCCATGCACCAAACCACAGCCTAATGATCCAAAACGAAGTTTCTGCACAGAATCACGGTTCTCTGAAGAACCACGGCCGTGGAAATGACCGTGGATTTTGCCAGATTCTCGTGACAGCTGTGCCACGACTCTCATGGCCAGCTCATGCACAATTTGTTATAAAAGTGGTCCTTGATGGGTTGTTTGAGGCAGTTGGGGTAGTTTGGGAGCAGCTCATCCATTATCCATTTCTCTAACAAAATATATTCTCAAGGAAGAAGGATTTTTCTAGGAAGGAAAGTGCCAAAGAGAAGAAGAAAGGTTCCATTGAAGAGGAGAGAAGAACACACCATAGCTTTCTTGTATTTCGGATTTTATTTCTGGAGTTTGTAAACCCTTGAAACCTTCTTTTGGAAGGGTTGTAAGTAGCTCTAATTCCATTCTCGGATTTGTTTGTTCTTGAAGTTCATTGTTCATCTCTTTTCTTTCATTATCTTGCAATGGAGGTTATGATTTTATGTTTGCTTGCTTTGATTTCCATCATGAATGTTGTAGGCTAAATTGATGTGATTCTAGGGTAAGGAAAAGATGGTTTTGGCTAGAACTATGATAGGACAGGCTTAGATTTACCTTTGGACGATCTTAGTTTACGAACGTAGTCTTTGTTAGAAATCACGGGTAGTTCTTAAAGAACCACGGTCGTGGTTTCTATAGAACAAACCGTGATTTTCCCTGGATCGGAGGATCTTACCTTAGATCTATAAAAATGTTGAAACCCTAAGTTTTTGCTGAGTTTAACCTACCCTAGGGTGTCCTAGTGTAGAGACTAAGTGTTAGGAGAGACTTACCCGGTCATCCTTGCCCTTAGAATTTAAAATAGCAAAACCTTAGGTAGTGGTGAGCCTAATAAGCCGCCATTGGATTAGATGTGCTAGGAATGTTGATTAGGACTTCCCATTCCGAGACTTACCCGGTAAGGATAGGTTAGATTCCTAATTAACAATTCCGGTTTGTGTAGAATTCCTAACCTTAGGTTCTTAGAGACTTACCCGGTAATGAGACCTTAGGTGTGGACTAGTTGGACCATGAGACCTACCCGGTAATTGATCCCAATTTAGAAACACTTAATCCCAACATATCATAATCAATCCAAAGAACGAATAGATAACTTGAGTTCTAAGCCATAACCGGAATTTCCATCCCCTAGAATCCGTCTTTCCTTTTCCCTTGATCAATATCTTGTTTGGTTTGTTTATTTGTGCTGATTTTTGATCTTGTTTGATTGTTTGCTTTGCATGAATTGTGATCTTTGATGCGATCACCTAAAACCAACAAAAACAATTGAGATTTTCTTCCTTTATTTCCTCTCTTTCTTTAGACTTAGATCTTGCTAAATTCAATCACAACTTAAATCAATTTCACCTTAGTCTTTGTGTTCGACCTCGGAATACTTATCTTTCTACATACGTCCCGTACACTGCGGGTGCGCTAGAAGTTAGGATAATTATAACGAGTATAAATTTAAGGCTTATTGCGTGCACACTTTTTAGCGTAACAAGTTTTTGGCGCCGTTGCCGGGGACTAGGTCTAGATTGAGTCTATTTTGTGATTGTTTCTAGTGTAGATCTTTCTTGTTTCTTTTGATCTCTTTTTGGTTTTTGTCTTTGCTTTTCAGGACATCTATTGCTCTTTAGGTGTATGCGAAGATCTCGTGGCAAGGATTTAGCTCCATTCGATCCCGAACCGGAGAAAACCCTTCGATCTAGATCTAAGAACATCCGAAAAGAGAAAGAGATGGCCGGTAGAAATCTTCAAGCTGAATTGGATGAAGCCTTAGAGCAAATAAGGCTAAGAGATGAGCTCTTGGAGGATGAAAGGAGACTTGCCAATGAGAGGCAAGAGGAAACAAGGAGGGAGATTGAGGAGATTAGGCAAGCCCTTGTTCAAGGAGAGCTTAATCGCCGACAACCTCCACCGCCTCCACCACAACCGCAGCCGGCGGCTAATGTTAGGGTTGTACCTATTGCTATTGAGGAGCCACAAACCCTAGGGAGACGTATGGATCCGGCACAAAGAGCACACCGACCGGGTGTGAATCTAGGAGATCCCGCAACCCACAACTATGAGCTCCGCCCTCAAGTTCTACAAATGATCCGGCACAATCAATTTGGAGGGATGGAAGGAGAGTCTCCTCATCAACACTTGATGAATTATGAGATCTTGATGGAGGCTCTTAGACCACCAAGATTGGAGAGCAACAACCATAAGCTTAGGGCTTTTTCCTTCTCTCTTAAGGATAAAGCCTTGGCTTGGTATCAATCTATTCCACAAGGACGAGTTGGTACTTGGGAGGAGATGACAACCGAGTTCTTGACCAAGTTCTTCCCACCTTCCAAGACCACCGAATTAAGAGGGAAGATCAATGCCTTCGTGATGAGGGATAGAGAAAGTTTGTTCAAGTCTTGGGAGAGATTCAAAGACCTTCTCCTAGATTGTCCACACCATGGCATACCGAAAATTGAGCTATTAGAAATCTACTTCAAAGGACTTGATGAAGATAGCCAATTCAAGCTTCAATCTCTTTCCTGTGGGACTTTTATGGAGAAGCATGTAGATGATGCTTGGGAGTTTGTGGAGAAGCAAGCTCTAGTGATTGAGAAGTACTCTCATAGGAAGAGTGAAGGAAGAAAGGCGGGAGCATATGAGGTGAGCGAAGTCACCATGAGCAATTTCAAGCTTGACGCCATCAACAACGAGTTGAAGTCCTTGAGAGAGTTGTGTACTACAACCTTGAAGAGCCAAGCAACTCCTCAAGTACTTCCACAAGCAAACTTGTCTTCCAAAGAGGAGGATGTGAATTACATGTGAAGGGGCAACTTCAACAATTACCAAGGCCCAAGAAATTTCAACAACAACCGGCAATTCAACAATTACCGGCCCAACCACAACCATCCCGGATTTTCTTACTCTAACCTGGATGGAGCCTTGAACCCTCCCGCTTCCACAAGCACAACTCCACCACAAAGAGCTTCACAAGAACCTCCGCCCGGCTTTACTCAACCTTCAAAGGATAGAACCAAAGTCATGTTTGAACAATTGCTAGGAAGATTGAGTGGACTTGAGAGCACCGTCACTTCAATTTCTAAGGCTCAAAAGGTCTTGGAAGCACAAGTCTTTCAAAAGGCGGGTGAAGCACATAGAGATCCGGGGAAGCTTCCCGGAAGAACCGAAGACAACCCAAGAGGCCAAGTTTTGGCTATCACAACGAGGAGTGGGTTGAGTATGAAGGATCCTTTTCCCAAGGACCAAGCTAAGGGAAATCAAGTAGTGGTAGAAGAGGGAAGAAAGCAAGAAGATGGAGGGAAGAGCAAGGATGTAGAGCCAACTTATGTGGCACCGCCTCCATACAAGCCACCACTACCATTCCCACAATCATGAGCAAGAGCTCGTTTGGACAATCACTTTGGTAAGTTCCTTGAACTAATGTCCAAGTTACATATTAACATTCCGTTCATGGATGCCATCTTAGGAATGCCGGCATACGGAAAGTTCTTGAAGGAAATACTCTCCAACAAAAGAAAGTTGGAGGAGTATGGGGAGATTAGGATGACCAAGAGATCCTCGGAGTTGATCCAAACGATGAAGGAGGCAATGCCTCCCAAGCTAAGGGATCCGGGCTCTTTTTGCGTCCCAATAGGAGTGGGAGATGTGAAGTACGAGGCCCTTTGTGATCTTGGGGCGAGCGTAAGCATCATACCGCTTGCACTTAGCAACAAGGTCGGGCTAGGAGAGCCAAAGCCGGTCAAGATGACCCTCTATATGGCGGACCGCTCTATTACTCACCCGGTTGGGATTCTAGAGGACATTCCGGTGCAATTGGGAGGATTTTACGTGCCTATTGACTTTGTAGTGTTGGACATTCCGGCGGATTATCCGGTTCCCATCATCCTAGGAAGACCTTTCCTAGCCACCTCCGGATGTTTAGTGGATTGCAAGAACGGGACTCTCTCCTTCAACATTGGAGAGGAGAACATCAAGTTCAAGCTGTCCACAATGATGAAAGGGCCAACCCTTGATGAAGATATCTTCAACATAGTCGAGCAAGAAGAATCTAGAGAAGTTGTAAGCTCGATCTTGATCAAGGACCCCTTGGAGAAGGTTCTTACCTTGAGTATGATGGGGGAAGACATTGAAAAGGAATGCAATGAAGAGATCAAGGCCTTGGAGGCCTTGGAAGAGGAGCCAAGAGTTGGATTTGAGAGCCACGAAGAAATTGTGAACAGCTGCAAGTTCCACGGTCGAGATTCAGGTTCCACGGCCGTCAAACTTTCTGGACAACTCCGAGAAGCAAGCTTGGCAAGAACCACGGCCGTGGAAGATGAACAAACCGTGTTTCCAACCGTGGTTTTTCCTGAATCAACTCTTGATGATGATCAAGCTTCTAGGAGCCATGGGGAGTCTTCATTTGCTTTGGATTCATCTCATCCAACTTTATTTGGATCGTCTTCAACCGATAAAGGTCCTCCCTCACTTGAACTTAAACCCCTCCCTTCTCATTTAAAGTATGCATTCCTTGGTGATAATTCTACATATCCGGTAATTGTTAATGCATGCTTGAGTGATGATGAACTTGCTAAATTGCTGCATGAACTAAGATTGCATAGGAAAGCCATTGGTTATACTATTGATGATTTGGTCGGCATTAAGCCATCTTTGTGCATGCATAAGATAATGATGGAAGATAATCACAAACCCTCTATAGAACATCAAAGGAGATTGAATCCCATAATGAAAGAGGTGGTCAAAAAGGAAATCATTAAGTTGCTAGACGCGGGAATTATCTACCCTATCTCGGATAGTAAGTGGGTTAGTCCCATTCATGTAGTACCTAAGAAGGGTGGAATGACGGTAGTAACTAATGAGAACAATGAACTAATACCAACTAGGACGGTCACGGGATGGAGGATGTGTATAGATTATAGAAAGTTAAACATGGCCCCTAGGAAAGATCACTTCCCTCTCCCCTTCATTGACCAAATGCTAGAAAGGTTAGCTCAACACTCTCATTTTTGCTATTTAGATGGGTATAGTGGATTCTTCCAAATCCCTATCCACCCCGATGACCAAGAGAAAACGACTTTTACATGTCCATGGGGTACCTTTGCATATAGGAGAATGCCATTTGGGTTGTGTAATGCACCCGCCACCTTCCAAAGGTGTATGATGGCTATCTTTTTGGAATACATAGAAAATATCATGGAAGTGTTCATGGATGATTTCTCTGTTTATGGTTCTTCTTTCGATGATTGCTTGGCTAATTTTTCATTAGTGTTGCAAAGATGTGAAGAGACAAATCTTGTTTTAAATTGGGAAAAATGCCACTTCATGGTAAGTGAAGGTATTGTGTTAGGACACTTGGTATCTAACCGTGGCATTGAGGTTGATAGGGCTAAGATTGAAACGATAGAGAAGTTGCCGCCACCTACCTCGGTGAAGGGGGTAAGGAGTTTCTTAGGGCATGCCGGTTTTTACCGGAGATTTATTCAAGACTTCTCTAAAATTTCTAAGCCTCTCACTAACCTACTAATGAAAGATGTTGATTTTGTCTTTTTCAAGGATTGTCTTGAAGCTTTTTGTAGGTTGAAGAACGCCTTGATCTCCGCACCTATCATGCAACCTCCGGATTGGAGTCTACCATTTGAGATCATGTGCGATGCAAGCGATGTGGCCGTTGGGGCCGTTTTGGGGCAAAGGAAAGAAGGGCGCACTCATGCTATTTACTATGCTAGCAAGACGCTAGATGATGCCCAACTCAATTATGCTACTACCGAGAAGGAGTTGTTAGCGGTGGTGTATGCATTTGAGAAGTTCCGCTCATACCTTGTTGGAGCGAAGGTCATAGTTTATACGGATCATGCGGCGATCCGTTATCTACTTACAAAGAAGGATGCCAAACCAAGGTTGATTCGGTGGATCCTTCTTCTTCAAGAGTTTGATTTGGAGATACGAGATAAGAAGGGATCTGAGAACTCCGTGGCGGATCACCTTAGTAGACTCCCACCTATGGAGCTTGAGAAAGACAACATCCCGATAGATGATTCATTCCGGGACGAACAATTGCAAATGGTGGAAGAGTGCTTGTTTCACGTGGCTAGAGGAAGTGAGCCATGGTATGCCGACATTGTGAATTACTTGGTGTGTGAGGAAGTGCCTCCCGGATTAACATATGCACAGAGGAAAAAGTTCTTCAACGATGTAAGGCATTACTATTGGAGTGAGCCACTTCTATTCAAGAGAGGCCCAGATGGGGTGCTTAGGAGATGCATACCGGAAGATGAAATGGAAAGTGTGATCCGGCATTGCCACTCCTTACCATGTGGAGGCAATGCTAGCTCACACAAAACGTGTGCCAAGGTATTGCAATCCGGTTTTTATTGGCCTAACTTGTTTAGAGATGTGCAAGGTTTTGTAGCGGCATGTGATGCTTGCCAAAGGACGGGCAACATTTCAAGGAGGAATGAAATGCCCTTGAATAACATCCAAGAAGTTGAGATTTTTGATGTGTGGGGTGTAGACTTCATGGGACCATTCCCTTCCTCATGTGGCAATCTCTACATCCTATTGGCGGTGGATTATGTGTCAAGATGGGTAGAGGCCATCGCCTCTCCTACAAATGATGCCAAGGTGGTGGTGCGGTTCTTCAACCGAGTGATCTTCCCTAGGTTTGGAACACCAAGGGTGATCATTAGTGATGGAGGGAAGCACTTCACAAATAGGAATTTTGGAGCACTTTTGGCTAAGTATGGGGTGACTCATAAGGTGGCAACACCTTACCACCCCCAAACTAGTGGTCAAGTGGAGATCTCCAACCGAGAGATAAAGGCCATCCTCGAGAAGACGGTGTCTAGAACACGGAAGGATTGGGCTATGAAGCTCAATGACGCACTATGGGCATATAGAACCGCCTTCAAGACACCTATTGACACCACTCCTTACAAGTTGGTCTATGGCAAGTCTTGCCATCTTCCGGTGGAAATGGAGCATAGAGCTTATTGGGCCATTAAGTGGCTAAATTTTGACCTCAAGGAGGCGGGAGACAAGAGATTGCTTGATATCAATGCCATTGAGGAGCTCCGGTTGGAAGCCTATGAGAATGCCCGGATCTACAAGGAGAGAACCAAAAGATGGCATGACAAGAGGATTATTCCAAAGGAGTTGAGTGAAGGAGATCTTGTCCTTCTCTTCAACTCGAGGCTAAGACTTTTCCCCGGAAAGCTCAAATCAAGATGGACCGGGCCATATGTGGTAAAAAAGATCTTTCCCCATGGAGCTATTGAGATAGGAGGGGAGCATTGTGGAGATTTCAAAGTGAATGGGCATCGCTTGAAGAAGTATATTCCGGGAACCCCGATAGACATGATTGCCCCCCTTCACCTTGCATAAACGCTCCCGAGTTTGGTCAAGCTAATGACCTTAAAGAAGCGCTTGGTGGGAGGCAACCCATCGATAACATTTTTCCTTCATTTTTGCTTAGATTTTTCTGTTTTTGTGTGCTTTGTGTGTTTTGTCTACTTCATGTGTATGCTAGAAGCATTAATGGCGTTGGAAGCCTTTCTCGGAAATGATGATGATGAAACCCTCACCAATTATGGGTGGAGCGGACGCGGAACTTGGACGGCTAGCGGTGCCTAGCGCGGGTTTCAAAGCTTGAAGGATGCTTAGAGCTCTCTACCATGGTTGAAAGGATCATCCAACATCAATTCACTTGAGAATTCCCAAATACCATAGCAAACCATTTTACATTGTGAGAACCTTCTTTCACTCTCTTTACTTGTATACCACATTGGGGACAATGTGTTTCTAAGTATGGGGTGGGGTTCGCATGATGAGCATCTAGGATAGGTTAATATTTGCACATGTCTTGCATTGTACATACTTAGACCAAAAATCCCATAAAAATCAGAAAATTAAAATTTTTTTTTGTGCTTTCTAGGCTGGGATATGATCCTAATGATGAAACTTGTCTTGCGATTGGCTATGAATGACCTTATATGTTGGATTGATAAATGCATATGTGGACTTGAACTACTTCTCTTGAATTCCATGAATGACTTGAGATCATGATGATTGCCTAGAATGGATTGAGTATTGAAAGTCGAAATTACATGATAGTTCTTGCATACCATCTAGGAATGAATGAGGCATTTCATCTTTCTCTACTTCTCATCTTGATCATGATTGCTTGAGCACCTCAATTGATATAAATTTAACCTCCTTTAAACCCATCCGGGAATAGGAGCATGCTAGTGTGTTTGAATGTGTAAAAGCAAGTGCGGGGTGAAGATGTAATGAAAAGAATGTCGTGAATGGAATGCTGAAATTATTGTGGAAGTGTAGCCAAAATAGGTTTGGGGGCGTTGGTTTAAATGAAAAGTAACTCGGTACACTTCACATAATCGGGTGTTGGTGCCTTGCCAAAGTCAAATGAGCCAATAGCCCTAACGAGCTTTGGTATGTGTGCCCGGTGTGGATGCACCTCGAAAAAGAGAAAAAGCCCGAGGATGGCTAATCACCGAGGTTTCGGCTATTGTACACCAATGCCATTGTCTCAAAAATGAGTTAAAGAAAAAGAAAAGAAAGCAAGATAGGGAAAAATATGCACTTGGGGGAAGTTGATCGAGGACAAGGAAGTGAAGTTAGTTCCATTCCCGGATTAGCATCACATACCTAGATAATGCCCCTCCCAAATTACAACGTTTCTTAGCCTTTTATGTCACAAGCCCTTATGACCTACTTGCATGTTTGTAAGACTTAGTAATCTAGATTGGATAGACTCTTGATCTTCTTGACATCTCCATCCTCCCATCTCATGCATGCTTTTGAGTTAAGTACAATTGTCTTTCCATGCCCTTATTGTTTGATACATAATTGCTTATCCAATAGCCATTGATCATGACTATGAAGGTGATCCAATAGTAGAAGCACAAAACCCAAAAAGATTTTTGTCATTTTTCTGCATACATAAATCATGTCATCTTTTAGTCTATAGTTGGGAATTTGCTCGGGGACGAGCAAACCTTAAGTATGGGGTATTTTGATAACACGATTTATAGCATAGTTTTAGGTGTACATTTAGATAGGATTCTCGCTCAATCATGCATGATCTAGCACTAGTCCAATACGTTTTGCACTCAAAACGTGTATTTTGTCGAGATAGACGTCTACACGGACTTGTGTGCGTTTTGTAGGTATTTCGGGAAGTTTTGAGCTAAAACGATGCGTTTGAGGGTCGTTCATTTAGATGACACACTTCCGGACTCATTGGAATGCAAGCCAAGGGCTGAGGAGGACTCATGGAACCTTGCCAACACAAGCCATGCACCAAACCACAGCCTAATGATCCAAAACGAAGTTTCTGCACAGAATCACGGTTCTCTGAAGAACCACGGCCGTGGAAATGACCGTGGATTTTGCCAGATTCTCGTGACAGCTGTGCCACGACTCTCATGGCCAGCTCATGCACAATTTGTAATAAAAGTGGTCCTTGATGGGTTGTTTGAGGCAGCTGGGGTAGTTTGGGAGCAGCTCATCCATTATCCATTTCTCTAACAAAATATATTCTCAAGGAAGAAGGATTTTTCTAGGAAGGAAAGTGCCAAAGAGAAGAAGAAAGGTTCCATTGAAGAGGAGAGAAGAACACACGATAGCTTTCTTGTATTTCGGATTTTATTTCTGGAGTTTGTAAACCCTGAAACCTTCTTTTGGAAGGGTTATAAGTAGCTCTAATTCCATTCTCGGATTTGTTTGTTCTTGAAGTTCATTGTTCATCTCTTTTCTTTCATTATCTTGCAATGGAGGTTATGATTTTATGTTTGCTTGCTTTGATTTCCATCATGAATGTTGTAGGCTAAATTGATGTGATTCTAGGGTAAGGAAAAGATGGTTTTGGCTAGAACTATGATAGGACAGGCTTAGATTTACCTTTGGACGATCTTAGTTTACGAACGTAGTCTCTGTTAGAAATCACGGGTAGTTCTTATAGAACCACGGTCGTGGTTTCTATAGAACAAACCGTGATTTTCCCTGGATCGGAGGATCTTACCTTAGATCTATAAAAATGTTGAAACCCTAAGTTTTTGCTGAGTTTAACCTACCCTAGGGTGTCCTAGTGTAGAGACTAAGTGTTAGGAGAGACTTACCCGGTGATCCTTGCCCTTAGAATTTAAAATAGCAAAACCTTAGGTAGTGGTGAGCCTAATAAGCCGCCATTGGATTAGATGTGCTAGGAATGTTGATTAGGACTTCCCATTCCGAGACTTACCCGGTAAGGATAGGTTAGATTCCTAATTAACAATTCCGGTTTGTGTAGAATTCCTAACCTTAGGTTCTTAGAGACTTACCCGGTAATGAGACCTTAGGTGTGGACTAGTTGGACCATGAGACCTACCCGGTAATTGATCCCAATTTAGAAACACTTAATCCCAACATATCATAATCAATCCAAAGAATGAATAGATAACTTGAGTTCTAAGCCATAACCGGAATTTCCAACCCCTAGAATCCGTCTTTCCTTTTCCCTTGATCAATATCTTGTTTGGTTTGTTTATTTGTGCTGATTTTTTATCTTGTTTGATTGTTTGCTTTGCATGAATTGTGATCTTTGATGCGATCACCTAAAACCAACAAAAACAATTGAGATTTTCTTCCTTTATTTCCTCTCTTTCTTTAGACTTAGATCTTGCTAAATTCAATCACAACTTAAATCAATTTCACCTTAGTCTTTGTGTTCGACCTCGGAATACTTATCTTTCTACATACGTCCCGTACACTGCGGGTGCGCTAGAAGTTAGGATAATTATAACGAGTATAAATTTAAGGCTTATTGCGTGCACACTTTTTAGCGTAACACATAACACTCACCAAAATCGCACTAACATCTACTCATCGATCCTACAGGTGCATCTATCTCGGCATAGAACTTTGGATAGTTCCTCTGGATACTATCATCAATCTCCCATGTAGCCTCATCAAGTCCTCGTCTGGACCACTGTATCCTCAAAATTGAATGTCCTTCGAACGCAGGCGTCTTACACCTCGCTCTAGGACTGCAATCGGGTGCTCAACGAAAGTGTGGTCCGGGTCAACCACTAAGTCATCATAGTTGACGAGGTGTCTCGGATTTGCTATGTATTCCATGAGCTGAGTCACATGGAACACGGGGTGAACACCCTCTAATCTCGGTGGTAAAACCTGTTTGTATGCTGCCCTCCCAACTTTGTCCAATATCTCAAAAGGACCGACATATTGGGGACTCAACTTCCCCTTTATACCAAAACGTCTGATGCCTCGCGTCGGAGATACTCTCAGCCAGATATGAACTCCCGCTCCGAACTCTAGAGGTCGACGCCTCCTGTCTGCATATGACTTCTGGCGACTTTGTGAAGCCAAAATCCTCTCTCTGATCAATGCTACTCGAGCCATATCGTCCCGAATCTGATCAAGTGCTAAACTACTAACATTGCTAGGCTCATCCCAACATAGCGGTGTACGACATCTACGGCCATACAATGCCTCATATGGGGCCATCCCAATCGATGCATGCCAGATGTTGTTGTATGAGAACTCAACTAGTGGGAGATGATCTATCCACACTTGTGCCCAATCCAACACACAAGCTCGCAACATATCCTCAAGGGTCTGGATGGTCCTTTGTGACTGACCATCTGTCTGAGGATGGAATACAATCGTAAAGTGGAGACTCGTCCCAAGAACAGTCTGAATCTGTTTCCAAAACCTCGAGGTAAATCGCCCATCTCGATCTGAGACGATCGTCCTCGGTACCCCATGGAGTCTCACTATCTTCCTAGTGTACTCCTTAGTCAATCTGCTCACTGGCCAAGTTTCCCTAATAGGGATGAAACGTGCAGTCTTCGTCAGTCTATCAACCACAACCCATATAACATTAAAGCTCCTACTGGGCCTCAATCCGGTCACAAAGTCCATGGAGACGTCCTCCCACTTCCACTATAGTACATGTAGTGGATGGAGCTCTCCTCCTGGTCTACAATGCTCTATCTTGACTTGTTGACAGGTTGCACACTAAGCCACAATCTAGCTACATCAGGCTTCGGCCCTTCCACTAGTGTGAACGTCTCACATCTTGATACATCTTACTCGCACCTGAGTGTATTGAGTAAGGTGTGGAGTGAGCCTCCTGCAGAATTCTTTGTCTCAGATCCACATCGGCGGGTACATAGACATGGTCACGACGTCTCATCACTTCATCTACTCCTATGGAGAACTGTGGTGCCTCACCTCGAGACATCCTTTCTCGAATCCTCATCAGCGTCGGGCAGGTTCCTTGTTTTTGTTGGATCTCACCCACAGGTCAGGTAGAACCTCTAAGGTACTTAGCTGGTCATCCTCATCGGGGAACTGGATGCCCATCTCTAGCCAAGCTAGATCCCTCTGAAGCTGAGGCTGAACTGTCAGTCTCACAATCGCCTTCTCTCGAGGCGTCTTCATGCTCTAGGCGTCGGCTACAACGTTCGTCTTCCCTAGATGGTACAAAATCTCAAGGTCAAAATCCTTGATCAACTCAAGCCAGCTACGCTGGAGGTTATTCAATTTCAGCTGCGTGAAAATATACTTCAGACTCTTATGGTATGTGAATGTCTGGCATGTAGCGCCATACAAGTAATGTCTCAAGATCTTGAAAGCATGAACTACCGCTGCCAACTCCAGATCATGAGTCGGGTAGTTCTCCTCATACGTCTTCAACTGTCTAGACGCATATGCAATCACTCTACCATGCTGCATTAGAACACATCCCAAGCGTAGCTTGGATGCGTCACTATAGACCACAAAGTCCTTTGTGCCCTCCGGCTACGCTAACATGGGAGCGGAAGTCAAACGTCTCTTCAACTCCTCAAAACTCTGAGTACAAGGCTCGGACCATACAATCCGGGTAGTCTTCCTCAAAAGGCTGGTAAGTGGACGGGTAATCACAAGGAATCCCTCCACAAACTGGTGGCAGTAATATCCTGCTAAGCCAAGGAAGCTGCGCTCTTCATTGACGTTCATCGGTGTCGTCCATGTTGTTACAAACTCTATCATCGCCGGATCAACCTTGATCCCATTGGCGGAGACAACATGATCCTGAAATACTACCTCTGGCATCCAGAACTTGCACTTAGAGAACTTGGCAAATAATTCTCTATGTCGCAAAACTCGCAGCACAGTCCTCAGATGTCCTGCGTGTTCCTCTCTGCTACGAGAGTAAACCAGGATATCGTCTATGAAGACCACAACAATTTGATCCAGGAAGTCGATGAATATGTCATTTATCAACTCCATAAAGTCGACGGGCGCATTCGTGAGCCCGAATGGCATCACTACAAACTCATAGTGGCCATACCGAGTCTGAAATGCCGTCTTATGCTCATCCTGCTCTCTCACCCTCAACTGGTGATAACCCGAGCGCAAGTCGATCATGGAGAACACGGTCGCTCCTTGAAGCTGATCTAACAAGCCATCGATGCGAGACAATGGATACTAGTTCTTGATAGTCACCTTGTTTAGCTTTTTGTAGTCGATGCACAATCTCAACGATCTGTCCTTCTTCCGCGCAAAGAGGACAGGTGCTCTTCACGGGGATACGCTAGGACGGATGAAGCCCTTCTCAGCCAACTCCTTGAGTTGCTTCTTCAGCTCTAACAACTCGATAGACGCCATGCGATATGGGGCCTTTGAGATCGGTCGCATGACAGGCTCCAACTTGATGCCAAAATCTACACTCCTCTAAGGCGGAAAAACTAGACGGCTCGGCAAACACATTTGTAAACTCGCAAACCACGGGAATGTCCTCTAACGCTGGACTCTCACCCTCCTTCATGGAATAACCAGTGTTCCAAAATACGTAAGTTGGATACGGGACGGAGAGCTACCGTCTAGCGTCTAGACGGCGTCCGGCCGTCTAGATGGATTTGAGACGGACAAGACGTTTTTTTGATTATTTTCATATATATTACGCATAATTCCTCCTAAATTTGTGTAAAATATTCATATAATGCAAATAAATATTCATTTTCATAATCTTCAACATCTTAAGCATATAATCTACTAAAAGTGTCATGGAAATGACGAAATAAAATACATAAAAACATTCAAAATAAACTAAAACGGCTAAAGAGGATTCTTGATAACTAGACACAAGTTCTCAACTTGAGCTTATTATCCACTCTTCCGTCTCTTCATGTTCATACTCTTGAACTTGGATCTCCTTTTCCGACTCAAAGTCAAACTCTTCATCATCATCACTATCTTTATCCTCCATGCCATCGGAGACAAAATCATCCTCATCAAGCTCCCTCACATCCTCTACAACACCTCCAATGTGACCACTTCTTGGTTGCAATTCTTCATCCGCTCCCATTGCCTCACTCACCGTACCCCATGTAAGGCCGGAACCGGAAAAGACCTCTTCTTTAGTGTCATCTACTCCATCAACTATCCATGGTTGTGCATGTGAAGCCTCATTTTCTAGAAGGACATCAACTTTGTCTTTTCGGCTTTTCATTTTCTTATTCAGCAACCTTGCATGAAATTGAACATAAACTAGGTTGTTCATTCGGACGGTATCTAGTCTATTCCTCTTCTTTGTATGAATCTACATTGTTAAAATCAATAATCCAATTCAATAAGTTAATATAAAGACTATATAATAACTAAATAAATATTCAAACGAGAGCTAATTAATTACCCTTTCAAAGACGCTCCAATTTCTTTCACATCCGGATGAACTCGTTGTCAAGGAAAGTATCCTAATTGCAACCTTTAGGAGATTTGGAGTTTGATTGCCATATGACCTCCACCAAACAACTATATATTCAAAAAGTAGATATCAAAACTCTTAACTAGTTAACTTTTATATAAAGTTAAATGAAAGAGAAATAATCATACCCGGATCATAACGTTCATCATTCTTCGAACACACTTTTGATGCCAAAACTCTTCCAAAGGCACCTTTTCTATCCTTGTTCATAGGAAGCTCCACATTTATCACTTGATCTTGCATATCAACATCGGGATAAAACCGTTCAATGCACTTAAAAGCCCCATCCATAAGACGCTCCCATTCTTCAATGGACCATTCCGAACCGGAATTGTATAAGTAAAACGGATTTAACAAGTAAGCCATCAAGTGAAGTGGAGTATCAACACGGTCCTTTCCCTTTGCATCCACTATGTCAAGTATAGGCTTATACTTCTCCTCTTTATTCTTATAAGCCGTTTGTATCTCTTTTCTCGCCTTTAGCATCTCACCATGCACAAATCCCATGGCCGGTTTCAAATCTCCATCTACAAGTCAGAGCACTCTTACTAAAGGTGTAAACACCTTCAAAGACATGCTTACACCACTCCAAAATGTAGAAGACAATATAGTAGCACAAGCCTCTTTCCCCTTTTTGCTCTTTGACCATTTCGATTTCTCCCACTCCGTGGAGGTCATCATGTGCTTCAATGTCTCTTTTTTCTCAAGTAAGCTTTGTAATGTCAAGTAAGAAGATGCAAATCTAGTCACTCCCGGACGGACAATCTCTCTTCATGTACGACTTCTCATTAGTGCCAAGGTCTTGCGATGAGAGTAGATGAATACGGTAAAGTTCTTTGCTTTAGTAATTGCACTTTTGAAAAATGGGAGCTTACCGATGGCTTCAAGCATGAGATTGATGGAATGAGTAGCACAAGGAGTCCAAAATATTTGAGGCCTCTTCTCAAGCAATAGGTTTGAAGCCGCAATGTTGTTTGAAGCATTATCGGTCACCACTTGGACCACATTCTTCTCCCCAATCTTGTCAATGCACTCATCAACATACTCAAATATATATTGCCCGATATGTGCATCTAAGGAAGCCTCTTTGGAACCAACAAAAGTAGTTGAACCACTGGAGTTCACACACAAGTTTATTATACTTCTCCTCTTTCTATCACTCCAAGCATCCGCCATGATAGAACACCCGTTCTTTTCACATGCTTCCTCTTGAACTTTGAGCGAGGTTTTCACTCTTTCCACTTCACCCTTCAAGAGTGGTTCCCCGAGTTGATATGGAGTTGGAGGTTGGTACCCCGGACCAAACTGTCCAACCGCCTCAACAAATCTTCTAAATGCATCATTATCAACCTCATGAAAGGGTATGCCGGTCTCATACACCCACCTAGCCATTACTGACTCACTTTAAGGCTCCGTTCTTTGAAGAGACCGTCGTTGATGCTTTGTTGCCTTTTCCTTTTGCTCTCACTTAAGCTAATGTCATCGGGCTTGATTCTTGAAACAAATCTATCCATTTCTCCAAGAGAACGAGGTAGCTTTTTGGGACATTCATCATCATCATCTCCATCTACGTCTATCACATTAACTTCTCTTCTTAGATTTCATCATCTTGTCCTCCAACCACCTTCTTCTTTTTGGCTTTTAGAATTGCATCTTTGGATCTTTTCTTGTCTTCATCCGAAGACTTGGTACAAGAGGCAATATTGCCCCTAATGCCGGAAATATGTTGCTTAACACGGCTAACTCCTCCACTTAACTCCTTCTCACGCTTCAAACATTTCCATTTTTCTTGAGTTGCGCTACTAAGTATTGCGTACTCCCATCAAATGTCTCCACTATTTTGTTTCAGTTTTGGAGCACCGCTCATAGACTCGGTGTTAGGAGTTGGTTCAGCCGGAGCTGATTGAGACATTATCTACATAGTGAATTCAATATTCAATTAAACTAATCTCAAATTCTCAATAATGTTGTTATCTTGATTAAACTAATCTCTCTGCACAGAAGCAGAATCACTAGTGGTCCAGTGCACTGTGCACCACATATTCCCACAAAATTACTAAAGTAGTGAAGCACTCACTCAGTTTTTGGAAACCATAAATATTCAATCCAGTAAATCAAACAATTACATTATTTAACCACAATTTGTCTGTCGTGATGGTCTGTTGAGTACTCGAGTTCTTCACTTCACCTTGCCACCTTGACAGCACCTTTGAGAACAGTGAGAAGAGAAATCGAGTTACAGTACAGACGACAAGACGAGAGATGAGATCGAGTTACACTTACAATACAGATGAGAGAAGGCTGAGTGAGAAGTTAGAAATCAACAAAACTGCAACAGAAGAGGAGAAGGTTGAGAAGTGAGAAACTGTACCCTGTTCTACACATACGAGAGAAGAGATCGAGAAGTCAAAGACTGGCGAAGAGCACTCGCGGGCTTGCTGAGTGAGAAGTGAGAAATCAGAAAAACTGGAACAAAAGAGGAGAATGTTGAGAAGTGAGAAGTTGTACCCTGTTCGGCTGTTCTACACAGACGAGAGAAGAGATCGAGAAGTCGAAGAGGCGAAGAGCACTCGCGGGGGGCGGCGGCTATTAGAGAGCACTCGACGCCGGCGGCGACTGTCGGAGAAGAGAGAAGAGAGCGTTGTTCTTCGTCGCCTTCTCTTGTCGCCAGTGTGGGGTTCGCGTTCGTAGCTATGATTTTTGGAGAAGCCGTAAAACCTAAATTCGGGAGTAAAACGTTTCACCGTCCCACTCCGTTTCACCTCATCCTGCCCCGTTTAACCCCGTCCCGACCCGTCTTAACCCGTCCTAACCCCATCCCGACTTCAAATTCTACCCAAAACGTCCAAACAACCCCGTTTTGGCCAAATACGGGACGCCCACCCACTGTCCAGCGTCTAGACGGCCCTGGACAGCGTATTTTAGAACCCTGGGCATAACACTAGAAGGCTTCGCACCTTGTGCAATCAACCTCGCTGCTCAGACTACGCTAATCATCCTGCCTGACTTTCCAAGGTCCCAACCTCAGAAAACCTTTATCTAACCTAACTCGGTAGAGACCGCAACGGTCCTTTTATCTACATCTAACAAACCACGATGTCTATCTATCCATTCATACCCAGAATGACTTCCTCATGCACTAGCGGCATGAAAAAGAAGTCCACAAGCAAATCACAAGAATCGAATGAATAGGACAAACACGTATCTCGCGGGTAGCTCTGACCCTACTATCATCGGGTAACCCTATAATAAAGGGTATCCCTTCAATCGTATCAAACATCAAACGATCAACAGATAAGACAAAAATCAATAAGTGCATAGCACTCGTATCACAAAAATCTCTGAAACCATTAATCTGAATGGTACTTGCAGTAGCTGGTGATGTCGGCTCTTCAGCTCTAACGCTCACAAGTGAATTTCTTAGGTTCTTGATACTATTCACACGTCTATCATCACGACTTCGTCTCGGAATAAGATCCCACGAAGGAAGATATCATATACTGGAATAACCTGTTCGTTTCTCTATCGAACTTCATCATTATCATAAGTTCCACTCTTAATACTGGTATACTCTAATTTCTGCCACTTCTTTGGCTTATTAGACCAAACAACCCCTCCAATTAGGTTCACCTCAGCTAAATCATACATTTGGTGTTGGTGTTCTTGGCTTCTCTTGAGCCTTAGCAACCGTATCCATCCTCTTTGGTGTAAGTAACACCGAAATCACCTTTTACAACACCTCAACGGATCTAGTGATGCCGAAGGATATGGAACGCGTCTTTCTTTCTTCGCCACTTCTGTTACACGCTAGACGTCTTCTCAATGTCGTTGCTTCATCGAGGTACAACTTGAATCATCCACTTGGGTACGCCACAATCTAAGTAGGGTAACTATCTCATTCTTTAATGCGATCCACACGTCGCCGACAGCCTTAGAGATTACTTTATCAACGTCTTTCATAACTTGGTCTTCCGCCTCTGGTGACTTCAACAATGGGGACTTAATCCCGACCTCTCGCAACTAGAGGCCAACCAACTCGTTCACGACTTACGATTACCGGAGATAGAGGTGATCTACCTCTGCCCCGTCCTATAGCAGATGTTGCTCTAGTATGAGCCGTCAACGATATTATCATAGCTACGTAAAAGGCTATATAATGCCATATGTATAGATATATATAATATTTAAGGCCACATGCAAACACATCAACACATAATAGGTATCTATATATATATATATACTGTCGAGATCCTCTGAAGGGTGATGGCTTCCTATACACATTATCCCAAAACATATGTACTCGTTTAAAAACAAAAATCCTTTTCAAAATTCGACCCCTTCGAGTTTTGTTTATTTATCTACTCCACCTTTATTGCAGATTGCAAGTGTCATTGTTGTCAACCTAAGCACTGATACCAACTTTGTAACACCCCGAATCCGCGGGAATCGAGGCGCTACTTGGATAGGATCTCACAATGGATCCTGACCCTAACCTGACAACAAGTTCACTGGATCTTACAACAAGGCAGAAATATATTTAAACCAAATACATAAAACTGTACAACATATGCATAAATAGGTTTACAACATCACATCCGAGTACAAAACAACATCATATCCATACAAGGATAAAACACTCCAAAACCCTCGCATATCCTAGTGTACAAAAGCCCTCGGCTGATCACCCTGTTTGGCTCACTCTACAGTCTTCCTAACCTGCAGATCATCTACAACACGGTATAAACCGTTAGCTAACCATTCGTATATACGATAATGCATTAGCACAAGCACAAATCATGAAATCATAAACACATAATCATGCCGTTACACATTTACCCGTTTAATTATCTTTATATAAACTATGTGACACGAGGAACGTATCATCCTCGCCTCTG
The DNA here is from genome assembly GCA_033239045.1 of Fagopyrum esculentum. Taxonomy (NCBI): domain Eukaryota; kingdom Viridiplantae; phylum Streptophyta; class Magnoliopsida; order Caryophyllales; family Polygonaceae; genus Fagopyrum; species Fagopyrum esculentum. Next base: position 71,249,551 of record BSUD01000008.1, read on the forward strand.
GGTGCTATAGCCAGCTGGAGTAGTATCGGCGCACTACCCGTGTACCCTATGGGAGTGGTGAAGTGCCCATCCCGTATACTAGTCTGGCCTGACTTTAGAGAACCTCCCAGACTTCTTACAGGATGAAAGGGAAAGGTTATCACTGCCACTACAAGGGGGCTATCAAGAAAATATAGGTTGGTAATAATCGATATCGCATGCTATCAAGCATATAACACACACAACACGCATGCATACAACCAATAAAGGGATGGTAGCTAAGTAAGTCCTACGGACTTACCTCAACCTCTTATACTCTCCATCACGACCAACCTCAATCCGGATAACAAAACTGCCTAATACCAAGGTATAAAGAGATATCAAATCTCCTATCAATAAAAGGGGTCACACCTAGGCCCAAGGGATCCATAAGGATCATAATCAACCTATTAACCTCACATCTAACTAAACCTCGATATCATAACATAACTCACAATTCCTCAATCTCAAGGTAGCATCTAATCAACATTCCTCAATCTCCATTCCAATCCTAATTTAATTAATTAACCTTTAATTAATTAATTAAATATCGCCAGGATAACGTTTTGCCCCTAGACAATTTCTAAACCCACCTGCCATTAGATTTCATCAATCAAACAACCCATAATCACCAGAATAATATAACGACCATAATGAAATTTTCTATTATCCATTTTGACAGGCCTAAGGTCAATTTAGGCCAAATCACAGTACAAAAAACGGATAAATTCATAACTTATTCGTTACAAACCCGATTGACGATTTGAAAGAAGATTTGGAATCACAACGACGCAAGATATGCATGAACAACGTCAAATTTACCGGAATCTGAGCGACGGAACCGGCCTGGTGACATATATGCTCGACCAGGTCTTCATCTGCTCGGAAATGCAGAAACTCGGTACCGATATGAAGAGAATGAAGAGAGGAATCTAGAAACTCAAGCGGAATTGAAATCTAATTAGAAACGGAGAGTAGATCTGAGTTTGAAGGTTGAGAGAAATTAGAGCTTTTACGAGGAAACGTCAAAGGAAATGAATTAATAAACGATTTTCTACAATTTATAGTGAAGACGATCATTATTCTTTACCGAAGTCGATAATTATCCTTTAACTGATCCAAACGCGGGTTGAATCCCCTTCTACAAACCTTTTGCTACTTAGATGGTTATAGTGGATTCTTCCCTCTTCCCTTTATTGACCAAATGCTAGAGAGATTAGCTCAACATTCTCACTTTTGCTACTTAGATGGTTATAGTGGATTCTTCCAAATCCCTATCCACCCCGATGACCAAGAGAAAACTACATTCACATGTCCTTGGGGTACATTTGCATATAGGAGAATGCCATTTGGGTTGTGTAATGCACCCGCCACCTTTCAAAGGTGTATGATGGCTATGTTTTCTGAGTATATTGAGAACATCATGGAAGTGTTTATGGATGATTTCTCTGTTTATGGATCTTCATTCGACGATTGTTTAGCTAACTTGTCCTTGGTGCTTAAAAGATGTGAGGAGACAAACCTTGTCTTAAATTGGGAAAAATGCCACTTCATGGTAAGTGAATGTATTGTGTTGGGACACTTGGTGTCCAACCGAGGCATTGAGGTTGATAGGGCTAAGATAGAGACGATAGAGAAGTTGCCACCACCTACCTCAGTGAAGGGGGTAAGGAGTTTTCTAGGGCATGCCGGTTTTTACCGGAGATTTATGAAAGATTTCTCTAAGATTATTAAGCCTCTTACTAACCTACTAATGAAAGATGTTAGCAAGACGCTAGATGATGCCCAACTCAATTATGCAACCTCCGCACCTATTGATAGCCCCCTTGTAGTGGCAGTGATAACCTACTAATGAAAGATGTTAGCAAGTGCATGATAGGTGCTTTGATCTCCGCACCTATCATGCAACCTCCGGATTGGAGTTTACCGTTTGAGATCATGTGTGACGCGAGTGATGTAGCCGTTGGGGCTGTTTTGGGACAAAGGAAAGATGGGCATACACATGCCATCTATTATGCAAGCAAGACGCTAGATGATGCCCAACTCAATTATGCTACCACCGAGAAAGAGTTGTTAGCGGTTGTGTATGCATTTGAGAAGTTCCGCTCATATCTTGTTGGAGCGAAGGTCATTGTTTATACGGATCATGCTGCGATCCGTTATCTCCTTACAAAGAAGGATGCCAAGCCTTGGTTGATTCGGTGGATCCTTCTTCTTCAAGAGTTTTTTTAGGAAATCCGGGACAAGAAAGGGTCCGAAAATTCTGTGGATCCTTCTTATTTCAAGTGTCAAAAGGTAATGAGCCATGGTATGCCGACATTGTGAACTACCTTGTGTGTGAGGAGGTGCCACCCGATTTATCCTATGCCCGAAGGAAGAAGTTCTTCAAGGATGTGAGGCACTACTATTGGAGTGAACCGCTTTTGTTCAAAAGAGGGCCGGATGGAGTTTTTAGAAGATGCATACCGGAGGATGAGGTGGAGAGTGTGATCCGCCATTGTCACTCCTTGCCATGTGGAGGCCATGCTAGCTCGCATAAGACATGTGCTAAGGTGTTGCAATCGGGTTTCTTTTGGCCAAGTTTGTTCAAGGATGTGCAGAATTTTGTGGTAGCTTGTGATGCTTGCCAAAGGACTGGAAACATCTCAAGGAGGAATGAGATGCCCTTGAACAACATACAAGAAGTGGAGATATTTGATGTGTGGGGTGTGGACTTCATGGGACCATTCCCCTCTTCTTGTGGCAACCTCTACATCTTATTGGCGGTAGACTATGTTTCGAGATGGGTGGAGGCAATCGCCTCTCCCACAAATGATGCCAAGGTTGTGGTACAGTTCTTCAACCGAGTGATCTTCCCTAGGTTTGGAACACCAAGGGTGATCATAAGTGATGGAGGGAAGCGCTTCAATAATAGGAACTTCGGGACACTTTTGGCTAAGTATGGGGTGACTCATAAGGTGGCAACACCTTACCATCCCCAAACTAGTGGCCAAGTGGAGATCTCCAACCGGGAGATAAAGGGAATTCTTGAGAAGATGGTTTCTAGGACGAGAAAGGATTGGGCTATGAAGCTCGATGATGCTTTGTGGGCTTATAGAACCGCTTTCAAGACACCGATTGGCACCACTCCCTACAAGCTAGTCTATGGCAAGTCTTGCCATCTTCCGGTAGAGATGGAGCATAGAGCGTATTGGGCCATTAGATGGTTGAATTTTGACCTTAAGGAGGCCGGAGAGAAAAGGTTGCTAGACATGAATGCTCTTGAGGAGATCCGGTTGGATGCCTATGAAAACGCCAGGATCTACAAGGAAAGGACCAAACGTTGGCATGAAAAGCGTCTCATCCCGAAGGAGTTGAGTGAAGGAGACTCGGTCCTTATCTTCAACTCAAGGCTGCGGCTCTTCCCCGGAAAGCTAAAGTCAAGATGGACGGGTCCATATGTGGTGAAGAAGATCTTTCCCCATGGAGCGGTCGAGATAGGAGGGGAGCAATGTGGAGATTTTAAGGTGAATGGGCACCGTTTGAAGAAGTATATCCCGGGAGCTCCGGTGGATATGATTGCCCCACTTCACCTAGAGTGAGACGCCCCCGAGTTTGGTCAAGCTAATGACCTTAAAGAAGCGCTTGATGGGAGGCAACCCATTGGTAGACATCTTTCCCTTTTCATTTTTGTTTTTGTTTTGATTTTTCTGTTTTTGTGTGTTTGGTGTGCTTTGTGTGTGTGCTAGAGTCTTGGTAGCATGGAAGCCTTACATGGCATGTGGATGATGATGATGAGTCCCTCATCAATTGTGGGTGGAGCAGATGCGGGACTTGGACGGCTAGCGGCACCTAGCGCGGATCCCGACGCCATAACGAACACTTTGAGCTCTCTACCATCGTTGATAAGATCATCCGCCATCACTCCACTTGAATGATCCCAAATACCAAAGCAAACCATTTTTACATTGTGAGAACCCTCTTTCACCCTTCTTTACTTCATTTACACATTGGGGATAATGTGTTTCTAAGTATGGGGTGGGGTTTGCATGATCTCTTGCATGATTTGCATCTAGGATAGTTTCTTTTTGTCACATGTTTTACTAGCATTTTGCATTGTACATACATGTTTCGAAAATTCCAAAAAAAAAAAAATCAGAAAATTTTAAAAATTTTAGTGCTTCTAAGCTTGGGAATGACCCTTATGATGAGATTGTTGTGTGGATTGGCTATGGATGGCCTTATGTGTTGAATTGATGAATGCATATGTGGACTTGAAGTACTTATCTTTAATCCCATGAATGATTTGTGATTATGATGCTTGCCTTGATTGGATTGAGGATTGAAAGTCGAAATTGCATGCTAGTTCTTGCACATCATCTAGGAATGATTAAGGCAATTCATCTTTCTCTACTTCTCATCTTGATCATGTTGTTTGAGCACCTCAATTGATATAAATTTGACCTCTGTTTACCCATCCGGAAATAGGAGCATGTTAGTGTGTTGAGTGTGTGAAAAGCAAGTGTGGGGTGAAGTTGTTGATGAAAGAATGTTATGAATGAAGTGCTGAATTTGTTGTGAAAGTGTAGACAAAAATATAGGTTTGGGGACGTTAGTTTAAATGACGAGTAACTCGGCACCATTCACATAATCGGGTGTTTGTGCCTTTCCAAAGTCAAATAAACCGATAGTCCTAATGAGCTTTGGTATGTGTGCCCGGTGTGGATGCACCTCGAAAAATAAAAAAGCCCGAGGACGGCTAATCACCAAGGTTTCGGCTTTTGTACACCAATGCCATTGTCTCAAAAATAAGGGAAAGAAAAAGAAAAGAAAAGAAAGAAAAGATGTAGAAAATATACACTTGTGGGAAGTTGATAAAAATGTGAAGTTGTGAAGTTAGTTCCATTTCCGGATTAGCATCTCATGACCTAGAAAAATTCCCACTTAATCACAACGTTTCTTAGCCTCTTATTTCCTAAGCCCTTGCGACCTATTTGCATGTGTGTAAGACTTAGTGATCTAGATTGGATATGCTCATGATCATCTTGACTTCTTCATTTTTACATTTCATGCATGCTTTCGAGTTAAGTATAATTGTTTTTCCGTGCCTTCATTTATTTGATGCATGATCGCTTGTCCATTACCATGAAACATGACTATGATGGTGATCCAATATTAGAAGCACAACTCCAAAAAGATTTTGTTGTTTTTCTGCATGCATAAATCATGTCATCTCTTAGTCTATAGTTGGGACTTGCTCGGGGACGAGCAAACCTTAAGTATGGGATATTTTTGATAACACGATTTATGACTTAGGTTTAGGCACTCATTTAGATAATTTTCCACTCATTCATGCATGGTTTGCACTAGTTCGTAACGATTTGCACTTAATTCATGTATTTTGTCGAGATAGACGTCTACACGGACTTTTGCATGCTTTGTAGGTATTTTAGGAGCTTTAAGAGCTTAATCGATACATTTGAGGATCGTTCCTCGAGATGACACACCTTCAGACTCATTGGGAAGCAAGCTAGGAGCTAAAGGGGACACTTGGGACCTTGTTGGTGCATGCCATGCACGGAATTGAGGCTTGATGATCCAAAACAAGCTAAGGCACCAAAACCATGGCCTATGGGACTCCCACGGGCGTGGAAATGGGCCGTGGTTTTCCCCAGACAGCTGTGACAACTGTCCCACGATCTTCATGGCCGACTCTTGCAATTTGTTGAGGATATAAGGTGGTCCTGCAGGCTGTTAGGGATAGACCCTATCACTCCATTCTCTCCCACACTCTCAACAACACATATTCTCTCATTGGAAGATTAGATTGGAGCTACTCTTGGAGGAAAAAAAAGGATTCCATTGGAGAAGAAGAGAAGAACATACCATTTTTAGTCTTTCATAGTTTGAGTGATTTTGAGTGAGTTTTGTGAAGACGATTTGCTCGGTTTTGTAAGGAACGAGATTGAACCTTCTTTTGAAGGGTTGTAAGTCTTTCTTATCATACATTCAGCTTGATTTACTTTGTTTTACTTGTTCATCTCTATTTCATTTCATCCTCTTGATATGGATTCCATGATTTTATGCTTGATGACTTTGATTGTGATGATGCATGTTGTTGGCTAAATAGATGCGATTCTAGGGTAAGGGAAAGATGGTTATGGCTTAGACTATGATAGAATGGACTTAGATATACCTTTGGATGAATTGTTTGCTCGAACCTAGCCTCTGTTGTAAACCACGGTTTGTTCTATACAGTCCACGGCCGTGGTTCTTGATGAACAACCCGTGGTTTTGACTGACTTGCTTGTTTTGATGAATCTAAGTACTAGGATGTTAGATTGTTGAAATCCTAGTGTTTATTGAGCTAGATCTTTCCTAGGGTGTCCTAGTGTTAGCAACTAATTGTGAGAAGAGACCTACCCGGTGATTCTTGCCTTTAGATACCGAAGATGATGAACTCTAGGTAGTAGTGAGCCTCAAAAGCCGCTATTGGACTGAGTGTGCTAGGATTGATGTTTAGGACTTGCCTTCCCGAGACTTACCCGGTAAGGAGGGGCGAGATCCCTAGATGACAATCCGGTTTGTGTAGAATTCCTATCCTTAGGCTCTTTGAGACTTACCCGGTGATGAGACCTTAGGAGCGGACTAGTGGACCACGAGACCTACCCGGTGATTGATCCCAATCTAGAAACACTCACTCCCAATATACTATAGTTGATCCAATGAATGATTAGATAGCTTGAGTCCAATGCCATAACCGGAATTTCTAACCCCTAGAATCCGCTTTTCTCTCTTTGATCTCATATCTCGTGTTTGTCTTGCTTGTTTGTGTTTATTTGCTAGATTGTTAGTTTGTTTTGCATTCTTATATCGTTGTGATTCTTGATTGATCACCACACAAAACCAAACCCAAAAATATTGAGATTTTCATTTATTTGTTTCTTTCTCTTTTCTTAGCCTAGATCAACACTATCCTTAGTCACTAATCGATTCAATCTCACCTCAGTCTCTGTGTTCGACCTCCGAATACTATCCCTACTACAAAACGTCCCGTACACTGCGGGTTCGCTAGGAGTTAGGACAAATATATCGAGTATAAATTTAAGACTTTTGCGTGTCACGTTTTTAGCATAACACCTATCGTCCGCCGTGTCATCTCCTCCTTTATCCAACACGTTAGATCCACAAGAAATCGACATCTATCCGTCCTCCTAAATCTAAATTCTTCTCTTTTGGACATCCATTACAAATTCTCTCTTCCAGCCTTACGCACGCCGGTAACACTGATAGGTGATGAAATAACTATTATTGGTGTAGTTTTAGCATATTTTTAGAGTCTTTTAGTTGTGTTTTGTTGTTGCTGTGTAAATCTACATGACGAAGTGAAAAATGAAGATATCTATGGATTTAGCAATAGTTGGAAGATAAGGAAAGCAAAGAAGAGTTCAAGACAAAGCTTCTGCTGAAGATCCGCACCGCATCCAAGAGTCACTGCCCCCGCGGTGACTAGTCGCGCCCAAAACCTCTGCCCGCGACTTGTCTGCGGCCGAGAGTCCCTTGTCACCGTGGCCACGACAACATTGGCCCGTGCCCGCGGTGACTTCTCCTCAAGAACTATGCCCAGCTCACATGCGCCCTTGATTGCGGACCAAACAAAGCCCAATCGTTTATGTCACTACACCCGCGGCGGAAACGACAGAAAGTGAAGAGTCACAAGTATTTCCAAGGATGAGACAATCCCACACCCACATCCATCCAATCCGTGCCCTCATCCAGAATGAAGATGAAAAATCTTGTGTTGTTTTGCACTAAACCGCACTCGCGGCTCCCAGACGCCGCGCCAACGGTTATGCAATAGTCATAATAAGTTCGGATGTTTAGACCTTCACTTTATTACATTTAAAGTGACGGTTTAGGCCGCCTCTTTACAACAACTTAGTGTCCTAAGTAGTATAAATACAGATACTAGGATGGTGTTAGAATCATCTCTTTCATATCCAAAACCTCTCTTTTGTTATTTGTTTTCTAAGTCTTGTATGGAGTGCTAAAGTCTCCTTGCTACATTTGGTTGATTGAAGCTTTCATACAAAGCTGGTTGTAAGTTCTTTTTAATTGAAGTTCATATTCAAGTCAATTTGGGTTATATTCCTTGCTTCTAATGTTGTTTGTATGTTGTTTTCTACACAGCTTGATCATCTAAGTAGCTTAATCTCATACAAAGTGCTAAGGTATTTGGTTCAGGGTTTAGGTCACTAATCCAGTAGCATAAATAATAGGCACAAGCGGGGTGCGAATGTCTTTATGAAAGCAATATAACTATATAATAAGATTAACATGTTGCTTGTCTTTTATATAGCTCTTTATCCTTGTTTGAATGCTAACTTGCTATTTGATCTTGTAGGTTTACGGATTAGATAACTTTTGACTTAATATATATGTATGATCGGGATGAGGACAAATACTTGAAGGCTTGTAAGAGAACTAACCAATTTATGTGAAAGTGGATACCCAACGAAGTGTAGTGTTTTCTCTAAATTGAATTATCATCTCAATTTATTGCATGCCTTGTCTTGTTACTTAACAATCACACCCCCCCTCCACCCCCATTTGTTACATATAATTGATAGTTTTAATCACATTTACACTTATTGCCCTCATTTTCTCTTGGGTTGGACCCTTACTTCATTGCTATACTTGTTGTAGTATTGAGTTCGGAATTTACTTTGATAAGATATAACGACCTAAGAAAATATCTTTGTCAAATATTGCGCCGTTGCCGGGGAGATTATAGTTTTTAAAGTCTTTTTTATATTTATTATCAATTATTGGTTTGAACCAGTTGCATGGTTCAAAATCGTTCTAGTATTACCGATTTTTCTCCTTTTGATCCAGAAATTGAAAGATCCTACAAAATACAAAGGAGAGACCGTCGGACGCACAAGAAGCAATGGAAAATTGAACGCTTCGACAACTCACCCAACCGGACTTCACTCAACATCCTCTTGTAGTGATCATTCCGGAAATTGGAGAAGGAGTCAATTTCAATCTCCAAGTCGGTTTTGATCCACTTATTGTCATCTTTCCATGGATTAAGTGGGGACGACCCGATCAAGCACTTGGAGAAATTCCACACCATTTTCATGAGCATGGAGCCGGAAAACGTAACCGAAGAGCAAATCAAGATGAGGGTTTTTGGCTTCACCCTCAAGGATGCGGCGGACGATTGGTATTACCACCTTTCATCCGGAAGCATCAACACTTGGAAGAACCTACACAAAGCCTTCTTTGAGAAGTACTTTCCGGTGAAGAAGGCCAATAGGTTGAAGAAAGCCATTACCAGCATAGAGCAAGAAGCCGATGAAACTCTTTATGAGTACTACGAGAGGTTTTCTAGGATAAGATCAAGTAGTCCATTCCATGGGTACTCTACCCAAGAATTGGTATTGTACTTGTACAACGGATTTTTACATAACAAACGGCGAATCATTGATGTCGCTTGTGGAGGTAACATTCTAAATTCTACTCCTAAACTTGCTATAGAAAAAATTCAGGAAATGGTGGAAGGAACACGGAACTTTGGTAGGACTACTACCAAGAGAGGGGTCCATGTTGTACACCCCATCCGCCCAGAAGTGTCTAGTGAGATTTCCGAGCTAAAAGGAATGGTGAAAAGACTTATTTTGTTGGGCACTCCGCAACAATTGAAGTCATGTCGAGTATGTGCGGATCCATTTCACCCAACGGACTTGTGCCCTTAAGTTCAAGAAGACTACTACCCTGAGGTAAATGTCATGGGATATGGACAACAATAACAACATCAAAGGAACGATCCGTACGCCCAAAATTACAATATGGGATGGCGTGATCATCCCAACTTTAGGTTGAGGGATCAACTAAATCCACAACAACAACATTGTCCATGTAAGTCTGAATTCACTACAGAAATGTTGCAAATTCAAACTAAGAATTTTTTTCCACTCATGTCCAAAGCACAAAATCAAGCATCAAGAATTTGGAAAAGAAAGTTGGAAAAATTTCCGGTGAAGAAGAAGTGCCTCACAAGTGCTCCAATAATTCAATCACCGAATTGGGAGAAGCCATTCGAGATAATGTGTGATGCAAGCAACTATGCTGTAGGAGCGGTCTTAGGACAAAAAAAGGAAGAGCATCCCATGTGATCCATGTTACGCTAAGATCGTGATGCACAAATGGGTTTTAAATTTATAACTCGAACTAAATCCTAAACTACCTAGCGAAACCCGCAGTGTACGGGACGATTGTAGTAGGGATAGTATTACGAGGTCGAACACAAAGACTAAGGTGAAATTGATTTGGTTTGTGATTGAGTTTAGTAAAGACCTAGGTTGAAAGAGAAGAAAGAAATAAAGAAATGAAAATCTCAAATGTTTTTGGTTGGTTTTTGGTGATCAATCAAAAATCACAATTCATACAAAGTAATCAATCAACTAAACTATGGATCAACACAAATAAACAAACTAAACAAGATATAGATCAAAGAAAGGAAAGACGGATTCTAGGGGTTGGAAGTTCCGTTTATGGCATAGGACTCAAGCTATCTATTCATTCCTTGGATTAACTATGTTGGGGTTAAGTGTTTCTAGATTGGGATCAATCACCGGGTAGGTCTCATGGTCCACTAGTCCGTCTCCTAGGTCTCATTACCGGGTAAGTCTCTAAGAGCCTAAGGGACGGAATTCTACTCAAACCGGATTGTTATCTAAAGATCCAACCTATCCTCACCGGGTAAGTGAAGGGTTAGTCTTAAACTACTATCCAGCACACTTAATCCAATGGCGGCTTATTAGGCTCACCACTACCTAAGGTTTGTTATCTTTGGAATCTAAGAGTAAGGATTACCGGGTAAGTCTCTCCTAACACTTAGTTGCTAACGCTAGGTCACCCTAGGATAGATTTAACTCAACAAACACTTAGGATTTCAACATTCTAACAATCTAAGACTAGATCCACCGGACCAAGTAAAATCACGGCTTGTTCTACCTAAACCACGGCCGTGGTTTGACAAGATCCACCCGTGATTTCTAACAGAGGCTACGTTTATGCACACAAGTTATCCAAAGATAAATCTAAGTCCGTCCTATCATAGCCCTAGCCATAACCATCCTTTCCTTACCCTAGAACCACATCTATTTAGCCTACAACATTCATAATAGAAATCGAAACAAGCAAACATAAAATCATGACATCCATTTGCAAGATGATGAAGAAAAAGAGATGAACAAGTGAACTTAAATCAAAACCAAGCTGAAATTAGAATTAGAGTAACTCACAATCCTTCCAAAAGAAGGTTCAAACGGTTCATACAACTCTAGAAATAGAATCCGGAATTCTTCAATACAAAAACTATCAAAGTATAGCAATGGTGTGTGTTCTTCTTCTCCTCTTCAATGGAGCTCTTCTTCTTCCTCTTTGACACTTTCCTTCCTAGAAAGACTTCTTGTTTTTAGAATATTTTTGTTAGAGGATAATGGATAATGGAGAGCTGCTCCAAGATGCCTCTCACAGCCCATGAAGGACCACTTTTATAACAAACTTGCATGAGCTGGCCATGAGAGTCGTGGCACAGCTGTCACAAGAATCTGGCAAAATCCACGGGTGATTCCACGGCCATGGAGTGTCAGAGAACCGTGATTCTGTGCAGAAACTTCGCCTTGGATCATTAAGCTGTGATTTGGTGCATGGCTAGTGTTGGCAAGGTTCCATGAGTCCTTCTTAGCCCTTAATTTGCATCCTAATGCGTCCGAGGATGTGTCATCTTGACGAACGATCCTCAAACGTATCGTTTTAGCTCCTAAATCTCCCAAAATACCTACAAAGCAACGCACAAGTCCGTGTAGACGTCTATCTCGACAAAGTATGTGAATTGAGTGCAAACGTCGTGAACTAGTGCTAAACCATGCATGAATGAGTGAGAAATCTATCTAAACGATTGCCTAAAACTAAGTCCTAAATCGTGTTATCAAAATACCCCATACTTAATGTTTGCTCGTCCCCGAGCAAATTCTCAACTATAGAATACGAGATAGCATGATTTATGTATGCAGAAAAATGGCAAAATCTTTTTGGGTTTGTGCTTCTACTATTGGATCACCTTCATAGTCATGTTTTATGGCAATAGACAAGCAATTATGTATCAAACAAATGAAGGCATGGAAAGACAATTGTACTTAACTCAAAGACATGCATGAGATGTAAAGATGAAGAGGTCAAGAAGATCAAGAATATATCCAATCTAGATTACTAAGTCTTACAAACATGCAAGTAGGTCATAAGGTCTTGTTACATAAAAGGTCAAGAAACGTTGTGATTAGGTGGGGAATTCTCTAGGTTATGTGATTCTAATCCGGGAATGGAACTAACTCCACATCCTTGTCCTCGATCAACTCCCCTCAAGTGTATATTTTTCCTATCTTGCTTTCTTTTCTTTTTCTTTGACTTATTTTTGAGACAATGGCATTGGTGTACAATAGCCGAAACCTCGGTGATCAGCCATCCTCGGGCTTTTTCTATTTTTCGAGGTGCATCCACACCGGGCACACATACCAAAGCTCGTTAGGGCTATTGGTTTATTTGACTTTGGCAAGGTACCAACACCCGATTATGTGAAGTGTACTGAGTTACTTGTCATTTAAACCAACGCCCCCAAACCTATATTTTTGGTTACACTTCCACAATAATTTCAGCATTTCATTCATGACATTCCTTTCATCAACAACTTTACTCCACACTTGCTTTTCACATACTTCAACACACTAGCATGCTCCTATTCCCGGATGGGTTAAAAGAGGTCAATTTTATATCAATTGAGGTGCTCAAGCAATCATGATCAAGATGAGAAGTAGAGAACGATGAAATGCCTCATTCATTCCTAGATGGTATGCAAGACCTATCATGTAATTTCGACTTTCAATACTCAATCCATTCTAGGCAATCATCATGATCACAAATCATTCATAGAATTTAAGAGAAGTAGTTCAAGTCCACATATGCATTTATCAATTCAACACGTAAGGCCATCCATAGCCAATTCACAAGACAAGATTCATCATTAAGATCATATCCAAGCCTAGAAAGCACAAAATTTTTTTAAAAATTTTCTGGATTTTTATGGGATTTTCGGAATATGTATCTACAATGCAAGACATGTGAAGATTTTAAACTATCCTAGATGCTCATCATGCAAAGGATCATGCAAACGCCACCCCATACTTAGAAACACATTGTCCCCAATGTGTAAATGAAGTAAAGAGAGTGAAAGAAGGTTCTCACAATGTAAAATTGGTTTGCTATGGTATTTGGGATTTCTCAAGTGAATTGATGTTGGATGATCCTATCAACCATGGTAGGGAGCTCTAAGCATCCATCAAAGCTTCGGGACACGCGCAAGGCACCGCTAGCCGTCCGAGTTCCGCGTCCGCTCCACCCATAATTGGTGAGGGGTTCATCATCATCATTCATATGCCAAGAAGGGCTTCCAATGCCACTAATGCTCTAGCACACACACGAAGTAGACAAAACACACACAAAGATAGAAAAATCTAAAGACGAAAACAAAACGAAAAAGGAAAAATGTTACCAATGGGTTGCCTCCCACCAAGCGCTTCTTTAAGGTCATTAGCTTGACCAAACTCGGGAGCGTCTATTCAAGGTGAAGCGGGGCAATCATGTCCACCGGAGCTCCGGAATATACTTCTTCAAGCGGTGCCCATTCACTTTGAAATTCCCACAATGCTCCCCTCCTATCTCAATAGCTCCATGGGGAAAGATCTTCTTCACCACATATGGCCCGGTCCATCTTGATTTGAGCTTTCCGGGAAAGAGCCTTAGCCTTGAGTTGAAGAGAAGGACAAGGTCTCCTTCACTCAACTCTTTGGGGATGATCCTCTTGTCATGCCATTGGTTCTCTCCTTGTAGATCCGGGCATTCTCATAAGCTTCCAACCGGATCTCCTCAAGGGCGTTTATATCAAGCAACCTCTTCTCTCCCGCCTCTTTGAGGTCAAAATTTAGCCACTTAATGGCCCAATAAGCTCTATGCTCCATTTCCACCGGAAGATGGCAAGACTTGCCATAGACTAATTTGTAAGGAGTGGTGCCAATTGGTGTCTTGAAGGCGGTTCTATATGCCCACAATGCGTCATTGAGCTTCATAGCCCAATCCTTTCTAGTCCTAGACACCGTCTTCTCAAGGATGGCCTTGATCTCCCGGTTAGAGATCTCCACTTGGCCACTAGTTTGGGGACGGTAAGGTGTTGCCACCTTATGAGTCACCCCATACTTAGCCAAAAGCGTCCCAAAATTCCTATTGGTGAAGTGCTTTCCTCCATCACTAATGATCACCCTTGGTGTTCCAAACCTAGGGAAGATCACCCGGTTGAAGAACCGCACCACAACCTTGGCGTCATTTGTAGGAGAGGCGATTGCCTCCACCCATCTTGACACATAGTCCACCGCCAATAGGATGTAGAGGTTGCCACATGAAGAAGGGAATGGTCCCATGAAGTCCACACCCCATACATAAAAAATCTCCACTTCTTGAATGTTGTTCAAGGGCATCTCATTCCTCCTTGAGATGTTCCCCGTCCTTTGGCAAGCATCACATGCCGCTACAAAACCTTGCACATCTCTAAACAAGTTAGGCCAATAAAAACCGGATTGCAATACCTTTGCACACGTCTTGTGTGAGCTAGCATGGCCTCCACATGGTAAGGAGTGACAATGCCGGATCACACTCTCCACTTCATCTTCCGGTATGCATCTTCTAAACATTCCATCCGGCCCTCTCTTGAATAGAAGTGGTTCACTCCAATAGTAGTGCCTCACATCGTTGAAGAACTTCTTCCTTTGTGCATATGTTAATCCGGGAGGCACTTCATCACACACTAAGTAGTTCACGATGTCGGCAAACCATGGCTCACTTCCTCTAGACACTTGGAACAAGCATTCCTCCACCATTTGCAATTGCTCATCCCGGAATGAGTCATCTATCGGGATGTCATCCTTTTCAAGCTCCAATGGTGGGAGTCTACTAAGGTGATCCGCCACGGAGTTCTCGGATCCCTTCTTGTCCCGTATTTCCAAATCAAACTCTTGAAGAAGAAGGATCCACCGAATCAACCTTGGTTTGGCATCCTTCTTTGTAAGTAGATAACGGATCGCAGCATGATCCGTATAAACTATGACCTTTGCTCCAACAAGGTATGAGCGGAACTTCTCAAATGCGTACACAACCGCTAGCAACTCCTTCTCGGTGGTAGCATAATTGAGTTGGGCATCATCTAGCGTCTTGCTAGCATAATAAATAGCATGAGTACGCCCTTCTTTCCTTTGCCCAAAAACGGCTCCAACGGCTACATTGCTTGCATCACACATGATCTCAAATGGTAGACTCCAATCCGGAGGTTGCATAATAGGTGCGGAGATCAAGGCGTTCTTCAACCTACAAAAAGCCTCAAGACAATCTTTGGAAAAGACAAAATCAACATCTTTCATTAGTAGGTTAGTGAGGGGCTTAGAGATTTTAGAGAAATCTTGAATAAACCTCCGGTAGAAACCGGCATGTCCTAAGAAACTCCTTACCCCTTTCACCGAGGTAGGTGGTGGCAACTTCTCTATTGTTTCAATCTTGGCCCTATCAATCTCAATGCCACGGTTAGACACCAAGTGTCCTAACACAATGCCTTCACTTACCATGAAGTGGCATTTTTCCCAATTCAAGACAAGATTTGTCTCCTCACATCTTTGCAATACTAAGGACAAGTTAGCCAAGCAATCATCGAAAGAAGAACCATAAACAGAGAAATCATCCATAAATACTTCCATGATATTTTTTATATATTCCGAAAAGATAGCCATCATATACCTTTGCAAGGTGGCGGGTGCATTACACAACCCAAATGGCATTCTCCTGTATGCAAAAGTACCCCATGGACATGTAAAGGTTGTTTTCTCTTGGTCATCGGGGTGGATAGGGATTTGGAAGAATCCACTATAGCCATCTAGATAGCAAAAATGAGAGTGTTGAGCTAACCTTTCTAGCATTTGGTCAATGAAGGGGAGAGGGAAGTGATCTTTCCTAGAGGCCATGTTCAATTTCCTATAATCAATGCACATCCTCCACCCCGTAACCGTCCTAGTCGGGATTAGTTCATTGTTCTCATTAGTTACTACGGTCATCCCATCCTTCTTAGGAACTACATGAACGGGGCTAACCCACTTACTATCCGAGATAGGGTAGATAATTCCCGCATCTAGCAACTTAATGATTTCCTTTTTGACTACCTCTTTCATTATAGGATTTAATCTCCTTTGATGTTCAATAGAGGGTTTGTGGTTATCTTCCATCATTATCTTATGCATGCATAAAGAAGGCTTAATGCCAATCAAATCATCAATAGTATGACCTATGGCTTTCCTATGCAATCTTAGTTCATGCAACAACTTAGCAAGTTCATCATCACTCAAGCATGCATTAACAATCACAGGATATGTAGAGTTATCACCAAGAAATGCATACTTCAAATGAGAGGGGAGGGGTTTTAGTTCAAGTGAAGCAGGACCTTTATCGGTTGAAGACGATCCAAATAAGGTTGGATGAGATGAATCCAAAGCAAATGAAGACTCCCCATGGCTCCTAGAAGCTTGATCATCATCAAGAGCTGATCCAGGGAAAATCACGGCTGGAACCACGGTTTGCTCAACTTCCACGGCTGTGGTTCTTACTAAGCTTGCTTCCCGGAGTTGTCTAGAAAGTTTGACGGTCGTGGAACATAAATCTCGACCGTGGAACTTGCAGCTGTTCAACACCTCTTCGTGGCTTTCAAATCCAACTCTTGGCTCCTCTTCCAATGCTTCCAAGGCTTTGATCTCTTCATTGCAAGCCTCCTCAACACCTTCTTCCATCATACTCAAGGTAAGAACCTTCTCCAAGGGATCCTTGATCAAGATCGAGCTCACAACTTCTCTAGATTCTTCATGCTCGATTATGTTGAAGACATCCTCATCAAGGGTTGGCCCTTTCATCATTGTGGACAACTTGAACTTGATGTTCTCTTCTCCAATGTTGAAGGAGAGAGTCCCGTTCTTGCAATCCACTAGGCATCCGGAAGTGGCTAGGAAAGGTCTTCCCAAGATGATAGGAACCGGATAGTCCGCCGGAATATCCAAGACGACAAAGTCAATTGGCACATAGAATCCTCCTAGTTGCACCGGGATGTCTTCTAAAATCCCAACCGGATGAGTGATAGAACGGTCCGCCATATAGAGGGTCATCTTGACCGGCTTTGGCTCTCCTAGCCCGACCTTGTTGCAAAGTGCAAGCGGTATGATGCTTACACTTGCTCCAAGATCACAAAGGGCCTCGTACTTCACATCTCCCACTCCTATTGGGACACAAAAAGTACCCGGATCTCTTAGCTTGGAAGGCATCTCCTCCTTCATTGTTTGGATCAATTCCGAGGACCTCTTGGTCATTCTTATCTCCCCATACTCCTCCAACTTCCTCTTGTTGGAGAGTATCTCTTTCAAAAACTTGCCATATGCCGGCATTCCTAAAATGGCATCCATGAACGGAATGTTAATATGCAATTTAGACATTAGTTCAAGGAACTTACCAAAGTGATTGTCCAAACGAGCTCTTGCTCTTGATTGTGGGAATGGTAGTGGTGGCTTGTATGGAGGCGGTGCCACATAGGTTGGCTCTACATCCTTGCTCTTGCCTCCACCTTCTTGCAACTTTCCCTCTTCTACCACTAATTGCCTTCCCTTAGTATTGTCCTTGGGCAAAGGATCCTTCATTCTCAACCCACTCCTCGTTGTGATAGCCAACACTTGGCCTCTTGGGTTGTCTTCGGTTCTTCCGGGAAGCTTCCCCGGGTCTCTATGGGCTTCACCCGCCTTTTGGAACACTTGTGCTTCCAAAACCTTTTGAGCTTTAGAGATTGAAGTCACGGTGCTCTCAAGACCACTCAACCTTCCTAGCAATTGCTCAAACATTATTTCGGTTCTATCCTTGGAAGGTTGAGTAAATCCGGGTAGAGGTTCTTGTGAAGCTCTTGGTGGTGGAGTTGTGCTTGTGGAAGCGGGAGGGTTCAAGGCTCCATCCGGGTTAGAGTAAGAAAATCCGGGATGGTTGTGGTTGGGCCGGTAATTGTTGAATTGCCGGTTGTTGTTGAAACTCCTTGGGCCTTGGTAATTGTTGAAGTTGCCCCTTCCCATATAATTTACATCCTCCTCCTTGGAAGACAAGTTGGCTTGTGGAGGCACTTGAGGAGTTGCTTGGTTCTTCAAAGTTGTAGCACACAACTCCCTCAAGGACTTCAATTCATTGTTGATGGCGTCAAGCTTGAAATTGTTCATGGTGACTTCACTCACCTCATATGCTCCCGCCTTTCTTCCTTCACTCTTCCTATGGGAGTACTTCTCAATCACTAGAGCTTGCTTCTCCACAAACTCCCAAGCTTCATCTACATGCTTCTCCATAAAAGTCCCACCGGAAAGAGATTGGAGCTTGAATTGGCTATCTTCGTCAAGTCCTTTGAAGTAGATCTCCAATAACTCAATTTTCGGTATGCCATGGTGTGGACAATCAAGGAGAAGATCTTTGAACCTCTCCCAAGACTTAAATAAACTCTCTCTATCCTTCATTACGAAGGCATTGATCTTCCCTCTTAATTCGGTAGTCTTGGAAGGTGGGAAGAACTTAGTCAAAAACTCGGTTGTCATCTCCTCCCAAGTACCAACTCGCCCTTGTGGAATAGATTGATACCAAGCTAAGGCTTTATCCTTAAGAGAGAAGGAAAAAGCCCTAAGCTTATGGTTGTTGCTCTCCAATCTTGGCGGTCTAAGAGTTTCCATCAATATCTCATAGTTCATCAAGTGTTGATGAGGAGACTCTCCTTCCATCCCTCCAAATTGATTATGCCGGATCATTTGTAGAACTTGAGGGCGGAGCTCATAGTTGTGGGTTGCGGGATCTCCTAAGTTCACACCCGGACGGTGTGCTCTTTGTGCCGGATCCATACGTCTCCCTAGGGTTTGTGGCTCCTCAAATGCAATGGGAACAACCCTAACATTAGCCACCGGCTGCAGTTGTACCACCGGTGGTGGAGGTGGTGGAGGTTGTTGACGATTAAGCTCCCCTCGTACAAGGGTTTGCCTAATCTCATCAATCTCCCTCCTAGTTGCTTCTTGCCTCTTATTTGCAAGTCTCCTTTCTTCCTCCAAGAGCTCATCTCTTAGCCTTATTTGCTCTAAGGCTTCATCCAATTCAGCTTGGAGATCTCTTCCGGCCATCTCTTTTCCCTTCTTAATACTCTTGGATCTAGATCTAAGGGTTTTCTCCGGTTCGGGATCGAATGGAGCTAAATCCTTGCCACGAGATCTTCGCATACACCTAGAGAATAAGAGATGTCCTGAAAAGCAAAAACATACACCAAAGAGAGATCAAAAGCAACAAGAAAGATCTACACTAATAAGCAATCACAAAATAAACTCAATCTAGACCTAGTCCCCGGCAACGGCGCCAAAAACTTGTTACGCTAAGATCGTGATGCGCAAATGGGTTTTAAATTTATAACTCGAACTAAATCCTAAACTACCTAGCGAAACCCGCAGTGTATGGGACGTTTGTAGTAGGGATAGTATTCCGAGGTCGAACACAAAGACTAAGGTGAAATTGATTTGGTTTGTGATTGAGTTTAGTAAAGACCTAGGTTGAAAGAGAAGAAAGAAATAAAGAAATGAAAATCTCAAATGTTTTTGGTTGGTTTTTGGTGATCAATCAAAGATCACAATTCATACAAAGTAATCAATCAACTAAACTATGGATCAACACAAATAAACAAACTAAACAAGATATAGATCAAAGAAAGGAAAGACGGATTCTAGGGGTTGGAAGTTCCGGTTATGGCATAGGACTCATGCTATCTATTCATTCCTTGGATTAACTATGTTGGGGTTAAGTGTTTCTAGATTGGGATCAATCACCGGGTAGGTCTCATGGTCCACTAGTCCGTTTCCTAGGTCTCGTTACCGGGTAAGTCTCTAAGAGCCTAAGGGACGGAATTCTACTCAAACCGGATTGTTATCTAAAGATCCAACCTATCCTCACCGGGTAAGTCTCGGAAGGGTTAGTCTTAAACTACTATCCAGCACACTTAATCCAATGGCGGCTTATTAGGCTCACCACTACCTAAGGTTTGTTATCTTTGGAATCTAAGAGTAAGGATTACCGGGTAAGTCTCTCCTAACACTTAGTTGCTAACGCTAGGTCACCCTAGGATAGATTTAACTCAACAAACACTTAGGATTTCAACATTCTAACAATCTAAGACTAGATCCACCGGACCAAGTAAAATCACGGCTTGTTCTACCTAAACCACGGCCGTGGTTTGACAAGATCCACCCGTGATTTCTAACAGAGGCTACGTTTATGCACACAAGTTATCCAAAGATAAATCTAAGTCCGTCCTATCTTAGCCCTAGCCATAACCATCCTTTCCTTACCCTAGAACCACATCTTTTTAGCCTACAACATTCATAATAGAAATCGAAACAAGCAAACATAAAATCATGACATCCATTTGCAAGATGATGAAGAAAAAGAGATGAACAAGTGAACTTAAATCAAAACCAAGCTGAAATTAGAATTAGAGTAACTCACAATCCTTCCAAAAGAAGGTTCAAACGGTTCATACAACTCTAGAAATAGAATCCGGAATTCTTCAATACAAAAACTATCAAAGTATAGCAATGGTGTGTGTTCTTCTTCTCCTCTTCAATGGAGCTCTTCTTCTTCCTCTTTGACACTTTCCTTCCTAGAAAGACTTCTTGTTTTTAGAATATTTTTGTTAGAGGATAATGGATAATGGAAAGCTGCTCCAAGATGCCTCTCACAGCCCATGAAGGACCACTTTTATAACAAACTTGCATGAGCTGGCCATGAGAGTCGTGGCACAGCTGTCACAAGAATCTGGCAAAATCCACGGGTGATTCCACGGCCGTGGAGTGTCAGAGAACCGTGATTCTGTGCAGAAACTTCGCCTTGGATCATTAAGCTGTGATTTGGTGCATGGCTAGTGTTGGCAAGGTTCCATGAGTCTTTCTTAGCCCTTAATTTGCATCCTAATGCGTCCGAGGATGTGTCATCTTGACGAACGATCCTCAAACGTATCGTTTTAGCTCCTAAATCTCCCAAAATACCTACAAAGCAACGCACAAGTCCGTGTAGACGTCTATCTCGACAAAGTACGTGAGTTGAGTGCAAATGTCGTGAACTAGTGCTAAACCATGCATGAATGAGTGAGAAATCTATCTAAACGATTGCCTAAAACTAAGTCCTAAATCGTGTTATCAATCCATTATGCATCGATGAAGTTGAATGGAGCCCAAAGGAACTACTCTACCACCAAAAAGGAGATGTTGGCGGCGGTCTTTGCCTTGGAGAAATTCAGGCAGTTCTTGTTAGTGTCAAGGTAATTGTTTACACTGACCATGCAATTTTGCGCTATCTAATGACGAAGAAGGAGACCAATCCAAGATTGATTCGATGGGTCCTACTTATAATTGAGTTTGACTTAGAAATTTGGGACAAGAAAGGAGCAGAGAACCTGGTGGCAGGCCACTTGATTAGGCCGGTGAAAGAAGAAGACAAGCCGGGAAATCAAAAGGCAATTATTGGAGTTTTCCCGGACGACACACTTTTCACAACTCTTTGTTGTATCACCGCACCGCGTCCAGTGAGGACCATGACCGAGCAAAGTCACCGCCACGCGGCTGAATGTCATTACGTCCGCGGCACTTGAGGCACCCCCTGCGGCTTGACCTTGCCGCCCCCGCGGAGAACCTTGTAGAAGTATTGTATAAACTCCATTTCTTCAAGCCTTGGTTTGGTGACATTGTTAACTTTCTTGTATTAGGAGAATATCCACCAGACTTCACTAAGGATCATAACGAGTAGGTGAAAGCCGAGGCTAGGCACTACGTTTGGGACGATCCCTACTTGTGGAAGCATTGTAGCGATCAATTAATCCGCCGTTGCATCCCGGACAATGAGGTACAATCCATCTTAAAATTTTGTCATTTCAAAGCATGTGGAGGACATTTGGGGGCTAACAAAACTGCTAGGAAAGTATTGGATGCTGGATTCTTTTGGCCACACATTTTCGAAATGCTTTTTTATTTTGTAAAGTGTGTTATAGGTGTCAATGTATAGGTAACATATCTAGGAGAAATGAAATGCCACAATATTCACTTATTTTTTGGGAAATTTTTATGTTTGGGGAATTGATTTTATGGGGCCTTTTTCTTATTCATTTGGTAATACTTATATTTTGCTTGCGGTGGACTATGTTTCCAAGTGAGTGGAAGCAAAGGCCACCAAAATCGATGATTCTAAAGTGGTGACAAATTTTCTTAAGGATAACATTTTTGCAAGATTTGGGGTTCATAAGGCTCTAATCGGTGATAGGGGGATTCACTTTTGCAACAAGACCATTACCGCCATACTAAAGAAGTATCATGTCAATCAAAGAGTATCCATGGCGTACCATCCCCAAACCAAGGAACAAGCGGAAGTGTCCAATAGGGAGATCAAGACCATCCTAGAGAAGACGGTGACCCCCATAAAGATTGGAGTCTAAGACTCAATGACGCTTTGTGGGCATACTGTACGGCCAACAAGACACCCACTACTATGTCACCGTTTAGGCTTGTAATTTGCAAAGCTTGCCATCTACCCGTGGAGCTGGAACACAAGGATTGGTGGGTGGTGAAGAAGTGCAACATGCACAACGAGATAGGAGAATTTAGGAAGTTTCAATTGCAAGAATTGGAAGAGCTATGCCTCGATGGCTATGACCATGCCACGGCGTACAAGGAGGAAAAAAAGTTTGGCATGATCGGAACATCCTCTGAAAGTATTTTCAACCAGGCAACAAAGTTCTCCTTTTTCAATCTCGACTAAAGCTCTTTGCAGGAAAACTCCGTTCTCGATGGACAAGTCCGTACGTCATTGCCGAGGTGTGTCCCAACGGTATTGTGGATCTATATGATCCACAAACACACAAGGTCTTCAAGGTCAATGGACAAACACTCAAGATGTACCATGAAGGAGTATTCAATGATCTAATTGACGAGATGGCTCTAGAAGAAGCAAACATATAGTGCACAAGGTCTTACGTCGAGTCAACAGCGTAAAACAAATGCATTTCTTGGGAGGCAACCCAATGAAGTAGAAGGTTCTCTCGTCTGGCCGCCCCCACGGAAAGACCAGAAGTCCCTGCCCTGCGGTTTATAAAACAATGACCGCGGCCAACCCAAGTTAACCCGCACCCGCGTCTTGGAGGAGCCAAGTAGAAGGTTCTCTCATTTGGCTGCCCCCGCGGCAAGACCAGAAGTCCCCGCCCCCGCGGTTTATAAAACAACGACTACGGCCAACCCAGGTGAACCTGCACCCGCGGCTTGGAGGAACCGCGCCCGTGACTACATGATGTAGCTAATAAAATTCCATTCTTCTAACCCTAACCCACCCGATTCCCACTCACACATCCCTCACCCATCTCATTTTCACGCACCTCACCACCACCCCCGTGACCGCCCCTTCGCCATGACACGCGACCACCTGCCGCCCCCGCTACATCACCTTACTTTGGCCACCTCCAGCCACAACATCATCACTACAAACTCCATAACTCCTTCCAACCTCAACCTTACCCTCCATTCACACAAATCCTAGCCATCACCAAGCTCCACCGTCAACCACCATCACCATCAGTCGCCACAACCTTTGTTCCACCTCCACCGACGATAATACCAATACACCATTGAGGATCCCTCCACGCAACGTCTCCTGTACCTGTCGCTTGAAGCTTCACAAATTTCCCATATATGTTCTCTCACGGTTAGAAATTCTCGCAACCGTGCCTTTGCATTTCTACCGCACCAGCGCCTAGAATTCGCCGCCCCCACGACATCAACGCTGAAGACCCTGCCCCTGCGACACCAGCTCCTTGTGCCCGCGGATCTCTGACATAATGGTCCATATTTCATCCTTTTTCACCGAATTTTGATAGATTGTTGAAAATTGTTGCTAGTGATAGATAGAGGACGAAAGAGTAAGATGAATTCTTAGGACACTCAGAGGTATGAGATTGTAATACCCCAAATTCTGAGAACTCGGGGAGCTACTGGTTAGCACCTCACAATTGGTCCCGACCTTAGTTTGACAACAATTGAACTTGGATCTTACAACAAGGCACAAAAGTATTTAAATCATTTGAAAACTTTAAACAATATATACATGAAGAATATGTATCAGCCTTACAAAGCAAAGGTACCAAAACGACACATAAGAAGAACAAAAGACATCCCATCCCCAACTAAATAAGTACGTGGACCTGGCTGACCATTCCCTTCGGATCTCTCTACAACTGTTTTAACCTGCAAGTCATCTACAAGCGGTATAAAACCGTTAGCTAACATTCTATGCATAAGTATAAAGGTAAAAGCACAAACACACAACATACACAATCAACATGCAACACTCAATATGGAAACCAAAACGGTCCTAAGAGTACGCACCCCACGCGCCCCCAAATCCAAACCTAATGCGATATCCTGTTCGAAATCTCCGATTCGTCTCCCTTCCTTTCGAATCTCCTCCTACCACCTAAATGAAAGAGCTGAGTACCCTCTCCAATCTAATGGATTGTATGCCCAAAATAGTGAAAATTTTGTGCGGTTTCTGTTCTCCATCGAGTATCCAAGTAAGCAAAAGGCGAGTAAAAATGGCCTGCAACTGGAAGATGAAGGTGAAGAAAATCAAAAAGCTGATGAGCTTCCAAAAAAGGCGAAACATGCCTGGAAAAGGAGGAGAAAGGAAAGAGATAAAGAGGGGGCGAATCAGGGAAGATTTGTGCTTCAGATTAGTTGCTGGTGTCCGGCTCCGATTTGGTTGAGTGGATCTGTCAGTCCGAATCTCAAAATCAGGTTTGAATCTCTTGCCCCTGCACACTTAATCGTGAACCCTAGAAATCGACTTGAATCAGGAGTATCTGATATGCCTTTTTTCTCTGATGACGAAACGAGGTGGGTGTTTGCTAGTCTTGGAACAACACTGAATTTGATAAGGACTGAAGGTGCACAATTATGGTATACTCTGAATTCCGGCGAGGCCAGGTATGCTACCTTCCTCCTTGTGACTGATCATGATACTCTGAGTGTTGATTCTTTGTTTGCTTTGATTCTCTTTGCTGATGACTGTAACCATGAGATTGATCTTGTCTGCTGGCATGAAGCCCTTTTAGAAGGGTATCATGTTGCTTACCTGAACATATTGCTCACTCTGTGGTTTGCTAAACCAGGAGTGGAACTGAGCAAACGCTACTATAAAATGAACTCACATTCCCCAGTAGCAATCCAAACTAAACATATATACATTGCTAAGGTTATAGAGAAGCTAAGTATGAGTGATAGGAACAAATCCTTCAAAGAAAAACTGTGTGAGATCCCAAACAACCCTTCCAATGAAAATCTAGGAAAGTATTCGGTTGCTAATAATGATGCCCAAAACGAAGCTAACGAGAACAACACTGATGAAGTAAGTCCAGGGGAGTGCAAGGTTGAGCATAAGCCTATGATGAACAAACCAAAGAAGGGGAAAGAGATCCTGGATGAAGAGGTCAACCTTGATGAGTACCTTCAAATGCTATCCAAGGTGAATTCCGACTTTACCAAAATCAGGGAATCCTCTCTTATGGGTAGAATTTTTGGTATCCCACTTGAATTTAGCAAGGTACGTACTAAGCTCCTGTCTGAATGGAGAAACATTAAGGGTGAAGTTCAGATTATCCCTAAGCTTAACCATTGGTTTGAAATTAATTTCTCCAACCCCTATGACAAAGCCATGATTTGGGAGAAGAGACCTTTCCACATTTTTGGCCATATTCTCATCCTCCGTCCCTGAAAGCCCAACTTTAAAGTGTTTACGGAAAATATATCAGCAGTGGATGTATGGGTTAGGATCCCTATGATCCCTCCCGAATACATTAATAAGGAAGCCATTTGAACTATCATTGAGGTGAACAAAGTTGGTAAATTCATTCGCCTTGACCCCTTCTCTGAAAAGGGTATGGGTGTGAACTATGCCCGTATTTGCATTAATTATGATGTTGAGCTGAGTTACCAGAAAGTAAAAGAAGTTCCGATACCAGATGAGGAGGGAAAGACTAAAATGTTCAAAATTTGTTTTGAAGACTTCTCCAAAGGATGCGGTTTCTGTGCTAAGAAAGATCATGGTTTTGAACAGTGCCCCATGAGAATGATTACTGCTAAGAAAATTAACTACTCTTTCAGGAATGGTAAAAAATGGGAAACTGGCATGAACAAGAAGGGCAAGGAAGAGGAGAAGGATGCTGACTGGACACCAGTGATGAACCACAAGAAGAAAAAAAGAACTCCAGTTGTGGTTAGTGGAGTTAAACCCTATCTCTCGGGGTCCACTAGTATCATTGTTGCCTTCAATGATTTGCCTTTCCAAAGCTCGAAGAGCAGCTCCTTGGGCACTTGTGAGAACAAGGAACCTAAGGTCAATATGAACCCCAATGAGGAAACAACTGAGGGGCAGCCCCCTAAGGATGATAATACTGAGATCTTTGGCAATGTCCTAGTGCAACCCACCTTCTTGGAGCAAGAGAGTGACATTCCCCGGCCTGAGGATGAGCTGTTTGCTTTGAATATGATCAATGATCAGGGAGCTGGAATGATACTAAGTCCGAGTGAAAATGGTGCAATCCTAGCTAATCTACTGCACAAAGTTCCAGCACCAATTGATGATGAAATTATGATCTCTGAGGGCTCTTTCCATTCCTTCCACACAAACAATACTATGCACAGGCAGCTGGAGGAGTTGGAAGTGAAAACTGAGGGGTCTAAGTCAACTTCTAGCAAAAGGAAGGTGAAAGGAGGCACTAGTGACACTGCTATCCCGACACTGAAGGGGGCTAAAAAAACCTAGAATCTGATTCTCTTTTATGATTCTAGATGATAAATAAATGCTATCTTTTGTTAAGGGTTTGTGAGCCTACCCTCATGAAATTGGCCGTAGCTTCTATGACTAAAATAATTGTGTGTGTGAACTGGCTTTCATGCCATAGAACTTCCCCTAGGATATTTGCTATTGTTGTCACTGCTTGTATGACCCTGCTGGGAAAACGTGTTATTGATGTCCACTATGGCATCACTAACTGCTTTGTTTTACCTGTCTATTATCTAAGAAAACCTTATTCTATGCCTTTTGTATTGCTCTTGTTTGGTTGGCGTGTTGCTGTTGCTTTTCCTTGTTGTTGTACAGGAAGGTTCTGCCCAGCTCTCACGCCTGGAACCCGAGGACTAGACACACATACAAGCTTAAACGAATCCAACGGTGTAAATCAGAGGAACACAATCTCATAGCATTTGGCTCGATAAATCCCAGGATGATCGTTATACAGTTGACACTCAGAGAACTCTATGCAAAACATGAAACGTTTGTTACTTGTTTTCCAATGCACTCTAAACTGCATAAAAAATGTGTAAAACACTGTTTGATTTTTGAAACTCTTGTTTCTGCTGTTTTCCACCGATCTTTTCCATGCATACAGCATAATTGTTACGGAAGGTATGAATCGCTTTCCTGTTAAAAAAATCTATGATGAGCTGCATAAGCTAACAAAATGGACTCGAATATCCCAGGCTCAAGGTAAGAAGAATATAAGGATTCTAATCATTGCAATAATGCAGGATGTGCTACTTAGGCTGCACATGGATAATAGGGACCAAAAGGGTTACTACCCCGGCTGTAATAAACTCGATATTAATCTTAATATTGAAGGACCTTTTAGACTACCCGAAGGTACTTTGAGTCCGAAACCTCTAAGAAATCCAAAGACTGAACTGAATTTCCCCCATGGCGTGATCTATTTCAACAAAATTAAAGAAAAAATTGAAACTCCTCAAAAATGCAAATGGTTTCCGACTACCAGATGGAAAAAGACTCACCCGTGTAAAGTTAACTCAAGCTATGATAACCTTCAAAAATTGAGCTTGGCTAATCAAAGAACTCAAATAATTTTGGAGTTAAACATGGGATCTCCACCCAACAACCCAAAAAGTTGTTAAATGAAAGTAGCCTTCTGGAACTGCAGAGGTATAAAAAAGAAGAACTTTTGGACGGACCTTAGCATTACATGCAAAAATGATAAAATTCAAATGATCATGCTAGCTGAACTGAAGACTAGCAATGAACCAGATGAAAAATGCTAGAAAGGAGCAAGATTTGATAACATTTGTTTTGTCCCTGCAAACGGTTTTTCGGGAGGACTATGCCTCCTTTGGAAAAGTTACCAAATGCCATGTGAACAGGTTAAGATAGTTAGTAAGGAAAAAAGGTAAATTACGATTCTACACAAAAATCTAACAAATAACGTAAGCATTCACATTACATTCATTTATGCCCCTCCACATGAGAACCAAAAAGAAACTTTCTGGACTCAATTAAAAAACCACAATAACTCTGGGAATTTGCCTTCCATTGTTATTGGGGACTTTAATGACTTGCTCCAGCTTTTTGATAAAAAGGGAGGGATAGAGCCTACAACGAGTAGAACTAGGAGACTCTATGAACTCACTCAATAGTGTAATCTTGTTGACCTGGCGACAAAGGGAAACAAATTCACTTAGAGGAAACGTAAAGAGGGGATTGATAACACCTTTGAGAAACTAGACAGGGTGATGGCACACCAAGGAATTATACAGGCATACCCGAACATCTTTACATGGAATCACGCCTTCACTACATCGGACCATTGTCGTATTTCATTAAATCTCCATAATTCTGAACAACAAATTAGGAATAAACCTTTTAGATTTGAAATGATGTGGACACAAAGGAAAGACTGTGAGATGCTTGTTAAGCAAACCTGGAGAACTCAATTCCAGGGGACCGATATGTTCAACCTTGCTAAAAAAAAACTAGCTTATTGAAAACTAAACTGAAAAAATGGTGTAAAGCAAGTTTTGGAAATATTAATAGGCAGGTTGGTGAAGTGGAATCTGCCATTGAACAACTACAAAATATGATCGCCTCTAGCTACTCGGTGCAAATTGAAGCTAAATTAAATAGACTGAGCAAAAAAAGAGAATGCCTCATTAGCTATCAACATAAGTACTGGACACAACGAGCAAAATCAAATTATCTTCGGTTTGGGGACAAAAAATACGAAATTTCACCACCGTAAAGCAACGGGAAGGAGAAACCATAAAAACATAGCAACGATCAGCACAAATAGTGGGGTGCTGTTAACTTCTGACGAGGACATTGAAAAAGAATTTGTCCTGGATTATGAAACCAGATTTAAAGCCTCTAGTATTAACCTAGCTGAGCTCCATAAACAACTTGAAGTTCTGAAGAATGAAGTTTCTAAAAGAGAAAATGCTATGCTAGCGAAACCCTTTTCTAATAAAGACATCAAAACGGCAATTTTTGAGATTGGGTGTGAGAAATCCCCCGGTCCGGATGGATTTCCGGCTGGTTTTTTCCATAAGTACTGGCACATTGTTGGCCAGGACGTCACTCGAGCAGTTAAGAGTTTCTATAGAAACGGAAAAATTCTTAAGGAATATAACCATACATTCATTGCCCTTATCCCAAAAGTAGATAATCCATCAACAACATCACACTACAGACCTATCAGTCTATGCTCTACGATCTATAAAGTCATTGCAAAGATTCTAACAAATAGACTTAAGATAATCCTCCCGAAGCTAATCCACCCATACCAAGGGGCTTTCACCAAAAATAGATCTATTCATGATAACATCCTGATTGCCCATGAAATTTTCCATGGATTTAAATCAAAGAAAGGAAACTTGATATGGAAAAAGCATATGACAGGGTGGAATGGCCTTGCGTCCTGGCAATATTAGAAAAACTGGGTTTTTCAGGAAAATTTGTTGGATGGATTAAAGAATGCATTTCGACAGCCTCCTATTCCATTCTAATAAATGACAAACCAACTAAAATCATCTACCCAACAAGAGGCCTTAGACAGGGCGATCCGCTTTCTCCGTTCATCTTTAACCTTGTTGCGGAAGTTTTGGCAAGAAATATCCAAAAAGCTAGCTTTGATGACAAAAAAAAACATTGGCTTCCCAATCACTAGGGCGGGGACTACTATCCCTTTCTTAGCATTTGCTGATGATATCATTATCTTTGTAAAAGGAACTAACCAAGCTTGTGATAAAGTTCTGGATATCCTAGCAAAATACTGCCAAGGGTCCGGACAAAAAGTCAATTACCATAAATCCGCCTTCCAAACACCTGAAAATCTAGATAATCAAACTAAAAGAATGATACAACAAAATATAGGTATTCTGCCGAGCAACTGTCTGGAAAAATATTTGGGCTGCCCAATTATCAATGGAAGGTCTAATAAAACGACATTTCAAGATGTCATTGAGAGCTCGAGGAAACAACTAACGAAATGGAAAGCATCCTCCCTATCACAAGAAGGACGAACGGTACTTATCAAAGACAATCTAAACGCAAAACCAAACTATATTATGCAAAGTTTCATGCTCCCCTCATCGATACATAAGGAACTAGATCAAATCAATAGGCAATTTTTCTGGAATAAAGGACCAAACTATCATCCGCTTATAAGTTGGGACAAGATCTGCAAGCCAAACTATCATCCGCTTATAAGTTGGGATAAGAAAAGCGGAAGATATGAATAAAGCAGTGCAAATGAAACTACTATGGAAAATTATGGCAGAACCAGATAACATTTGGGTAAAAATTATTGAGGAAAAGTACCTGAAAGGGAATCAGTTATGGAAATACAAATTAGGTAACAACACGTCCTGGCAATGGAAGAGACTGATGAGCCTACGACCAGAATTCAATCAAGGAATCAGATGGAATGTCGGAGATGGGGAAACAATTAGAATTTGGAAGGATCGATGGATCGATGAACGTCCTTTAGAACAACTAGTTCCTAATAAGGAAACAATAACCAATATTGAGGACACAGTGAGTACCCTTATTACGAATAAAAAGTGGGATCACGCGAAAATAGAATATTTGAAAAACTATTTGAATAGCCAAAATATTATCAATAAAATATTATCCCACCCGTTTCCAACAAGTGATATCAAAGATAGACTATATTGGGCCCCTAGTAAGGATGGTTGGTTTCGTATAAAGGATGCTATCTCCTTCATGTATGACAAACACAACACCAATATAGGACAGAAAGACATCTCATGGATTTGGAGCATTGACATAATGCCCAAAGTCCAAAACTTTACCTAGAAACTAGCAATAGATGGCCTGCCTACCAAGGAAAACCTTGAAAAACAAAAGATACCTACTCCGATGCCCTGCGTCCTTTGCCAACATCCGTATGAGAGTGCAAAGCATATTTTCTTCAGTTGCCCGTATACCATGGACAACATAGCTAATGATGAAGTTAGGAAATTCCTATAAAGTATAGACATGACTAATGTAAAGCTAAGGGATATGATGTCACTTGTTAGAACTAAACTTGCAGAATCCTCAATCACCGCTCTTCTTGTCACATGGTGGAACGTGTGGTTCATGAGGAACAGGATCATTTTTAACAACGAAAAAATTAGGAACATCACACACACCGTTGAATCTCAACTAAAGTACTGGGATAAATCGAAAGAAAAGAAAGAAATTACAAAAATTAATAAAAGGAAAACAAGGAACATTAAATGGTCCGCGCCTCTTCCAGGAGTTGCCAAACTCAATTTTGACGAATCTAAACGCAATGATGGCCAAAGTAGCTTTGTATATTTATTAAGAGACCATAATGCCTCAGTTATTGCACTAGACAACGGAAGATGTGAGGAAGTTTCTATCCTCCAAACTGAAGCATATGCGCTGAAAATGGGCCTAATTAAAGCCAGACAACTTGGTCTAAGCAAAGTTGATATTGAAGGGGGCAACCTTACAATTATTAATTCAGTGAAAAAAATTTGGATGCCACCATGGGAACTGGACATTACCATTTCCGATATTTCCATCTTACTCTCTGGTTTCAAACAGGTTCCAGTTAACCACATTTTCAGGGAGATTAATAGTGCAGCAGACAAGCTTGCAGCGCTTGGGCACGATGGTCAAGATGTGATTTCCCAGGAGCAGGACAGGACGACGACTTGCCCGAGGGTCCCGACTCCGCTCGATGTTATCATCCGAAAGGATGCCTTAGGATGGTCTACTACTAGACGCTGACCATTCCTAATCCCTTACCTAATTTACTCAAAGAAAAAACATGCAACACTCAATCCTTTTATTATCTTTAATTAGGTGATAGGTTATTACTAATGATACTTATTTTGTGACACGAGGGATTCCCAAACCTCGCCCCTGTCCCCGTTTACCAACGCGGAATGGTACTAATGCATTTGACCGTCTACCGGACTGGGCTGGTCGCAGAGAACCTCCTAGACTCTCGCAAGAGCTAGGCAGATGATATCACGACCCGTTATCATACACTTGGGTCAATTACACAATATACTAAAGTCGGCCTATTCCGGTTTTGTTATTTATCTTAACTAGCAAACACCACTAATACACATCACACACATGCAAGAAGCCAGCTAAGTAAGTCCGTGGACTTACCAGAATCAAATCTCGAATCTCTTAATCATCACTCATCGGTAACTGTAGGAATTCAGTAGCCTGTCAAAGGAGGCAAGTGTGTCAGGACACTTTCTAGGTAATTAGAAGTCTAAGACTTCTAAGATAGTAGGTCTTAATAGAACGGAATTGATTACAATATTAATTTATGGTAAAATGACTATTTTACCCTTGGTCCCGAAACTTCTAAAAATTTCATAATTTTTGTTTAAACTCTTATTTGAGACTAACTAACCATATTCTACTCCCTAGGATGATTTTAGGTAACAACTAGAAAAACTACCCATTTTCTATTTCCCGAAAAGTCACTAAAGTCCAACTACAACTTCAAATATAAAATTCGAATAATCCTATAAAAATTCCGAAATAATTCCCTAGATCATCTATGATATCCCATCTACACATAGGAGAAAGAATTTCTTAAAACTATTCACCCTTCACTTCTACAAAAATTTCCAAAGTTGGTTACAACACTTGAAGTTTCCTATACTTAGCCTGAGTACACTTTGAAAAATCATAACTCCTAAACCACTCGCTGGATTTATCCCAAATTTTGATATGTTCTGCTATAATATGTCAACTATATTATATCCAAAATTCAAGTCCAATAAAGATCAAAAGCATATTCAAAACTATCTCCCAAAACCGAATTTCAGCACAACAGAAAAACTGCTTACAACTCAATCTTTGAAAAATCATAAATCCCAAACCACTCGTTGGATTCCTCTCAAATTTTAATATGTTCTACAACATTATGTCAACCATATCATATCCAAAATTCAAGACCAACGGAGTTCAAGAGCTTATTCAAAACCATCTCACAAAACAGCGTCCCATGCTGTTTTTCTCAATTCAGCACATTTATAAAAGTTGTATGAGGAGTCAACATTGAAACCCCATATCTCTCAAACCATAACATGTATTCCTCTGAAATTTTAGTATGATTTACTATTTATTACCATCTGTAACATTTCAGAAAACTAGCCAAAAAGGAAGAGTCTAGCTTACCCAAATTGGACCCGAAGTTGACTGCTCGTCAATGTTGGAAAGCTGGAAAAGAAGTAACAGCTCCTTGAAATTGTTCCTTTGGCTGCAAAGTATGGGTTCTAGGATGGCTTAGCAGCAATTAATCATATATATAAATGGAGGGAAGGGAAGGCATGGTCATACTCACTATAAATCTCGACAAGGAGGGAGTTGCACGGTTGCTGTCGCTTGGGAGAGGGAAGTCACGTTCAGATCTTTGCAGGAGGTGTACCAGCGGACGCACCCATGGCCAGGAAGGACAACGCCCCTTCGGATCTGGTCTTTGCTCTCGTCCTGTACGTGCAGAAGGCGAGAGGAGGTCCAGTCAAGGTAGGCGGCTGCTGTTGCGAGTCCTCGAGCACACATGGAGGAGGCTTGCTACTGCTTGTCGACAGTTGCAAGGAAGGGCGAGGTCGTGACGCTGTGAGGGAGAGACGAGATTGAGAGCTGTGTGTCATCCTGATGGTTGGTGCTGGAACTGCTCGCAGAAATGATCCAGAGCGTGTGAAACGTAGAAGAGGTTCTAGGGTTAGAGCGTGAGAGAGAAGGGAGAGATTATAGGGTTTACGTAAAAACAAGGGGGAAGGGAGGCGGCTGAACATAAAACACATGGGCTGGCTCTTTCATCCTTGTATTGGGCCCGGATGGTATGCTTAATGGGTTCGGATGGCCTATCTAAAAGAATTGAACTCTTTTGATGTTTAAGAAAAGGTCGATCGATTCCGTGTATTTTATATGAGTAGAAACCTCATAAAAGCTAACAAAAAATATTGAAGAACTCGGTCTCACATAAAATGACAAATGATGACGGAAAAGTCTAAACCAGTTGAGTGCCGGTTTGTCTCGAAAATAAACAAAAAAAATAAAAATATGGATATTACATCAGTACCCCCTTAAAATAAGTTTCGTCCCGAAACTTGAAATACGCCAATCCTAAGATCGGCCTTCAAGGCACAACAAAGGTACAAATTTAGTGTATCTAATCATTACACTAAAAATCTCGTCGTTTCTTCATCTAAGTACCCCGCACATCAAAGGTTACAATAAAACACACATCACTTACTAAGCATTCAAGGACGGAATAAACACGTAGTCAAACAATATCACACAAATACAGGGCTAAGCCCTAACTCGCCGTCCTTGAGGTTACAACCATCTTGGCATAGATCCCTAAAAGGTTACGTTTTATAATATTTGTTACGCTAAAAAGGTAGCACAAAAAGCTTTAAATTTATAACTCGAACTAAATCCTAAACTACCTAGCGAAACCCGCAGTGTACGGGTCGTTTTATAGAAAGGAAAGTATTCCGAGGTCGAACACAAGGACTGAGGTGAAACTAAGTCATTCAATGATCGAAAATAGTGTGAATCTAGACTAAGATAAAATGAGGAATAAAGAAAATGGAAAACACAATGTTTTTGGAGGGTTTTGGGTGATCAAACAAAGATCACAAATATGTGAACACAATCAAGCAACACAAACACACACTAACACAAAAGATAGGAGAATGGAAGTAACAAAGCGGATTCTAGAGTTTGGAAGTCCGGTTATGGCATAGACTCAAGCTATCTATTCATTTCTCGGGTTAACTATGATATGTTGGGATTAAGCGTTTCTAGATTGGGATCAATTACCGGGTAGGTCTCATGGTCCACTAGTCCATTCCTAAGGTCTCATCACCGGGTAAGTCTCTAAGAACCTAAGGATAGGAATTCTACACAAACCGGATTGTTACCTAGGGGTCTAACCTATCCTTACCGGGTAAGTCTCGGAAAGGGAAGTCCTAATCAACTATCCTAGCACACTTAGTCCAATGGCGGCTTGTGAGGCTCACCACTACCTAGGGTTTGTCATCTTAGGTATCTAAGATCGAAAATCATCGGGTAGATCTCTTCCCTCACTTAGGTTGATAGCATTAGGTGATCCTAAGCTAAATTAAGCTCAACAAACACTAGGATTTCAACAACACAAGTCATCCAAGGGTAAAAATCTAGGTTCATCCTATCATGCTTCTAGCCATAACCTTTCTTTCCTTACCCTAGAATCGCAATCTATCTAGCCAACAACATTCATTTCAAGATCAATCTCCACAAATAAAGCATGCTTGCAAGTCATGGTCAAATGATGAAGAACAATCCAAAGAAAAGACATTAAAAGCATAGAATAGAAATTACCAAATCCTTACAAGGCTCCAAGAGCTAATCCAACTTGACAAAAATCGAAGCTTCACTCGAATCCAATCTAATCTCACTCTAAAATGAGAATCTACACTAATCTCTTCCAAGAACACCCCTAATGGGTGCTTGGAAGAGAGGCAACAATGGAGAAGTGTTTTCGGGAAGAAAGGTAGGTCAAAAGAGAGGAGAAGGATCCCCAATTACAGCCTGAAAAATCCTTTAAATACCCACTAAGATGCAAGAGCAATGGAAGAGATCGTGGCCAGCTGTCAATGTGGTCCTGGCAAGAATCACGGTCATAATCACGGCCGTGGAAAGGGCTTAGACCGTGGTTTTGTCCAGAAGCCTCTCCTAGGCTCGTTAAGCCATGATTCGTTGCATGGCTTGTGTTGGCAAGGTTCCATGAGTCTTCCTTAGCCCTTATCTTGTATTCCAATGAGTCCGGAAGTGTGTCATCTCGAGGAATGATCCTCGGATGTATCGATTAGGCTCTTAAATCTCCCAAAATACCTACAAAGCAAGCAAAAGTCCGAGTAGACGTCTATCTCGACAAAATACGTGATTTGAGTGCAAACGCCGTGAACTAATGCTAAACCATGCATGAATGAGCGGAAAATCTATCTAAATGAGTGTCTAAATCTAGATCATAAATCGTGTTATCAAAATACCCCATACTTAAGGTTTGCTCGTCCCCGAGCAAATTCCCAACTATAGACTAAGAGATGACATGATTTATGTATGCAGAAAAATGGCAAAAATCTTTTTGGAGTTGTGCTTCTAATATTGGATCACCTTCATAGTCATGTTTCATGGCAATGGACAAGCAATTATGTATCAAATAAATGAAAGCATGGAAAGACAATTACACTTAACTTGATAGCATGCAATGAAATGTAAAGATGAAGAAGTCAAGATGATCATGAGTATATCCAATCTAAATCACTTAGTCTTACACACATGCAAGTAGGTCAAAAGGACTTGTAAAATAGAAGGTCAAGAAACGTTGTGATTAGGTGGGAATTTTCTAGGCTATGTGATGCTAATCCGGGAAAGGAACTAAACAACCACAATTTCACATTTCTTATCAACTTCCCTCAAGTGTATATTTTTCTTCATTTTCTTTTCTTTCTTTTCTTTTATTTTTGAGACAATGGCATTGGTGTACAAAAGCCGAAACCTTGGTGATTAGCCATCCTCGGGCTTTTTCTATTTTTCGAGGTGCATCCACACCGGGCACACATACCAAAGCTCGTTAGGACTATCGGTTTATTTGACTTAGGCAAGGCACCAACACCCGATTATGTGAAGTGTACCGAGTTACTTGTCATTTAAACCGATGTCCCCAAACCTATATTGTTGGCTACACTTTCACAACAATGTCAGCACTTCATTCATGACATTCCTTTCATCAACAACTTCACCCCACACTTGCTTTTCACACACATCAACACACTAACATGCTCCTATTCCCGGATGAGTCAAAAGAGGTCAAATTTATCTCAATTGAGGTGCTCAAGCAACATGATCAAGATGAGAAGTAGAGGAAGATGAATTGCCTTAATCACTCCTAATTGATGTGCAAGAACTATCATGTAATTTCGACTTTCAATCCTCAATTAAATCAAGGCAAGCATCATAATCACAAGTCATTCATGGAATTCAAGATAAGTATTTCAAGTCCACATATGCATCATCAATTAAACACACAAGGCCATCCATAGCCAATCCACAAGACAAGGTTCATCATTAGGGTCATATCCAAGCCTAGAAAGCACAAAAATTTTTAAATTTTCTGATTATTTTGGAATTTTCGAAATATGTATGTACAATGCAAGATATAATAAAACATGTGACTAAAAAGAAACTACACTAGATGCTAGTCATGCAAAAGATCATGCAAACCCCATCCCATACTTAGAAACACATTGTCCCTAATGTTGTATTCAAGTAAAGAGAGTGAAAGAAGGTTCTCACAATGTAAAATGGGTTGCTTCGGTTTTTGGGATGAACTCGTGTGGAATGGTGGTGATGGATGATCGATCAAGCATGGTAGAGAGCTCTTCATAATCATTCCGGCGTCGAGACCCGCGCCAAGGTATATGCGAGATGGGAGCTCTTCCATCTAACAAGACACCTCAAGCCGTCCAAGCCTCACGCCCATGGTTTGCTTGAGGAGTCCAAGCAACCATCTCTTGCCGGAATCCATGATGACAAGCAAGGGCCACTTGATGCCCAAATAAGCTTTAAGTTCTCTCTTCACCGGTGAGTAGTAGACTCCTTCATCACCGCTTCCTTGATGATAGTATAGAGTGGCAACCATAGGCGTCACCCCATACTTAGGCAATTTGTACTCCGTGGTCACACCGGTGAAATGCTTGTCATCCTCACCCTCTATGATCCGAGGAAAGCCGATTCTTGGGAAGAATCCTTCATTGAAGTACTTCATAACCATCATGGATCCATCATGCTTGCTTTCTTCATTCAATGATGGAGAATCCTTAGGAAAGGGGCTCCAATCTTCGTGTGTACTCCGAGCAAGCAAGAAAGGGTCGGAGGGGGCTGAAATTAGCTTAAGATTCACCAGGACAGCACCTTCCACGGGCGTGGTTTGTCCTCCACGGCCGTGGTTCACTCTGTTGCATCCGTTCCAAGTGAGCTCTTCTTGTATGGTTCCGGGGTTGATGGCAAGCAAGTCCGGGGATGAGAATACTTCACTGCACTCCTGTAAAGGTGAAGGAGATGGAGGTGAATCTTGAAGGGTGGTAGGATCTCCTAGCATAAGAGCATTCCTAATCTCCTCAATCTCCCTCCTCATTTGCTCTTCTCTCTCGGTATTCAATCTCCTTTCTTCCTTCAGGGCCAAATCCCTTAGCGACAATTGCTCCCGAGCTTCATTCAACTCTTCCTCAAGGCTTC
Source organism: Fagopyrum esculentum (assembly GCA_033239045.1). Taxonomy (NCBI): domain Eukaryota; kingdom Viridiplantae; phylum Streptophyta; class Magnoliopsida; order Caryophyllales; family Polygonaceae; genus Fagopyrum; species Fagopyrum esculentum. Next base: position 71,288,410 of record BSUD01000008.1, read on the forward strand.
TATTGGTTATGGTTGAATCGGGCAATTCTTGGATCTCCTCATAGTGAACCTCCTCTTGATGACATACTTCCGCTTCAAGCTCCATGTGGGACCTAGAAATGGAAGCAAGGTTGCTTTCTAGATCATCCATCTTCCTCAACATTTCCTCTAGCATTGATTCCAATCGATCTTCATGAAGTTGATGGTGAGGTTCCTCATGAGGTAATGTAATCATGTGAGCTTGATCATGGGACTCATGATAGACATTGAACTCCTCCCAATACTCAAACTCATCATGGAGAGGTCCTAAATCTTGGCCTTCCATCCACTCCTCATACTCCATGTTGTCAAGGTCGTCTTGGAGGTACAATCCGTCCATGGCAAACATGAAAAGGCAAAGACAAAAACAACACAAGATCAAAAGTAACAAGAAAGATAAACACTAAAAACAATCAAAGGCAAATGACTTAATCTTAACCTAGTCCCCGGCAACGGCGCCAAAAACTTGTTACGCTAAAAAGGTAGCACAAAAAGCTTTAAATTTATAACTCGAACTAAATCCTAAACTACCTAGCGAAACCCGCAGTGTACGGGTCGTTTTGTAGAAAGGAAAGTATTCCTAGGTCGAACACAAGGACTGAGGTGAAACTAAGTCATTCAATGATCGAAAATAGTGTGAATCTAGACTAAGATAAAATGAGGAATAAAGAAAATGGAAAACACAATGTTTTTGGAGGGTTTTGGGTGATCAAACAAAGATCACAAATATGTGAACACAATCAAGCAACACAAACACACACTAACACAAAAGATAGGAGAATGGAAGTAACAAAGCGGATTCTAGAGTTTGGAAGTCCGGTTATGGCATAGACTCAAGCTATCTATTCATTTCTCGGGTTAACTATGATATGTTGGGATTAAGCGTTTCTAGATTGGGATCAATTACCGGGTAGGTCTCATGGTCCACTAGTCCATTCCTAAGGTCTCATCACCGGGTAAGTCTCTAAGAACCTAAGGATAGGAATTCTACACAAACCGGATTGTTACCTAGGGGTCTAACCTATCCTTACCGGGTAAGTCTCGGAAAGGGAAGTCCTAATCAACTATCCTAGCACACTTAGTCCAATGGCGGCTTGTGAGGCTCACCACTACCTAGGGTTTGTCATCTTAGGTATCTAAGATCGAAAATCATCGGGTAGATCTCTTCCCTCACTTAGGTTGATAGCATTAGGTGATCCTAAGCTAAATTAAGCTCAACAAACACTAGGATTTCAACAACACAAGTCATCCAAGGGTAAAAATCTAGGTTCATCCTATCATGCTTCTAGCCATAACCTTTCTTTCCTTACCCTAGAATCGCAATCTATCTAGCCAACAATATTCATTTCAAGATCAATCTCCACAAATAAAGCATGCTTGCAAGTCATGGTCAAATGATGAAGAACAATCCAAAGAAAAGACATTAAAAGCATAGAATAGAAATTACCAAATCCTTACAAGGCTCCAAGAGCTAATCCAACTTGACAACAATCGAAGCTTCACTCGAATCCAATCTAATCTCACTCTAAAACGAGAATCTACACTAATCTCTTCCAAGAACACCCCTAATGGGTGCTTGGAAGAGAGGCAACAATGGAGAAGTGTTTTGGGGAAGAAAGGTAGGTCAAAAGAGAGGAGAAGGATCCCCAATTACAGCCTGCAAAATCCTTTAAATACCCACTAAGATGCAAGAGCAATGGAAGAGATCGTGGCCAGCTGTCAATGTGGTCCTGGCAAGAATCACGGTCATAATCACGGCCGTGGAAAGGGCTTAGACCGTGGTTTTGTCCAGAAGCCTCTCCTAGGCTCGTTAAGCCATGATTCGGTGCATGGCTTGTGTTGGCAAGGTTCCATGAGTCCTCCTTAGCCCTTATCTTGTATTCCAATGAGTCCGAAAGTGTGTCATCTCGAGGAATGATCCTCGGATGTATCGATTAGGCTCTTAAATCTCCCAAAATACCTACAAAGCAAGCAAAAGTCCGAGTAGACGTCTATCTCGACAAAATACGTGATTTGAGTGCAAACGCCGTGAACTAATGCTAAACCATGCATGAATGAGCGGAAAATCTATCTAAATGAGTGTCTAAATCTAGATCATAAATCGTGTTATCAATATCCACCATACTTAAGGTTTGCTCGTCCCCGAGCAAATTCCCAACTATAGACTAAGAGATGACATGATTTATGTATGCAGAAAAATGGCAAAAATCTTTTTGGAGTTGTGCTTCTAATATTGGATCACCTTCATAGTCATGTTTCATGGCAATGGACAAGCAATTATGTATCAAATAAATGAAAGCATGGAAAGACAATTACACTTAACTTGATAGCATGCAATGAAATGTAAAGATGAAGAAGTCAAGATGATCATGAGTATATCCAATCTAAATCACTTAGTCTTACACACATGCAAGTAGGTCAAAAGGACTTGTAAAATAGAAGGTCAAGAAACGTTGTGATTAGGTGGGAATTTTCTAGGCTATGTGATGCTAATCCGGGAAAGGAACTAAACAACCACAATTTCACATTTCTTATCAACTTCCCTCAAGTGTATATTTTTCTTCATTTTCTTTTCTTTCTTTTCTTTTATTTTTGAGACAATGGCATTGGTGTACAAAAGCCGAAACCTTGGTGATTAGCCATCCTCGGGCTTTTTCTATTTTTCGAGGTGCATCCACACCGGGCACACATACCAAAGCTCGTTAGGACTATCGGTTTATTTGACTTAGGCAAGGCACCAACACCCGATTATGTGAAGTGTACCGAGTTACTTGTCATTTAAACCGATGTCCCCAAACCTATATTGTTGGCTACACTTTCACAACAATGTCAGCACTTCATTCATGACATTCCTTTCATCAACAACTTCACCCCACACTTGCTTTTCACACACATCAACACACTAACATGCTCCTATTCCCGGATGAGTCAAAAGAGGTCAAATTTATCTCAATTGAGGTGCTCAAGCAACATGATCAAGATGAGAAGTAGAGGAAGATGAATTGCCTTAATCACTCCTAATTGATGTGCAAGAACTATCATGTAATTTCGACTTTCAATCCTCAATTAAATCAAGGCAAGCATCATAATCACAAGTCATTCATGGAATTCAAGATAAGTATTTCAAGTCCACATATGCATCATCAATTAAACACACAAGGCCATCCATAGCCAATCCACAAGACAAGGTTCATCATTAGGGTCATATCCAAGCCTAGAAAGCACAAAAATTTTTAAATTTTCTGATTATTTTGGAATTTTCGAAATATGTATGTACAATGCAAGATATAATAAAACATGTGACTAAAAAGAAACTACACTAGATGCTAGTCATGCAAAAGATCATGCAAACCCCATCCCATACTTAGAAACACATTGTCCCTAATGTTGTATTCAAGTAAAGAGAGTGAAAGAAGGTTCTCACAATGTAAAATGGGTTGCTTCGGTTTTTGGGATGAACTCGTGTGGAATGGTGGTGATGGATGATCGATCAAGCATGGTAGAGAGCTCTTCATAATCATTCCGGCGTCGAGACCCGCGCCAAGGTATATGCGAGATGGGAGCTCTTCCATCTAACAAGACACCTCAAGCCGTCCAAGCCTCACGTTCGCTCCACCCATGTTTGAAAACGGAATCATCGTCATCAACTCGCCTTGCAAGGCTTCCTCATTACCTAAAATCTACCACAAACACAAAACACAAAAACACACAAGATCAAAAACAAAGGCAAAAGAGAAAAGGGAAAGAGTTGTACCAACGGGTTGCCTCCCATTAAGCGCTTCTTTTAGGTCATTAGCTTGACCAAACTCCGTGGATATGTTAATCCACCTCGATTACCATGGTTTGCTTGAGGAGTCCAAGCAACCATCTTTTCCCGGAATCCATGATGACAAGAAAGGGCCACTTGATGCCCAAATAAGCTTTAAGTTCTCTCTTCACCAGTGACTAGTAGACTCCTTCATCACCGCTTCCTTGATGATAGTATAGAGTTGCAACCATAGGTGTCACCCCATACTTAGGCAATTTGTACTCCACGGTCACACCGGTGAAGCGCTTGTCATCCTCATCCTCTATGATCCGAGGAGAGCCGATTCTTGGGAAGAATCCTTCATTGAAGTACTTCATAACCATTATGGATCCATCATGCTTGCCTCCATCATTCAATAATGGAGAATCCTTAGGAAAGGGGCTCCAATCTTCGTATGTACTCCGGGCAAGCAAGAAAGGATCGGAAGGAGCTGAAATTAGCTTAGGATTGTCTAGTACAGAAGCATCCACGGGCGTGATTTGTCCTCTACGGCCGTGGTTCTCTCTGTTGCATCCGTTCCAAGTGAGATCTTCATGTATGGTTCCGGGGTTGATGGCAAGGATGTCCGGGGATGAGAATACTTCATTGCACTCCTCTAAAGGTGAAGGAGATGGAGGTGAACCTTGAAGAATGGTAGGATCTCCTAGCATGAGAGCATTCCTAATCTCCTCAATCTCCCTCCTCATTTGTTCTTCTCTCTCGGTATTCAATCTTCTTTCATCCTTCAGGGCCAAATCCCTTAGCCACAATTGCTCTCGAGCTTCATTCAACTCTTCCTCAAGGCTTCTATTGGTTATGGTTGAATCGGGCAATTCTTGGATCTCCTCATAGTGAACCTCCTCTTGATGACATACTTCCGCTTCAAGCTCCATGTGGGAACTAGAAATGGAAGCAAGGTTGCTTTCTAGATCATCCATCTTCCTCAACATTTTCTCTAGCATTGATTCCAATCGATCTTCATGAAGTTGATGGTGAGGTTCCACATAAGGCAATGTAGTCATGTGAGCTTGATCATGGGACTCATGATGGGCATTAAACTCCTCCCAATACTCAAACTCATCATGGAGAGGTCCTAGATCTTGGCTTTCCATCCACTCCTCATACTCCATGTTGTCAAGGTCGTCTTGGAGGTACAATCCGTCCATGGCAAACATGAAAAGGCAAAGACAAAAACAACACAAGATCAAAAGTAACAAGAAAGATAAACACTAAAAGCAATCAAAATCAAATGACTTAATCTAGACCTAGTCCCCGGCAACGGCGCCAAAAACTTGTTACGCTAAGAAAGGTAGCACAAAAAGCTTTAAATTTATAACTCGAACTAAATCCTAAACTACCTAGCGAAACCCGCAGTGTACGGGTCGTTTTATAGAAAGGAAAGTATTCCGAGGTCGAACACAAGGACTGAGGTGAAACTAAGTCATTCAATGATCGAAAATAGTGTGAATCTAGACTAAGATAAAATGAGGAATAAAGAAAATGGAAAACACAATGTTTTTGGAGGGTTTTGGGTGATCAAACAAAGATCACAAATATGTGAACACAATCAAGCAACACAAACACACACTAACACAAAAGATAGGAGAATGGAAGTAACAAAGCGGATTCTAGAGTTTGGAAGTCCGGTTATGGCATAGACTCAAGCTATCTATTCATTTCTCGGGTTAACTATGATATGTTGGGATTAAGCGTTTCTAGATTGGGATCAATTACCGGGTAGGTCTCATGGTCCACTAGTCCATTCCTAAGGTCTCATCACCGGGTAAGTCTCTAAGAACCTAAGGATAGGAATTCTACACAAACCGGATTGTTACCTAGGGGTCTAACCTATCCTTACCGGGTAAGTCTCGGAAAGGGAAGTCCTAATCAACTATCCTAGCACACTTAGTCCAATGGCGGCTTGTGAGGCTCACCACTACCTAGGGTTTGTCATCTTAGGTATCTAAGATCGAAAATCATCGGGTAGATCTCTTCCCTCACTTAGGTTGATAGCATTAGGTGATCCTAAGCTAAATTAAGCTCAACAAACACTAGGATTTCAACAACACAAGTCATCCAAGGGTAAAAATCTAGGTTCATCCTATCATGCTTCTAGCCATAACCTTTCTTTCCTTACCCTAGAATCGCAATCTATCTAGCCAACAACATTCATTTCAAGATCAATCTCCACAAATAAAGCATGCTTGCAAGTCATGGTCAAATGATGAAGAACAATCCAAAGAAAAGACATTAAAAGCATAGAATAGAAATTACCAAATCCTTACAAGGCTCCAAGAGCTAATCCAACTTGACAAAAATCGAAGCTTCACTCGAATCCAATCTAATCTCACTCTAAAATGAGAATCTACACTAATCTCTTCCAAGAACACCCCTAATGGGTGCTTGGAAGAGAGGCAACAATGGAGAAGTGTTTTCGGGAAGAAAGGTAGGTCAAAAGAGAGGAGAAGGATCCCCAATTACAGCCTGAAAAATCCTTTAAATACCCACTAAGATGCAAGAGCAATGGAAGAGATCGTGGCCAGCTGTCAATGCACCAAATCATGGCTTAACGAGCCTCTCCTAGGCTCGTTAAGCCATGATTCGTTGCATGGCTTGTGTTGGCAAGGTTCCATGAGTCTTCCTTAGCCCTTATCTTGTATTCCAATGAGTCCGGAAGTGTGTCATCTCGAGGAATGATCCTCGGATGTATCGATTAGGCTCTTAAATCTCCCAAAATACCTACAAAGCAAGCAAAAGTCCGAGTAGACGTCTATCTCGACAAAATACGTGATTTGAGTGCAAACGCCGTGAACTAATGCTAAACCATGCATGAATGAGCGGAAAATCTATCTAAATGAGTGTCTAAATCTAGATCATAAATCGTGTTATCAAAATACCCCATACTTAAGGTTTGCTCGTCCCCGAGCAAATTCCCAACTATAGACTAAGAGATGACATGATTTATGTATGCAGAAAAATGGCAAAAATCTTTTTGGAGTTGTGCTTCTAATATTGGATCACCTTCATAGTCATGTTTCATGGCAATGGACAAGCAATTATGTATCAAATAAATGAAAGCATGGAAAGACAATTACACTTAACTTGATAGCATGCAATGAAATGTAAAGATGAAGAAGTCAAGATGATCATGAGTATATCCAATCTAAATCACTTAGTCTTACACACATGCAAGTAGGTCAAAAGGACTTGTAAAATAGAAGGTCAAGAAACGTTGTGATTAGGTGGGAATTTTCTAGGCTATGTGATGCTAATCCGGGAAAGGAACTAAACAACCACAATTTCACATTTCTTATCAACTTCCCTCAAGTGTATATTTTTCTTCATTTTCTTTTCTTTCTTTTCTTTTATTTTTGAGACAATGGCATTGGTGTACAAAAGCCGAAACCTTGGTGATTAGCCATCCTCGGGCTTTTTCTATTTTTCGAGGTGCATCCACACCGGGCACACATACCAAAGCTCGTTAGGACTATCGGTTTATTTGACTTAGGCAAGGCACCAACACCCGATTATGTGAAGTGTACCGAGTTACTTGTCATTTAAACCGATGTCCCCAAACCTATATTGTTGGCTACACTTTCACAACAATGTCAGCACTTCATTCATGACATTCCTTTCATCAACAACTTCACCCCACACTTGCTTTTCACACACATCAACACACTAACATGCTCCTATTCCCGGATGAGTCAAAAGAGGTCAAATTTATCTCAATTGAGGTGCTCAAGCAACATGATCAAGATGAGAAGTAGAGGAAGATGAATTGCCTTAATCACTCCTAATTGATGTGCAAGAACTATCATGTAATTTCGACTTTCAATCCTCAATTAAATCAAGGCAAGCATCATAATCACAAGTCATTCATGGAATTCAAGATAAGTATTTCAAGTCCACATATGCATCATCAATTAAACACACAAGGCCATCCATAGCCAATCCACAAGACAAGGTTCATCATTAGGGTCATATCCAAGCCTAGAAAGCACAAAAATTTTTAAATTTTCTGATTATTTTGGAATTTTCGAAATATGTATGTACAATGCAAGATATAATAAAACATGTGACTAAAAAGAAACTACACTAGATGCTAGTCATGCAAAAGATCATGCAAACCCCATCCCATACTTAGAAACACATTGTCCCTAATGTTGTATTCAAGTAAAGAGAGTGAAAGAAGGTTCTCACAATGTAAAATGGGTTGCTTCGGTTTTTGGGATGAACTCGTGTGGAATGGTGGTGATGGATGATCGATCAAGCATGGTAGAGAGCTCTTCATAATCATTCCGGCGTCGAGACCCGCGCCAAGGTATATGCGAGATGGGAGCTCTTCCATCTAACAAGACACCTCAAGCCGTCCAAGCCTCACGTTCGCTCCACCCATGTTTGAAAACGGAATCATCGTCATCAACTCGCCTTGCAAGGCTTCCTCATTACCTAAAATCTACCACAAACACAAAACACAAAAACACACAAGATCAAAAACAAAGGCAAAAGAGAAAAGGGAAAGAGTTGTACCAACGGGTTGCCTCCCATTAAGCGCTTCTTTTAGGTCATTAGCTTGACCAAACTCCGTGGATATGTTAATCCACCTCGAATACCATGGTTTGCTTGAGGAGTCCAAGCAACCATCTCTTGCCGGAATCCATGATGACAAGCAAGGGCCACTTGATGCCCAAATAAGCTTTAAGTTCTCTCTTCACCGGTGAGTAGTAGACTCCTTCATCACCGCTTCCTTGATGATAGTATAGAGTGGCAACCATAGGCGTCACCCCATACTTAGGCAATTTGTACTCCGTGGTCACACCGGTGAAATGCTTGTCATCCTCACCCTCTATGATCCGAGGAAAGCCGATTCTTGGGAAGAATCCTTCATTGAAGTACTTCATAACCATCATGGATCCATCATGCTTGCTTTCTTCATTCAATGATGGAGAATCCTTAGGAAAGGGGCTCCAATCTTCGTGTGTACTCCGAGCAAGCAAGAAAGGGTCGGAGGGGGCTGAAATTAGCTTAAGATTCACCAGGACAGCACCTTCCACGGGCATGGTTTGTCCCCCACGGCCGTGGTTCCCTCTGTAGTCTTCCACGGGCGTGGTTTGTCCTCCACGGCCGTGGTTCACTCTGATGCATCCGTTCCAAGTGAGCTCTTCTTGTATGGTTCCGGGGTTGATGGCAAGCAAGTCCGGGGATGAGAATACTTCACTGCACTCCTGTAAAGGTGAAGGAGATGGAGGTGAATCTTGAAGGGTGGTAGGATCTCCTAGCATAAGAGCATTCCTAATCTCCTCAATCTCCCTCCTCATTTGCTCTTCTCTCTCGGTATTCAATCTCCTTTCTTCCTTCAGGGCCAAATCCCTTAGCGACAATTGCTCCCGAGCTTCATTCAACTCTTCCTCAAGGCTTCTATTGGTTATGGTTGAATCGGGCAATTCTTGGATCTCCTCATAGTGAACCTCCTCTTGATGACATACTTCCGCTTCAAGCTCCATGTGGGACCTAGAAATGGAAGCAAGGTTGCTTTCTAGATCATCCATCTTCCTCAACATTTCCTCTAGCATTGATTCCAATCGATCTTCATGAAGTTGATGGTGAGGTTCCTCATGAGGTAATGTAATCATGTGAGCTTGATCATGGGACTCATGATAGACATTGAACTCCTCCCAATACTCAAACTCATCATGGAGAGGTCCTAAATCTTGGCCTTCCATCCACTCCTCATACTCCATGTTGTCAAGGTCGTCTTGGAGGTACAATCCGTCCATGGCAAACATGAAAAGGCAAAGACAAAAACAACACAAGATCAAAAGTAACAAGAAAGATAAACACTAAAAACAATCAAAGGCAAATGACTTAATCTTAACCTAGTCCCCGGCAACGGCGCCAAAAACTTGTTACGCTAAAAAGGTAGCACAAAAAGCTTTAAATTTATAACTCGAACTAAATCCTAAACTACCTAGCGAAACCCGCAGTGTACGGGTCGTTTTGTAGAAAGGAAAGTATTCCTAGGTCGAACACAAGGACTGAGGTGAAACTAAGTCATTCAATGATCGAAAATAGTGTGAATCTAGACTAAGATAAAATGAGGAATAAAGAAAATGGAAAACACAATGTTTTTGGAGGGTTTTGGGTGATCAAACAAAGATCACAAATATGTGAACACAATCAAGCAACACAAACACACACTAACACAAAAGATAGGAGAATGGAAGTAACAAAGCGGATTCTAGAGTTTGGAAGTCCGGTTATGGCATAGACTCAAGCTATCTATTCATTTCTCGGGTTAACTATGATATGTTGGGATTAAGCGTTTCTAGATTGGGATCAATTACCGGGTAGGTCTCATGGTCCACTAGTCCATTCCTAAGGTCTCATCACCGGGTAAGTCTCTAAGAACCTAAGGATAGGAATTCTACACAAACCGGATTGTTACCTAGGGGTCTAACCTATCCTTACCGGGTAAGTCTCGGAAAGGGAAGTCCTAATCAACTATCCTAGCACACTTAGTCCAATGGCGGCTTGTGAGGCTCACCACTACCTAGGGTTTGTCATCTTAGGTATCTAAGATCGAAAATCATCGGGTAGATCTCTTCCCTCACTTAGGTTGATAGCATTAGGTGATCCTAAGCTAAATTAAGCTCAACAAACACTAGGATTTCAACAACACAAGTCATCCAAGGGTAAAAATCTAGGTTCATCCTATCATGCTTCTAGCCATAACCTTTCTTTCCTTACCCTAGAATCGCAATCTATCTAGCCAACAATATTCATTTCAAGATCAATCTCCACAAATAAAGCATGCTTGCAAGTCATGGTCAAATGATGAAGAACAATCCAAAGAAAAGACATTAAAAGCATAGAATAGAAATTACCAAATCCTTACAAGGCTCCAAGAGCTAATCCAACTTGACAACAATCGAAGCTTCACTCGAATCCAATCTAATCTCACTCTAAAACGAGAATCTACACTAATCTCTTCCAAGAACACCCCTAATGGGTGCTTGGAAGAGAGGCAACAATGGAGAAGTGTTTTGGGGAAGAAAGGTAGGTCAAAAGAGAGGAGAAGGATCCCCAATTACAGCCTGCAAAATCCTTTAAATACCCACTAAGATGCAAGAGCAATGGAAGAGATCGTGGCCAGCTGTCAATGTGGTCCTGGCAAGAATCACGGTCATAATCACGGCCGTGGAAAGGGCTTAGACCGTGGTTTTGTCCAGAAGCCTCTCCTAGGCTCGTTAAGCCATGATTCGGTGCATGGCTTGTGTTGGCAAGGTTCCATGAGTCCTCCTTAGCCCTTATCTTGTATTCCAATGAGTCCGAAAGTGTGTCATCTCGAGGAATGATCCTCGGATGTATCGATTAGGCTCTTAAATCTCCCAAAATACCTACAAAGCAAGCAAAAGTCCGAGTAGACGTCTATCTCGACAAAATACGTGATTTGAGTGCAAACGCCGTGAACTAATGCTAAACCATGCATGAATGAGCGGAAAATCTATCTAAATGAGTGTCTAAATCTAGATCATAAATCGTGTTATCAATATCCACCATATCCTAAATAGCCTGGTTGACTTTTCATAAACCATCGACTCTCAAATGTTTTCATGTACTCAGATCACAAGTGTGTGCTACCCTGTTCTAGAGTGGTTACCGGATATTTCACCGGTATCATCCGGCTCAACAGTCTGATCTTCCAATTTGATGATCAAACTTGTGTGGTTAGGTATCTCTCCAACAAAATCCTTGTAAATGGGTTTACACTTCTAAACCGCTTTAAGGTCTCACATGGTGGTCTTACACAACTCACCTCCAAATTCTTTGATGACCTTACTGAGGGTAATTTATTACAACTCCTTTCCTTCTAGTCTTCTAAAAAGGTTCCGAGTATCCGATCTAGGATATCACCCTTACACATCTCCCGACACTTTACTAAGTGCTTAAGGCTAGTTGTATCACAACTCACTTGGTCTTGTCTCTTAATATGACTCAGTCATATTGTTCCTCCATTAAGGAATCATCATATGCTCACTTTTTGTCTTAAAACTTCTGACGCAAGATCCAAGATCTTAAGTGACATTCAATGTGTCCGTAATGAAAACCCTAGACACTAGGTGATCTCACATCAACATCCTTTGATCGTAACTACTCGATAACTACTAACACACTCTCAGCATTGCTCTCCTATATCCCCACGTTTACTGGACTGAGAATCTTCCTCTGACGCTAAACGAAACTCGGCTCCATTCCGATACAAAATTCCACGTACTCTGCTCCGAGATTATGCTTCCTTTAAGTACGGTTACTGGGTTGCCAATATACTCTCGTCGCTTCTCTTTCTTATGTATCTTCGACTCAGGATGGTAGTTACTCACTTTGAGCTTTCTAGTGCAGGCCATGCACAATACTTTTATTACATCATTAATTATTTACTAATCCATCCTTAAAACTCACTCTAGAGTATTCCATTTGTATAGAATTCCACACTACTTGTTTGGCAACATGTAACAAAGCCATCACTCTTCACTCGGATCTATCATAGGGTACCAGTCTCCTTCTATTACCTCTACATGCTCATAAGTTTCCGTACGACATTTCTAGTCACTTCACATGGCCTATCTCATGTTCCTTCCAACTAGAATGCATTTCACCAACTATCACCATCTTAAACTCGACACGACATCCATCAGTACCATTGAGCTTCTTGCTCTGTGGGTTAAGACCCACCACGCTTCCGCTGCGCTACTCTGATTATTTTGTTGTCACCCCTTAATCATAAGGACGTGTTCTGTGAGTCCAAAATGATTAACCGGATGAAGTACCAAGTACTTTCCTTACTTGTTTTACTGAAATAAAATCATTATTGGAAAGCAACCATCTTCCGTTTACTTCCTTAATTCTTTTAGCACGGATCCAAACTTCCAGACTCGACCGGAGTTTGAAGTTAACCAACCAAGAAGTAACCTCTAACACGATTCTCTCTATACCTTTAGTTGTCTAAGAAGATTTTCGTTGCCTACTTGAGGAATTTCTCCAAAGCATCGGTATAGTTAATTCAAATAATCTTCGCTCGTAGATATCTCTTCTTAAATGTACATAACTCGTCAATACCAAATAACCCTTGCACGTCGTCGGTTGACGTCGGTCAGTCAATAGTTGACTTATCTCAATTTCCGGGACTTACTTTTCTCATACCTCCTTTTCCGTTGAATTTCGTGGTGAGCACTACTCACTCGAGTTCGTCCATTTGTACTTTTTTAGCTCGTTCTACATTACAAATTTCCAATTCCTCTGTGAGCTAACTCCATTTCTCGAGTCTAACTGTGTCGTCCATCTGACATCAATGGTCCTTTCTAGGTCTTCCACTATAGCTTGTAAACACGTCTACACGACTCTCATGACCTTAACTTCCATCCACTTGTGGTTTATCTTGTATGGAATGCTGCCACACTCTGTTTGGATTGACATAGAACCTTATCAAATTCATATACTTCTTACTCCTCTAGTTCTTCTTTTACAATCCCTCTATATTAGCTGTGATATGTACCCTTTTTCCTAGCCAGTAGGTAGTAAATCACTCACACAATTCCCTTGGTCTCAAATAACATAAGGGGGTCATCCCTGGCCGTCTAGTCTTTCCTATCAAGTTCTTAGTTAGAGTTACTGGCTCGAATTCACTCCATGTTACTATGAAGGGCATTAGCACGTGTACCGATTTAACTTTTACATTTGTCGTCGTGGATCTCTTGAAGGGTCCTCTTGATGTCTATAAAAATTCTTTCATAAGTCTAAGGTTATCCTCCTTATCTGTCACTCAGTCAACTAGTCCCTCATAGGTGTAATTTATCAGTTGTTACTAACTAATATAAAGTTGATCTTCTACAAGATCATAGCTCTACATTTCTTCTATTTTCTTCGTTGTGGATATACTGAGTAAAAGTTATCCACTAGGTTGTTCATTTATACACCTTTAGCTTCTTCAACCATCAACACTTTTCTTCCGCTCTGTAAGATCACTTTACCCGAGTCTAGTTGTATTACCCATATGCCATCTACGGCTTATCAAATCTTCTCTGATAGCTTGTAGACGCCCTTTTCGAGAATCCTTTAACCTAGATTTTCCATCCACTGGCGTCTTGTATGAATCGTTGGTGTCGGTAACTTAAGTCCCGTGTCGAGTGAGAGATCGTGGTGGGCACTTGAGTCTACCCAGGTCATTCTCACTCACTCTTTTATTTTCGCTAGTATTATATTGTAACATTTCCTTTATGGCTTCCCTTGTCTCAGTTACAGACTTCCATTCCCTTTAATACTTGTGTTGTGATTTCTTTCAAAATTTTTGTATCCTAGAAGAAGTCCACCATTCTCATTGGTTATGGATTTTAACTTTCGTCTTTAAATTCAATGTAAATGTCTGACCTTGTGCTCCTCCCTTCCTATGGCGGTATCTACCTTGGTTGTAACGTCCTTCATTCCGCGAAATCATGATTGTACTCCTTTCTATCTGGTCCTTGTTCCATTATTATTATCTCTAATCCGCTCTCTTGTCTTCTCTTGTGGGGTTCTTCTAATTCATCTCTCGGCCTCGTATGCCCGACTTCCTTGTACGACCTTCTAACCGAACTGACTCAGTAATTCCTTCCTCATCTAATTGTGCTTGTGGTAATAGTTATCTTCACAACTTTATTTCCTTGCTGACTTGTTCTTTGGATGATTTGTAAGGATCACCAAGCAACCTACCCGAGTATAATACTCAATTCAAGGTCTGATTCCATTGCCTCGTGTTAAAAACTCTTCAAGTTTGCTACCGATTTATCATGAGGCGATAATCGCTTCATGATATCACAACTAAAGGATATAATATATCCTTTAGGATACTAACATACTACACTTATACATATATATATAACATACATTAATACTCATCATAGTAAGTCTATATGCTAACTCATATCGATCTAAGTTGTAGAGATCCACGGAGAGCGATGGTGGTCCAACGTACTACTAGCCCAACAACCCGACTATGCGTGTGTGTAAAAACAGAAATCCGTTTTGAAAATTTTAGACCCCTTTCGGGTTCTAGTTATTTTATACATTTGGTCTTTCAGAAGATTTCAAGTGCCATTGTTGCCAACCCAGAGCTCTGATACCATATTGTAACACCCCAAATTCTGAGAACTCGGGGAGCTACTGGTTAGGACCTCACAATGGGTCCCGACCTTAGTTTGACAACAACTTAACTTGGATCTTACAACAAGGCACAAAAGTATTTAAATCATTTGAAAACTTTAAACAATATATACATGAAGAATATGTATCAGCCTTACAAAGCAAAGGTACCAAAACGACACATAAGAAGAACAAAAGACATCCCGTCCCCAACTAAATAAGTACGTGGACCCGGCTGACCATTCCCTTCGGATCTCTCTACAACTGTTTTAACCTATAAGACATCTACAAGCGGTATAAAACCGTTAGCTAACATTCTATGCATAAGTATAAAGGTAAAAGCACAAACACACAGCATACACAATCAACATGCAACACTCAATCCTTTTTATTATCTTTAATTAGGTGATAGGTTATTACTAATGATACTTATTTTGTGACACGAGGGATTCCCAAACCTCACCCCTGTCCCCGTTTACCAACGCGGAATGGTACTAATGCATTTGACCGTCTACCGGACTGGGCTGGTCGCAGGGAACCTCCTAGACTCTCGCAAGAGCTAGGCAGATGATGTCACGACCCGTTATCATACACTTGGGTCAATTACACAATATACTAAAGTCGGCCTATTCCGGCTTCGTTATTTATCTTAACTAGCAAACACCACTAATACACATCACACACATCCAAGAAGCCAGCTAAGTAAGTCCGTGGACTTACCAGAATCAAATCTCGACTCTCTTAATCACCACTCATTGGTAACTGTAGGAATTCAGTAGCCTGTCAAAGGAGGCAAGTGTGTCAGCACACTTTCTAGGCAATTAGAAGTCTAAGACTTCTAAGATAGTAGGTCTTAATAGAACGGAATTGATTACAGTATTAATTTATGGTAAAATGACTATTTTACCCTTGGTCCCGAAACTTCTAAAAATTTTATAATTTATGTTTAAACTCTTATTTGAGACTAACTAACCATATTCTACTCCCTAGGATGATTTTAGGTAACAACTAGAAAAACTACCCATTTTCTATTTCCCGAAAAGTCACTAAAGTCCAACTACAGCTTCAAATATAAAATTCGAATAATCCTATAAAAATTCGGAAATAATTCCCTAGATCATCCATGATATCCCATCTACTCATAGGAGAAAGAATTTCTTAAAACTGTTTACCCTTCACTTCTACAAAAATTTTCAAAGTTGGTTACAACACTTGAAGTTTCCTATACTTAGCCTAAATCTGAGTACACTTTGAAAAATTATAACTCCTAAACCACTCGCTGGATTTATCCCAAATTTTGATATGTTCTACTATAATATTTCAACTATATCATATCCAAATTTCAAGTCCAACTGAGATCAAAAGCATATTCAAAACTATCTCTCAAAACCGAATTTCAGCACAACAGAAAAACTGCTTGCAACTCAATCTTTGAAAAATCATAAATCCCAAACCACTCGCTAGATTCCTCTCAAATTTTAATATGTTCTACAACAATATGTCAACCATATCATATCCAAAATTCAAGCCCAATGGAGTTCAAGAGCTTATTCAAAACCATCTCACAAAACAGTGTCCCATGCTGTTTTTCTCAATTCAGCACATTTATAAAAACTGTATGAGGAGTCAACTTTGAAACCCCATATCTCTCAAACCATAACATGGATTCCTCTGAAATTTTAGTATGATTTACTATGCAGTACTATCTATAACATATCAGAAAACTAGCCAAAAAGGAAGAGTCTAGCTTACCAAAAATTGGACCCGAAGTTGATTGCTCGTCAATGTTGGAAAGCTGGAAAAGAAGTAACAACTCCTAGAAATTGTTCCTTTGGATGCAAAGTATGGGTTCTAGGATGTCTTAGCAGCAATTAATCATATATATAAATGGAGGGAAGAGAGGGCATGGTCATACTCACTATAAATCTCGACAAGGAGGGAGTTGCACGGTTGCTGTCGCTTGGGAGAGGGAAGTCACGTTCAGATCTTTGCAGGAGGTGTACCAGCGGACGCACCCATGGCCAGGAAGGACAGCGTCCCTTCGGATCTGGTCTTTGTTGTCGTCCTGTACGTGCAGAAGGCGAGAGGAGGTCCAGTCAAGGTAGGCGGCTGCTGTTGCGAGTCCTCGAGCACACATGAAGGAGGCTTGCTGCTGCTTGTCGACAGTTGCAAGGAAGGGCGAGGTCGTGACGCTGTGAGGGAGAGACGAGATTGAGAGCTGTGTGTCATCCTGATGGTTGGTGCTAGAATTGCTCGCAGAAACGATCCAGAGCGTGTGAAACGTAGAAGAGGTTCTAGGGTTAGAGCGTGAGAGAGAAGGGAGAGATTCTAGGGTTTACGTAAAAACAAGGGGGAAGGGAGGCTTCTGAACATAAAACACATGGGCTGGCTCTTTCATCCTTCTATTGGGCCCGGATGGTATGCTTAATGGGCTCGGATGGCCTATCTAAAAGAATTGAACTCTTTTGATGTTTAAGAAAAGGTCGATAGATCCCGTGTATTTTATATGAGTAGAAACCTCATAAAAGCTAACAAAAAATATTGAAGAACTCGGTCTCACATAAAATGACAAATGATGACGGAAAAGTCTAAACCAGTCGAGTGCCGGTTTGTCTCGAAAATAAACAAAAAAATTAAAAATCTGGATATTACAGAGATTGTGAATAACAGAGTTGTGCTTTCAACGAAATTCATGCACATTCCAACTTTGGAGAAGTTGGGAATGTTAGAGTGCATGCAATAGTTTCTCCAGCATGTTTGGCTCATAAACTTTCTAGGCAAGCATGCTGATGCATACCCCAAGCTGGTGAGGCAATTCATTGCAACCTTCCAATGTGAATTAGAAGATCATGTATTTACAAGTTTGACGTTCAAGTTTGAGAATAGACAATATTCAATTGATGTGGGACAATTGAGAGATGTGTTTGGGGTCACTAAGGACCCAATTAAGGATTGAAAGGAAGTTTCTCCTATTAGTGATTTATTTGCATTCTGGTCTACTATAATATGTCTGATTATTATGGAGGTGGTAAGTATAATAATAAGCTCACTCACCCTTACTTGAGGCTCTTGTGCAAGGTGATAATGAGTATATTTTGTGGCCACAAGGAGGACAACAAGGTAGCCCTCAAGGACATTGACTATCTGATATCATGAATTATGACCTTGGTATAGACATTCATATAGGTATCCCTTTCTTTTGCATGCATAGATATGAATCCATAACATTTGAACTCATATTGGAATATTTTGCTAGAATATATGTCTACACGGGTTCATGTTGTAATTGTAGGAAATTTGGTGGATTTTGGACCAAAGAGAACATATGAGGACAAAGCATCAAGGTTGATCACATTGGAGTAAGTGGAGCATAAAAAGGAAGTTATGACATCATCAAAAGGATACAACAAAAGAGCTAAGGAAACACGTTACAAAATAGAAATCCCGACCTAAGTTATAGGAATCTTGTCCGAGATTAATACCGTAGTCATCCGAGATTTAGTGTAAAAACGGCCCAAGGCCCAAGTTCATCACCCAAGATTTTTCTTATGAGGTTAGGATGGCTGCAACATTTAGAGCTCTCTCTCACATTCTACACACCATTAGGCTCTCTTTACAGATTGGAAGGAAGCATTTTGAAACATCAAGATTAACACTTTGGATTGAGAGATTAAAGAGGATTCTTGAAGAGAAAGAGTAGTTTTAGATTTCATTGCATTTGGATACAAGATTGGATCTTTGTTACTGTATTGGTTTGACTTTTGATTATTGAAGACATATTGCTAAGTATTTTCTTACTTTTCTCTTGGTTCTAATGGTTTATGGTTTTCTTGAATTTGTATATCTTTCTTGATTTGAATATGTGTGTTGTTGTCTAAGCCCATACGATTCTAGGGTGATTGGTTGATGGTTGTGGTATAGATGATGATAGACCGAACCATTAAGTTTAGATTGAAACCTGAAAGTTACTTTAACCTTCGAGTTGACAAATCTCGGTTTGTTCTTCGGGAATCTCGGCCGAGATTTTTCCAAGAACAATCCGAGATTTCTTATGTTGATCCGTTTTTGATATATCTCTATGTTTAGATTA
Source organism: Fagopyrum esculentum (assembly GCA_033239045.1). NCBI lineage: Eukaryota > Viridiplantae > Streptophyta > Magnoliopsida > Caryophyllales > Polygonaceae > Fagopyrum > Fagopyrum esculentum. The sequence goes on from BSUD01000008.1 coordinate 71,307,483, forward strand.
TAGATTGCCTAAATCATAGCCTTGTTGAACCTTTCAAGCTTACATCTCAACTTGGGAAGAGAATTACCCAATGATTCCCTTTCTTGGTTAACAAAGATGATGAGTTCTAGGTATAAAGGTTTCAAAATCCTTTATTAGGTTTGAGTGTGCCTTCTTCTTGCCTGAGTGAGTTAACCTGAGACTTACCCGGTAAAGGCTAGTTCTTGACCCTTAGGTATAGTTGTTGGTTTGAGTTTATAGTTTCTTTCCTTAGATCCTCGAGACTTACCCGGTAATAGAAGCTTTGGTTTGGGATAGTAGATAGTGAGATCTCCCCTGTGATATTTCCCTCCTTAGAAACACCTTTTCTCAGCAATCCCATCTTTGTCCAAGTTTTTAGAAGTCTTGAATGGAAAACCACAATTGGATACTTTGATCTGTAGAATCTATATTTGTCCGATTTTCGTATTATTCATATTGATTACTTTTTGTCTTTTTATTTTTGAGAATTAGCATTGATCTATTATGCTATTGATTTTTCACAATTGACTTCACCACAATCCATTAGATCGCGCTTGGAATATTTGATTTTTGCTACAATTGATCCGTACACTACGGGTTCGCATATTGTTCAGACTTTTATTTCAAGTACAAATTTAAGACTATATTTGTTCATTTTTCGCACACGTTTGAGAGCGAACACTATCTTTATGCGTGCATCCCGGATTGTGATATTGTGCCGGATTGGGTTCAGCTCTTCATGACCACTTTGAAGCGGGTTCGGAGAGGCGAGCCTCGGGAAATTGTGAGTCTAGCTTTGATACAAATTGAAGAACCGAATAGGTGAATAATAAGGATATAAATACTCTAGAAGGGTGGTTGAATAGAGTATGGGAACTTTTCGCAATATCGTATATCAAGCTTTGAAAGTGATTTCAAGGCCTTGAAGTCGATTTGTGCGCTTAGAGACAAAACTGGATCTCAAGGCTTTGAAAGGGATTTCAAGGCCTTGACTTCGAAACCTACAGAATACGGTTAGTCACAATTTAAGCGATAGAAAGTGCGGAATATAAAAGATCGACACAACGATATGTTTACGAAGTTCGGCCCTAACAACCTACTCTCTACCTAGGGTTTCCGACCCTAGGATTCTAACTATTTATTATCTGCTTTTTGTGAGTTCTAGATACAACCTAGAAGAACTACCCTTCTTATCTCAATGTAGCCTCAATGCTACGATCTAGTCAACCCTATTCTAGCAATAATAGCCTAGTTACTTCGCAGAGTAACACACTCGATTATAACACTCTCTAGATATGCCAATGGAACTCTAGTATTTATCTCACTCTAAGGATGTAAACGCTTGTAACTAAAGAGGAAGATAAACTTTTGGAATGAAGATGTTTGATTGCTTGAAGACTTGGTTTCTTATCAGTGTAAGCTCGTTGTTTACTTCTTCAATCACCATCTTCATTTATACTCTTCTATGGAGATCTTCTTAGCCATTGCAACGTTCTTTAATATCCATGGAATACGCTGCTTGGTTGAGGTGAAGTATCCGTTGTAAGATCTCCTTTCTTCTAGATCTTCTCTCTTCCACTTCTTCTATTTGACGCTCGTTGAGAATCTTCATCATCATGATCTTCTCTTTGAAAATGCCGTTAAATATCTTTTTCATTTGAAGATCTTTACAGCCATTGAAGATCTTTTCTCAAGATCCGAGATCTTCTTGCTTGGAATCGGTTGGAGATCCTCAGCCGAGATCTTCTTGTTGTAGATGTGCCAAGATCTTCTTCAAGAGAAAACGTTTGAAGATCTTCTTATCTTGATTTGCCGAGATCTTCTCTTATCTTCTTGTTATGCCGAGATCTCCGAATCTTCTCAAATCTTCTAACTCTTTCGGTTTAGATCTTCTTGTTTTGGTTGTTGGGATATGCGTATCTTGAATTGAAGCCCTTAGCCGAATCATTCCTTTGTAATGCTTTATAACATCGACTTTCACCATCGCGATTAGCATGGTGGTGTAAACTTCTTCTACACTCATAGAACATTTCTTGAGGTTCTCCAATCTTTGCCTTACTTCCCTAGCATAATGTGAAGGCACAAATCTTGCTCTCAATAATGCTTTCATTTTCTCCTAAGTGTTAATGTCCGGTGATAGCATGTATTATAGCCTATATTTTGGGACTTGTTTAGACGTTTTTATCTTCAATAATCTGCATGTATGGATGTATATTATGTGATTATATTGTTGTTTCATTTACCTTTACGGGAATCGAGGTCTACACCTAGTTTCGTTGTAATAGTAGGTAAAATGGAACGTTTTGCATCGAAATGGAGCTAAGGGAGCTAAGGAGTCATTGGAGCTACATTCCGGAGCTTAATAAAAGACCCTAGGAAGCATGGAAATGATTAAGAAGATTTACTTTGGACTAGATTCGAGAGATTTCACATTCAGTTGAGATTCACCTCGGTCAGCTACAATGTCACCTCGACCGAGGTGATCTTGAGGAGCGTCCCGACCGAGGCGAATACCCAACCGCCGGCGAGATCCATATTTTTGGATGAGATCTTTTATTTTTGGAAAGAAGATATCTTATATTTTTGGGCTGGATTTATGGAAGGAAGATATGATTTCTGATTGATTTATTTTGAGAGAGAGATATATATTTTACAAGAAATTATCTTTTTAAGATATTTTATCTTTGGAAGATAATTCTCCTATATAAAGGGTTGGATTTTCCACAAGTTCAACCATGCTTGGAGCATCCATCAATTAAGGGATTTTCTGGAACGTTTGAAGGAAGTATTGAAGATTGAAGTTCAAGGAAGGAAGGAGTCATAGTTCGAGTTAGCTTTTGAAGGAATTTGTAAGACTTTCTTAGATTGTCTTTTGGTTTATTGTCTTGCAAATTTGTGATTGAGGAACGCAGTTTGTTTGTTATTTGATTCAGTTATTGAGACCTTTTTCTTAAGGTTTTCTTGTTCGAATATTGATTCCTTTCCCGTTAATTTGATTATTGTTATCATGATGATTGCTGGCTAAGTTTCTTATGCGATTCTAAGGTGATTGGCTAAAAGTTGTGGGAAAGGCGATGATAGAATGATCTTAATCCCAGCAGGACCCTGAAAGCTCGAGTCTTTAACCTTAACCCTTGAACACCTCGCTCAGTCGATGAACATCTCGGCCGGGGTGGAATATGACTGAACGAGGTGAATCTTTCTTGAACCTATTTTGAAGTTAAGTGTTCTAGTTTGCCAAATCCTATCCTTATTACACCTTTCCTGGTTCATTGCAAGCCTAGGATGAGACTTACCCGGTGATTTTCTTTGTTTGTTTGCCTAAGATCATGAGTGTTGGTAATAAAGGTTTATCCTTTATTGGGGTTTGAGTGTGCCTTCATTCCATCTTTGTGAGTTTGCCTGAGACTTACCCGGTAAAGGTTGATTCTATTCCCTTGGGTGGTGTGTTGGTTTGAGATTATAGTTCATTTCCTTAGTACCTTGAGACTTACCCGGTAATAGGAGCTTTGGCTTGGGATAGTGAGTAGTGGGACTTACCCGGTGATCTATTCCCACCTTAGAAACACCTTCCCTTTGCAAACCTCAGCTTTGTCCGCGTTATCCTTTGAGATCTTGAGTCGGAACCACAAATAGATGCTTTAATCCCTAGAATCCGCATTTCCCCTTACGTGACTTTTACGTCATCTTTGATTGCTTTAATTGCTTTTGGTTAATTGTAATATTTGACAACCTGATTCTGTGCTTTGTTTCACCTAAGTCTCTGTGATCGATCCCTGGAATTCTTGATTTTATTAAAATTGACCCGTACAATGCGGGTTCGCATATTTGTTCAAGCATACTTCTTGGGTTATAAATATTAAAGCTTGCACACACCGTTTGGAGCAAACAAGTTTTTTGGCGCCGTTGCTGGGGACTTGGTCTAGACCGAGCCGGTTTCGTTTGTCTTTCAGGGCAATTGCCCTTGTTGTTATTAACCACTCTACTTGAGTGTTTTCGCAGGATCTTTTTAGGTTTATGCGAAGAACCCGTGCTAGAAAGGAAATCGTTCCTTACGATCCCGAACCAGAAAAGACATACAAGCAACGATTAAGAGAAGTTAAGATGGCCAATCAAGACAATCGCGATCTTGAAGCCAAATTGAAGGAGGCGTTGGAACAGCTATGCCTCAAACAAGAAGAACTGCAGCAATAGAGAGAACAGACTCGCGCTAGAATTGAAGAGATGAAGCAGATATGGCCGCTCTAAGGGCCCAGTTTCTGCCTCGACCAAACCAAGATCCTCGACCGAGGCAAGACCCAGTCCATGTTGCCCCAGCCGAGATACATCCACCTCGGATGCCTATCCGAGATGTTCTTTTTGCTGGAGTTCCACAAACCCTAGGACAAAGGATGGACCCTAATCAGCAAGTGAGGCGTCCAGGAGTCAACCTAGGTGATCCAGCTGAGCATGATAACCACCTTCAACCGCAAGTTCTATCTATGATCCGACAATGCCAATTTAGATGTTTAGAGAGAGAGTCTCCGCATCAGCATTTGCAAAACTATGAGATTTTGATGGAGACCTTGACACCTTCAAGGCTGGAAAATAACAACTACAAGTTAAGGCCTTTCTATTTTCCTTTGAAAGACAGGGCTCTTGCTTGGTATCAATCTCTTTCACCCGGAAAGATCAACACTTAGGAAGAGATGACTACGGAGTTTCTAACTAAATTCGTTCCTCCCTCTAAGACCACTGAAATGAGAGGGTAGATCAATGCATTCATCATGAAGAACAAGGAGAGTTTGCCCAAGTCATGGGAGAGATTCAAATATGTTCTATTGGATTGCCCACATCATGGGATTCCAAAGATAGAGTTGCTAGAGATATATTTCAAGCGATTGGTTGGAGCCACTCAATTCAATCTCCAACTACTTTCCACCGACACATTCATGGATATGCCGATAGATGAAGCTTGGGAGTTCATTGAAAAGCAAGCTTTGCATATGGAGAAGTATTCCCATCAAGGAGTAGAGAATGGAGCAAGAAGAGTTAGCTTCCAAGACACTTCATCAAATGGAGCTCAACTCACCTCGCTTAGCAATGATGTGAAGCAATTGAAGGAGCTTTTAGTAGCTCAAACGAAGAAGGAGCAAGATGGAGGATATCCAGGAAGAAGCAACTACCAAGGGTCATGGAACAACAATTACAACAACAATAGAAACTCAAACAGAAATAATTGGAGATCTAATCAACAAAATCCGGGTAACCCTTATTCTCATGCTCAAAATGCTCTTAACCCCCCTTTTCTTCTTCTTCTTCTTCTACTCCATTGAGAAGTCAGGAGCCTGGATCAAGTTCGTCCCAGCCAAAGAAGAAAGATGCAGTGCTGGAGGCAATTTTGATCAAGTTCAATGCTATGGAGACATAAATGACTTCATTTTCGAAGGCTGATAGGTGATGGAATCACTATCATTTAGGGTAGTTTTTAGAGTCTTTTTATTGCATTAGTGTCGGTTTATGCTACTAACTCCTTGGTCCAGAAGAAGAAGATCAAAAGAAGCTAAGGAAGGAGTTATAAGCACTTAGGAGTAAAGATCGATCAAGAAGCAAAGTTTCTGTTGCTCCACCGCCCCCGCGGGCCCTTGCAGCCGCGCCAGCGGGTGACACTTCCCACTGAAGTGCTCCCAGCACCTTCACCAGCGCCGGACAAGATGCAGATCACCGCCCCTGCGCCACCCATCGGCGCCCCTGCGGTGACTTTCCCGGACAAGACGAAGACCAGCTCCCCTGCGCCTCCCACTACGCCCTGCCTGCGCCTCGCCTTGGGAGCTAGAAGGCGAAGAGTCTGTGTCACCGCCTATGTGTTGGCCTTAAGGTGCCCCTGCGCCTTGACATCAAAAACGTCAAGAAGGCGAAAGGTCAGACGTTGAAGAGCATTAAAGATCCGCCCCAACGGAGTTGTGTAGCCGCCCTAGCGATTATGAAGAAGATCAACCGATTCTGCCTAAACCGCCCCTGCGGGTCCTGAAGGCCGCCCCTGCGGTGTAACGCCAGAAGCTTTACTCCGGCTATTTATACCACCTTTATGGCATTAAAGGTGGCTGTTTTAGGCCGGCTATTTACTCCTAATTTAGTGTCTTTTGTAGTATAAATAGTCCATGGCTGATTGCTAGAATTATCCATGCTTTTCCTCACAAAATCCATTTTAGACTTGAGTTTTTCCATTGTAATGAGTTGCTAACTCCCTTACTACATTGGGTTGGTTTGAAGCTTCTTTGTTACTTTGGTTGTAAGTTCTTTTAATATAAGTTTTTATTCAGTAATGCTTTATGTTTCCTTGATCTCCATTGTTTAATTGCATGTTAACTATTACTTGAGATTGATCACCTTATGTTCTAAACTGCATGTAAACAACTAGGATTAATAGGTTCCTGGTTCGGGTCTTTAATCTAGTAGCAACTTTAAGTAATAACGGGTTGTAATTACTTAAAGAAAAGGAACAAAAATATAAAGATAAGTTTAACGGTTTTAATCTTCTCTTTATATCCCTTAGTCTTTATTTGAATGCTAACTTATTATTTGTTCTTTTAGGTTTACGGAACTTTAATAGGTTTAGTTGTGTTGATGCCGGTTGGCTCAGCACATATGTATGATCGAGACGGGAGATTACTTAAAAACTTGTAAAAGGAATGCACCAAAGTAGCAATTGCATGCTTAGAATCAACCTAGTGTAGATTCATCCATTATTGTCTTATTTGTCGCATTAATCGTTTTCATAAGTTTTTGTGCATTAATTCAACCAACTGTTAGCATGAAATATTGTGATATTTTAGGCACGTTTTCTAAACGTATTTGATTCATATTGATAGTCTTTGATTGATCTTTGTGCATATGTGAGCTAGTATTACCTATATTGTCGATATGGATGTCTACACTAGTTCTATGTTGATTATAGGTGATTTGGAGCTATTTCCGAACGGAATCAAGCAAAGGAGAGTTGAGTTGATATGTCCATAGATTGAGGACACTCTTTGGAAGCAATTTGGAGTCTTAGCTTGAGGAATGCACGAGTTTAGGGAAGAATCACGTTCTTGCCCTAAATTACGCCCTAAAATACGGCCGTATCACAAACCACGTTCAGAATTACGGCCGTGGATTTGGAGTCAGAAATTCGTGTTCATTCCAGGGGATTACACGGCCGTGGAACATATGTTGCAAACCGTATTTGTTTCCACGCTCTAAATTACGGTCGTGGAACACTTCCACGACCGTGATCTTGGCGAATCTTTTCGCCACACTTCGAAGCCACGATCTTTTGAAGATTGGGCCGGGCCGACACTTTGCCCTGCATTATAAAAAGACGGAAGAAAGGAGATTCCGTCATCTTCGCTTACCCTCAGTCATCATCGCTTAGATCCTCGCTTACGCCGGCTTACGATCGTCGCACATCGACATTTAGACGAAGACTCTTCGCTAGTTTTGCGGGGAAGCAATTGACGTCTCTTGGAGAGATCGAAGTTCGTGTTTTGGAATTCTCTAATCTCGCACTTTAGGTGGAGATTTCTGTGGAGATATCCGGATTTGCGGAAGATCGAAGTTCTTGGAAGGTTTTGCAAGAAGATCTCTCTTCTTGATTAGGTTTGATTTAGGAAACGGATTGACATCCCGTTTTCTCTTCTTTCCTAAGGTGGTGATTGTTTGTTATACTTTGAATCTTTTGACATTACTTGTTCTCTTTGTGACTTTGATATTAAATTAAAGATCGTTGAAAGTTCTTGAAAGTTTTCATCTTTTTATCTTTTAATTCTTGAATTGAAATCAACATGACTGTTATTGGCTAAAAACCCTTAACAATTCTAAGGTGAAGGGTTGATAGTTGTGGCTTAGATGATGATAGATTGATCGCAAACAGATTAGACCCTGAGAGTTAGAGAAATATCGCCGACAACCCCAAATTACGGGCTGTTCTTGAGTTCCACAACCGTGGAATCTCAAGATCCAACCGTAATTTCTCTCAAGTTTACGAATCTTGCTTTTACTTTAATCCAAAGTTAAAGATTTGCTTTAGCTTAGTTTAGACTTGTCTTTTCTAGGTGGTAGTGAGCCTCAACAACCTCTACCTCGATTGTGAGCCTCAACAACCTCAATCGGTTAAGTTAGTCTTGATCTTTAGGTTATAAGTTTGGGTATTTGATACTAATTCTCGCCTTTAGAATCTTTCTATATTGAGCCTCAACAACCTGTATAGAGAGTGCCTTGTAGGTGAGTCACAAAAGGTTTTTGGAACTTCACCGTACGATTACCTTACATTAGTATACCTTTGCATATCTCAACTCTGTCTTTACATCATTAAGTATATCTTGAATCGATTGCCACAGCTGGATACCTGGAATTCTTGCTTAACTACGTCGATCCGTACACTGCAGGTTCGCTTGCTTGATTCTAGTTTTATAAATTTAAAGCTTATTTGCACACACCTCTAGGGGCGAACAAGTTTTTGGCGCCGTTGCCGGGGATTTGGTTTCGGCCGAATCCGGTAGCCGGTTGTCAAGCTTGGGAGCTTGCTCTCGTTGTTTGATTTTACTTTGAGTGCATGCACAGGTCTAGGAACACCGAAGATCTCTTGCCTCTTGATCAAGAGCTAGAGAAAACCTTAAGGCAAAAGCGCATGGAAAAGAAGATGACTGAAGAAAACGAACGTAATCTTCAAACGGAGTTGGCGGAGAAAGAAGCTCAACTCCGATGGAATGAGACTCTCCGCCAAGATGAGATGGATCGTCATTAATCTCAAGTTAACGGTCTACAAGACATGATCTTCCAGATGAGGGTAGAGATGAGCGACCTTAAGAATAAGGGAAGCAAGAAATCCTCAAGAAGGAGATCAAGGTCTAGAAGAAAAAGTCACTCATCCGCTGATGATAGTGACTCCTCCATGCCACCATTAGAAGAGATTGATCCCACGATCAATATGAATCCTTTCCATCCACAAGGAGCTGCTAATCGCCGCATCCCACCTAGGAATGCGAGGATCGAACGTGTGGATAATGAGCCAAGAACTCTTGGCCAACGGATGGATCCAACACAACAACCACGCCGCTTAGGTGTGAATTTTGATGCTGAAGATGTTCAAGGGTTTAGCTTTAACCCTCAAGTTATCACTCTTGTTCGCCAAAACCAATTTGGCGGTACAAGTGCTGAATATCCACACCAACACTTGCAAAACTTTGAGTGTATGATGGAGACGATGAGACCAAAGAACGCCACTACCAACAGCTATAAGCTCAAGCCGTTCTTTTTCTCCTTGAAAGGGAAAGCGTTATCTTGGTACCAAGCTCTTCCTAATGGGAAACTAGACACGTGGGAAGACCTTTCCGCGGAGTTTCTCACCAAGTTCTTTCCGCCTTCCAAAACGGCGGAACTTAGAGGTAAGATTAATGCTTTTTCTATGAAACCTAACGAAAGTTTATTTCAGTCATGGGAAAGGTTTCAGGATTTGCTCTTGGATTGCCCTCATCATGGCATATTCAAGCTTGCCTTGCTGGAGATTTACTACAAAGGGCTGGATGCGGGAACGCAATTCAACCTCCAATCCCTCTCATGTGGAACGTTCATGGACATGAGAGAAGATGACACTTGGGACTTCATTGAGAAGCAAGCAAGAGTCATAGAGAAGTATTCCCACCGGAAAGTGGAGGGAAATCGTGTGGAGCAAGGAGCGAAGCTCACACATGAAGCTCAAAATCAGATTTTCTCCCTCAACAATGAGATCAAAGAGTTGAAGGAGACTATCAAGACCAACTTCCCAAAGCAACAAGAGAAGGATGTTGGCTACTTGGGCAACAACAATGGCGGTGATAACACCAACCGCGACAACAATAACCGGAACAATAACCGGAATAACAATTGGAATGGAAACATAACAACCGGAACAACAACAATTGGAACAACAATCGGGGTTCAAGCAACAACAATTGGCGCTCCAATCAACAAAATTCCGGTAACTCTTATCCTTCCAATTCTAATACACTAACTCCACCTTCCTCTTCCTCTACTCCTTTGAAAAGCCAGGGGCAATCATCCAATGGAGGAAACAATACGAGAAAGGAGAAGCCCGATCCCATATTGGAAACGATCTTGGGAAAGCTTCAAGGGTTGGAGAACCGCCTCATCAAGGTTGATGATCAAGTTTCTAAGGTTGACAAAGCTCAAAAAGTTTTGGAAAACCAAATGTTCAACCATGCGGAGGAAGTTCCTAGAAATCAAGGGAAACTTCCAGGAAAGACAAAGGACAACCCTAAAGGAAGGGTAATAGCGATTACAACTAGGAGCGGAGTGACTACCACCGATCCGCAGCCTACGTTTGTTGAATTCCCCGTAGAGAAAGAAAAAGGAAAGGGAAAGGAGAAGGAAGATGTCTATGTTCCTCCTCCAGCTTTCAAACCTCCCCTACCGTTCCCTCAATCTAGAGCGCGAGCGCGCCTAGACAAACAATTCGGTAAGTTCTTAGAACTCATGAGTAAGCTGCATATTAATATACCTTTCATTGATGCTATTGTAGGTATGCCAGCTTATGGCAAGTTCTTGAAAGAACTCCTTTCCAACAAGAGGAAGCTAGAAGACTTCGGAGAGGTCAAGATGAGTTCAGATTCTTCGGATCTCATCAAGACCATGAAGGAGAAAATGCCCCCAAAGTTGAAGGATCCAGGGTCATTTTGCATTCCCATTGGAGTGGGAGATGTCACATACGACGCTTTATGTGACTTGGGAGCAAGTGTGAGCATCATACCACTTGCACTATGTAGGAAGATCGGTTTAGGCGATCCTAAACCGGTAAAGATGACGTTATACATGGCGGATCGATCCATCACTCGCCCCGTCGGTATTGTAGAAGACGTCCCGGTCAAGCTAGGTAAATTCTTTGTTCCCATTGATTTTGTCGTGCTTGACATCCCTGCAGATAGTCCGGTCCCGATTATACTCGGAAGACCGTTTCTTGCAACTTCCGGCTGCATGGTCGATTGCAAGAATGGAAGACTCGCCTTTGATATTGGAGAAGAGAAAGTAGAGTTCGTTCTTTCCACTCTAGTGAAGGAGCCAATCTTTGACGAGGATATCTACGATATCCAAGACGAAGAAGGTTTGTCTAGGGAGGAGGTAAGTGCGATTCTCTTTAACGATCCTTTACAAAAGGTTATCACTATGAGTCTAACCAATGAAGGAGAAGAAGAAGAGTGCAAAGAGGAAATTGAAGCCTTAGAAGAACAAGAAGAGATGTATGAATTGGAGTTTGAGAAACTCCACGATGAGGCTGAGAATGTAAGAATCCACGGTCACACCCTGTATTCCACGACCGTGGATTTCACAACCAAATTCGACCTCCATTCCAGGAGATTACACGGCCGTGGAACACATGAGGAGGCCGTAATTCTGACCGTGGAAGAGGGTAACCGGCAAACTTCTTCAACTTCTTCTAATTCTTCTCCAAACCACTCAACAACCTTAGAAACTTCTAAGGAAACGTAGGACGCTCCTCAAGGATCATTGGAGGCTCCGAAGGTAATGGAACTCAAACCACTTCCTACTCATCTAAGGTACGCTTTTCTTGGATCTAATTCTACCTTTTCGGTTATCGTTAGCTCCGAATTAAGCATAGATGAACATGAACAGCTCATGATTGTCCTTAGGAGACATAGAAAAGCCATAGGCTATACTATTGAGGACTTAGTAGGAATTAAACCCTCCTTATGCATGCATAAGATACTAATGGAGGAGGACTTTAGAACTTCAAGACAACCTCAAAGGCGGTTGAATCCGACCATGAAGGAGGTTGTCAAGAAGGAAATTCTTAAACTTCTTGATGCATGTATCATCTATCCTATCTCCGATAGCAAATGGGTGAGTCCAGTTCAAGTGGTTCCGAAGAAGGGAGGAATGACGGTCATCACCAACAAGAACCACGAACTCATTCCTACCCGAACCGTGACTGGATGGCGGATGTGCATAGACTACCGCAAGCTCAACAACGCAACGCGGAAGGATCACTTTCCATTGCCATTCATCGATCAAATGCTTGAAAGGTTAGCACAACATTCACATTTTTGCTACCTTGACGGTTATAGTGGTTTCTTTCAGATTCCGATACATCCGGATGATCAAGAGAAGACCACATTCACGTGCCCTTGGGGTACGTTCGCCTATAGGAGAATGCCGTTCGGGCTTTGCAACGCCCCAGCCACCTTTCAACGGTGCATGATGGCCATCTTCTCCGAATACGTAGAGGAAATCATGGAAGTCTTCATGGACGACTTCTCCGTACACGGTTCCTCTTTTAACGATTGCCTTTCTAACCTTTCTCTCGTTCTACAACGTTGTGAAGACACTAACCTAGTTCTTAATTGGGAGAAGTGTCAATTCATGGTTAAAGAAGGAATCGTATTAGGTCACTTAGTCTCTAGTAGAGGGATAGAGGTAGACAAGGCTAAAATAGAGACCATAGAGAAACTTCCTCCCCCAATTTCGGTGAAAGGGATAAGAAGTTTCCTAGGACATGCTGGGTTTTATAGACGTTTCATTAAGGACTTTTCTAAGATATCAAAACCTCTCACTAATCTATTGATGAAGGATGCGGTTTTTGAGTTTTCGCAGGAATGTTTGGATGCGTTTAACACCATTCGGCAAGCTCTAATTTCAGCACCTATTATCCAACCTCCAGATTGGACTCTCCCCTTCGAGATTATGTGCGATGCTAGTGACGTAGCTATTGGAGCTGTTCTTGGACAACGAAAAGAAGGACGAACCCACACCATATACTACGCTAGCAAGACGCTAGACGAAGCTCAGCTCAACTACGCCACTACAGAAAAAGAATTTCTAGCCATTGTCTACGCTATTGACAAGTTTCGCTCTTATCTTGTAGGTGCAAAGGTGATTGTCTACACGGATCATGCTGCGATCCGGTACCTCCTTGCAAAGAAAGACGCGAAGCCAAGGCTAATTAGATGGATTCTCCTCCTACAAGAATTCGATCTTGAGATCCGCGACAAGAAAGGCTCAGAAAATTCTGTTGCGGATCATTTGAGTTGCCTCACACATCTAGAGGACGACCATCTACCCATTGATGACTCCTTTCCAGACGAACACCTACACATCATAGAGGAGTGCATCAACGAGATCTCCAAAGGTAACGAACCATGGTTTGCTGATTTTGTTAACTATTTGGTTTGCCAGGAGATACCGCCCGGACTATCCTACGCACAAAGGAAGAAGTTCTTTAAAGACGTCCGGGAATACTATTGGAACGAGCCTCTCCTCTTTAAGAGAGGTCCGGATGGCATCATCCGGCGATGTGTGCCGGAAGACGAGATGCAAAGTGTCATCCGCCATTGTCATTCACTACCTTGTGGAGGACACGCTAGTTCGAACAAGACTAGCGCAAAGGTATTGCAATCAGGATTCTATTGGCCTACTTTATTTAGAGATGTGCAAT
>BSUD01000008.1:71320960-71357268 GCA_033239045.1 Fagopyrum esculentum
GTAGACTACGTTTCTAGATGGGTGGAAGCAATTGCCTCTCCCACAAATGATGCCATGGTGGTGGTTAAGTTCTTCAACAAGACCATTTTTCCACGATTCGGGACGCCAAGGACGATCATTAGTGATGGAGGTTCTCACTTCATAGCCCGTCGCTTTGAAGCTCTTCTAGCCAAGTATGGGGTTACTCACAAGATCGCTACCCCTTACCATCCACAAACGAGTGGACAAGTTGAGATCTCAAATAGGGAGATCAAGGGAATTCTAGAGAAGACGGTTTCAAGGACTAGGAAGGATTGGTCCTTGAAACTAGATGATGCATTATGGGCGTACCGGACTGCGTACAAGACTCCCATAGGAACCACACCATACAACCTTGTGTATGGGAAGTCTTGTCATTTGCCGGTAGAGTTGGAGCACAAAGCGTTTTGGGCTATCCAGTGGCTGAATTTCGGCATGAAGGAAGCGGGAGAGAAGCGTCTCCTAGACATCAACAAGCTGGATGAACTCCGTTTGAACGCCTACGAAAACGCTAAGATCTACAAGGAAAGAGCAAAGTGTTGGCATGATAAGCATATCATTCCAAAGGACTTCAAAGAAGGAGATCAAGTTCTCCTCTTCAATTCAAGACTTCGCCTCTTTCCAGGTAAGCTTAAATCTCGTTGGAATGGACCTTTTCTAATTAAGCTCATTTTCCCCCATGGTGCAGTTGAAGTATGGGGTGAAGCTAGCGGAAGTTTTAAGGTGAACGGCCAACGACTCAAGAAGTATACGCCGGAACTCCAAGCCGAGGAGTTTGCGCCTACCGCACTCGAATAAGTGCGAGAATGGTCTAGCTACGGACCTTAAACAAAGCGCTTCTTGGGAGGCAACCCAAGGTATTGCATTCTCGTTTTTGTTTTCGATTCATAGATTAGTTTAGAATAGACGTTTTCGCTTTATTTTGCCTCGATTTTCTTCCGGTATGTTCGTGTTTTTGATTGTAGGATCGATGGAAAAGGAGAAAGGGAGGATAATGTCGAAGAAAAGTGACGAAATTTGGACTTTGAAGCTTTACAGAAGGTTCCACGGTCTAAATTACGGTCGTCATAGCTACAGTGGCCGTAATTCTCAAAAGCCTTTGAAAAATCATCAAAACCACGGTTCCGTACACTTCCACGGCCGTGGAATGCCCCGACAGACCGTAATTTTTGGAAATTTTGCCGGCCACTATATAAGCCACATTCTTCACAATCTTAACCAAAATTTTCCCCATTTCCACGACCTAGATACCGAAAACCCTCCACCTCTCCCAATTCTTCATTCTCTAATCGTTTCCAACGATTCTTCGTCCTAAACTGCAGCAAATCCAACCACGAACAGGATCCAAGCAACAAATCGAGTGGAAATCGATCAACAAACACGCATTTTGGGTTTTTCAATCCGAAAAAGAGGTTATTTCTTTCTTCTTGATTTTCGCGGATTTAGTTCGTTTTTGCTATAGATCTTTAGGAAGAACTGACAAAGACTGGAAGGAATTAGATTAGGACTGCTTGTTGTGGTGATTGTTGGTGAATTTGCTGAGATTCACGAGTTTCTGAGACGAATCACGGTCTCTGGGTAAACCACGGCCGTAATTTCCCAAGAGCAGACCGTAATTTTGCTGAAAAATGGATTTCGTAAGGAGAGTATCAGGAAGGATAAAGGAGAAGAAAGGAGAACAAAATAAGAAAAGGAAAGGAAATCCCTCCACCTCTAGGGCACCGCCACCCTCATCTCCCTCACTACCATCCTCACCTTCACCTCCATCTTCACCTCCTCACCCTAGCATCCCAACCATACATGAAAACCACCTTGTTGCACTAGACCGGATCAAGGAGAGGACAGTGATAGGTCCTAGGTATTTGTTGTTGGAGGATCTACATCCTCTCAACATAGTTGATGATCTTACATGGCTCTTGGATAGAGCCGGATTGCTTGTCTTCACGAACATTCGCGAAGACGCCTATGAGGAGATTACCCGAGAGGTTGTGACATCTTTCGAGCACAGCCACGTTGATAGGACCGTCTCTTTCCGTCTCATGGAACGAGACTATCATTTGAGTATTGTTGAGTTTGGGACCATTTTCGGGTTCCATGAGACCTACAATGGTCGATTCCCGAGCGGTATTTACCCTAAAGATTTCTGGAAGGAAGTTGCGATGATTTACGCCGACGAGGACCGTTGGCAACCCGCCGATACCAATGCTAGATTGATGTACCATCTAGCCTTGAAGATAGCTCACCGTGTTCTTTCGGAGTGTCTCTTTCCTAGGACGGAGACGCCCCAAAAGATCAAGACGGATGAGCTATTCTTGCTCTATTGTATGCTTTATGGACGCCGTGCAGATTGTGCTACCCTCTTGGCTGCTACGATGAGCAAGCTCAAGAACAAGAAGAAGGGGAACATTGGGTATGGTGGGATAGTGACCCACATTGCTAGGACGTTTGGTGTGGATTTTTCCGCTTGCACCCGTATACCGGCGGTTCCCTTAGGGCTACATGCTTTTATGGTTAGGGGACTCATCTTCCCCACACATGGAGGTTCACCTTATGCGGGCATGCCTTGGGAGAGCAGGACAGGCAGGGGTATTGAGTGGCTGCCGGAGTATTCCATTGTGGCGGGACGCCACAATTGGAAGGAGACGTTCGCTGCGATGCATGCGAACAGGCTAGTAGCTCCCCCTTACGTTCCACCACCGGTTGTGGATGAGGAGGACATGGGAGATCAGTACGAGAGTGGTGGAGGAGCGGAGCAGGAGTTCGGCACGTTTCCAGATCAGCCGGAGGCGGCCCCGGATGTACCTAGGCGCTCTCCACGCCCAGCTAGAGCTTCAGGCTCGTCATCTCGCCGCGCTAGCGTGAGTGAGAGGCCCACGTGGATGACTACACCTCCCACTTGGTACGACACACCCCCTCCTTGGTCCACGACGCAGCCAGCAGCACCACCACCACCAGTGCCAGCACCATCCGATGCTCCATCATGGTACAGTCACGCCCCCGGATGGTATGAGAGGATGCCGGATTGGGCTACCGGACTTTCAGAGAGAGTAGGAGCGCTAGAGATCCAGGCGGATGCTAGAGACGGACGCCTAGACGACCTTGACCACATGATGAGGGACGTCTACCGCCAGCAGTTTAGGCGGTTCTATGATCCGAGTTTCTCTCCATTCCCACCTCCGCCGGCGCCGCAGTGATTGATGCATGATCGTTGTTTTAGACATTCCCGCCACCACTTGTGAGTTTCTTTTCTTTCTTTTGTTCTTTCTTTTGAACATTAGGGACAATGTTCGTCCTAAGTATGGGGTGGGATGTACTAAAAAGTTGTAATAACTCTACTCTCTATGTTCGCTTTCATTTGAGACTATCGTTGCATGTTCATTATGTGTCACACGTTTCCTTATTGCATTGCATGAAAAAGAACTTTAAAAAAAACCCATAAAAATTGAAAAATTTTGAAAATTTTTGAAATTTTTGTGCTTCTAATGAATTGAGATGATTTCCATGATAATCACTACTTGCGAATTGAGTTTGATGACAATTGCATGCTTAAAAGGATTGTGAATTGAAAAGGATTTGAATGAATAAATTTTACCTCTTTTGCAAGTTTTATAATGTGAAAATGTTACCTAAATCATGTTAGGAAATTGAAGTTGAAATCACATTATAAGTTCCTATACTTCTTGTTGAAATGATTAAGGCAATTCGATACTTTCTTTCTTCTTTCTTTGATCATCTAACTCCTCATTGAAAAATTAGCCTCCTTTACCTATCCGGGAATTTGGAAGAAGTGAATGAGAAAAAGGCATGTTTGATGTGGGAGGGCCATGAGAGCAATTATTTGCAATCAATTGAATAGAAAGAAATTGTAGGTTTGGGGAAGTCCATCATGACGATGAGTAACTCGGCACCATTCACATAGCCGGGTGTTTGTGTCTTGCCAAAGTCGAATTGAGCGATATTCCTAGCGGATTATGGTATGTGCGCTAAGGGTTTGAGGCATCTCTTGCAAATTTGAGAAACGCCGATCTCCTAGGCTTCGGTTTTTGTGCACCTCGATCCATAACTCCAAAAGTAAAGTCGAAAAATGAAAAGAAGAGAGCGAAGCTCTAAGTTGAAGTGTTGCGGGAACCGCATAAGAAGAAGAAGGTAGTTGTCCACTTTCCCGGATATTTGCACCACTTTCCCTTAAAGTTTTCCCTTCCCTTCCATATTCTAGACCTTTTCTTTGAAAGTCCTTAAGTTCAAAAGAATGTTATATGACTTGGTGATCTAAATTGAAGTTTCTTGTGATTGATTTTGATAATATTTGAAGGTTATAATGCTTGTTTTAAGGTTAAATTGGTTCGTGAATTCTCTTTGCCTTTTACTCTTTAATTGAGTGTGTGAAAGTTTGAAAAACGATTGAAGCAAGGTTTGAGAATGATCTATTCCTTAGAAGTCACATTCATCCAAAAGAAGGTACACATATTTCATCCTAACTCTTGTTTAAAGCTTTTTGAAAGACCTTGCTTAGGGACAAGCAAGTGTTAAGTATGGGGTTATTTGTTAGCATGAAATATTGTGATATTATAGGCACGTTTTCTAAACGTATTTGATTCATATTGATAGTCTTTGATTGATCTTTGTGCATATGTGAGCTAGTATTACCTATATTGTCGATATGGATGTCTACACTAGTTCTATGTTGATTATAGGTGATTTGGAGCTATTTCCGAACGGAATCGAGCAAAGGAGAGTTGAGTTGATATGTCCATAGATTGAGGACACTCTTTGGAAGCAATTTGGAGTCTTAGCTTGAGGAATGCACGAGTTTAGGGAAGAATCACGTTCTTGCCCTAAATTACGCCCTAAAATACGGCCGTATCACAAACCACGTTTAGAATTACGGCCGTGGATTTGGAGTCAGAAATTCGTGTTCATTCCAGGGGATTACACGGCCGTGGAACATATGTTGCAAACCGTATTTGTTTCCACGCTCTAAATTACGGTCGTGGAACACTTCCACGACCGTGATCTTGGCGAATCTTTTCGCCACACTTCGAAGCCACGATCTTTTGAAGATTGGGCCGGGCCGACACTTTGCCCTGCATTATAAAAAGACGGAAGAAAGGAGATTCCGTCATCTTCGCTTACCCTCGGTCATCATCACTTAGATCCTCGCTTACGCCGGCTTACGATCGTCGCACATCGACATTTAGACGAAGACTCTTCGCTAGTTTTGCGGGGAAGCAATTGACGTCTCTTGGAGAGATCGAAGTTCGTGTTTTGGAATTCCCTAATCTCGTACTTTAGGTGGAGATTGCTGTGGAGATCTCCGGATTTGCGGAAGATCGAAGTTCTTGGAAGGTTTTGCAAGAAGATCTCTCTTCTTGATTAGGTTTGATTTAGGAAACGGATTGACATCCCGTTTTCTCTTCTTTCCTAAGGTGGTGATTGTTTGTTATACTTTGAATCTTTTGACATTAGTTGTTCTCTTTGTGACTTTGAGATTAAATTAAAGATCGTTGAAAGTTCTTGAAAGTTTTCATCTTTTTATCTTTTAATTCTTGAATTGAAATCAACATGACTGTTATTGGCTAAAAACCCTTAACAATTCTAAGGTGAAGGGTTGATAGTTGTGGCTTAGATGATGATATATTGATCGCAAACAGATTAGACCCTGATAGTTAGAGAAATATCGCCGACAACCCCAAATTACGGGCTGTTCTTGAGTTCCACGATCGTGGAATCTCAAGATCCAACCGTAATTTCCCTCAAGTTTACGAATCTTGCTTTTACTTTAATCCAAAGTTAAAGATTTGCTTTAGCTTAGTTTAGACTTGTCTTTTCTAGGTGGTAGTGAGCCTCAACAACCTCTACCTCGATTATGAGCCTCAACAACCTCAATCGGTTAAGTTAGTCTTGATCTTTAGGTTATAAGTTTGGGTATTTAATACTAATTCTCGCCTTTAGAATCTTTCTATATTGAGCCTCAACAACCTGTATAGAGAGTGCCTTGTAGGTGAGTCACAAAAGGTTTTTGGAACTTCACCGTACGATTACCTTACATTAGTATACCTTTGCATATCTCAACTCTGTCTTTACATCATTAAGTATATCTTGAATCGATTGCCACAGCTGGATACCTGGATCTTTAGGATTGTTGTTTTCCCAATATTTGCAAAACTCTCATATTTACTTGCTTGATAACCTGCAATAGAGTTCGTTCCCACCCAAATCCCTGTGTTCGATACTCTGGAATTCTTGCTTAACTACGTCGATCCGTACACTGCGGGTTCGCTTGCTTGATTCTAGTTTTATAAATTTAAAGCTTATTTGCACACACCTCTAGGGGCGAACACCAACCCCCCCCCCTGGTGTCACTTGTCATTATAATCGATAATTGCATCTAAAACACCTTAACTCTCTTGGGTTCGACCCTTACTTAATCACTATACTTGTTCTTAGTGCTAAGTCGGGATTTACTTTTGATTGGGTATAGACGACCATAGAAATACCTTCGGTCAAATTTTGGCGCCGTTGCCGGGGAGTTTTTGTGTTTTATTGTTATTATTGATTATTGGTTTGAACCATTTTATGGTTCAAACCCGTGCTACTAATTCCGGCTTTGCTTCTTTTGATCCAAAAATTGAGAGGACGCACATCCGGCAACGAAGACAACAACAACTACAACAAGAGATGGCTGACCGTACTCTTCGTCAACTTACGCAGCCCACTTTGGCTCAAAACCCTCATGCGGTAGCTATACCAGCACTAGGGGAAGGAGTCAACTTTGAGCTCAAACCGGGCCTTATTCCCTTACTTCCATCCTTCCATGGGCTAAGTGGTGAAGACCCCATCAAGCACCTTGGGAAGTTCCACACCGTTTGTATGAGCATGAAGCCGGCCAACATTACCGAAGAACATATCAAAATGAGGGCATTCGGCTTCACACTCAAGGATTCAGCGGATGATTGGTATTACCACCTTCCATCCGGGAGCATTGACACTTGGGAAAACCTTCACAAAGGGTTTTTTGGAGAAATACTTTCCAGCTAAAGAGGCCAATAGCTTGAAGAAAGCTATAAGCAACATCGAGCAAGAGGAAACCGAAACTCTCTATGAGTACTTCGAAAGGTTTGCACGCCTCCGATCCAACTATCCTTTCCACGGATATTCAACTCAAGATCTAGTCTTGTAGTTATACAATGGCTTGTTAGACAATGAAAGGAGGATCGTCAATGCGGCTTGCGGAGGTAATATTCTTAACTCTACTCCTGACCTTGCTTTGGAAAAGATACAGGAACTAGCGGAAGGGACTCGGAACTTTGGAAGGACCCCGGCTAAGAAAGGAGTTCATGCCGTGAGTTCCGGGAAGAGCGAGATTTCCACCGAGCTAGCGGAACTTAAGGAAATGGTGAAGAGGCTAACACTTATGGGAACACCGCAACAGCTAAAAGCTTGTGGAGTTTGTGCTGACCCATATCATCCAACGGACATGTGTCCACAAGTTCAAGATGACGATGTTGAAGTAAACACAATGGGTTATGGACAACCACAACAGCAAAGACCTAGGAACGATCCCTATGCACAAAATTTCATGCCAAATTGGCGTGACCAACATAATTTTCGTTGGAGGGATCAACAAAACCAACAACAGCAACCCCGCCAAGGTAAGTATCACTCAACTAAAGATATGTTGTAGGTTTTGACTAAACACTTTGCTACTCATGTCCAAACAACAGAATCAAGCATCAAGAACCTTGAGAAGCAAGTTGGTCAAATGGCAGAAGCAATTTCAAGGACCGAATCAAGGCTTTCCGGGGGATTGCCTTCCCAGATGTTTATAAATCCCAAGGAGAATGTTAGTGCCCTAAAATAAAGGAGTGGGAAGCAAATTCGAGAAGAACCAACGAAAAAGCCACAAAGCGAACCCTCGGTCGTTATTTCCGCACCCACAGCCGCCCCTGCGGCTGCAACTGCGCCAAGCCCCGAAGGAAGAATGCCCCTGCAGCTGGCTGCCCCCACCACTACGGTGACAGCCCCTGAGCCGCCCCTGCGCCTTCAAGCTGACGCCCCTACGGAAAATTCAACAGAAGATCCTACTGAAAAGGATACTTACGTCCGACCAAACTTTCCACCTCTGTACTCCAAAAAGCCACCAACTCCTTTTCCTGAAGCATTACAGGAGCGAAGAATCATAGAGGACAAAGACCTTTTTGAGACTTTCTCTAAATGCGAGGTAAACATTCCTCTCCTTCAACTGGTGAAAAGCATCCCTAAGTATGCTCGTTTTTTGAAGGAACTTTGCACTATCAAGAGAAATCAAAAGCTAAAGGGGAAACAGAAAGTGCAAGTGAGTGAGCATGTGTCGGCAGTTTTCCAAAGGAGAATGCCCAAGAAATGCAGCGATCCGGGCATGGTAAGCATTCCTTGTGTTATAGGGGAAACCCGCTTTGACAAAGCAATGCTTGATCTCGGTGCTTCTATTAATGTCTTGCCATATTCAATTTACAAATCACTTGGCCTTGGGCCACTAATGGAAACTACGATTGTAGTACAACTTGGTGATAGATCTAATGTGTACCCGAAAGGGATAATTGAAGATGTATTAGTGATGGTAGACAACCTAATTTTTCCTGCTGATTTCTTTGTAATGCATATGGAAAATGACTCGCATGCTGCACCCATTCTGTTAGGAAGGCCATTTCTAAAAATGGCTAGGACTAAAATTGATTATGTTAGTGGTAAATTGACCATGGAGTTTGATGGAGAAGTAGTGGAATTTGACATTTATGATGCAATGAAATTTCCTAGCGATGATCATTCTCTATGTGCTATTGACGTTATTGAACGTTTTGTGCAAGATGTTTTTGATAACTTTGATGTGGATGAATTGAGAAATGTGATTGAGCATGACATTGATGGTTTCAAATCAAATTATGTGTTAACATCTAGCATGAAAGAGGTCCTAGCCCAATTAGATTGGCATAAAAGGCTACCTATCTCCAATTTGGTCATTGGGCCCACTTTACTAACCCCAAGCGAAAAGCTTATTCCGTCCATAGTGCAGGCACAGGAAATAGAATTAAAGGATCTTCTGTCACACCTCAAGTATGTTTTCCTTGGAGCACACAATACCTTGCCGGTGATCATCTCCAATAAGTTGACCACCGTACAAGAAGATAAGTTGGTAAACATACTAAAGGAGCACAAGACGACCCTCGGATAGACTATTGCGGACATCAAGGGGACAAGTCCTTCCACTTGCATGCATAGGATTTTACTTGAGGACGAAGCCAAGCCCTCTAGGCAACCTCAAAGGAGGTTGAACCCACCAATGATGGATGTGGTCAAAAAGGTAGTGTTGAAACTCCTCCAAGCGGACATGATCTTTCCTATCTCGGATAGCACTTGGGTTAGTCCAACCCAAGTAGTTCCAAAGAAGGGAGGCATCACCTTGGTGGAAAATCAACATGGAGAGATGGTCCCGAGCAAAACACAAACTGGATGGAGAGTTTGCATTGACCACTGCAAGCTCAATAAGGTAACACGAAAAGACCATTTTCCATTACCTTTTATTGATCAAATGTTGGAACATCTTGCAGGTCATAAATACTATTGTTTCATGGATGGATATTCGGGCTATTTCCAAATAGCCATCGCACCAGAAGATCAAGAGAAGACGACGTTCACTTGCCCATTTGGCACTTTTGCATATCGCAGAATGCCCTTTGGAGATTGCAACGCGCCGGGCACTTTCCAATGGTGCATGATAAGTATTTTCTCCGAATACATAGAAAATTTCATCTAAGTCTTCATAGATGATTTTACCGTCCATGGAGACAGTTTTGACGCATGTTTAGGGCATTTAAAACTTGTTCTTGAAAAATGTGTTGAAACCAACTTAGTTCTTAATTCGGAAAAATGTCATTTCATGGTCGAACAAGAAATTGTGCTAGGACATGTAATATCCTCAAAAGGGATAGAGGTAGATAAGGCAAAGGTTTATGTTATTCAAAATTTACCTTATCCTACTAATGTTCGGGAAATCCGATCTTTTCTTGGTCATGCAGGTTTCTACCGAAGGTTCATCAAAGACTTCTCAAAGATCTCAGCTCCCCTGTGTGAATTGCTCAAGAAAGATGTAACCTTCATAGTGGATGAGGATTGCAAGAAGGCTTTCGACACGCTGAAGTCATGTCTCACCACCGCTCCGATCATCCGTTCTCCAGATTGGGAGAAACCTTTTGAAATCATGTGTGAAGCCAGTGACTATGCTGTCGGAGCTGTCTTAGGACAAAAAGACGGAAGGGCCTCTCATGTGATCCATTATGCGTCTATGACACTAATGGAGCACAAAGGAATTACTCCACCACCGAGAAGGAGATGTTGGTAGTAGTTTTTTCCCTTGAGAAGTTCAGGCAATACTTACTTGGGGTAAAGGTAATTATTTTCACTAACCATGCAGCCCTTAGGTACCTCATGGCAAAGAAGGAGACGAAACCACGATTAATCCGTTGGGTGCTCCTTCTAAGCGAATTTAACCTAGAAATAAGGGACAAAAAGGGAGCTGAGAACTTGGTGGCAGATCATTTGAGCAGACTAGTGCAAGAGGAGGAAGAACCACGAAAAGAAAGAGAGATAGCTTGAAGATTTCTAGACGATACACTTTACACAACTCTCTGTTGTGTAACCGCCGCCGCGCCTCACACCAGCTGCCCCTGCGGCTCTGTCTAGGCGCCCCTGCGGAATTGTCGATAGAGGTTTGTCTTAAGCTTCAATCTTTTAAGCCTTGGTTTGCTGACATTGGGAACTTCATTGTCAGGAAAGAGTATACTCCAGACTTCACCAAGGCACAACGAGAGAAAGTCAAAGCTGAGGCTCGACATTACGTTTGGGACGATCCTTACCTTTGGAAACATTGTTGATAACACGATTTATGACTTAGTTTTAGGTAATCATTTAGATAGATTTCTCACTCACTCATGCATGATCTAGCATTAATTCACGACGTTTGCACTCAAATCATGCATTTTGTCGAGATAGACGTCTACGCGGACTTTTGCTTGCTTTGTAGGTATTTTGGGAGATTTAAGAGCTTAATCGATACATCCAAGGGTCGTTCCTCGAGATGACACGCCTTCGGACTCATTGGAATGCAAGCTAAGGGCTAAGGAGGGCTCATGGAACCTTGCCCACACAAGCCATGCACCAAATCATGGCTTAACGAGCCTAGGAGAACTTCTGGAGCAAACCATGGTCAGGGGCCTTTCCACAGCCGTGGACTATGCCCGTGGTTCCTTCCAGGACCACGTTGACAGCTGGGCCACGATCTCTTCCATTGCTCTTGCTCTTAGTGGGTATTTAAAGGGATTTTACAGGATGTAATTGGGGATCTCTCTTCCCTCTTTTGACCTATATTCTTCCCCAAAACACTTCTCCATTGTTGCCTCTCTTCCAAGCACCCATTGTGGGTGTTCTTGGAAGAGATTAGTGTAGATTTTCGTTTTAGAGTGAGATTAGAGTGGTTTTTGAGTGAGGCTTCCATTTTTGTCAAGTTGGATTAGCTCTTGGAGCCTTGTAAGATTTGGTAACCTCTATTCTATGCTTTTAATGTCTTTTCTTTGGATTTGTCTTCATCAATTAACCATGACTTGCAAGCATGCTTTATTTGTGAAGTTTGATCTTGAAATGTATGTTGTTGGCTAGATAGATTGCGATTCTAGGGTAAGGAAAGAAGGGTTATGGCTAGGACTATGATAGGATGGACTTAGTTTTGCCCTTGGATGACTTGATTACTTGAACGAAGCCTCTGTTGAAGTCCACGGCTTGTTCTTGCCATTCCACGGCCGTGGAAGTGGTAGAACAGCCCGTGGTTTACATGGTTCGATGGATCTAAGTTCTAGATTGTTAGAATGTTGAAATCCTAGTGATTGTTGAGCTAAATCTATCCTAGGGTGACCTAGTGTTAGCAACTAAGTGTTAGAAGAGACCTACCCGGTGATTCTTACTCTTAGATTCCAAAGATGACAAACCCTAGGTAGTGGTGAGCCTCACAAGCCGCCATTGGACTAAGTGTGCTAGGATAGTTGCTTAGAACTTCCCTTTCCGAGACTTACCCGGTAAGGATAGGTTAGATCCCTAGGTAACAATCCGGTTTGTATAGAATTCCTATCCTTAGGTTCTTAGAGACTTACCCGGTGATGAGACCTTAGGAATGGACTAGTGGACCATGAGACCTACCCGGTAATTGATCCCAATCCAGAAACGCTTAATCCCAACATAGCATAGTTAATCCGAGGAATGAATAGATAGCTTGAGTCAAATGCAATAACCGGGACTTCCAAACTCTAGAATCCGCTTTGTTACTTCCATTCTCCTATCTTTTGTGTTAGAGTGTGTTTGTGTTGCTTGATTGTGTTCACATACTTGTGATCTTTGTTTGATCACCCAAAACCCTCCAAAAACATTGTGTTTTCCATTTTCTTTATTCCTCATCTTATCTTAGTCTAGATTCACGCTATCTTTGATCATTGAATGACTTGATTTCACCTCAGTCCTTGAGTTCGACCTCGGAATACTTTCCTTTCTACAAACGTCCTGTACACTGCGGGTTTCGCTAGGTAGTTTAGGATTTAGTTCGAGTTTATAAATGTAAAGCTTTTTGTGCTATTTCCTAGCGTAACAATTGTAGTGATCAAGTGATCTGGCGTTGCATTCCGGACAATGAGGTACAATCCGTCCTAACTTTCTGTCATTCTGAAGCATGTGGGGGGCACTTTGGAGCAAACAAAACTGCAAGAAAAGTTTTGGATGCCGGTTTCTTTTGGCCACACATTTTTCGAGACGCTTTTGCGTTTTGTAAAGTGTGTGATAGATGCCAAAGGGTGGGAAATCTTTCAAGGAGACATGAAATGCCCCAAACCTCTCTTATATTTTGTGAAATATTTGACGTTTGGGAAATTGATTTCATGGGGCCATTTCCTACGTCATTCGGGAACACATATATTTTTCTTGCGGTGGACTATGTTTCCAAGTGGGTGGAAGAAAAGGCCACCAAAACTGATGATTCAAAAGTGGTTGCAGCATTTCTTAAAGAAAATATCTTTGCAAGATTTGGAATTCCGAAAGCCTTAATTAGTGATAGGGGTACCCACTTCTGCAACAAGACGATCACGGCTCTCCTTAAGAAGTACCATGTTCACCAACGAGTATCAACAACCTATCATCCTCAAAAAGACGGCCAAGTGGAGGTATCCAACCGGAAAATAAAGACCATCCTTAAAAAGACAATTTCTCCCGGGCGGAAGGATTGGAGTTCAAGGCTAAAGGACGCCGTATGGGCATATCGGACAGCCTACAAAACTCCCATCGGAATGTCTCCTTTTAGGCTCGTGTTTGGGAAAGCTTGTCACCTACCGGTGGAGTTAGAGCACAAGGCTTGGTGGGCGGTAAAGAAGTGCAACATAAACATTGAAGAAGTAGGAGAATTCCGGAAACTACAATTGCAAGAGTTGGAGGAACTAAGGCTAGATGCATATGACCATGCTACCACATACAAAGAAAAGACCAAAGCATGGCATGACCGGAACATCCTCCGGAAGGACTTCAAGGTAGGTAATAAGGTACTTCTCTTCTAATCCCTTTTGAAACTCTTTGCAGGTAAGCTACGTTCAAGATGGACAGAGCCGTTCATAGTAGCCGAAGTATACCCTCGCGGGGCTGTAGATCTCTATGACCCACATACGCACAAGGTGTTTAAGGTGAACGGCCAAAGGCTAAAGCTTTACCTTGAAGGAGTCAAGGACGATCCGAATGACGAGATGGTACTAGAGGAGGCACAATCAGAGAAGTAGAGATCTTACGTCGAGCCAACGACGTAAAACAAAGGCGCTTCTCGGGAGGCAACCCGAAGGAATAAGAAGAGGAGCTTCTGTCAAGAAACCCACCCCTGCGGTTTGATACACCGCCCCTGAGGTGACACTCAGGCCAGCACCACCTCCGGCGCTTGGCCTGCGCCTGCAACACGCTTGTCACCGCCCCCGCGGTGACATCCCCACGCCCCTACGGCGGCCACCCTTGACACAAATTCCCAGTTCCACCCCTGGCGCTGGGCCTGTGTGCTCCTCTCCCTTGTCGCCGCCTCTGCGGTATCAGACCCCTGCCCCTGTGGGTTTACCCAGAAAAGAAAAAAAATAGGATCTCGAAAAAACACCTATACCTACCACGCACCACCCACCAACCCTCCTCACCAAACACAACCACATCTCCTCGCACCCTCTCTCTCTCAAAGCTGCGAACATCCCTGCGCCCTCTAAGCAACCACCCAACCACTCTCTCCGACGCCCCTGCACCACCAACACCAAAGACGCACACCCCCAACGCCCTTGCGCCACCAGCCTCGTGCCAAACTCTACCTCCCTTCAATTGCAACTATTCTCCACTCTTGCGCCACCTTCAAAGTCGCCTGCACCAACGAACCAACCACCGGAGCCACTCCAAGGCGCCACCACCTTCGAAGCACTCGCAAAATCGCCTTCTACTGTTCTCCCGCCCCTGCGCCTGCAAGCATTCGCCCCTGCACCTCACCGCCCCTGTGCCTGCAAAGCCGCCCCTGCGGAAAAACCAACAGAAAGGTCGATTCCCTTCTTTTTTCCAAAAGTTTACTAATCCTTTACTCGAATCTTTGCAAGAATGGAAGCCCCAAAGAAATACAAAATGACGGAAACAGAGAAGGACATATATAGGATTGTGCAGGACCGAGTTGTGTATGCAACTCGTTTTTTGCATATTCCGACCTTGGAGAAACTGGGCATGCTAGAGAGCATGCAAATGTTTTTGGCAAACGCTAGGCTCGGAGACTTCCTCCAGAAGAGTGCTCCGACATATCCGGAGCTCAGCAGACAGTTCATCGCCACTTTTTCAATGCAGAAGGAGGATCACATGTGTACCGGCCTCACCTTCAAGTTCAACAAGGTGAAGTACACGCTCGACTACAATGATTTACGGGAAGCTTTTGGGGTGACTCTAAACCCCTCTGAGAACTGGTGGGATCCAGTCCCGGCCCCGGACCTATGTGAGTTTTGGCGAGCAGCTACCGGGTCGGAGTTCCAAGCTGGGGGTGACTACTCCAACAAACTCACTCACCCCAGTTTGAGGTTAATTTCCAAGATCCTCATGAGTGTCTTCTGTGGACACAAAGAGGAAAACAAGGTCGCTCTCAAGGACTTTCCATTGCTCTACTCTTGCCTTCCACATAGCCCACAACTGATGGATTGGCCCTCTCTCTTCCTCGCCGCTTTGAAGCGGATTAGGAGGAATGAGCCGAGGGATATTGTCGATGGTAAGGTGATCTCTTTGATCGCCTCACAAGTGATGGACCTGTCCGAGTTAGAGGATGGGATGGCAGCTCCTCTCTACACTGAGGGATGCTTAGGAGGTGCAAGCTCCTCCAGAGGGACGGGGAGAACCTGTTTTGGATCTCCCTTGCAGATGGGAGCCACCTCACCTACCTTCCCCGACCTTTACCACTAGGAGGTGAGCTCTCCGAGCTCTACATACCGGCAGATCCTTTCGTGCCGAGGAGGCCACTAGTGGCCATTGTGGAGAAGCATGCCGCCAGCTCCAGCCGGGCCCATCAGGAGGAGCACCTGCCTGTCCCAGATAACGAGGAGATGCCCACAATGGCGCTAGAGGAGGACCCGACCCTTGCGAGCCTTCAAGCTCAGATGGCGGCCATGATGACCCAGCATCGGGCTTGGCAGTCCAACTACCAACGGACTATACTAGAGCAGCAGCAGAGCTGTCAGGACACCTTTGCCACCTTCATGACCTCACACTACGACTAGAGGCAGAAGGCATGGCAGGCAGCCCAGCAGCAACAGTTGGAGGCTTAGCAGCTGGCTTGGCAAGCCAGTTTTGAGACCTCTTTGGTCGCCGGATGACTGCCCAGCAGGACCGCATCGATGATATCTACCAGCGGCAGGAGCACTTCTTCCGCCACTTCCCTTACCCGTCGGAGGAGGGTCCTGGTGGTTCATCCGGGCCTCCCCAATAAGGGGTACATTTCTTTCCCTTCTCCCACATTTATCTTTGACTCATTTTCACTTTGAGGACAAAGTGCACTTCAAGTATGGGGGAGGGATATATATCATTGCTTGTACAGTTTGTTAGTTGTTTTTGGAATTTTGTTTTGCATTATTGAAATCAAAAGAAAAGAAAAAGAAAAAAAAGGCATGAAAATCCTTGGATAAACCAAAAACCCGAAAGGGCGGTTTAGGTAAGAAGAAGGTAATCCGACCAACCTTAGGTTGGTGCAAAATTGGACTTGAGCGATGTGAGCTTAAGAGAGAAAAGAAGAAGAAGAGTGGCAAGGTGAAAACCCGAAAGGGCGCCTTGGCAAGATGAGCAAAACCGAGTGTAGGTTTCCCTTCCGGTGTTTTGGCGACAGAAGAAGGGGAGTCATAAGGAGGTTGTCCGGGTAAGCCACTCTTGGAGCGATAAGGATGGTAGTATCTTCTTTTTCTCACATTTTCTCTCTTTCTTGGTTTTTCTCTTGTTTTCCATTATTTCTCTTTCTTTCCCTTGCTTTCTGAGACCTTGAGTCTAATGGTTGTCATTTGTTTTACTCGGGACGAGTAAAAGGTCTAAGTATGGGGGAGTTTGATAGGTGATGGAATCACTATCATTTAGGGTAGTTTTTAGAGTCTTTTTATTGCATTAGTGTCGGTTTATGCTACTAACTCC
This sequence comes from Fagopyrum esculentum, assembly GCA_033239045.1. Lineage (NCBI taxonomy): Eukaryota > Viridiplantae > Streptophyta > Magnoliopsida > Caryophyllales > Polygonaceae > Fagopyrum > Fagopyrum esculentum. Next base: position 71,337,707 of record BSUD01000008.1, read on the forward strand.
TTGGTCCAGAAGAAGAAGACCAAAAGAAGCTAAGGAAGGAGTTATAAGCACTTAGGAGTAAAGATCGATCAAGAAGCAAAGTTTCTGTTGCTCCACCGCCCCCGCGGGCCCTTGCAGCCGCCCCAGCGGGTGACATTTCCCACTGAAGCGCTCCCAACACCTTCACTAGCGCCGGCCAAGATGCAGATCACCGCCCCTGCGCCACTCATCGGCGCCCCTACGGTGAGTTGCCCGGACAAGACGAAGACCAGCTCCCCTGCGCCTCCCACTGCGCCCTGTCTGCGCCTCACCATCAGAGCTGGAAGGCGAAGAGTCTGTGTCACCGCCCCGGCGTTGGCCTTAAGGTGCCCCTGCGCCTTGACATCAGAATCGTCAGGAAGGCAAAAGGTCAGATGTTGAAGAGCATTAAAGATCCGCCCCAGCGGAGTTGTGTAGCCGCCCCAGCGGTTATGAAGAAGATCAACCGATTCTGCCTAAACCGCCCCTGCGGGTCCTGAAGGCCGCCCCTGCGGTGTAACGCCAGAAGCTTTACTCCGGCTGTTTACACCACCTTTATGGCATTAAAGGTGGCTGCTTTAGGCCGGCTATTTACTCCTAATTTAATGTCTTTTGTAGTATAAATAGTCCATGGCTGATTGCTAGAATTATCCATGCTTTTCCTCGCAAAATCCATTTTAGACTTGAGTTTTTCCATTGTAATGAGTTGCTAACTCCCTTGCTACATTGGGTTGGTTTGAAGCTGATTTGTTACTTTGGTTATAAGTTCTTTTAATATAAGTTTTTATTCAGTAATGCTTTGTGTTTCCTTGATCTCCATTATTTAATTGCATGTTAACTATTACTTGAGATTGATCACCTTAGGTTCTAAAGTGCATGTAAACAACTAGGATTAATAGGTTCCGGGTTCGGGTCTTTAATCTAGTAGCAACTTTAAGTAATAACGGGTTGTAATTACTTAAAGAAAAGGAACACAAATATAAAGATAAGTTTAACGGCTTTAATCTTCTCTTTATATCCCTTAGTCTTTGTTTGAATGCTAACTTATTTTTTGTTCTTGTAGGTTTACAGAACTTTAATAGGTTAAGTTGTGTTGATGCCGGTTGGCTCAACACATATGTATGATCGAGACGGGAGATTACTTAAATACTTGTAAAAGGAATGCACCAAAGTAGCAATTGCATGCTTAGAATCAACCTAGTGTAGATTCATCCATTATTGTCTTATTTGTCGCATTAATTGTTTTCATAAGTTTTTGTGCATCAATTCAACAAACCCCCCCCCCCCTTGTGTCACTTGTCATTATAATCGATAATTGCATCTAAAACACCTTAACTCTCTTGGGTTCGACCCTTACTTAATCACTATACTTGCTCTTAGTGCTAAGTCGGGATTTACTTTTGATTGGGTATAGACGACCATAGAAATACCTTCGGTCAAAGGCACAAAAAGCCTTAGAGCAACAATTCTTTAACAGGGCGAATGAAGTGCCAAGAGATCCAAGGAAGCTCCCAGCAAGGACAGAGAGCAACCCTAAAGGACAGATTATGGAAATAACGACGAGAAGTGGACTGAAAACTACAGATCCAGTACCTCGGTCGATGCCAGTACAGACACAGAACACCTCGGTCCAGGATCAGACAAGGAACACTTTGGTCGAGGTACCAACCGAGGTGGAGCCCCAAAAATCGAAGGATAATTATGAAGTTTATGTTCCACCTCCTGTTAATAATCCACCACTTTTATTCCCCCAATCAAGGGCCAAAGCACATCTAGACAAGCATTTTTGTAAGTTTCTAGACCTAATGAATAAACTACACATTAACATCCCTTTCCTTGATGTTATTCTAGGGATGCCCGCCAATGGGAAGTTCTTGAAAGAGATTATGTCAAGGAAGAGGAAGCTGGAAGACTTTGGAGAAGTAAGGATGACATCTAAGTCCTCGGAGCTCATTCAAATTATGAAGGAGAAGATGCCACCCAAATTGAGAGATCCCGGTTCATTTTGCATTCCCATTTAAGTTGGAGATGTAACTTGTGAAGCGTTGTGTGATCTAGGAGCCAACGTGAGTATCATCCTGCTGGAGCTATGTGAGAAAATCGGACTTGAAGAGCCCAAGCCGGTGAAGATAAGGCTATACATGGCGGATCGCTCCATCACCCATCCCGTGGGCATTTTGGAAGACGTTCCCGTCAAGTTAGGTAATTTCTATTTACCTATAGACTTTGTTTGTACTTGACATACCCGCAGATTATCCCATTCCTATCATTCTCAGGAGGCCATTTTTAGCAACCTCGGGTTGCAATGTGGATTGTAAGAACGCCAAGTTGAAATTCAATATTGGTGGAGATCAAGTGGAATTTGCATTGCTTGCTGCAATGAAAGGAGAGCCGCTGGAAGATGACATCTTCAAAATCTATGATGAAGAAGAATCAAGAGAATTGGTGAGCTCTATCCTTATTAATGACCCTCTTGAAAGAGTTCTTAGTTTTAGTTTAATGGAGGAAGGTATAGATGCTTCTTGTGATGCAGATATACGGAGCTTAAAGGCATTGGAAGCAGATCCAGGAGCTAAGATTGAGAGACTAATTCAGGGGAAGAAGAGCAATTTAAGTTTTGGACCCAGTTCCAGTACCTCGACCGAGGCACTTTCTAGACCAAGCGAGGTGTTCTTATGTGAAGAACATCTCGGTCACCCACCTTGGACCTCGACCGAGGTCGCAAGCGAGATGATGTCAACTGAGACTTCTGAAAGTCCTGTTCTTCGATCTAAGTCTACTCCACTAGAAGGAGGAAGCACGGATCCCCCTCAGAAAGCACCCCCAGTTGTGGAGCTTAAACAACTTCCTAGTCACTTGAGGTATGCTTTCCTTGGTCCGGATTCTACTTATCCCGTTATCGTTAGTGCTTCCCTTTTTGAAACTGAATTGTCTAAACTGATGCATGTCCTGAGGAAACATCGAAAGGCTTTAGGTTATACTATTGATGATCTTGTTGGTATCAAGCCATCTTTTTGCATGATAAGATACTAATGGAGGATGATTAGAAGACTTCACGGGAACCTCAAAGACGGTTAAATCCGATCATGAAAGAGGTTGTGAAGAAGGATATTCTTAAGTTGTTGGATGCAGGTATCATATTTCCTATATCGGATAGCAAGTGGGTGAGCCCAGTGCATGTAGTTCCGAAGAAAGGAGGGATGACCGTTGTGATGAATAAGAATAACGAGTTGATTCCAACAAGGACCGTTACGGGCTGGAGGATGTGCATCAATTACAGGAAGCTGAACGTGGCCACTCGGAAGGACCATTTTCCCTTCTCTTCATCGACCAAATGCTTGAACGGTTAGTTCAACACTCCCACTTTTGCTATCTAGATGGTTATAGTGGCTTCTTTCAGATTCCTATCCATCCGGATGATCAAGAGAAGACTACTTTCACTTGTCCATGGGGGACATTCGCTTATAGGAGGATGCCATTCAGATTGTGTAACGCACCAGCTAGCTTCCAGCGTTGTATGATGGCTATCTTTTCTGAGTACATTGAGGAGATCATGGAGGTATTCATGGATGAATTTTCGGTATATGGTTTCTCTTTTGATAATTGTTTGACTAACCTTTCTCTAGTGCTGCAACCTTGTGAAGACACTAATCTTGTTTTGAATTGGGAGAAGTGTCACTTTATGGTTAGTAAAGGAATTGTGCTAGGACACCTCGTTTCCAACCGAGGTATTGAGGTCGATCGAGCTAAGATTGAGACTATAGAGAAACTTCCTCCCCCTTGTTCTGTAAAGGTTGTGCGGAGTTTTCTCGGGCATGCAGGTTTGTACAGGATGTTCATCAAGGATTTCTCGAAGATTTCTAAACCACTCACTAATCTCTTGAATAAGGATGTTGTTTTTGAGTTTTCGCAGGAATGCCTTGATGCGTTTTACAGGATAAAGGAAGCGTTGATCACCGCTCTCATCATTCAACCTCCCGATTGGACTTTGCCCTTTGAGATCATGTGTGATGCTAGTGATGTGGCCGTAGGAGCGGACCTTGGACAAAAGAAGGATGTCCGGACCAACGACATTTACTATGCTAGCAAGATACTAGATGAAGCTCAACTGAACTACGCCACCACCGAAAAGGAGCTCTTGGCGGTTGTATATGCTTTTGGGAAGTTTCTCTCTTACTTAGTGGGCGCGAAAGTTATTGTATAAACTAAACATGCAGCTATTCGTTACTTGCTTGCTAGAAGGATGCTAAGCCACGTCTTATTCAATGGATTCTCTTGCTTCAAGAGTTTGACCTAAAGATTCGCGATAAGAAAGGATCCGAGAATTCTGTTACGGATCACCGCAGCCGGCTATCTCCCTCCTCGCTCGACAAAGACGATCTACCCATAGATGATTCATTCCCCGACGAGCACTTGCACTTGCTGTAACGTTTGATAGATTTCTTTATCTCACCCCATGATGAAGGTGAAGTATGGGGTAAAGACACTTTCCATCATGTTTAAGGATGATGTACGGTCCAGCTAGCGACCTTAAATCAAGCGCTTCTTGGGACGCAACCCAAGGTATTGCTTTGTTTTCCCTTTTTCTAGCTTAGTTTTAGATAGTTTCCTTTGCTTTGCTTTTGGCGTCCTCTAGACAGAAACCAGGTTTATAAGGAAGGATTACAGCTCAGAAGCTACACTGGAAGGACAAAAGTTCGAGAAATTGAGAAGACAAAGTTTGACTGAGACACATCTCGGTTGCTGTCACAACACCTCGACCGAGATGTTCTTGAGGCAACCGAGGCGACTAGGTCTGACATCCAGTCAGACACCTCGGTCCGGTCGGGACCACCTCGACCGAGGTGAAATCAAATTCAGCGAGGAGTATAAAAGGCGAAGCGGATTTCTCTCTCCTCACTTTTCCTTCTCAACTTCAGCCTCGACCACGGCGGAGATTTCCCCTCGTTCCTCGTTTCTTGCTCGTTTTCCACAACTTTTGGTTTGATTTTTCCAAGAGAAGCAAGAGGATCGGATTTCAAGCACCAAACTGCAAGAAAAATGCTCCGAATCTACGTAATCTGGATAAATTGTTCGAAAACCCTAACTTCTCTCCTTTTACCGATTTAGGACAGATCCGGCTCTAGTTGCCGACTATTATTGTTGAAAAGGATATAAGTACCCTATAGGAAGCAATTGGTAGTGATTTAGGGGAATATAACTTGAAAATCAGAGAGTTAAAATCGAACAGCCGGTCGCCTTGGTCTAGTCGTGCTGTGTCTCGGGCGAGGTGGTTGTTAGAGCAACCGAGGTGTTCATCCTGTCAGTAGTCATGAGCAACAGATCCGATCGCCAGCTGGTTCTGAGGGATAGACCCAGTGGTTCCTCCCCTTCTTCTGCATCTCATCCTTCTATACGGGCGTCCCATAGTTTTCCCGCGATTTTTAGATGTTGTTGCCTTCGAGTGCCTCCACGTGGCGAAGGACTTGAGGAAGATGATTTCGATGGTAGGCTGGAGGAGTTCATGGAGATCCGAGCTCCGGCCTACCTAGAGCCGACTATGGAGTTTGTGAGTTCTGTCACATCATCAAGTACCGGTTGCTGAACCGGAACTACATAGTACCGATGGATCATTTTAGAGAGGTTTTTGGCTTCCCTACTCCCACCGTTACCGACTTTCCTTCCCGAGCTGTAGCTCGAGACTTTTGGGGCGAGATTGCCCATGTAGTGGAGCATAGTGACAGGTGGAGACCTGAAGATTCTTGTGAGCGTATCATCTTCCACCTACCTAGCCTTCCGCCTTGCTCACCGTATATTCAGCGAGACTCTTCTAGCGCGTACTGAGATGTCCTAGAAGGTCCGTCAGGGGGAGCTGTTGAGCATGTTCTGTATGGTTACAGGTGGAGTCCTTGACTTTGGAGGGATGCTGGCTTAGGACTTGGATAAGATCAAGGGCAAGTCCAAGGGAGATATCTGCTGTAGAGGTTTGGTGACCCATATTGTTATTGCCATGGGTCTGGATCTGAGTGAATGTACAGTGGTTGTGGCTGCGAAGCCACTTGGACTTCAGGAAATGATCACGAGGCGTATTCTCGTTCCTCGTGGTCTCAGTACGCCATATGTAGCTATGCCTTGGGAGATGACGGCTCCACAGGGCATTCTCTGGTCAGCTCAGTTTTTAGTTTTCGACCGTCAGTATTGGTCGTCTGCATGGTTTCCTTATGCAGGATGCTAGAGATGCTTCACCAGCTGATGATGAGGAGGAGTATGATGATGGCAGAGCTGCTATGGAGACCGGTACTGATACCGCCAGTCCTAGTGTGCCAGTTGTTGAACTTGATGACGAGGCGACAGAGGAGGAGGCAGCACCAGCACCACGACCAGCTCGGCGAAGAGTTCGCAAGCACAGAGATCCCGAGGCTCACCGACGGATCGACGACCTGACTGATCAGATGATCGACTCCTATGCTGCTATGACAGTGGATATGTCCCAGCGCCTTGCTGATGAGGGCCGACAAACTGACGGTTGGATGTATCATATTAGATAGAGCTAGCATTACCAACAGAGGATGATGGAGATTCAGTTTCAACAGATGATGGCGTATCCATTTGATCCATCACAGCACCCCTACATCCCATTTGTTCCACATCCACGACCACCGCCACCAGCTGACGAGGATTAGAGCTGCAGGGATTTTCTTTATTTATTTATTATGCAGTTCAGCTAGGTCCGGTGAGTTTCCTGATTTCCTTTGACTTTTATTTGACCCATTGGGACAATGTGTCCCAAGTATGGGGTATTTGGATGTATGATTGGATATTTATGTGTGTATGCTTGTATTGTTCCCGAATATTTATGATCTTATTCTTTTACTTGGTTCTATGTGTTTATTTGCCATTACATGCATACATACATGTTTTTGTTTGAAAAAAATGTCGAAAACTGGTTTGAAAAAAAAAATTTTATTGACCTCGACCGGGATGTTCTTGACTGGACGAGGTAGACATATCGGATGACGTCAGATCACCTCGACCGAGGTGGGTTCTTAACTGAGAGTTTTTCGAAACGATTTTTGTGCTTCTTCTCTGGATATGACCTCAGTGATGATTCTGTTTGCAGATTGGTTTTGAAATCGTTATATGGTCGAAAGGTTTTATGATATGTTTAAGTTGCAAAATGCTTTGTTTGAAGTTTTAGCATGTTTAATACTTTGTTTTTATCAAAATTATGTTAGATTTGAAGGTTGACACCACATGATGAGTTCTATCACATTCTTTCTGGGATGATTAAGGCAATTCATTCTCTTCTCTTCTTCTTCTTGATCATGCTTAGCCCCTCATATACATATTTGCCTCCCTTTACCTATCCGGAAATTTTGAAGCAAGCAAAGAAAAGCAAGTGAAAGTGAAGTTGAGATCTTGGGTGAAAGTGTTAGAAAGAAACAAATAGATTTGGGGAAGTCAATCATGATGATGAGTAACTCGGCACCATTCACATAGCCGGGTGTTTGTGTCTTGCCAAAGTTGGATTGAGCGATATTCCTAACGGGTCATGGTATGTGCATCAAGGGTTTGAGGCATCTCGAGAAATTGATGATTGCTGATCTCCTAGGCTTCGGTAATTGTGCACCTCTATCCATGCATCCCAAAAAGTAAAGTAAAATAAGCAAAGCTTATTGGTGGAAGATATTGAGATTCAAAGAATGTAAAGTAAGATCCTTTTCTCGGATTCTAGCACCACATTCCCTATATACATCCCACCCTCACGCGTTTCTTGACCTCTTTTGGAAGCCCTTGAGACCTCGAGCTTGGTGGTTTAAGCTGGATTATACAAGATTGATTTCGATAAATATGATATATTATGTATTCTATGATTTTATGCAAAGATGAACAACTTTCCTATATTTATAAAATGTTTTGATCATGTCTTGATTTTATTTGCCATGAAGCATTCTCTTTGGGTGATCTATGAGAGGAGCACACCACAAAAATGTTTTGAAATACTTTTCATTGATTTTTCTGACCTATAATCCATTCTATCTTGTATTTAAGATTTGGAACTTGCTTGGGGACAAGCAAGGGACAAGTATGGGTATTTTGATAGCATGTATTATAGTCTATATTTTGGGACTTGTTTAGACGTTTTTATCTTCAATAATCTGCATGTATGGATGTATATTATGTGATTATATTGTTGTTTCATCTACCTTTATGGGAATCGAGGTCTACACCTAGTTTCGTTGTAATTATAGATAGAATGGCACGTTTTGCATCGAAATGGAGCTAAGGAGTCATTGGAGCTACATTCTGGACCTTAAGAAAGACCCCAGGAAGCATGAAAATGATTAAGAAGATTTACTTTGGACCAGATTCGAGAGATCTCACATTAAGTTGAGATTCACCTCGGTCAGCTACAATGTCACCTCGACCGAGGTGATCTTGAGGAGCATCCCGACCGAGACGAATACCCTGCCGCCGGCGAGATCCATATTTTTGGCTGAGATCTTTTATTTTTGGAAAGAAGATTTCTTATATTTTTGAGCTGGATTTCTAGAAGGAAGATATGATTTCTGATTGATTTATTTTGAGAGAGAGATATATATGTTTTATAGGAAATTATCTTTTTAAGATATTTTATCTTTGAAAGATAATTCTCCTATATAAAGGGTTGGATTTTCCACAATTTTAACCATGCTTGGAGCATCCAGCAATTAAGGATTTTCTGGAAGGTTTGAAGGAAGTATTGAAGATTGAAGTTAAAGGAAGGAAGGAGTCATAGTTGGAGTTAGCTTTTGAAGGAGTTTGTAAGACTTTCTTAGATTGGCTTTTGGTTTATTGTCTTGCTGATTTGTGATTGAGGAACGTAGTTTGTTTGTTGTTTGATTCAGTTATTGAGACCTTTTTCTTAAGGTTTTCTTGTTCGAATATTGATTCCTTTACCGTTAATTTGATTATTGTTATCATGATGATTGTTGGCTAAGTTTCTTATGCGATTCTAGGGTGATTGGCTGAAAGTTGTGGGAAAGGCGATGATCAAATGATCTTAATTTCAGCAGGACCCTGAAAGCTCGAGTCTTTAACCTTAACCCTAGATACCTCGCTCAGTCGATGAACATCTCGGCCGGGGTGGAATCTGACTGAACGAGGTGAACCTTTCCTGAACCTATTATGAAGTTAAGTGTTCTAGTTTGCCAAATCCTATCCTTATTACACCTTTTCTAGTTCAATGCAAGCCTAGGATGAGACTTACCCGGTGATTCCTTTTTTTGTTTGCCTAAGATCATGAGTGTAGGTAATAAAGGTTTATCCTTTATTGGGGTTTGAGTGTGCCTTCATTCCATCTTTGTGAGTTAGCCTAAGACTTACCTGGTAAAGGTTGATTCTATTCCCTTGGGTGGTGTGTTGGTTTGAGATTATAGTTCCTTTCCTTAGTACCTTGAGACTTACCCAGTAATAGGAGCTTTGCTTTTATTACAATTGACCCGTACACTGCGGGTTCGCATATTTGTTCAAGCATCCTTCTTGGATTATAAATATTAAAGCTTGCACACACCGTTTGGAGCAAACATCCTGATCTAGCGTACTTATTCTTTCTTTAACAAGATGAATCCACCATATTAAGGCATATCCTTGGAATTCCAACGCAACAAGTTGGATCTTCCTTTGCTCACTAAAGTTATGGCAAGACCAAATTTGTTCAATATTATTCTCCCATTCCATGTAAACGTCCGAATCACTGTTGCCTTCAAAGCTTGGATTTTTACCTTGACTTTCTCAATCCCATCATTCTCTTGGGAAGGTCGAAATTGCTCATAATCTCGTCTCATCATTGGACGATGATGACGTCTAGAGTAATCTCTCCACATGTCCTCTTCATTCTCATCCCCATTTTCCTGAAAATAATCACCAACATGCGAAATTTAGGTGTATTCAAAAGAGGATTCGAATAATTCATACCCGGGCCTTGAGGCACTTTTTGAGATGATTCCAGGGCTGGAGTATTGATGTGTTGCTTAAAACTTCCACCAACATCCATTGTGTTCATCCGTTCGGTCAGTTGAGCAATTGAGGCCAAGACTTCTCAAGTTATTGGCCTCTAATTTTCTATTTAAGGCTGCTAATTAATAGGCTAGATATTTCATCATCAACTTTAAAGGAAGGTTCCTCTCTAGGATTTCTAGTTGGAAGATTAACTTGATTTTGTGGAGGCAAGTAGAAATGAGGATTACCCCTATAACTTTGACTCCTGGAAGGACTTCTATTTATTGGATGTGGCTGAGAATTCGTGTGAATTCTCCCTTCTTCATCAATAGTTAAAATTATTCCTTGGTTAGGAGTAGAAGGATTTTCAAAGGCATTGATCCATATTGTCTTAGACTTATTTGTTCTGGCCTTACTTTAATTGGTACAACTTTTTGTTCTGATCCAACTACTTCATATTTATCACCTTCTACCATTGAGTTTTAGCAGGTGGGTTAGTATTATTTTCAAGTTTATAAATGACCTTCCATTTCAACTTCAATGGACAAGTTCCTTTGTGCATGATAATTCCTTCAATTAGCAATTTTAATTCTAGGAATTTATGAGCAAACTAATCTTTAAGACTTACATAATAATTTGGTGTACATGCCCATGATACTGGTTCTTGACTTAGATTGCATATTACTCCACTAATCGTTTGATCACTAAATATTTTGTGCCTAGTGTCACAAACAGAGTTAATGCAATGCACATTCTTACCAAAATCTTGTAATGGACATTCTTCCAATCAATCAGGTTTATCTCAATAGCTTGATTTTTATTTTTTACTACGATATCTCCAGTCATTTCTTCACATACGTACTTAGAGAATATTGGAATAAACGTTCTTTTAAAAAGAACTTTTCTTTAGCAATGATCGGGTATTCAACCACTGATCAATGAATTTTTTCCGATTGTTCTTCGTTGATGGAAGTATCAACTTTTTTGCAATTGGGGTAAAGTAGTTGTTTCTTCTGAAGAAAACATTTCTTTTATTTTTCTTTGAGCTTTGCTATCTTCTCCTTGCATCATTAGACATACTTCCTCATAAATTGAGCTTTCATATTTTTCCTCTTTCTCCACCACTTCTACAATTCCTTTATTATTATTTAAGTCTAGGTCAAAAGCTTCTTCTTCTGTTATTTCAATATAGTCTAAGCTCCCTAAAGTTTCGGCAAGTTTATTATTCTTTTTATTTTTGCATTCATTAGCATAATTCTCTAAATATCTCATATTACAAATTTTCTTTTTTAATATTTGCATTCATTTGAAACTCTTTTTCTTCTCGGGACAACACGGTGCTTTTCTAAAAAATCTTCTTTTTTAATATTTGTTCTGATATTTTTTGTTTATGTAAGCTTTTCTTCCAATAATACTTTCTTCCATAACCATTTTTCTGATTATCTCTTCGGTTACATCCTCATTCTCTAGGAAGATCCCAACAATTCAAAAATTGTCTTTTCATGTGTTGAGTTCCCTTAACTTCTCGACATTTTTTCTCTACCCATTTTCTAACGAACCTTAATTTATTTCCTAGGGTATCCTTCGAGTTATATTTTCCATCCATTCTTTGTACCCTTCACTAATTTCTTCATTTATGGGTTCAAGGAGTTTATCGAATAACATTTGAAGGTTTATCCTGTTTTCTCCCACCTTATAGTAATAATATTCAAACTTTGAAAGATAATTCTCTAAATATCTCATATTACAAATTTCAAGAGTATTTAATTTTCTTTGCCATTCGATTAGTTTTTATCTTTATCATCTCTGTCTCCAATAAAATCAGATTATAATGCTTTGCATAATTGCCTAAATATAATATCTGGTGTAACTATTGTCCTTAAGGTTTCTTTGATTTCTTCATCGATTGCTTCATACCAATTGTCCACAATTCCATACAAACTATGCTCGATATAATTTAGAAAATTTGCAAATCTCGATTCAACATTCATATTTAAGAGCTCATCATACTTTTCTTTCAAATGTCTAGCACATCCTCTCCGTTTCTTACTCCATCTAGATTCAGCTTATATCCGGTTTCATTGGTGGGTTCAAGCAAAAATTCTCTTTTGTTAGGTCTATGGTTTGGCACAATCCTAAGTCCGAATTTAGTTGTTTTATCTATAAATTCTTTGGGTTTTAGATTAACACTTTGTTGACTCGTTGAACCTTGTTCATATTCTCGATATCAAGATCTAGTGACCTTGTTAACCTTTTGTTTTGGAACTATTTCTTCTTCCACTCCATTAGCATCTATTACTCTTTTTCTCATCTTTTTTCTAACTTTCTTCACTTAAGGGTATTATGGTCTCTAGGCCATTTAGTTTGATTAACCCCATTTGCTGATACATTTCTTGTTCATTAGTGTAGTAACCAGATTCGTCACTACTCAAAGAATTCATTTATTTGTCAAACATGTCAAGTGTTTCCTTGATTTTTTGACTCTTCTTTTGGTTATTCTTTCGTTTCGGGTTTTTCAGTTAAACTTGGTACTAGAAATTTCTTTTACGAATTTTCGTTTTGGAAAGGATAGTTATAAGGAAAACTGACTGGCTTTTTTTTTGAGGGTTTAAGAACGTTGTTGCACCAAGATGTCTAATTTCGTTGATATTTTTAAGAAATAGTTTTTTTTTATTTTCTTCTGTGATAGATAATAAGGTAGCATATATTTCCTCCCTATATTTTATAAGAGTTGTTGGCAACTTAATTAATCCCACTTTTAAATTTGCAATAACGTTGATTATAGTATTTAAAATAGTTTTGTGATGACCTTGTCCAGTGTTTAAATGGTTTGCATATGGTGCTAGTTTATGTGGACAATTTTCGAAAACCTTCACTTTTTACTTAATATTTTGGAATTTTAATATAATTTTTTGAGTTTATATAACTACTAGGCGTTGATACTAAATGACAGGATCACACAAAAATTACAAAATATGACTTAAAGTTTTTAAAAAGGATATAAATGTAACTTATTATAAACTAGTTACCTTAAATATAAATTCTAAAAAGTTATGGGTAAAAACAATGGGTTGATGGGACTAATATGGGGTGAGAATAAGTTACCACTTTAATAATGGTTTGAATCATTTGATTTTGGTCGTATACGAGTGAAAATTAAGACATAATGATGATGTACCCCTCCTGATCTTAAAGGTAACATTTAACACAATTCCTTTTTTATTGAAATAGTCAGCATTCACTCCATTTTCAGTTATTGCTCATATTCATAAGCTAATATATATAAATTCAAAAAGTAAAGTGATTTTGATTGTCTGATCACTGTAGGAAATAAAGAGTTTGTACATCCATTGCTCCAAGATCTTGTTGCTACTCCTTTATTCTGAAATTTTGTGAATGTTATGAAAAATCTGCCAATTGTCACTTATAAATTTGAGTGTTAGCACTTTAGCTCTTCTTGTTTCATGTCTTTCAAATCTGGATTGTTTTAGGTTAAAATATTTCAAAGAAGTTATGCTTACTTGCTTCATGATATACACATTTTTTTATTGACAGAAGGAGCACCATTGTGAGATGGATATGTCACTTTTTCCCTTATAGATGGTACAGGATACCATATCTCACAGGTATAAAAGTTAAATTACTCTCTTAGGTTAATACTAAGCGTAAGATCAAAGTCAACATTAGAGTTTAGCATTTTTTGCACGCAGTTGTGATCAATTAAGACCCTTGATGTTGCTCCTTTTGTTAACTCATATTTATGTAGATCAATTAAGACCTTTGATGTTGGTGTATGCAGTTGTCATGTCTGTTACTAAAAAGGGAGATAAGTTGTCTACTCGCGGAGACATTGGAGCTGCTAACATGGTTTACAAACAAAATACAACAGTTAACAAGGCATTATTTAAAATTTTGTAATGCAATTAGCAATCAGTTAACAAGGCATTCCTAAAATGCTTACATTGGAGCTGCCGTCCAATGTAAGCATCAGCTAAGAAGCCTCCGAGCAAGGGCGTCATGGCCGTAACACCTGATGTTCTTGGCTGCAGTCCGATGTCTTGATGGATTACCTTTGTGATCTATATGATCAAACTTGTTGCGATGCCAAAATGACATAGTCTCTCACTCAACTCAAATGTTGTATGTATGAAAGTGCATCGTACTTAATTGTTGCAGCGCTATAGTACCATAAAAATCAGAAGCTTGACATTAAGCTAGCAGATAGAATACTAGATTTCAGTAATGTAATTAAGAGATTTTCGAAACCCTAAAAATCAGCAGTTTAACAGTAAGTATGCAGTAATTGAGAGATGACGTTAGTATATACGGATGATGAAAAGTGATGTGAATGTTGTTTTAACTCGGTATATATCTTAAATTTTGTTTGCTTATATTCCGGACTCGATTAGCGATCCTGTCATGCTCCAATAATAACTACGAATAATATATTAAACAATAAGGGTTGTTCTTATTATTACACGATAAGTTTTGAATACATATGATCTATACTATATATATATATATTTATATAATGAGAGATCTAATGAAATGGTTTGACCCGTTCACTAAGGGAAGTGTTTGATTATTGTGTTCCACCCATACCAAGTATGGATTTATTTATAAAAACAAATAATATAAAAAGAATGGTCATATTAAAAAAAGGGAAAAAGTGTTGGGCACGTAGAGTGTGGGAGTAGTAGTAGTACAGCTCTTGTCCAGCTTAGAAGTAGCTAAGCATTGATGTTGATTATAAAAGCGGGGGAGACGCTCTATTGTATTTGTATGCCTCCCCATGGCCCCACCCCAGAAGAAACCAAACCCGGGGTTGATGAAGAAGAAGAAGAAGAGCCGTTGGATCAACCTGCCTTCTTTCGGGTTCGGGTCAAAGCAGACCAAGAAGCCATGCTTTTCCAAAGACGCACCGTTACAACACTGGGGCACCCTGCTTCAACACCATCCTTGCTTCCTCATCAATCAACCACACTTGGACATGGTTAGTTTTTCATCAATCATTTTTCTTTCACTCTATATTTCAGGTCTACTGTGTTTTTTCCCTTGAATAGACAAAAAATTTCATATTATTCATATAAAAATAAAAACACGAGTATCACCAAGATTTGGATTAGAGTCCTTCCATCATCCATTAAATTTAATATATATTTAATCTAAAAAAAATTAAAAGCATGCTTTCAGATCAAGCATGCCCGCCTACGGATATATAAGAAGTCCCAGTTGGGTTGTAACTTTGGAAACGAAAATGGAATGGAAATGAATCTAATCCATATATTTTTTTGTTCATCAAATTGTTTGGAATCATTGCTTATGGTTTCAAGAAAATTGCATGTGTTTCTCGATAAGACATCAAAACTAATCAAATTGTACTACAATTACTTCAAACTATAAGGAATAATTCAAAAAAAATTTGATGAACAAAGGTAAATGGTATGAAATAGATTCGTTTTCATTCCGGTTTTTTTTTCGGAGTCAAAACCAAACGGCCATAATTAAATTCAATGTATATCGGTTTCGTTGTTTATAGATAACTTACATAACTCTTTGCATGATGACGTACAGAAAAAAGATTTGAGTGGAAAATGCATGAAGCAGTTTGAACAGCAACCAAGGTTTGATAAATGCAGCTATGACCATATTGATGAACTCAACAGCTTTTCAAAACCAACTTCACAGAAGAAGTCAGCAGCCAACAAAGAAGCCAAACGACGACACAGTCGTACCAGGTTTGAGTGGGACGCCATTGCAGCCATGTTGGTTCTAATGGTGATATTGACCATCTTGCTAGTGTGTGGTCGATTATGTGCCATTTTATGTGCTTCCATTTGGTTCTATTGTACGCCGCATTTGATGAAGACTTCCAAGCCAAGAGCATCATTCAAGTTAGAGTCGTCAAATGATGCAAAAGACGAGAATTCAGAGCTTGATTCGGATGCCTACCGGAAAAAAGTGGTCATGCAGGGGCTCCTTGAACGAAACAACAAGATATATACACGTGGCGCGTAACGAGTTGTCAAATTTTAGCAGACACTTCACCCCCTAGCGAGTGGTATTAGCTAGAGATCGACACTAAAGGTGTGTTTCGAGGGAAAAGCCTTTAACCGGTTGCATGGTGTCTTCAAACTTAAAATGTCCTTAATTGATTGTTTGGTGCATGGTTGGCCTGGGGTGTGCAGATTTCGCAAATGATGGAGAGTTTTGAAGCCTAGTATGTAAGTTGATTATCTATTGTAAGTTGGTTTTAGGTTGATTTTCAATCAACTTATATGTTGGTTTAATGCTTGCACCCTCATAAAACTTAACCCTTGCAAAGACATGATAACCATCCACCGTTTAAATAAATAGTAAAACTTATAGAAAAAGTTTAAATTTCATTTTACTTTATGCTATATGGATTACCTAATTGTGGTGGATCAACCTCTCACGTTTTTATAAGCATGAATCCTTTTCGTTATTTCAGGTAAACATTCAATCGCTTCATCTTAAAACATAACTTTTTTCATTGTTGTGTCACCTTAATAAATCTCATAACCATTCAATTTTAAAGGGTTCAACAAAATCAAGTATCGGTGATATATTAGTAGTATGTTATCGGTTCTTTAAGTCATATAAAATTTTATCGATACCTATGTTATTGCAAATAAAAAATATTTTGTTCATAGATCTTCATATCGAACCAATTATATACATTGACGGTATTATTTTATTTACAAGGTTACTATTGGGGCGGACATCTCGCTAACACAAGCGGAGTCCGCCTCCCTCTTGGCGTTACTCGTTCGAAAAAGATCCGTTGGGAAGTAGCCGTTGTAAATTTACGAGCCCATATATTACATGCCAAATCATTCTACTATTCACATCCAAAATCACCACAACGTAAAGAACAAATTCGTTAAAATGTCGATGTTTTCCAAAGACGGCGATGTAGAATCTGATGGTGAAAGTTCTATTATGCCGTTCGAAGTTGATAAATATAGTGATCCGGAAGAACTTCTCCCACAACTTGAAGTAAGTGTACAAACTCATTTATATTTTACTTCTAGACAATGTTAGAATAGAGAATCGGAATTGTAGAATTAGTCGGAAAAGCTTTAGACAATGTTAGAATAGAGAATCGAAATTGTAGAATTAGTTGGAATAGCTTTAGACAATGTTAGAAGGCAAAATTGGCAAACTAGCCCTTTTAAGCAAATCAATTGAGAAAGAAGACCCCTAGTATTTGGGATTGATATTTTGACCTCCTATAAAATAGAGTATAGGAAATATAGTACAAAAACAGAGCAAAGTTTGGCAACCCATCGGATGTGACATGTTGTATTATCTCACATGTCACATCAATCAAAAACAGAAATTTCCGACATCCTTACTAATTCACATATTACCCAAAAATCCGTTTACCCAAATAATGTCACAATTATACCTAAAAATAAATTTGTCAAAGTACATAAATATACTCGAAAACAACATACTCAAAAATCAAATATCAAAATAAAAGCATATCCATAAATTGGATAATATTTTATATTTATACTCAATTTAAACATCACTTAATAAAGAAACCATACCCAATTTAAATTTGTCATACCCAAAAATTTCAAAACTCGATATTGTACACAAACATCAATATCAAATGACATTTGGTCATTACCCAAAAATCCGCTTGACATTTGATCATTATAACACAGTTTGGGTAACCATAAAAATACCTACGATATCACTTTAAATATACTTAATAATAATAAATATACTACAAAGCCAATATACGTATAAAAACATACTCAATTTGAATTTGTCATAACCAAAATTTACACAAATCGATATTGTACACAAACATCAATACCTAATGACATTTGATCATTGTAACACAGTTTGGGTAACCATAAAACATACCCAAAAAAATATCATTTTAAGCATACTCAACAATAAGAAACATACCACAAAAACAATAAACATATACCCAATAATTAAAAAATAATACATTTCATATTTGGGTAACGAAAACAATGTCACCAAAAAAATTAAACATTCATGAACTTGAAAATTTCATCAAACTAGCTACATTAACCAAAAATAAAAAGTAAACATGTGAAAAAGATATTTAAACCAAAAGTAAACATCTAATCACCATCATTACATTTAGAAAAATTATTGCCCCTATTTTCTAATTTTCATACCTACTTTTTCTTCTTTTTGTATAGAGACCTAGTTTGCAAAAGAGAATTTCAACGGGTCCTATTTCCCTAATTAATTTATGTTAGAATAGAGACTCGGAAATGTAGAATTAGTCGGAATAGTTTTAGACATTTAAGAATAGAGAATCGGAATTGTAGAATTAGTCGGAATAGCTTTAGACATTTAAGAATATAAAATGTGTATTTTAGAAATAGTACTCTATCTTATTTTATTTAGGATCTTATAGAATATTCTCGTGCAATCGGTACCGATTATTCGTCAAAATTTGAGCTTCATGGATATTTTGAGGATAGAGAAAACTTATTTGGTTGGGCTCGGTATGTCTCAAATTCAATAAATATGGTGTTGGTCATTAAAAAATCATGGTTGGATAAAAGGGGTTTTCGTATCTTACAATTGTCATGTGATAGACACGGAGGACCTAGAAAAGAGAAAGACGTTGATCCCGATTATGTTCCAAGTTCTAGCCGATAAAAAAACTCGAAAAAGTGTTTGTGTTTGTTTCAACTTGAAGAAACACAAATTGAAGAGGAAAAATGGACAGTGAGGGTTGTATGTGGAATCCACAAATTCCCTCGGTGTTATGAGGTCATGCATATGCAGGATGCTTGACTGCCATCGAAGAAGCTCATAATCTCTCAACTCTTCCTCTTGATGACCTCCTTGGAAACTCATCACACGTGAAATGGTTCTTGGTGAAGAAGATGGAGAGCTCCCATCAAACACCAAGAATTTTACATTAAAATCAAGAAAGGATGAATTACCATCAGACGATGAAGATAGTGATGATGATGATGATGATGATGATGATGATGATGATGATGATGATGATGAATAAGAAGAATATGCAATTTCCATGATCTCTAAGCGTCTCGTGAGAATTCTCAAGATAAAGAAACAATATGCAAACAACAGAGAATATCCACGAACATCAAAACCCCGAGGTAAGTTTTCCAACTCTAACAAGAAAATTAGAGTGGTGACTTGTTTTGAATGTGGTGAAACAAATCATTTTGTGAAGGATTGTCCACAAAAGAAGAGGACCAACTTTAAGAAAAATGATCGAAAGAAGAAAGCTATGGTAGTTTCATGGAGTGATTCAGAATCCTCAACCGTTGTCATTGAAACTTTTGGTCCATCTTGAATAATGCTCCAAAGCTCCATATCCTAGTCAATCAGGAACATACGCATTAGTGATCTCCAATGAGCGAAGTTGTTGCCACAGAATAGTGGTGGTCGAGATGAGGATCTTCCTTGAGCAAATCCACCATCACCTACAGGATTCATGATTAGTCTCACTGATGGTTAAATCAATAAACGTGAGTCTAGCTCTGATACCAATTGAAGAACCGTTAGGTGATATAAATAATATAGATAATACTCTAGAAGGGGGGGGGGGG